>JAPPVO010000013.1:68722639-69322639 GCA_030407325.1 Camellia japonica | reverse complement strand
CAAATAAAACCAAAAATTAAATTAATTTAATAACTTGACTTACAAGACAAGACAACTCATAGGTGACCCACACAACCTATATCAAAATTTATCTCCAAAACCATTTACCTAACAATGCATTATTCTTTGAAACAATATTTCCTAAGGCAAGATCCCCTGATGTAGGGTGAGTAAGGACAGTAGCAACAGTGTGCTTTTGGGGCTGACTTTAATTTGGTTTTATGGCTGAAATTGCAATGATAGTCGTATAGGGGTTTAAAGGGTTTGTTTAGGGTAATAAAGGGGTAAGAGTTTGAGTATAAAGAGATGAATTGTGGCACTGTTTTAGGGGTTGTTATTAGGCTGTGAACATTCGTGAACAGTATTTGGGCTGTGAAAGTGCTGAAATTTAAGAAAAGAAAAGAAGATAGTTCTAAGAATCACTCCTAGAGGCCTTAGGCATCACACCTAGGGTAAGGTTGCATCACACAAACTCAAAAGAGGCTTCAAAGCTCTGAAAATTTTATAAAATATCAACTCTATTATATTATAAGCATTACATAGCTTCATATAAAACTAAGAGACATCCTAAACTAACTAAAATGAAAAAAAAGAAAGGAAACTACTAAAACTACTTTGACTTTCAAAATCAATTTAAGACCAAATAAGAAACATAAATAAAACCAATTAAATAAACTTCACCCACAAGACAACCCATGGGTGACCCCTACAGCCCATTTCAGCAAATATAAAAATTACCAAAATACCCCTAACCTAAAAATCCTAGAAAACATAAAAATAATCATAACATAAAATTTTAATAATATTAGAAACATAATTATATAAGATTCCTATCAGTTTCTCTTTGAAATCATGCTAATGTCCAAATCTTAGTTGCAAGAATCATGCAACTAGGTGAGAATCGCGATTCCGCAATTCCTAGAAAGAAACGTGTAAGAATCGCGTTTCTGTGGAGAGAGAAACGCGATTCAGTCCAAGATGGGATCGTAAAGGGGAGAGAGAGAGAGAGAGAAACCCTAACCTTCGACGTCGACATGAGAGGAGAAAGGGCTTCGATCATCTTCGTCACTCTCGCGATCGTCTTCGTCACTCTCTCGATCGTCTTCGTCTTCATCTTCGTCACTCTCTCTGTGCTTCTCTCTCTCTCTGTCTCTCCGTCTCCACTTCTCTCCCTCTTCATCTCTATTTCTGTTCGTTGTTCTCTGAACTCTCTCTCTCTTCGTCTAGATCATATATAATATATAATATATATAATTTATCATATATAATATATATAATAAATATAATTTATCATATATTATATATGTAATAAAAAAATATTTAATTATTATTTCTTAAAATATCATATATAATAATAATTTTTGTAAATTATTATTTCTTAACTTTTTAACATATAATAAATAAAATAAATCATCCAATTATTTAACAGAAATCTAATTAAACCATATATAATAAAAAAAATTATAAAATAAAATATCTAATTTTTCTTTTTATTTATTTTAACATAATTTATTATTCCTTATTTATTATAATTTTTTATTTATAATATATATCAATTAAAAATAAAAAAATAAATTAACAATAATACATTATTTAAAAAATATAATAAATAAATAAAATAATTAATGTATATTAAAATAAAAATATTTATAAAAAAACTTCTAATGTGCATTAAAATATATATATATATATTATCGCTCCCCGAGATGCTCCCAACCTAAGAAACTTATATCGGCTCACGATTACCCGCTCCCGCTCCCGCCCCCGCTCCTACTTCGTGCAACTAAGGTCCAAATATCATCGCTTCTTTGAATTTAGCCTTCCTTTAACTTTTTATATTCTACATCGCCCCCTTTCCACTTGGGGAGACAAACCACTTCCCAATTAATCAAATGGTTTTTCTTCCCCTCATCCAAACCTTCCCATAGAAAAATCATTCATCATCTTTTCAATTTTATTGGCCAACAACCCCACCAGAATTTTGAACAAAGATAAATAGTAAGTAGGTGCATTGGTACATATTGGACTCAAGTGTATCTACCCCTTTCAGAAATCAAGGCCATTTTCCACCCATCTAATCTTTTCCAATCTTTTCAATTACTGGATCTCAAAAACTAATACTCCTGCAATTACTTCCTAAAGAAAGACCAAAATAATTCAATGGTAGACATTCAATGGCACAATCTAAAATCCTAGCAATCTGGCTCAATCTCTTATGTTCGCAATTGACTCCCTCCACAACACTCTTATTCAAATTTACCTTGAGACAAGAAACCATTTCAAAAATTCTCAATATAGAAAGCAAATTAACCAATTTATCCTCACCACCAGACGAGAAGAAGATTGTATCATTTGCATACTATAAATGAGAAACGAAAATATTATCCCTCCCAATTATAACATTGAGAAAAACACAAAACCACAACATCTTACACAATCAAGACCCATTCATGCTCCAATAAGTAATTCCAAATTTATTATTAGATTCACTAACATGCCAACAATTTGCAACTCAATCAAGAAATTTTTTACGCATCATTTGAAGCTTGGGTAACCAGCTTAGGGCATGATAGAATATCATCATTTATTTATAAATGAAGATTAGGGTTTACAAGAGAGACAATTACAAGATGAGCCCTAATACAAACCCTCATATAGTGCAACTTTCGGCTAATATAATATGCTAACACTTTCGGCTAATATAATAACTCAGATAATAATATAATATGCTAACACTCCCCCTCAAGCTGGTGCAAAGATATCTCTCATGCCCAGCTTGCCTAATATGTCATGAAATGGTTTATTCCCAACCCCCTTGGTGAGAATGACAGCAAGTTGTTCACCAGACTGGACAAAATGAGTACAAATGGCACCACTTGTGAGTTTCTCCTTAATGAAGTTACGATCAATCTCAACATGTTTTGTCCTGTCATGTTGAACTGGATTATGAGCGATGTTGATGGCAGCCTTATTATCACAGTATAACCACATGGAGTCCGTCTGATCAATACCTAGATCACTCAACAATAACTTGATCCATAAAAGTTCACACACACCTTGTGCCATAGCTCTAAACTCAGCTTCTGCACTTGACCTGGCAACCACATTCTGTTTCTTACTCCTCCAAGTAACTATGTTGCCTCCAACAAAGGTGCAATACCCTGAAGTCGATCTCCTATCAGTTACTGATCCAGCCCAGTCAGCATCTGTATAGGCTTCCACACGAAGATGATCATACTTTGAAAAATAAAGACCCTTACCAGGAGCAGACTTCAAATACCTCAAGATTCTCATGACAGCCTCAAAGTGAATCTGATGAGGAGCATGCATAAACTGACTAACCATACTGACAGCAACAGTAATATCAGGACGGGAGTGAGATAGGTAAATGAGCTTACCCACTAATCGCTGATAGCTCCCCCTATCAACAGCTTCTCCTCCTTCATCATCCCCTAATTTCTGATTGGGTTCCAGTAGAGTGGCACATGCCTTGCAGCCAAGCATCCCAGTTTCCTTCAACAAGTCAAGCACATATTTTCTCTGTGAAATAAATATCTCATCCTTAGAACGAGCAACTTCAATTCCCAGGAAATACTTCAAGCTTCCCAAGTTTTTGATTTCAAACTCACTAGCTAAATATTTCTTCAACAGAGGTATTTCCCTACTATCATTGCCCGTAAGAACTCTATCATCTACATAAACAATAAGTGCTGCAGTCTTACCACGTGAGGAATGTTTCACAAACAAGGTGTGATCTGCCTGACTCTGTTTGAAGCCATATTTAAACATAGCCTGAATGAATCTCTCAAACCAAGCCCTTGGAGACTGTTTAAGACCATATAATGACTTCCGAAGCTTGCATACTTTGCCTTCAGTCTAATGATCCTCAAAACCAGGAGGAATGTCCATATATACCTCTTCTTCGTCACCATGGAGAAAGGCATTCTTGACATCAAACTGATAAAGCGGCCAATCTAGATTAGCTGCTAGAGAGAGAAGTACTCTAACTGAATTCATTTTAGCCACGGGTGCGAAGGTCTCCTGATAATCAATGCCATATGTCTGAGTAAACCCTTTTGCCACAAGTCTTGCCTTGTAACGCTCAATGGACCCATCTGCTTTGTGTTTCACAGTATATACCCATTTACATCCCACAGGTCGTTTGCCCGTAGGTAACTCAGTCAATTCCCAAGTGTCATTCTTCCTAAGTGCTTTCATTTCCTCAATCATGGCTAGTTTCCACTCAGAGATAGTAAGGGCATCCTGAAAATGGTTAGGAATGCTAAAAGAGGAAATATTGGACACAAACGCTCTATATGAGGATGACAAATGCGAGTAGGACACAAAATGTGAGATAGGATGTTGAGTACAAGATCTCACACCCTTCCTCTTGGCAATAGGAACATCAAGATCAATGGACTCAAGAGATTCAAAGTTACCTAGACTCTCATCAGAAGCAGGAGATGGTAGTGGAGGAGCAGAAGTGGTCTCTTGTATCCAATTAACTTGTTGTCTGTCTATGTCCCGGACATAAACATGCCCGTCCTTATTCTTGGTGACATTGGGTTCTATAGGTAGTGCAAGAACAACTGGGTCTACCATAGGAATCACAGGAGAAGAGGGTGATGCAAGAACAACTGGGTCCACCATAGGAAGCACAAGACTCACTTCACACCAAGGCTTCCCCGGAAATGAGGATGGTGACACCGGAGAGGACAAGAAATAGGACTGGGACTCAAAGAAAGTAACATCCATGGACACAAACCACTTACGAGAAGAAGGGTGGTAACATTTATACCCCTTTTGAATAGGAGAGTAACCAAGGAAAACACACTTAAGGGAGCGAGGGTCCAACTTACCACGAGAAGGAGAGTGATTATGAACAAAACAAACACAACCAAAAATTTTGGGAGGAATAGAAAACAAGGACTGAGAACCTAAGAGGACGTGAAGAGGAGCTTGTTTTTGCAAGACCTGGGTAGGGAGACAATTAATAAGATGGGCAGCGATGAGAACAGCGTCGCCCCAATAGGACCGAGGCACACTCATAGAAAAACACATGCACCGAGCCATGTCAAGAAGATGCCGATTCTTGCGTTCCGCCACCCCATTTTGTTGAGGGGTATTGGTGCAAGAGGTCTGATGGATAATGCCATGAGAAGAGTAATATTGTCCTAACCCAGAATCTATGTATTCCCCGCCATTATCAGAACGAAATAGTTTGACAGTGGCCCCAAACTGAGTACAAATCATCTTATGAAAATTGCGAAACACAGAGAAAACCTTACTCTTATCTTTTATGAGATACACACAAGTAGCACGAGAAAAATCATCAATAAATGTAACAAACCATCGATGACCTTTCACAGACATAACACGAGAGGGACCCCAAACATCAGAATGTATTAATGAAAAAGGAACTAAACTTTTATTCAAACTGGGAGCAAAAGAAGCTCTGTGTTGTTTTCCAAGTTGACAAGACTCACAAAGAAAGTCAGACACATGATGATTTGCGAAACCAGATGGAAATAAATGCTTAAGTAAAGAAAAGGAAGGATGCCCAAGACGCCGATGCCACAGCCATAAATCAGCGGGGTAGTAGAAGACGTGGTGGAAGAATAAGCAAGTTTGTCCGGTTGATCCAGGAAGTAGAGACCATTTTCTGCACTACCACTGCCAATCGTCCTCCTCGTGACAAGGTCCTGAAAAAGACAATAATCAGGGAAAAACGTCACACTACAATTCAAATCCTGGGTAAGCCGACTCAAGGATAACAGATTAATAGAAAAATTGAGAACATGGAGAACAGAAGATAGATGTATGGTAGGAGTGACTTGGACTAAACCTTTTCCAGAAATGGAAGAAACAGTACCATCTGCAATCCTAACTTTGTCCTGACCTGAAGAGGGCTTATAGACAGAGAAAAGATCAGAAGAGCCAGACATATGATCGGAGGCCCCGAAATCAATAATCCAAGGCAAAGACTTATGACACAGGAAAACACAAGGAGAAGAGGCTAAGTTACCTGAGCGGGCAAAGGACGAGGAAGCTGTACTGAGAGCAGTAGAAGACCGGCGGTCCAACAATTGGCGCAAAGCATCCTCCAGCTCAGTATCAGAAGCTTAGCCAATAGAAGCAGAATTAGAATCAAGTGTATCAACGGCACTAGACTGATGAGCTCGGGAATAGGAACCACGTCCTCTAAACTGGCCTGACCGACCTCCTCGAGAACCAGACCGATCACCTCGTCCCCCGGATGGAGGCCCATGAAGCTTCCAACACGTCTCACGAGTATGCCGCGGCTTCTTACAATAATCACAGACTACAGACTCCTTAGCAGCAGACGGAGGGATGGGAGTCAGGTTGAGGCCATCTCGAGGAGTAGACAGTAATGCTGAGCGGTCAGTAGAGACAGGGGACATCATAGCAGACCGACGACTCTCCTCATTTTGTACATAGGCAAATGCCTCCAGAAGTGAAGGAAGAGTGTCCATACCCAGAACTCGACCCCTAATTGGATCATACTCCACATTTAGGCCTGCCAGAAATTTAAAGATCCGTTCCCGTGCGATGAACTTCTTGTATCCGATAAAATCAGCAGGGCAAACGAGCTTATAGTCTTCCAGGTGGTCAAGGCGTTTCTAGCTGTTGGTAAGGAAAGTGAAGTACTGAAGAACAGTCTGCTCCCCCTGAAGTGAGCTCTCAATAGAGCGACGCAACTCAAAGGCCTGTGAGAAATTCCCTTTACGGGAATAGGTGACAGCCACAACATCCCAAACATCCTGGGCAGTCTCCATAGATAAGTAGCCCTCACTAATTTCAGGAACCATCGAATGAATAAGCCAACCCATAATCAAAGAGTTGGTAATCTCCCATTGATCATAACCCGAGTCAGTGGTACTAGGTGCCTGTATTCTGCCATCAACATACCCCATCTTCCCTCGGCTCTTCAAAAATATAGTCAAACTTTGAGACCATGCTAGGTAGTTCTGACCATTAAATAGAGAGGTGGTGATTTTCAAACTAGGGTTGGGATTCTCAGTCATGGTAGTAGGTATAATGAGACTCTCACTCCTCGGTGTTTGAGAAGTAGGGGACACACTGGTGGAATCTGTCATGGATACAATACTACCGAACCCTCAACAAAACTAGTGGCAATCACAAACTCGGACGGTGGTGGTACACGAATAGGCACAATGACCACTATAAAGACATAACAAAATTAAGGAACCATAAAGTTTTTTTTTTGTTTTTTGTTTTTGTTTTTGTTTTTTTTTTTTGTGTTTAGTATTTATTTATTTCTTTATATATGTTGTATACACAACATCGACCTATGGGATATGGGTACACTACATAAGTTATACCAAACAGAGATGAGAGTATACCAGAGAGGAGAAGATTGACGCAGACCGACGAAGATGACGAAGATCGACGCAGATCGAGATCGACGAGCTTCTGAGGAGATCGACGATGAACGACGAGGAGAGGAAGACGAAGCAGAGATCGACGAAGATCGACGAGCGGAGAAGAGCGACGAGGTGAGAAAGACGAAGCAGAGATCGATCGACAGAGGAGGTCGATTGAGAGACGAAGGCGACAGAGGAAGGCGCCTGAGTGACGTAGAGGAAGCAGAGCTTGACGCAGACCAACCCAGGTAAGTTTCGAACCCTAACCTTAGAGGTGTAGCTCTGATACCATGAAGCTTGGGTAACCAGCTTAGGGTATGATAGAATATCATCCCTTATTTATAAATGAAGATTAGGGTTTACAAGAGAGACAATTACAAGATGAGCCCTAATACAAACCCTCATATAGTGCAACTTTCGGCTAATATAATATGCTAACACTTTCGGCTAATATAATAACTCAGATAATAATATAATATGCTAACATCATTCACATTTTCAATCTATCAAATAAGTTAACCAAGTCATAACATCTTAACAAATATTTGGTTAAATTCAAATTCCAAACCTAAATAAGGGGTAAGAGAGAAACCACTTCAATCATGATTCTATACAAAAAAAAATATACATATGTAAAGTTTGATCTAGAACCTGGCAAGGTGAAGGCATCGATTGCAAAAAACAGGGGCATCAATTTCTCACGCAACAAGAACATACACAGCTAATCGATAAATGATGGCAATAATTGGATCTACATCTAAAAAAATATAACCTTGGCCTACACCTACCAATGATGTCTCTCTCTCTCTCTCTCTCTCTCTCTCTCTCTCTCTCTCAGTGTTTGATCTAGAACCTGGCAAGGTGAAGGCATCAATTGTAAAAAACAGGGACATCGATTTCTCGCGCAACAAGAACATGCATAGCTAATCAATAAATGATGGCAGTAATTGGATCTGCATCTAAAAAAAACATGACCTTGGCCTACACCTACCAATGATGTCATCTCTCTCTCTCTCTCTCTCTCTCTCTCTCTCTCTCTCTCTCTCTCTGTTTGATCTAGAACCTGGTAAGGCGAAGGCATCGATTGCAAAAAAAAGGGGCATCGATTTCTCGCGCAACAAGAACATGCATAGCTAATCGATAAATGATGGCAGTAATTGGATCTACATCTAAAAAAATATGACCTTGGCCTACACCTACCAATGATGTCCTCTCTCTCTCTCTCTCTCTCTCTCTATATATATATATATATAAACACAAGTGTGTGGACCACAAGATTTTCAGATTTTGATCTTAAATTTCAAAAATTGATAACGTTTTCAGTTTTCTTTCTCCTTGAATTTCATACACACCGTCTAGTTTCATAATAGACAGTCCCACTGAACAACACAACTATACCTAAAATATAGACTCAACCCATCATCAAAGATGTTCAAAGCTAATCAATATATATATATATATATATATATATTTAAAAATGGAATAAATGTAGAGATTTGTGTATGAATATATGAGGAATTGAAGAAGGAAGACCTGGCAAGGGACAGGCATAGGTTGAAGAACTCCATGGTATCGTTTTTGGAGGGATTGCGAACGTGCAAAGCTAGGCGCTCAGCTACGGTGGCGATGCGAAACGAGTTCACGAACGACGGAGTCAGCGCAGAGCCTGCGGCAATATCAATTCCGGTCGCCGCCGCCGTATAAGTTAACGTCGTTCCGGCCATTCATACACGCTCCCCTTTTTCTCTCTCTCCCTCTGTCACTCTGGAATGCACATTTTAGAAGTCCGAAAACAGGAGAAGTTATTGGCTGGTGTTGGGCACGGTCCTGTGGTGTCGGGTGTATTGTGATTGATAAAAATAAGAATAAAGATTGGACCCTTTCCCCCAACCCTTTTGACTCCCTTTCTTTTTTGATTAGTCACTTTTTTTTTTTCTTTTTTTTTTTTCCTTCTCTTTCAATCACCACCCGTCACGTATGTGTAGAGTGGTGGGAGTTGAAGTTTGAAGGAATCTAAATCACTGTTGTAAAAATAATAGGAGTTATGAATTAATATTAGATGATTTGGTATAAGATATGATTACGTGGTGTGAAGATTAATTGATAATTTTTCAAAAAAGTGAGTTTTTAGAGGAAAGTAAAATTGTAAGCGTCTAACTTGTCTCATGTTTGAATCAAGATTTTACCGTCTAATCTAGCCTATGGGTTCATTTTTAGGCTCCATTTCGATAATCATAATCGTTCAATATGTGTAACTCGTCGAGTACTATATCTTTGTAAAAAATCATATTGATCGGATATCGATAACTATTTGATCGGATCAGATTTTTGTCAATCGTTTATTTTTTCACTATCTATATATTTTATACAAATCTAATCTGATCAAATTGTATCGATATCCGATCAACATAATTTTTCATAGGGATATAATATTCGACGAGTTCTACACATAAAACGGTTTGAATTATTAAAACGGAATCCAAAAATGGGTCCATTGGCTGGACTAGACGGTCCAGCCTTGATCTCAAACATGAGAGAAGCTGGACCCAAATTGTAAATTATATTTTTAAGGAAAATGCTATGAATCCCAAATAATCTATCAAATTTTCTACCAAACCTCTCATATGGGTATGTATGGGTTCCAGACCCATCTGAAAGGTTTGATAGATTATTTGGGATTCATAGCCTCACTTTATTTTTAATCTTTATAATTTAATCTAAAGAGTTGTGTTTTAATAGACTATTTAAATTTTTATTTTTTTACAAAAAGGTGCGTAAAAAAATAGGGAGATAATGTAGTTTAAATAAGACGAAAAAACAATAAGCATGCTAAAATAGATTTTTCCCAAACAATCCTTAAATTTCACTTTTAACTCAATTTTAAAATTATTTTAAGAAGTAACTATTTTAATTGGTTGTAAATTTTAATGAAAAGACGTGTAAAACTTAACGAGAAGAGTTAATATTAAAATTTTTATTAAATATTTAATTAAATGTCTTATATAGATGTGAGATTAACATGGTTTTAAAATCCATTCTCATGTAAGATATTTAGTAAAATATTTTGTAAAAATTTTGAGATATATAACATTTTTCTTTTTATAGTGACTTTTTAATTTTTAATTAAAATAACATAGTGCCAAAACACTCCTTAATTCATATTTTCCATTCAAATTTTTATTAATTATTTTTCTGTATAAATGTCTCAAAATCATATTAATTTTAATTTTTAACTTGAACAAAATGATTAAACTATAAAGGTTAAATTGTTCAATTTAAAATAATAGACACCAAAATAAGATTGGGTCAAACTATAAGAATTAAACTTGTAATTAGGGTTATAAACAAATATAGTCGAGCCAAATATTAAGTTGTTTAAACTTGGCTTAAGAATTCGACGATGTTAGTTTATTTGCATAAAAAGTCAATTTCAAACAAGTTTTTAATAAGTTAAATGCATATCAAGCTTTAGTAGTTTGATTTTTATAATGTATATTATCGAGTTGAGTAATTGGTTGTTTAAACTTAATTTGAAAACTTAATAAACTTTAAAAAATGTTCAAGCTTGATTTATTTATCAATAAAATTAATCTTAAACGAACTTTTAACAAATTGAATTTGAATAGGTTAATTCATTTAATAACTCTACTCTATATATAATTTATCAAAATAAAATTACCAATAACTTGAGGGATCTCAGACTTTTATGGGAAAGAAGAGGGGGTTTTGATACATAACTTGAAGAAATAAGGGGAGCCCTGCAAAATTGCTTACATGTGAATAAAAAGAAAATTGTAGAGGTGAAAGAAAAAACTAGTAAACCGATTGAACCGACTGAATTGGACTGAATAGGCCGGTTTTGGTTTGTTTTTTTTTATTATTTCGGTCTGTTTGGTTATTTTGAAACAAAAAATCAAAATTCAGTTCGGTTTTCGGTAATCATAATTTGAAAACCGTATACACCGAACCGCACCGATATAGAGGTTGTTTGGAATGTTCTAAATAAGTGCACTTTTTGACTTTTTATAAAAAGATGTGTAGAAAAGTAAAGAGAAGATGTTGATTGATGTGATCCAAAAAAGATAAAAAGATAAAAAGTATGGACTTATTTAGTCTTTCTAAACCAGGCCATACTCCCTCTTTTTTTTATTACTATTATTTATTGTCCATCTATTTTTTATTATTCTTTTCGTGCAGGTCATCTATCTATCTATCTCAATTCCAATAATCAAACACACTTTCACATTGCCCAATGTTTCACATTGCTCAAAATAAAAAAATAAAAAAACTTTCTCTCTCTATCTAATTATCACACTGCTCAAGAATGAATCTCATGGTCTTCGATGTTTCTGAGAATGATTGCAACTCTCTACAAAACAAATGCTCTGTCTCTTCTCTCTTTCTCTCTATCTTTTTGTGTGTGTTCACCAATGGAAAGTTTATATGGTTCATCTTCTTCCTACGAGAAATTTTGTGGGTCTTCCATCTTCCATATTCATCGTCTTCATGTGAAGGTTGGATCTCTCTCTCTCTCAAAACCCTCTCATGTGTTCACCAATGGTCTTTCACCTTCAAGCAAAGATTTTGATGAAGATCGAAGAACTAATGTGTACCGACCGAACCACATCGCCCCAACGTAAAACCACTTGGTGTGGTTCTTACTAGTAATTTGGTCTATTCAGTGCAGATCCATGGAAAACCGAAGGGTGCGGTTCGGCGCAAAAATATCTTAAAACCAGACCGCACCGCACCGATTTCACCCCTAGAAAATTGATTGTGTGGCAATTGATTGAAATGTGTTCAAAAACATAAATGACCGACCAAACCCATTCGGCCCGATCTGAAAATTGGCAAAATGGACAGTTTTGCAACACTAGCAAGTTAGTTGCAGATGTAAGTTTATGAAATTTCTGGCTGACCAGTTGGTTACCAGGTTTGTGAAAAATTCACTTGCTTGACCTGAACCGACACTCTCTCTTATAAAATCAATTTTTTTTTCCATACAATATTATATCTTTTTTTTATATCTTATTTTTTTCCATGTATAATATTATATCTTATTTTTATCATCACGTCTCTATACTCTCTCTCATAAAATCAAGAATTAATTACGTCAATATAAAAAATTTGCTTGAATTTTATTTGTATTATTTATGTCTCTATACTCTCTGTCATAAATCATGTGAGACCCCTAACTTTTATAAAATTCTATTAAAGACCCTAACTTTTAAGCTATTATAATAAAGTCTTAAGTTCCTCTTTTACTTGCAAACTAAACCCCCGTTTTCAGTTTCCGCCGTATTCTCCTAATTACTTGCCTTTCATTTCAAAGCATTATTATATTTTCTATCTCTATTTTAATTAATTTTATGTTTGAAATAAGTATTTAAATTCATAAATTTAATCCATACCCTCATACTTCATTATTTTTGCATTTTAACCCTAATTTTAATACTTTCATATACATATTTGTGCATCCTATTATTATATCATTTGTTCACAAGTGTCTAAAATATTTAAGGATATATTTGTTATAAAATAAATAAATAAATAAAGTGAAAATTCACTTGGTCAAAGAGAATGATGGCAAGCCGCCCTTGGAGTAATTTGTGGTGTACTTTTGGAGCACAAATCATGAATTCAAAGAAAAAGTAAGTCAAGAACCCTAATTCATTGAGATTTGTCTAGTACCAACTCATCAATCTAGTTCCATTCCAATCAAATAAAGGTTATATTATAATTAAACCATATTTAAATCTCTTAATCAATTTCCATTCCATTTCATTCCAACCAAATCCAAATCTATTCCATTCAATTCCAACCATGAGTAATTAAGACATTCCACTTTTTGCCTGTAAATAGAACTATCCCTCAAGCTTATTTTTCACACTACAAACACACCACCACAGACCAAGGTTTTGAGAGGAAAGAGGAAGAGTAAGAATGAACCTAGGAGGAGAAATGAGAAAAAAGGAGGAGACCTTGCTCAAAGTCCTAACAACACCTAGCAAAGAAATAAGCCACACAACACCTTATTCTTTTGTTTTCCTCTTCTAAATCCATATATTCATGTGTATAAACTGTGGATTTTGTGTGCTCATATAAATGTGATTGAGTGTTGATGATTGTCTGTGCTTGGTTTCAACTCATGTTATGGTAATTCATCAAATCTACTCTCTTTAGTACCTTTTCTTCAAAACATTTCTTCAAATCTGAAAATCTAAGTTTATGGGATGTTACTTTGCACATTTAATGTATGAGAAGTATAGAAATGCTCAGAGTTACCATTTTTCCTCTAACCCCTTTTATTTTAAAGATATGAGCACAAACAACCGGTAACTACAGCCATCTTTCAAAAATTCTAAAAAAAATGCAGAAAAATCCTCTTGAGTCTATTTTTAGTCAAAAACTTCCTTTAAGTACGTTAGCTTTCAAATAACATTTTTTTTTAATGAAAATGAATGAGTAGTTTGAGAAAAAAAAAAAAAACACCGATTTTTGTAATAGTCAACGAATTTTGACAGGTCTGCAGTATTTTCTTAATATCTAAAAATCTAGAAAGGTTATCCTACTTTTGTAAATTGATTTTGAAACTAGAAAAAGTTCTCCACAATCCTTATAAAGGCCAAATCTTCGGAACCATTAAAAGTGCCCCTTTTATAAGTATTTCCAAATCAAATCAAATCAAAGCTGGAAATGTATTGAAATTGATATTTTTATGTTGTTAGTTGATTTCATGTTGCTCTTATTAAATGAACAAGCCTTGTTATATCATCTATGCATATTTGTGCTTGTATTTCTTGGATTTTATATCATCATATGCTTATGCTTGTATAATGGTTGTTGTTTTCAATAGCTTGATCTATCCAAAGCATAATACACCTAATTTAACAGGAAAATTAATAAGGGTAGTATTTGGGTTTCAGTCATGGTAATGAGTTTTATGAGTTAGAATATGTTGATTTCAAGTATTAAATGGTGGGATGCGTTCCCTATTAAGAGATGAAGTCTTGATCTAACCAAAGCTTGATCTATGCATATTTGTGCTTGTATTTCTTGGATTTTATATCATCATATGCTTATGCTTGTATAATGGTTGTTATTTTCAATAGCTTGATCTAACCAAAGCATAATACACCTAATTTAACGGGAAAATTAATAAGGGTAGTATTTGGGTTTCAGTCATGGTAATGAGTTTTATGAGTTAGAATATGTTGATTTCAAGTATTAAATGGTGGAATGCGTTCCCTATTAAGAGATAAAGCCTTGCGCAAGTGGCATGTTTCGGAACCTTGAATGGATCAATTGTATTCAAATCCTAGGTTGTCATTAATATTTCGTGTTATAAGGTTGGAAAGGTTCTGGGTGTTGACCTGTTTTTAACCGTCTTTTTTGAGATCCTCGGTTGACACTACGCGGTAAATAACCATTGTAGGTATCTGTGACAAGGTCTGCAAACCAACAAAAGAGGGGGTACCAAATAATCCGAGTTCAATTCTTGATGTTGGGAGAATAAAATATCTATGGGGGATTTTTAATTTACTAACACTTAACATTGTAATCCATTTTATTTCTAAACTTGACATCGTAGCTTGTTGTTTATCTTAATTATGATTGTGTATTGGATTGTGAAAAATGGACGGGATATGTGTCAGTTTACTAGACATTCCAAACTCATGACATTTCATGTTAGATATGAAAAAGTACTATATATCCAAAAGACGGTACATTTGAGACCTTTGAAGACGTATGGCTTCCTTAAAAGAATTAAAAGACTTGTTTTGGGTCCAAGCCTATTTTGTAATTTCATTTGGATTGTAATATTGTTGAAACTCCTTGTTTTGTAACTACGGCTTGACAATGTAATTATCAAATATTTTTGCTTATATATATATATATATTATATCTTGTGTAAACTTATCTACTGTCTATATCCCATGTCAACTTATGTTTTTCTTGTGTTAATCCTTGAAAAGATCTGTCAAAATGGTAACTCTATTATCTAAGGAGATTGGGCTTTGAAATGATGCTATTTTGACTCCTTCGATATTTTTTGGAATTCTTACTTGATTATTAACCAAAAAACTCATAAATGACGTTTCATTAACCTTTTACCTAGAGTAAAATTCGGGGCGTTACAAATCAAGATTTGATTATATGAATAGCAAAGAAAAGTCTACATCCATCTTATCTATGTGATTATGGTTGTACGAGCACGAAAAAATGTTCTCGTATAATCCTGTTGATCAAGTCTGCGCTCCTCCAAACGTCGTCACTCTACTCCCTGAAAACACAAACGTGAGCTAGCCGGCGGGTGTGTGCTGGATACCTCTCCGATGCCTAAGTTAGAAAAACAGACAAATAGACAAAAAGCTCAGTGTGTTCGGGAATCAAAATTGTGATACCTATACATAGGTTCTGTTATAAGCTTTTATAGTTTTTGCTTGGCATAATCCTAGTAGGACTCTTACTCCTTAATGTAGAGTCCTCCTAGGAATCACACTCCTGGAAGACAATGCTTATCCTTCCACACCTTCTTCACTGCTTAAACCAAATGAGATAGTTTTACCACGGTTGAATAACAAAGCAACCAGGCTAACATATGCTGACGTGGCCAGTTTCACCGAACTCTCCTTAGCTCGGTTCTACCTTGCTTTACCTAGCTCGGTATCAACTTGTTTGCACAACGCAACTCCTTGTACCCTAGTTCAAAATACTAGAATCGAGCTAACTTCAGTCATCCATGACCGGGCTAACAGAGCCCAGCGGCGAAGCCCATTCTACTCAGCCCATAGCTCGGCGCGCTTCTACCCAGTCCTAGCTCTGCCCAGGCTTACGCTTTTTACCCTCTCAATTGCCCCTTAATTCCATCTGCGTAGCATGATTGGGATTACTTGTTACCAGCCGAGCTAAAAGTTCAGACCTTCAGCCGCACTAAACTGTTACCGGGCTACCAATTTGTCCGGTCAAAAAACGTCTTTTTAGTCACGTTGTACATCTGAATTGCTTTCTATTCCCATAGACACGTGGCTGGCCCCAATTGGTTGAATACAGCTGTCAACGCCGTCTTCGTACCTCACGAATTTTGAACAATCCTGTCCAAATCTAGGTTTTATACAAAAAACCCTATTTTTTCAAATCAAAACATTTCACTATTCATCTTTTTTCTCTTGCCTTCTGAGCCTCCATTTCTCAATCACAGCATCTGCAATAACTTGTGCTCCTGTCTGGCATCTTCACCGTTTGGAACTTCATCATCTTCTTTTAAGACTGTAAATGACTCAATCCCTCACTTTTTCCGTTTATTTCGTGAATATGTATAGTATAGATGTATATACACATATATTTTCCAAAACACACTCTGTAGTTTTGCTCAAATGGGTAAGAACCACGAAAACTCAAAAACCAGACCCCCAAACCATAACCACCTTGGTTGAATCTTCAATGAATTTGGAATGCGATCCTTTCGATCGAGAATAGCACCATGACCGAACTAGGAGCCAGTTTGTGATAGGTGCACACTCGACCGAACTAGCACACCTTACCTAACGACCGAACTAAGATCCCGAATGCTTAATAACCGAGCTAAAAACTCACGTAATGACCGAGCTAAGCGTTACAAACCATTTAGCCGATCTAGAGTTTCTTTATTTTCCCTTCTTTTTAAGCCTGGTTTAGTTATCTGGGCATAACACTTTTCATCTTCACTTTGCAGACTTTGACTAGGTTGGCCAGGCACACCTTTGTACGCTCAACCGAGATACTCAACGTCATCTCAACACCGAACTAGAACTCCGGCTAAGTTATACACAATTTAAGTTATAAATGGGTAAATATCGGTTCCTAGTAAACTCCCTTGGGGCCATCGCCGAATTTCGCAAGGATTACAACATCTCCGACGATGTTCACCTTTCTTTAGCAGAGCTAGACACAATACCCTGGGGAAAAGAGGGCTTCGTCCCCTTCACCGTGATATCCATTGTTGAAGCTGGACTTCGATTTCCTGTTCAGCCACTATTATGCGAATTCCTTAGGCAGACTAGAATATGCCCAACCCAACTCAGCACCAATTCTTACAGAATAATAAATGGCATCGCCGAGCTAAATCGCCGGCTTGGCCTCAACCTCGGTTTAGCCGAGCTATTTCACCAATACTCACTTGGCCAAAATGAAGACGGCTGGGTATATTATTTAAGAATAAGAAGACGCCGAGAGAAAATAATCAAAAACACACCGGACAAAGATGTGAATGATGATGACTTTTTCTGGGTTTCTGGTAATTTTGAAGACCAGGAAGCCCCAATACCAGGATACGGAATTAACTGGAATGAAGGAGTAGCCGGTAAGAATACCTCGGCTTAACTTGTCAGATTTTTGCTCTTGTTGCTTACAACTTCTACACCGTGCTAACCGTTTTCTTTCTCCATGTGCAGACTTGAACCAACTAAAGTCACAATACCAATACCCCAACTTAGACGCTCTCCGCGCTGCACTTCGATATCGCGACCGAGGTTGGGCCGAGCTACTTAACTTCGAACCGACCTACACATATAGCGGAAGGAGAAAGACCAGGGTGTCAGACTTTCTCCTTGAGCCTTCACCCGAACTAGATTCCACACTTCCTCAAATTAGGCTGATCCCACTACCAGAGGAACAAGAGATGGCTAAAAAAAGAGCAGTCAGAGCACTCATCACCGAAACAACTGCACCAGCTGTCGGGGACCAAACCGTGGTACCACAAGCTGGCCAAACACATGAGGCCGTGGTAGCGCTTCCAACAGCCCGGGCCTCGTCATCTCGGCCCAATAAGCGTGCTCGCACCTCCGCGACCGAGCCACGTCTTGTTGATGAAGACGACACCGCGCTCCCACAGTCCACACGACCGAGCCCAGAACCAGTGCGTTCTGACCGGGCTTGCCCTTCAGAGTGGGCACCAAGAGTGACCTATAAGAACCGGGCCATAACAAACACAGATTCAGTGGTCGGTGAAAAAGACCACTCGCTTGCCTTCAACCTCGCTAAAAGCGTATGCTTGCCAATCGACATGGAGCATCATGATCATCTGACCGAGCTGAAGGCCATTCGCTCGGCAACAAAGTCGATGGTGCTGGTAAGTTTCTCTTCTTGTCTTTCTAACTTGTATATCTGTCAGCGCAGTTTTAACCATAATTGCTATCTCTCCTTTTGCAGGCCATGCAGAAGAATCATGTCGCTCACAAGCGCGTGTTAGAGCTGTGTAAGACCACACGGCTAGCCGTGGCAGAGGCCAAGGCTAAGACGGCCGAGCTAGAAGAATCCAAGCAAAAAATGGCCGAGCTTAAATCTGAAGTTACCCGGCTCACTGGGCTAGTTAACTCGGCTAAGGCAGATAAGCAGAAGGCTTTGGCCGAGCGGAAAAACAAATATCTACGCAAGCTGGCCAAGCTTGAAAAAAAGAAAGATGCTGAGATCGTCGTGCTAAAGAAGAGCGCGGACGATGCGGAAGACCGCGACTACAAGGAAGGGGAGGCCACCTACATCCTTCAGTGCGAAGCTACCAAGGACATATTTTTCAAATGTAGATGGAAGGAGCCGTGTCAAAGCTTGATTATGGCCCAGAGACCAAGGTCTTTCAGAACCCTCCTCCCCACTTTATTCCAAGCTACATGGCGGAGTATGCCAATGCTATTCAGCAAAAATTTCTTGAAGTATGGGAGGAAGAGGAGGCATCCCCAGAGCCCAACAACACCCCAGCTATTACCAGTGATCCTGGTCTTCAAATCGCTCAGTCAGCTCGGGTGGAGCCCCCGGTGCCCAGTACGGTTAAAGATGTGACCGACCTTCCTGCTGGAACAGAGCTACGGAGTGATGAAACTCGAGTTGACCTAGATGCAGACCTGGATGATCTTTTTGCCTGACTTTGTATTTTTCTTCTTTTGATATCAATTTCTGAAAGTATTTTGTAACCGGACTGGAGCCCCTTATTGTAATGCAGTTTCCAATCTTGAATGAAATCCGCTGTTTTTGTCCGTTTTTTTGTTTGGTTTATTTCATACCTGTATTTATTTTTCAACTCTAATTTGTATGAATTTTTTAACATTTTTTGGTCGAGATACTTATCTCGGCCATGGAGCCTTATAATCTGTTTGGTCATACCTGCCAAGTCTCTTCAGCTTAGATCCTTATCTTGGCTGGAGAGAACTGAAAGTTGATTTTTCCAGCCAACCTTTCTTCAGCCCATGTCTTTATCTCAGCTGAAGAGTACTCAAAGTTAGTTTTTCCAGCCAACCTCTTTTCAGCCTAGATCCTTATCTCGGCTAAAGAGTACTCGAAGTTGGTTATTCCTGCCAACCTCTCTTCAGCCTAGATCCTTATCTCGACTGAAGAGTAGTCAAAATTGGTTATTCGAGCCAACCTCTCTTCAGCCTAGATCCTTATCCCGGCTGAAGAGTACTCAAAGTTGGTTATTCATGTTAACCCTTCTTCAGTCTAGATCCTTATCCCGGCTGAAGAGTACTCAAAGTTGGTTATTCCTGCCAACCTCTCTTCAGCCTAGATCCTTATCCTGGCTGAAGAGTACTCAAAGTTGGTTATTCCTGCCAACCTCTTTTCAGTCTAGATCCTTATCTCGGCTGAAGTGTACTCAAAGTTAGTTATTCCTGCCAACCTCTCTTCAACCTAGATCCTTATCCCGGCTGAAGAGTACTCGAAGTTGGTTATTTCTGCCAACCTCTTTTCTGTTGCCCCTAGCTGACAATGACTGAGAATAACTTTTACAATAAGAAGACTTTATGCTAAAAAAGTAAACTACTTGTTTTATTTGAAAAAAAAGAAAAAACTACACTTATTCTAAGGAAAAAGCTAAAAATAAAATAACTTGAGATTGGCAGTATTCCATGGCCTGGGAACAGCCTTGCAGTCTCCATCTTCCAAGTGATATGCCCATTTTCCTACTAAGCCAACCACTTTGTATGGTCCTTCCCAATTAGGCCCTAACTTGCTATCTCCGGGTAGCAGAGTGTTTCCCATCACTTTGTGCAGCACCCAATCTCCAATCTTGAATTGCCTCGGATGTATCGTCTTGTTATATTTTCTAGATAACTCTTGCTGGTACGAGGCGATGTGAACCAGTGCTCTTTCTCTTCTCTCTTCTGCTAGGTCAAGTTCCAAGGTTATGGCCTCTCCATTCAAGTCTGGGTCAAAAATTTCACTTATAATGGTGGGAGGCCTACTTCTAGTGGGATTACCACCTCTATGCCATAGGCCAAAGAAAAAGGCGTTTCACCAGTTGACCGCCGCGGTGTGGTGCGGTAAGCCCATAGAACATGAGGAAGCTCTTCAGCCTACTTGCCTTTTACTCTTTCCAACCTTTTCTTCAAACTATCCAAGACAACTTTGTTTGATGCTTCTGCCTGGCCATTTGCTTGAGGGTATGCTGGTGTAGAGTTGTAGAATTCTATCTTGTATTCCTCGCAGAAGCCTCTGAAGATCTTGCCGTTGAACTGAGTGCCATTGTCGGATATCAGAGCCTTTGGTATGCCGAATCGGGTTATGATATTCTGCCAGACGAACTTCTTAACATCTTTCTCTTTTATTGATGCGAGTGGTTCAGCCTCTACCCACTTCGTAAAGTAATCCGTTGATGCGAGAAAGAACTTTCTGTTGCCGGGTGCTGTTGGAAGTAGCCCTACTATGTCCAAGCCCCACATCGCAAAAGGCCATGGGCTAGTTAATGGTAGCTCTCTGGCTGGTTGATGTATTTGGTGTGCGAACTTGTGACATTTCTCGCACTTTTTGACATACTTCTCTGAATCTGTTTGCATATAAGGCCACCAATATCCTTGTGAAATTGCTCTGTAGGCCAATGATCTTCCCTCTTGGTGGCTTCCGCATACGCCTTCGTATATCTCGAACAAGAATGCCTCGACCTTGCTAGGATGGACACATTTCAAATAAGGTCCTGTGAAAGATTTTTTGTATAACGCTAATGACAGAGAAAGCCAAAATCGCTGTGACTTTGCTCTGATCTTGTTGGCCTCTTTCTTCTCTTCAGATAAGATGCCGTCTTTTAAGAATACAATAATGGGATCCATCCATGAAAGGCCTAGTTCGGCACAACATATCTCTGTTACTTCGGGTTCTTCAATACTTGGTCTGGGTAAGAAGTCGATCAGTAATGGATGTGGGATAGATGTGTCTGCCATGGAGGCAAAACCTGCCAGTTCGTCTGCTCTGTTGTTTTCGTCTCGGCCGATCTGCTCTATTCGCACTACTTCGAACTTCATGATCTCCTTTCTGACTAACTTTTGGTACTTAGCCATCCTCTCATCTTTTGCCTCGTAGTCGCCTGAAATCTGGTTTACTACCAGCTAGGAGTCATTGTAAACCATTAGCTCGGTGGCCTTCATGAAGAGTGCTGATTTTAGGCCTGCTAGTAGTGCTTCGTACTTTGCCTCATTGTTTGATGCTGGGAAGCCAAGGTTAACTGCTTATTCCACTATCAAGCCATTTGGTGAGATGAGGACTATGCCAAGTCCTGCACCGTGCCTATTGGATGCTCCATCCATGAAGAGCTTCCACATCTCTCCAACGAATAGCTTCTAACAAGTGGAGGGGTCGGATGATGTCTTGGGGTCATGAGTGTTGCTGATGTTTTCTTCCAAGTCCATGCTTACTGTTGGGGTTTGCTCTTCACTATCTGACTGTACCAAGTTTTTACTTGTTGGTGAGTCTTTGCCGGGTATAGCACGGTTTGCCTCTTCCTCCATTTCTTCAATCCGGTATGCCTCGGGATGTGGCTGGGCATCTTGTTTTGGGGGCTGCGCAATTCCTGCAGCACTTTCTTCCCCTTTTCGATTATATCAGTTAAGTCAACTAGGCCGATGTGATGGTTTCCTGGTGTGAACTCAGCCACAAAGTCTGCCAGAGCTTGGGCTTTTATTGCGGTTCTGGGTTGAAACTAGATGTCGAACTGTCCCAATTCCACCGCTCATTTCAAGATTTGTCCAGAAAAGTCTGCCATCTCAAACAAAGCTTTTAAGGGAAAAGCTGTCAGGATGATTATGGTGTGGGCGTGGAAGTATTGTGATAACTTTTTTGAGGCCATCATCAAAGCTAAGGCTAGCTTTTCCAATAGTAGGTGCCTGGTTTCTGCCCCCAGCAAGGTCTTGCTAACATAAAAGATAGGTAGGTGTTGGATTCCTTCCGCTCTGACCAACAATGCGCTGACTGCATGCTGTGAAACTGCTAAGTACAAAAAGAGTTCTTCTCCAAGTATTAGGGTTACTAGTAATGGAGGAGAAGTCATGTAGTCTTTCAGGCTCTCTAGGGCGCGATCGCATTCTTCATCCCACTCAAATTTGGTCTTCAACGCTTGGAAGAATGGTCGACATTTGTCTAATGACCGACTTATGAACCGGTTGAGTGCGGCAACTAAGCCAGTGAGATGCTGCAACTCTTTTACTATGTTGGGCCTCTCTAGATCTTGGATTGCTTTGATTTGAGAGGGTTCTGCTTCTATACCTCGGTTGGTCACCAGGAAGCCTAGGAATTTGCCTAATCCTACGCCGAACGCATACTTAGATGCATTTAGACGTAACTTGTTCTTCTTTAGGATTTAGAACATTTTGTCTAGGTCCCTGAGATGGTCTTTCTCATCCTTACTTTTGACCACCATGTCATCTATGTAAGCCTCTATTGTTTTGCCTAACAATGGTTCAAACATTTTGGTGACCATCCGTTGGAATGTGGCCCCTGCATTTTTTAGGCCAAAGGGCATGACCTTGTAACAATACAATCCCCTAGGCGTTGTAAAAGATGTGACCTCCTGGTCTGGCTCACACATAGCGATCTGATGGTAACCTCTATACGCATCAAGGAAGCTAAGTCGATTGTGCCCTACCGTCAAGTTTACCAGTTGGTCTATCCTGGGTAAGGGAAAGCTATCTTTTGGGCATGCCTTGTTGACTGTTTTGTAGTCCACGCAAACACGCCATTTTCCATTCTTCTTTGGCACTACTACAGTATTGGATATCCACCTGGGATACTGTACTTCTCTGATGACTCCTGCCTCCAGCAAGTTTCTCACTTCCTCCGCCATTATCTCCGCGTGGTGGAGTGCTGATCCGCGAGTACACTGTATAATTGGTCTAGCAGTCGGGTGGACATTCAGTTGGTGATAGATGAAGTTTGGGTCAATGCCAAGCATGTCGTATGGTGTCCATGCAAACACTTTGATGTTAGAGGTTAAGAATTCTATGATCTTTATTCTCTCAGTGCTGGACAAAGATGAGCCGAGCAAAAAGAACTTTTCTGGGTTTTTTTCATCTATCCTTACCTCTACCAAGTCTTCCACTGCCTTCTGTTCTGCTGCTTTGCCAACATTCGCAAATAGTTCATTGCTCTCTGGCTCTTCTACCATCTGTACATATCCTTTTGTAGCCCGGCTGCCATTTACTATGACGAAGCACTGTTTTGACATGATTTGGTCTCCCAAGACCTCTTCAATTACTCCGGCTTTGTTGGGGAACCGCAGTGCTTGATGGTAGGTTGAAGCTATTGATCGCATGGCGTGCATCCATGTTCTTCCCAGAATTATGTTATAAGTGGAAGGGACCTTCAATACCCATAATTCCACTTGTTTAGTCATGGTCCCAGTTTTGACTGGGAGGATTATCTTGCCTACTGGCCATTCTGGCATTGAGTTAAAGCCAACTATGGGGGATGTTGCAGGGGCCAAGTCTTTGTCCTCTAGTTTTAGTTGTTTGAAGGTTTCATAATACATTATCTCGCATGAATTTCCTTGGTCAATTAGGATTCGCTTGATGTCGAAGTTCTTGATGCGCAAAGTTACCACCAGTGCGTCATTGTGAGGGCAATGTAGCCTTGCTAGGTCCTTGTCTAAGAAGGATATGACGTTCGTAGCCTTTGTTTTGCTCTTTTTGAAGGCGAGTTGTGCACTTAGTACCTCCTTCAGGTGCTCTGCCTTCTTTATCATCCCCCTGAGTTCACAAACCCGCTCAGGTTCAATGATCCCATGAATAACATTGATTACGCCTTGGGGTGGTTCGTCCACCGGCATCCCATTTGGCCTGTTGAGGTCCTGGGGGGCTAGCTGTGTTCCCCCTTCAATATATTGGTCTAGGTGACCAGCAGCTACTAATTCTTCCAGATGTTGCCTCATGGGTGTGTAATTTTCAGTCAGGTGCCCCTTCTCATCATGGAAGGTGCAGTGGGACCTCTCGTCGTAGCTCTTTTGTGCTACTCCCAACTTGGCTGGCCGCCAAATGAAGGGTTCATTCTTTATCACGCTGAGAATTCAGTAGATGAGTTTATTGAACACGGTGGTGGTGGCAGTGCGAACTCTTAGCCTCCTTTTTTCTGGGTCCTCCCTGTTGGCTCGCCTGCCTCACCCATTCCTGTTTGGTTGTTCTACCATGTTGACTTTTGCTGCAGTCTTTTTGTCTGGCATTACTGTTGAGCCAGATTTTGCTTTAGCCCGGGCGCTATCTTCTTCCACGTGGATATGTTGGTGCACCCTTTCCATTAGGGCCTCCATCGTGAGGGGTGGCATCACAATAATTGAGTCCCTCAACTTGTTTCCGACTGGTAGATCCCTTTTGTATTATGTGATGGCGAGATTTGTGGGGCAATCTCCTATTTGGTTGAAAGTCTCCCAATATCGACCGTTGTAGGATCTCAACGTGTCCTTGTCGCCCATGTCAATGGAGAGTAGCTGATCGATCTCCACTGGTGTCTTGGTGTTCGTTTTGAACCTAGTCACGAACGCCTCTACCAATTGTGCCCAGGAGGTGATGCTGCCTTCTGGTAGCCTTTCAAACCAGGTTAGACCTAGGTCGCCAAGAATGGATGGGAATAGGATACACATTAGGGCCTCGTTTCACCGATATATTGCCATAACCTGGCGAAAGTGGCTTAAGTGCATGTAGGGGTCTGTTTTTCCCTCATAAGTAGTGAATTTGGGCTGGTGGAAACTTGAAAGTAGTGGTGCGTTCTTTATTGCCGGAACGAACGGCGACCTCTGTAATCTTGCTAATACTTTGTCCGCTGGTTCATAAGCAAGGCGCGGCATTGGCATTCCTACCTCGACACTCCCATGTGTCCTAGGGGCCAATCACTGTAGTGCTAAAACTCTGCGTGGGTCGCGAGCCCTGGTGTCCTCCTTCCATCGGGCCCTCTCTTTAAGTACTGTTCGTAAGTCTGCTGACTTAGGCAACTCCGTGTGCCTGGATGTCATTTGGTACGTGTGCGAGGGCCGATAGGTACTTCTCTCAGTACACGACCTCTCAATTTTCGTTCTTTCAGACCTGGAGTAACGAGTCCTGGAAGTCCTTGATTGAGTGTCGCCTGTTCTAAGGCTCTTACTTTCTGCTTGGCGATGGTGTGGTATGCCTATCACGATCCTCCGAGTGGCGAGGGGGCGTGTTGCCTTTGCGCCTTCTCCTGTCACCACCTCTTTCCCTTTTATCTGGCGTTTCATTGTCTCCATGTCTGCTACCATCTTCCTAATTAACTCGTCCTGCTCATTTACGCGATCCTCCAGAACTTGAGGGTCCAACCTCTACCTCTGCCTTTCAGGGCTTTGAGAGCGACGGGGGCTTGCGCCCCGTCTTTCCCCTTGCGTCTCTTCTGGAGTTCCGTCACTGGGGCTCTAAATCTGCCATGAGTGGGATAGAAGGCAAACCTTCGCACCTTCCAGCCCCCTCCGGGGTTTGTCCATCAATAGCAGATTGCGGCAAGTCTTCATTGTGCGCCATTGCTTCCAACTAGAGAGGAAAGCTTGATCAAGAGGTTTTGTTCTTTGTGGAATTTCCACAGATGGCGCCAATTGTACGAACATGAAATAATGTTCTCGTATAATCCTATTGATCAAGTCTGCGCTCCTCCAAACGTCGTCACTCTTCTCCCTGAAAACACAAATGCGAGCTAGCCGGCGGGTGTGTGCTGGATATCTTTCCGATGCCTAAGTTAGAAAAACAGACAAATAGACAAAAAGCTCAGTGTGTTTGGGAATCAAAGTTGTGGTACCTGTACATAGGTTCTGTTATGAGCTTTTATAGTTTTTGCTTGGCATAATCCTAGTAGGACTCTTACTCCTTAATGTAGAGTCCTCCTAGGAATCACACTCTTAGAAGATAATGCTTATTCTTCCACACCCTCTTCACTGCTTAAACCAAGTGAGATGGTTTTATCACGGTTGAATAACAAAGCAACCGGGCTAACATATGTTGACGTGGCCAGTTTCACCGAACTCTCCTTAACTCGGTTCTACCTTGCTTTACCTAGCTCGGTATCAACTTGTTTGCACAACGCAACTTCTTGTACCCCAGTTCAAAATACTCGAACCGAGCTAACTTCAGTTATCCATGACCGGGCTAACAGAGCCCAGCGGCGAAGCCCATTCTACTCAACCCATAGCTCGGGGCGCCTCTTCCTAGTCCTAGCTCGGCCCAGACTTACGCTTTTTACCTTCTCAATGGCTTTACAGACTCCCTCAAAAAATTAAGGTTTGATTATGTGAATATCAAAGAAAAAGTCTACTTGCATCTTTGTCTATAGAGTTTTGTTACAAATACAGAAATAGTATATAGAATCAGTCATAGAATTAGTTCACGACTAATTTTGTACACCATTTCTATGCACTTAGCTCTTTTTTTCTTTTTTTTTTTTAATCTATACTATTATGGCTTTACATTCTCTCCCACAAAATCAAGATCTGATTATGTTAAATTTGATTAGCTTGGGAACCACTTAAAATATATAGTCAAAAAATTAAAAAGTTATTACTAAAAAAATCAACTATCCTCTCTATTTTATTACACGTCTTTTTGTAAAAAATAAAAAATAATTAAAATAGTTAGTTCTCAAAACAATTCTTAAATCCCACCAAAGTTTTTTCTGGTTTATAATTAGAAATTTTAATACTATGAAACAATTTATACGGATTACAAAAACTAAAGTATGCTAAGAATTATATAATTACAAAGTTAAATTACCTCAAGAATCACAATTTATATATTTAGAAAAAAATAAGAAATTAAAAAATTTAAAACTTCATACTCATTTAGATTATCTCCCAAATGAGAGAGAAAGCGTTGGATTGATCTAATAAGAAACTTACTTGTACTGAAATGACAAGTTATCATTAGTGCGATATAATCAAAATATAACTTTTTAAGCTGTTTTTGACAAAGCTATACTGTCATTAAAAAAAATGAAACAATACTCAATTAATATATGTTAATATGTGTTTGGGAGGAAAAAGATTGAGTACATACTTAACCTTTAGCATAATGCATAAAGTGTGGGCCATAACCTCAAGATAATTAGGCTAAATCTTAACTATTGAACTAATGATCACTCCTATACTATCATTGAACATTAAAATTGCTCTAAGCTATTTAAACCTATTTTAGTATCTGCTTGAACACCATTGCTGAAATCCTGTATGTGCTGTCTCAATTTAATTTTGATTGATATAAATTGTAAGATGTATCACATTTGTGCTGATTTTTAAGAGAAAACTAATAATTAAATATGAATGATGTGGGACATTATTACCAAAGGAAAAATTGCAAATAAGTGATATTTTTATAAAATATTTACCAATTAATGAAAAAAACTTATAAATTTAATTA
The DNA here is from genome assembly GCA_030407325.1 of Camellia japonica. Lineage (NCBI taxonomy): Eukaryota > Viridiplantae > Streptophyta > Magnoliopsida > Ericales > Theaceae > Camellia > Camellia japonica. The sequence continues at coordinate 69,294,597 of JAPPVO010000013.1, read as the reverse complement.
TTAAAATTGATAAAATTTTCCACTTATTTATAAATATTTTTGAAATTTTGCATTGAAGTGCAATTTCCCCATTACCATCCAATAACTTTTCAAAATTTTGTTATTACATATCGTGTCAATCTATTATAAAATTTTGGGAAAATGCTCCGATGTGCACCCTTAAGAGGTGCACACAAAATATATAATTTTATCATAAAATTTTATAATATCAATTATAGAATGTGCAATATCATTATAAATTAATATAACAAAAAATATCGTAATCAAGCCACAAATTTTTACAACATAAATCACAAAATTTTTGACATTTTATTATGCCAATTTATAATAAAGTTATGCATTTAATAATTGATGTTATGAAACTTTATAGTAAAATACATTTTTGTGGTAGGATATATGGTATACAATAAGATTTCCCTAAAAGTTTTATAAAAATTTAGGATAAATTACAAATAGATCTCTTGAAATTTGCTTAAAATACAATTTATCTCTATAGTTTTAAAAATTACATATCATCACTTGAAATTTATAATTTCATAACAAATAACCCCTTTCATTAATAAATTATCAAGTTAATTAACAGTTTTTAATGATGTCAAAATTTTATTTCAATTAATAATTTAAGTAATTTAGGCCTCGTTTGGGAACAGGCTAATTTAGTAACTTTTTTGCTATTTAGCTAAAATATGAGCTAAAAAAAACTAGTATGTTTGGGATGGCTTTGTAATAACCCCGACCCGTAATTAGCTACTAATCAGTAATTAAGGATGCTAATTAAGTGAATAGAATAGATTATGAGTTTATTATGTAATTCTTCATGATTTGGCTTTCTATCTGTTATTCATAAAATTATCTGTTATGGTTTCTACTTAAAATCTGAAGTTGTTAGCCTAAATACTTTTAGAAACCGAATTTGAGTTCATGGATTGACTGACTAGAATACTTGGAATTGATTTTGATTAATTGAGTTGTGGGCTAACCTTGACTGATTAAGGTTACTTGTGTCTAACTAAGATGATGCATGATTTATCCCTAATCTACTCCTATTCATGATCCTAGATGTGATTAAGTGGGTAGTGTGTAGAGGATTGAAACCCTTAAGTGAGTGTGTGCAGAGGATCTGTGTGGGTGTATTGAGAAGTTTGAGTTGGGCATTTGGTGATATTGAATGTAGGGAATTGCAACTCTTGAGGATGTGTTGGGTTGATGCATGTGTATGCACATGTAGTGTATTCAAAGTGTGAGAGTGTGTGTTGTGGTTGTTTAGCTGAGAGTGAGAGTGTTTGTAGCATTCTTTTCTGCATTTCCTTACTGAGAGAATTCAGCTAGAGAGAGAGGATTTGGCTTTAGAGTGAGAAAGCTCAAAAGTTTGAAGATTAGAAGAGGAATAGGAAGATTCACCTCTCATGTTTTGGGAACAAACTCCAGGTAAGGATTCTATGTCTGAATTTTGTAGCTAATCCTCCATGCATCACGATTTCCTGAGTCTTGAGCTACTTTCTTGAGAGTGCAAGAAAATGGGTCTTTGAGCACATAAATAGCTTTCATGAGTATCCATGGTAGAATCATCTTTGATTTGATCATTTTGGGTTTGAGTTTTAAAAGTCCTTGCATGTATGTGAACTTTAATCATGTCCATGGTTTCAGAATTCATGGGGTTGTTGGTCACCATCTGCATGTTTTGAAGAAAGTAAGAAAACGATTTGAAAATCTTTCATGCATGAGCTTTTGAGTTCAAATTTGCTAAATCCTTGAGTTTTGAGCTAAACATTTGAAAATGATCATGTATTTGTGTTTTAGGAAGCTTTCCAAAGTGTTTGAACAAGCCATATACGAATTTGCCATTGAAATAGCATTCCGAAGCTCAAACTCTGTTTTTGAAAAACCCAGGATTTTACAGTTCGCTCGAGCGAGGAAACCTGCGCTCGAGCGGATAATGGGAGCTCTCAGTATTTTTTTTTTCCAGACATGAGCTCTCCGCTCGAGCGACCACTTTAACGCTCGAGCGAACCCTTTGCATGTTGTTGATCCGCTCGAGTGTGGGAGTTGTAGCTCGAGCGTGGATTGTGACCAACCAGTACTTTTTCCCAAGTTTACAGGTCGCTCGAGCGAAAGAAGTCACGCTCGAGCGACCCCTCTCATTTTGCATGTCCGCTCGAGCGAAGAAGTCTACGCTCGAGCGGGGACCTTATTTTTAGAAAATTTTGACTAAGTGTTCCAAGGCATGTTTTGGCATCCTCATTGCATCTTAGGCATTCCTAAGCCTTAATTAAGCCATAGTCATGAGGTTATGGATTAGAAACACACTAAGTAAAGGATGTACTAAGTTCCGAGACTGTAAGTGAGTGTGTTTTAGGCTATGTAATAAGAAAGAATAAGAACCAATATAATGAAAGCTAAGCCTTAATGGCCACTTGAATGTGTAATGATAAGACATGCTTGTGTTATGTATTTTGTGATTGTAGGTCAAGACTCGAGGATTGATTGATCGCTTACTGGAACCACTGTGAGTAACGTTATCGTAAATATACGTTTATATGAAATTATGTTCCAAATGAAATGTGATAAGCTATGATTTCTGAAATGATATCTGTTTTCGTGAACGAACATCCCAAGTTTGAAATCTATTATGGCATCCATAGATAGTCCCAAGTCATGGGGGACGGCATGAAAATGCGGGTCCATGACATACAAGTAATTACGAGATCTCGTTAGCCACTTCATTGTGGTGATATGTGTTTAATCGGTATCCGGAACCGATTACTCTAGTCGGAAGACGTTCTGTGATGTGTTCTATGGGATGTACCATTATTATGTTTTGATATGAGAATGATTATGCTCTGATCTATTTTTCGCTTATGATATGTTCGGATTTCGTTCACCAACCCCTTTACCTTAATGTTATTCATTGGGCTTTAGCTCACTGTTTGTATATATATATATATATATATATGTATAGGTGAGCATTCTGGAGTTCGAGCCTGAAGGCTTTTGTTTGGACCTGTGTTCTGTTGTCAGCCAACCATTGTGTCTCACGTGGAGGTTCCCGAAGTGTCCTGTGTTCAAGTTCTGTTGGTTCTATGTATATGTATGACTTGTTTTAATTCTGTTGGCTGGACTTAAGATACTGTAATGTGTGTGGGTATAACGTATGGTTGACTATCGGATATGTATATAAAGTTTTAATTATTCTGTTTCATATAAGTCAGCACAGCTCATTGGACAATTATATTTATGTATTTACTTCCGCTAGCCCCTTAATCTTGTTAATCTGTTCAGAGGCCTTCGGTAATCCAAGGATTACTGGCCGGTTACGGTGCTAAACCTATAGGGGCAGGTTTGGGTCGTGACAGGCTTTTTGGCTTTTTACGAAAAGATGTGCAAAAAGTAGAGAGAAAAGAGAATTTTTGACTTTTTAGTATGAGTTGTTGGCTTTTTGACATTTTTAGTAACTTTTTGGCTAAACCGTTCGCTTCCTAAACGAGGCCTTAATCATTGTATAGGAGAGCAATCAAAAATTTTATTTTTTCAATTAGTTCTGCTAAACAAAAAATTCAGATAAGAGAATATTTTTAATTTTCTAAACCACAAAGAACAATATATATTTTAAACAAACCTTAAAGATTGTAGTTGTAATTTATCCTAAAATTTATTAGAAAATGCTATAGACCCCAAACTTTCTACCAAAATAATTGATCAAATGTCTCACATTGGTGTGGGGTCTACAAAATTGTGGACCCCACACCCATATAAGACATTTTACCATTTTAGTATTTCTAACATTACTTTAGTCCGTTATTTGATTGAGATTCGACTTCAAGGTGGGCTGGCGCAATCAATTAACAACAAATAAAAAGATGAGTTGAGCCCAATATGTTCATATCAAAGTCAATCCATTTTTCAAGTTGGCTGGAGGAGGTTGTGTTCGGGTTGGAATTTGGATCTATTTCATTTAGGGCAATATATAATATATTACATCATCATTTATACGCGGTGTTATTAATTGTTATTAATTAATATATTACATCATCATTTATACGCGGTGTTATTAATTGTTATTAATTAATAATAAACTGAACAAAAATCTTATATACACAGTCAGCTATACATATTTATATGATAATTTATTATTGGAAAATAAATGATATTATATACCGAAAATCACATAACATTATTATTGTTTTAAATGTTTTTTTATTTATTTATTAAAAGACATTGTAAAATGAAACGGTAACAAGTGATATCGATCCAATCTTGTGGTGCTAATATGAATAATTTGAAATAAACTCTTCACAGGACAGGGAAAATAAAATAAAATATGTAGCCTATTGACTATTTCTACCAAATGCGAAACTTTGTACACTTGATTTTCCTATTATTATTGTTATTAAACATAAAAGCATCATTTTCTCGTGTATTTATTAATGTGGCTTTAATTTTTTAAAAGTGAGTTCAATTTTTTAAAACCAAACAAGATGCATAGTATTTAATAATTGAAAAAAAAAATATTCAAGATAATTTTGTATAAAATGGAATCGTCGGTTATAATGTTGAAAAAATTTCTAAAAAATATTCATAATGTTAGAGATTGCATCATTTCTGTCAATTGCCACACAAGCAATTTTCTTTTTATTCATACGTAAATAAGCAATTTTGCAGGACTCGTCTTACTTCTTCAAGTGATGTAACAGAATCTCCTCTTCTTTTCCATAAAAGTCCCAGAGCCCCCAAATTATTAGTAATTTTATTTTGATAAATTATACGTAGAGTAGAGTTGTTAAATGAATCAAGCTATTCAAATAGCTCGTTTAAGTTTAACTTATTACATAAATAAAAGTACAGCTCAAAAGAAAAAGATGGCCATTGGCCAAATAGCCTGTCTCCTCACTGACCTCAAAACCCAGTAAAAAAGAATACATAAAACTTGAGGACAAAAGCAGCCACAAAACCTCCACCTAGACTTTCAAGGAAACACCCATTTGTTGATCTTTCTTCCTTCATTTCTCATCTCCTTCTTCTTCTCTCACCGTTAACAAACCACTATATATAAGTATTGCCATGGTGTTAACCCAACTCAACCATCTAACAAAAACCCACAACACAGATAAACAAAATTATCACTTCCCTCTCTCACAATCTTCACTTTCAGGCAGCAAATCCAGCATTTCAAGGCACAAAATCAAATGGGTTTCAATTCAAACAATAATCAGAACTTGTTGTCTAAGATAGCAACAAAAAATGGGCATGGTGAAAACTCCCCCTATTTTGATGGTTGGAAGGCATATGATAGCAATCCATACCATCCTACCCAGAGCCCAACTGGGGTTATTCAGATGGGTCTCGCAGAAAACGAGGTAACAGAGATTTGATTAAAGAATGGGTTGTGAATAACTCCAAAGCCTCTATTTGCACTGCTGAAGGAGCAAATGAATTCAAAGACAATGCTATTTGCAATCTCTGTTACCTTGTTTTCTGCAAGACCCATCTGAATAACCTCAGTTGGGTTCTAGGTAGGATGGTATGGATTGCTATCGTACGCCTTCCAACCATCAAAATAGGGAGAGTTTTCACCATGCTCATTTTTTGTTGCTATCTTAGACAACAAGTTCTGGTTGTTGTTTGAATTGAAACTCATTTGATTTTGTGCCTTGAAATGCTGGATTTGCTGCCTGAAAGTGAAGATTGTGAGAGAGGGAAGTGATAATTTTGTTTATCTGTGTTGTGGGTTTTTGTTAGATGGTTGAGTTGGGTTGAGTTGCGGTATTTTAACACCATGGCAATACTTATATATAGTGGTTTGTCAATGGTGAGAGAAGAAGAAGGAGATGAGAAATGAAGGAAGAAAGATCAACAAATGGGTGTTTCCTTGAAAGTCTGGGTGGAGATTTTGCGGCTGCTTTTGACCTCAAGTTTTATGTATTCTGTTTTATTAGGCTTTTAGGTCAGTGTGGAGACAGGCTATTTGGCCGATGGCCATCTTTTACTTGTATGTACTAATTAATCAATTTCTATTGATGAATTAATTTTTTTAAAATTTATAGTGAAGAAAATAATAAAATTATAATTTTTATGTTTATAAGGATAAAAATGAAAATTATATAATAAAAAATTATTTTATAACTTATTTACTAAATACTATTCTGCTGTTTAAATTTATAATTCCACAAGTACACCAAACAGGTTACCAACTTATGCTCATAACTAATAAACTATAATTTGTTAGGCTAATGTATAATCACTTTCCCACAGCTCTTCCAAATGGGGCCTAAATCTAGTTTGAACACTTTATAAAAATTTTTAAGTTTTCAAATCAAGTTTGAATAACTTACTACTTAACCTGATAATATATATTGACCCTGTTTGGTAGGGTTTATTTCTGATTTATTTCTAGCTTATTTTAGTTTTTAGCTTAATTTAAGCTATTTTGATGTGTTTGGTTCAGCTTATAACTTTTTGTAAGTCAAAAATCAACTTATTCTTTGAGTGAGGGAGGAGAAACTTAATTTATAAGTCAAAAATCAACTTATGTTCACAGTTATAAACTATAAGCTGTTAGGTTATAAGTTATAATTACTTTCCCACGGCTTTACCAAACGGGGTCATTATAAAAATCAAACTACTAAAACTTAGGCCTGGTTTGGGATATCTAAAAAAATTCAAAGTCAAAACATTATTAAAAAAGTTAAAAAGTTATCACTATTCATAAAAAAAAAAAAATTTTACACACAAAATTACAACTCAGTCTGAACGGTTCAGATTCTGTTGCTGCATTTTTTTGAAAAAATTGCACAAGTGGGGTGCACAAATAACACAGTGCTGTTCGGCCTGTGGGGGTCCATTACGGGTTCCGTTTTGATAATCTGAACCGTTAATATGTAGAACTCGTCGAGTATTATATATTTGCTAAAAATCATGTTGATCGGATATCGCTAACTATATGATCAAATCAGTTTTGTATAAAAAATTATGGTGTTATAGTTAACGGTTGAAAAAAAACTAATCTGATCAGATAGCTATCGATATCCGATCAACGTGATTTTTCACGTTTATATAGTTCTCGACGAGTTCTACATATTAAACGGTTCAGATTATCGAAAAGGGACTCGTGATGGCCCCCACAGGCCGAACAATACCGTCCAATGTAATGTCTGAAAAGTAGGCAACTATTTCTTATCATTAATTCACTCTCCAGACGGTACAACCGTATTGCCAATTGTCCTTATCTTCTTCTACATACTAATTTATACAATTTTTTAATACACATTTTTTCGTAAAAAGTCAAAAAATTAACTTAAACAACTATATTTTTTTCCTCAATTTTTTAGTCTAAAAAATCAAAAAATACACTTATTTAGAATATTCTAAACAATCTCTTAATACGTGTTCAACTCAAATAATTAATAAAAACTTAAATGGAAAAAATCAAATTAGATTAAATTATTGGGGTTAAAAATATAAGGGCTGTGATTCATCCCCCGAATTCACAGCCCCCGAATCCCCACAATTGCCTTTTCAAGTAAAAAAAAAAAAAAAAAATAGAAAAAAAAAAAAAAAACAGTTTGCCAAAAATGGAAATTAGGGGGATTAGGGGGAGATTGTTTAGGGGGATTTTTCATTTTCCAAAATATAATTTACAATTTTATTTTTCTCTAAAAAAACTCTCTGGTTTTGACTTCTAAAACGTGCATTCTAAAAGCGAGGTCGAGTGAGGAGAGAGAAGGGGGAGTGAGGGGAATACTGTACGAATAGCCAGAATATGTACTGGGCTAGTTTAGTTATTTGGGCTCCTCTTTTTTCCTTTCTGCTCTCTTTTGGAAATATTATTTGGGTTTTGCCTTATACCCCCAGTGGGGTCGCACCCCCAGTGAGGTGGCGCGTCCCCACTGGCTGAGACCTAAAAAAAAAAAAAAAAAAAGAAAACTGTTTTTTTTTGACCAATCCCGGAGTGACACCTTACTGGGGGTCGACCCCCGGTGGGGATAGGAAGCATTTTTGATATTATTTTGTTGCCCTAAAAGAGACACGGATTAGTGTCCTTGTGATAAGTTGTTGCACATGGAGTTCCATAAAATCTACAGACATGATGCGATACAAATATGAGACCGATATATAAATTTGTAAATTTAAAAAAAATATAAGATACGATACATTGAGATACATGCGATATATATATATAATTTTATATATTTATTATGTTATTTTTTTAAATATTTAAAAAATAATTTATATTGAATATTTAATTTTATCAAATGTATCAATATTAGATATCTTATTTTAGTAAAAAATTAAAAATTTTAATTATTTTTGAAAAAATTAGTAGTCAATGTGCCTTAAATGTTAGGATCATGGACGTCCAGAAAATGAACAACCAACAATCATACACAAAGGAGACACAAATATTTAATGTGGTTCAGCCCAATGCCTACGTCCACGGGGAGAGAAACCAATAGCACTATAACAATGGAGAGATTACAAAGATAATACAATGGAGGAGGAGATTCTCTCTCTGAACTCAACACTCAGCTCCCCCTCTCACACCGAGGGAGCTCCCTCTCTGCCACAGAGGGGCTCTTTGTTTTTCCTCTCTCTACATTTTGCTAACTCTCAAGTTTTCTCCCACATATCATCTACTTACTCTTTTTCTATTTATACACAAGGATGAGAAAGAGAGAAGGACAAACCCACCAAGACTTCCACCTCCTTTTGGTGGAAATCAGAAATGGCAAGAGGAAGGCTCATTCTTTCTTTACTTTCGATGGAGCTGATCACCTCTACTTGACTTGAGCCAGCCTTCATTGTTGAACTACCTAGAAGAAGAAAGATGATCACTCCTTTCACATGGGGTGACTGTAGACACCCCATTTTTGACCGTCCTCAAGACTTGGACGTCACCGCTTGAACACTCGGTGATTATCCATGTTTGTGTTTGTTTGGAGTTCCCGGAGTTCTTGGCTACGCGCCTTGCCTCAGGATCTCCGAACTCGAATGTTTTGTGTCTGGTTTTGTACCAAACACTTGTGCTTTGCCTTAGAGGGGCAGGGGATGCCTTGTGAGGCACCCCCACATACCACCGGCAGTGGCTAGAGGCCACCGGCTGTTTGGTGTTTCCATCGGCACTATATTGTGCCGGTCGGCACTATTTTGTGCCGGTCGGCAGTCAATTTTGTCAAAATGACAATTTTGCCCTGCCGACTACTGTGCAGTTGCTTTTTCAGATATTTTGAAGCAGTTGTATAGCACTTGCTTCCCCTCCATACACGTGTATGGAGGGATGAGCCTCTTGTTTGCTTAGTTGCTAAGCTTACAAGATTGCCTCCTCTATAAGAGGAGGCCTTGTCTTCTTGGTTGAGGGGTTGGCCATTTGAGAGATTAAAACCAGAGCTCATATATATCTCTCTCTCTCTATATTTTCCATCTCTCTCATCCTTGTGTGTGTGTTTTAGATCTAAATAGTGTGTTTTACCTTACTTTTACACCATTACACACACTATTACACCTAGCTCCGAGATTGAGGGACTTGGAGGGTTGTTTGTGGTGGTTTTGGACTGATTTTGATCATTAGAGAAGGGCTACATCACTTGTTCTTCAAGGAGTCTTCAAGGGTAAGCATGTTGCTTTAGTTTCCCCAAACTTGCACTAGCTTTCTACCTATCTTGTTTTGTGTTTTTGGCTTTGTGTTCAACATAAAAAAGGCTTACATTTTCATGCTTGAGAACATTCATTAAGGGTGTTTTGTGGTTTGAGTGAAAGCTCACCCTCTTAGGCCTTTGTTTTGGCCATTTGGTTGTATTTTCTTAAGGCTTTATTTGCTTGGTGTTCTTGGTCTTCTCACCACTGAAAACCAGTGGGTTTTCAGTGGTGAGGGAGGTACTTTGGAGTCGTATATAGGGGGGGGACACCCCCCTCCCCTTTGTCCCTCTTTGGTCTTTACTTTGACTCACATGGTAGCATGCATTTTTAGCCTTATATGCCTTCATTTCAGAGCTTATTTGGGTGTTTTGGATCATATATCATCTCTGTTTTTGGTTGGTCTTGTGGTCCTTAGCATGCTTCTTATACTTGCTTTGTAATGCTCTAGTTTGCCTAGAAATGAGCCGTGAGTTTAGGCCATGTTTCTTGCATGTATGAGCCTCACTTCATGAAGATATTTGCCTCATCTTGTCTAGTTTAAGGGCTGTGAGCCACTGTTTTTGCCATGTTTGGTGTGCTTGATGTGGTTACTTTGTTTTTTGGCTTGTAAGCCTTAAGCATATTGACCTCTAACATGCTTAGCTTGGACAATCCCCATGATTTGACATCATTTAGGGTCATATTTCAGTCCATAAATCATGTTTGTATGTTTGCATTTGTGGCTTATTCCATGCTTTTGGGGTGTGCCCTTTTATGCCTAGGAATGGGCCTTGTGCATGCTTGCATGTTTAAAGCATTTTGGGGCTGCCATATCAAGGGATTTGGGTGTATGTTTTTATGCTAGAACTCTGTTTTCATATGCCTAATATGTGCCATGAGTGGTCATGTGGGTGGTGGTGGAATACCCCTTGTTTATGCCTTAGGTTTAGACCCATTTGTTTGCATGCTTGTATGAGTATTGGCCACCATTTTGGGCATGTTTTGCCACTGTTTTGGGTTGGTTTGAGGGCTGCCCCATTGTGGTCTAGTCCACCATCACATGCTTGCCTCATGTCTATTGCTTAATTGATTCATTAAGTGTTGTAGTATGTTGGTCTTATTGCTTGATTGGTCCATGTTTGCATGATATTTGCATCTTGTATACTCTAGCATTTTGCATGCTTAACATGGTAGTTGCATGACATTTGGTGTGCTTGCATCCTAATTCCCATGTTGCATCATTTGAGCTATGTTGCATACATGCATTTCATGGCTTGGTTTGGGGTTGTCAAACCAAGCATAAGGGTTGAGGGAAGTTCACACTACGAGTGGTGCAACTTGTTTCAACTCTTGGTCCCCAAGGCCCTTGACCAACATATGATAAGGTCTTGGTTTCATTTGTGTGTTTGCATGCATTTTTACATTAAAATGCAATCTTGGTTCCTTAGGCTATCATGCACCAAGATGCATAATTGGTGGCCCAAGAACCAAGGGTCATGCCCCCTTGAGTCCCAAACATGATAGGGAAGCATTGGCCATGCTTACATATGCTCAAAAATTCATGCCATGCACTGCTTGTCTGCTGCTGCTGTCAAAACTGTCTCCTGCAGGAATTTTGTGCCGACCGGCATTATATAGTGCCGACCGGCACTATATGGGTGGCCGATAACATCATTGACAGCCGGTGACTACTGTACACGGCCGGTGGCCATCCCTCCCAGCCGATGATGTTCTGCAATGCTCATAGAAGGTTCTCCGGGACTTTGACAGTTTTCAGAGAAGAAAAGGCAGTAAAACAGAGGCAACAGTGGCATGGTGCGGACTTTTCGGGCGAGTCGGATTCGAGCATGCATCATTCGCATATCCCGAGGCAGGGCTGAGGCCCCCCTTCTTTTTATATTTGATTTAATTTGATAAATTAGAAATTTCTGTAATAATTAATTTATTCTGTGTTTGGACTGTATTATTTGGGACTGTATATTCTTTCGGTCCCTCCGTGTGAGGGCATAATTGTAATAAGTATGGGTGAGTGTGTGTATGTCTTCCAACCCCCATTTCTTTCTTCCCTTTTATTTACCTGCTTATGATGGTAGATTAGGGCACGTTTATTTCAGCATACCTTATGCAGTGCATGCGTGCATCCATGCATTTGTTGACATGCATCGGGCTCGGTACATCATACAAACTGCATTGTATTTCAATTCCAAATTGAATACGTGTTATTTGTAGCATCCCACATGCCATGTTTAGGATAGCCGAGCTTGCCTAGATTACATCTTTGCCTGTGTTGCATTAGCCACTTAACATGACCTAGGGACATGCATGTCTGCTAACTAGTTTCTTGTTTTGGCACGGAGTACGATGTAAGTATTTATGCTTTAGCATATCGCATGCGTGTGAATGTTAACATGATAGCATAATTACCATGCGGCTAAATGCTTACATGAGATAAACTGTTTGAATGCCTGTGGGTGGAGGTTGGGTTGTCTGAGTTGGAATAACTCATTGAAATCCGTATTTTAGCCTACTTGCGAGTAGTAATTTCAAACCGTTTCCCAAACAAACGGATATGCAATGCTTGTTTCCAAATTAGGCAATCTAGTCTATACTTGTTTGCTGTGCGCATCACATAGTAATTCTAAGCTACTAACTGGAATAAGAACACATAATGTTTTCAAAATTGGATATCATGGTTAGTAGAGGCCGGTCTTTGGACCGGGCGAAAGGGGGTGCTCATAGCTGACCTTCCCCGATCGTACCCAAGCTCCCGAGCCAAGACATTTGGTGATGACGGACACGTGGCCTTCGGCACCGAGTCAGGGTTTCCTAAATTTCCCATTTTAAAAAATATTTAGGTGGCGACTCTGTATCTGGCAAAGCAGTCCATGATTGGCACTTCTTTTCAAAAATCTGTTTTTCTCAAAACGATTTGCCAGAGTTGGACTCTTTGGTTCAGATTAAGAACCGTGACATTTGAGTCCTTGAACTGTAGTGACCCCAATACGAACGGAACGGGACTTAACCCTCCCGGAGCGTTCGGGGATGTCTACAGTTTCTGGCGACTCTGCTGGGGATTTTTAGAGAGCTTGACTCGAACTCATGATATCCTGTTTTGACTACACTTATGTGTTTCTTTGTATTGCATGTGCATTGGTGCGCCTAGGACACCGTGTTGGCCATCTGCTATTCCTGAGCGGTTTGCCGGAGGCTTGTCTTGTCAAGGCATGACCATAAGGCTGACCGGTTGCGGGCTCTGCCAGTATGGGAACACAAACCCCGATTTTACCGGGGCACCCTTTTTGACCATTCGACCTAGTGCATATTCGGAATCCATAGTGACCATTCCAAGCTAGGACAGGTTGCTTACCCGATGTTAGGTTGTTTGAAACCGCTGCGTGCATAGTGAAACCCTAGCTCCTGACAAAATAGGACAAGGAAACCCTACCCCAGCATAGGGGTGTTTTGGCTCTCTCTTACTTGCTATGTGCTTTTAGAGTGTATCTCTACAGGAACGCATATATCAGTTTGCGATAGGGGTGAGCATGGATCGGATTGGTCCGGATTGGGAGAAAACCAGGACCAATCCGTTATCTACGGTTCCTGAAAAATTAGAACCAATCCGATCCGTTTAAATTGTGGAACCAATCCGAACTAATCCGTTGAAACACGGATTGGATCGGTTTAGGACCACGGATTTAAATAATTAAATAACAAAAAAATATAGACATTACATTTTCATTCCAATAGCAACATAGCTGCTGAAAACCTGTCTACAATATAATTAAACATCCATTCCAATAGCAGCCTGTAAACAATATAATCTAAGTGGTAAACCTGTAAACAATATTATATAAGTAAACATCCTATTTGAAAACCTGTAAACAATATTCTAAACTGTAAACCATTCCAAATTAAACTTTCATTTCACTAGCATTTCCATTCTATTCCACTAGCATTTCCATAAACTGAAAACCTGTAAACATCCTATGCCACTAGCATTTCCATTCCAATAGCAAACACACATCAACAACAACCAAATTCAATACTAGTAGACATTACATTTTCCTTTTCCACAAATTCTAAGCAAACAAATATAAAGTAGTTTTAGACAAAAACAAATAAACAAAGGCATGTTGACAGCAACACAGTTTAAGGATGACAAACAAAAGCACCACAACAGCGCAGTGGCAGCAGCAGCAACACAACAACAGCAGTAATAGGTGATTTCTAGCAGACCAAATCACTTCCCAGCAGCTATGTTAACATTGGTTAGAGCTGCAAAAAAAAATAATTTCAGTTTAAAGTAAAAAATAACACAATACATGAATGAAATTTAAATGATTAATTGAATATTAGAATTATATTACCTCTTTCTATGTCCTCCAAATCTGCAAAATTTTCTTCCATCTGAAGTGGCAATGGCGAAGCACGCAACCAATCTTGTGTACAAATTAAACTTTCAACAAGTTTTGGAGTAAGAGAACTACGAAATTGGTCAAGGATACGACCACCTGTGCTGAAAGTAGACTCAGAAGCAACAGTAGAGACAGGAATGGCCAAAATATCCCTAGCAACTTGAGAAAGAATTTTATATCTTGAAGAATTTGTCTTCCACCAACTTAAGATGTCAAAGTTTACAATTTCCTTTTCACAAGATTCTTCCAAATACCTATCTACTTCTGACTTTCCTCCATCACCTTCTTCTTCCTCCAAAAGTTTTTGAAATTTTGTCATAAGAGACACTTGGTGCTCACTTGCACCAATGTTTACTTGATCATTGTCTACCTCATGAACCATTTCATTGGAAGATGAAGCAACTGTCTCAAACTGTTTATACTCATTAAAAATGTTATTCAAAGTCTCTCTTACTTTTTGAGTGAGCTCACTCACCATGGCAGGTTGATAAACTTCAAAATAACAAAACCTGACATACTTCAACTTATAACGAGGATCTAACACAACAGCAATCAATAACATCATATTTATTTTCTCAATTTTTCCCCAATACTTGTCAAATTTAGTCTTCATTTTTATTGCCATGGCTTTCAAAGAAGGATCTAAACTCTTTCCCCATTCAGTTAAGGCACTTTCTATACCACAAACTTCAGTGAAGTACAAGTTTAACAAGTGAATCCCCATTCACTTTCCCCATTCAATTGTCCTAATATCCCTTGCTACTGTAAAGCGTGAAAACATTTTAAAATTAGGTTGCATCACACTACAAAATTGACGGAATCCTTCACGCTCTACAAACCTAAATGGCAACTCATCAGTGATTACCATTTTAACAAGTGAATCCCTACACACTTGTTGATCAAATTTCCAAACTCCAAGAGTTTTTTCACCTTCGGTTACAGATTGAAATGCCAAACTCTTTTGTTTTTTATTTTCCTTATTCTGAGGGGACTTAGGACAATTTCCAATATGTTTTCTCAAAGTGCTAGTTCCATTTGCACTAATCCAAGCATCAGAAGCTTTACAATGGTTACATTTAACACATGCAGCAATCTTACTCCCTTCTTTAAAAATTTTGGTAAAATGCTCCCAAACTTCAGAATACTGTCTAGCTTTTGGCTTAGGAGGAGGGGGGCATACCTTTGAACCTGAAGGAGTTTCAGGCTGAGGATCATGTTCTTTATCAGATTGAGACTGAGAGATGTCAATTACATCATTTGTGTCTCCGGTACTTGACATCTATCAAACAAAAGAAATAAATAAATCAATACATATAGGTCCAGTTTGGGTGTATGTTAAAATAATAATTCCAACTTTTGTGAAAACTAAAACTAACCACACGAACAACCAGTATTAGATCAGACATCAAGTAAAGCTCTTTGCAAATAGTGCTGAATCAATTCCAACAAGAAAAAGGTAAAGAAGAGGGAATAAAAAGAAAAAGGTAAAGAGCATTGTAAAACAGAAATTCAACATACAAGCAGTTCCTACTTCCTACTTTCTAAAAAAAATTACTATTTATGCAATCTCTCTTTTGGTTCGAATTGATATACTTACCATACCATTTCAATATTCATAACTTAAGAACCAAACAAAGAACCTCAATAAATTATATTAAAAAATATTTCTAATTAATTGTATTTGAATGTTAAAGTAATAGGAAAAACATTAATGGCCTATTCAATCAGCAAAATCACTCAAATGAAGCAGTGAAAAGCATTATAAAAAAGATGACTAATATGACTAAGCAAGAGTCTATCAGATTGGACTCTTAACAAATTTTTGAAGATTTTGGGAAAATTTATTAACAAAAGGATAAAGAAATTAGAAAGATTATCACTAGGCTGAAGAACAACAACATAATGTAAACAACAACAGAAAATAGAAATACAAAACAGAGATGAAATCAGAAAATAAAAATAAAAAATAAAAACAGAAAATAGAAATACAAACAGAAAAAAAAACAATCGATCTAAAAAACATAATAAAAATAAAAATAAAAACATAATGTAAACATAAAACACAATAAAAATAAAAATAAAAATAAAAATAAAAACAGAAAAAAAAAATCTCCTACTTACATTCACTGAATCCATTGTAGATGACATGAACAATCGATCTAATCTGCGATGGATGATCTTTGAACCTATTTCAGAGTGTTAGAGATTAAACCCATTTCAAAGTGTTAGAGAGAGAGAGAGAGAGAGAGAGAGAGAGAGAGAGAGAGGAGCTCACCAAAGAGGAAGACAACAGCTATAGATTGATCTAATCTGAGATGAAACTCAGTCTGAGATGGGAAAGAAGAGAGAGAGACAGAGACCTGAGATGAGATGAGAGTGAGAGGCGTATGTGAGGCTGCTGCTGGACTGGATTAGGTTTAGATTTTAGTTTTTATATCATATAAGAAATTATATGGTGTGGAAGGTGTATAGTATAAAAATATAGATTATTTCTAGATGGTCCGGATCGGTTCCAATCCGGAACCGTGAGGTTCAATCCGGAACCGATCCGTGGCCTACGGATTTTGAATTTTCCAATCCGGAACCGAACCACGGATTCAAAAAACCAATCCAAACCTATCGGATTGGATTGGACCGGATCGGATTACGGATTTTACGGATTCCTTGCTCAGCCCTAGTTTGCGAGTCTGGGCATCAGGCCTGCGGGCACCAGTATTAGTATTTTTGAGAATCAGTTATATCTGCGGGTGTCAGATTCAGATTTGGGGCAGTGATTTCGGGGAACAGTGATCAGTAATAGAACACAGTCGTTCAGCTCTGCTCGTATCTGTTTTGGTGAAGTTGAGCTAAGATGCTGTCTGTTTTCCCTTTTGCTAGGTAGTCTTGGAACCATAGCTTCAGAAGGCTCCACTATCCCCCGGGTACATCGGATTTGTGCTGATAGACTTTGTCAAGTCAGAGGCTCAGTTCAAGGGTAATCAGGGCCAGAGAAGGCCAGTCAGGCACAGATCACCAGTTCAACAGTTACCAGATCAGTGGCCCTTATCCACCCCACCAGTGAACGGTCAGGCTGAGGCCTCAGTTCTTATCATAGAGATAGATATACCAGTCAGTCAGATGGATCAACAGAATACGTCAGGGGTGGAGGCAATGATGCGTCAGATGCAGGAAACTATGAAACTCATGCAGCAAGACGTTGTCCGCCAAGCGGAATTCTCCAAGCAGCAGGCTGCAATCATGGCTCAGCAGGCTGAACTCATCACCAGGCTGCAACAGCAAAGCGGCGCGTCTGCTTCACAACAAGTTCCTCCCCCAGCAGGAGCTCCAGCACCTGGGGAGACGCCAAATGTCCAGGAAGATACGGACATTCCAACAGGGCCGGCTCCGCCCCCAATCTTACCCCAGCTATCCAAAACACCTACCAATCTGCCGGACTCTCCCTTCGAGTTCCAGGTCGACCCTACAGCGTTGAAGTTGAGCAAGCTTGAAAAGCTGTTCAAGAGATCCCAGGGAGTCAAGACCATCCCTGACATTGAAGATGGATACACGGACACAGCTGTGACATTGCCGGACAGGTTCAAGATGCCTCACATCGACCGTTTTGACGGGTCGGGAGATCCCATGGTCCACTTGAGTTTGTTTTCAGATGTTCTGCGCCCGATGGGCTTGACAAGATTACAGAAGCTCTCCCTTTTTAGCAGGACCCTGTCGGGTATCGCAGCCATCTGGTACGCCAAATTAGAGGACTCAGTGAAACGAAGCTGGGAGGAGATGTCCGAGGCCTTCGTCACACAATATTCATACAATACCCAGATCGAGATCACAACCCGTGATCTTGAGACAACCAGGCAAGATCCGAAAGAGGGCTTCTCTGACTTTGTAACCCGTTGGAGGGCCAAAGCTTCTTCGATGACCACCAGGCCGGTCGACAAGGACCAGATACGGATGATTGTGCGCAATCTCCAACCCAGGCTGATGCAGAAGATGATTGTCCTCCCCCTACCCACCTTTGCAGACCTCCATGAGATTGGGGTACAAATCGAGGACGCTATAAAGCAAGGCCTCATTGACCAAGAGAAAGAGCAGCCTAGGCGGGCATTTTCCCGCAGTTCGAATGTGACCACGAGTGGTGATGCAGCTACAAGATCTTCCGAAGTGGGCATGGTCGCTGCCACCACATCAAAGAAAGCTACCGCATTCACCGGTGTATCCAGAAGTAGCTCACAGAAAACCAAATATCCACCTCGAGTCAAGAGGGTTTTCACCCCACTTTATATGCCTTTGTCAAAGGCTCTAGAGGTCTTAATCCGGAAAGGACATCTGAAACCATTGGAACAACGGCCTTTACCTGATTCTCTCCCTCCAAAACATGACCGGACTAAGTACTGTGCGTACCATCAACAAACCGGTCATGAGACCGATAGCTGCTTTCGTCTGCGCCATGATGTACAAGATTTGTTTGACAACAACGTCATCGCCGCACCAGTCTCACAAGGTCTATCGGCACTGGATCGATGAATGTGGGGGATAGTACGAAGTATGTGATCGGGGGATGAATCATCTGCGGGCAGCACTCAGTTTACTCCAGATGTGGCGTTTGGCACGCACTGTTTTGAGCATTTGCGAATGCTAGTTTTGTACTTTCTGACTTGGGTATTGGGTCAGTCTTGTCATTTTGTATTGAGTCAGTCTTTTCATACTGAGTCAGTCAGGTTTGTCTTGTTGTATCGAGTCAGTCCTATTGTACAAAGGTCGGATGATTCTGGGGGTGCTACCTCGGGCATCGCCATTTTGTTTTGTGTTTGTCTTTTCGCTTTCTTTTTGAGTCTGTTTCTGCCAGGGAGCTAGTTGTGCCAACAGATTTGAATGAACAGCAGTGGTTTTTCATGCTTTTGTGTTTGCTTCTGCCGTGTGCCAGTTGTACCAGAAATTCCAAATGAGATGGCAGTATTTGACTAGAAGCTGTGTCTTTTCTGTGCCTTGAATTCATTGCATCGACCTAAGTTTTCCAAAAGCTTTTTGAACACTGCGGTGAAAACGAAGAGGAAGGAATTCCTCGGGATTTGTAAAATTTGATCAATTTGAGAGAAAGAGAGGCGTGCTAAGCCCTTAATGATTGAGATCATGCTTGTTAGTGTGAGTACTAAGAAGGACCCTAGCTTTGATCCAGATTGGTTCTACACTGTCTTCAGCACGAGCGATTTGTCGCTTTCTTAAAACTTTCAAAAAATGTTTTGCGCGGTCCTGCGAAGACATGTGTGGAATCGCTCTTGAGATTGTGCAGCTTAGGATCGCTCTCGGCCTCGAGACTCAACCCCTTTGCTTTCAAACCTTGAACTTGGATTCAGAACGTTCAAAGGACAATTATGATGTGAGGCCTGTGTGGCCAGATTTGAAGTAGCCCTCGAACAAGAGGCACCGAAGTCAGATCAAGAGGATCAGATGTTGTCAAAAGAAGCTTGCAAAGCTAGATCAGAAGCACCCCTCGAACTAGGGGCAAAAAAAATATCCGATGTGCTCGAAGAGCCAAAGGTAGATCTTTCTGCAAATCAATACAACAGCCACTCTCCTGGATACAGAGGGCTTCAATCTCAAAACCATTTGGCATGGACTTGTTACACTTTTACCCTTTGAGAGGCTCCCTGGGCCGAAAACCCGGAAGGGCGACCCAGGCAAAAGTTAGAGCAAAGAAAAAAAATACAAAATACAAAAAAGAAATACAAAAATACAAAAAAGCAAAAAAGCAAAAAAGGAGAAGAAAAAAGAATGAAAAGACAAAAAAGAGAAAAAAAAAAAAAAACAAAGCTCGCAAGGTTGAAAACCTGCAACAGGCGCCTTGGCAAAAGTTAGAGCATAAAAAGGAGAGGTTAAATACCTGAGTGTACCTTAACCCCGAACTACGTAAGGCTTGATTCCCATCTTTGGGATACGTAGGCAACTTCATTCTGAAGTCCAGCTGTAAAACATTTCAAATTCGATTGTGTCCATGTAATGGTTTTGACCATCCTTGCCTTCTCTGTATCCGAGAGTTCGGTTGTAATCATCGCTCTGAGGACTGATCACAATGCGCCGCGGTGCCATTCACACAAGGGGCAACTTTCCGTTGCCATTCAATGCGCTGCGGTGCCATTCAAACAAGGGTAGCTTTCTGTTGCCATTCAATGCGCCGCGGTGCCATTCAAACAAGGGGCAACTTTCCGTTGCCATGCAGCTCCCCTCAAGCAAGGGGCAATTTTCCTTCGAATCTGAGGTTGCGCATCTCGAGAGTGGGTTCTACGCTCGTTGAGCAGTGACCGTTTGCAAAAACAGTTTTTGGGAATTTTTACTGAGGTTGACTGATTTTCTCTAGAAAATTATTCCATTTTTCCAAAACTGGACCGTTTTCTTGGACCCAAAAAAGGAAAATTTTCAGTGCTCATAGCCTGACTTGCATGATTTTAAATCAGAAAATCGAACAAGCATGTTAATCTAACTCTCATGTTGGTCAAAATTGTTTTAGTAGAAAGCAAAA
Organism: Camellia japonica; assembly: GCA_030407325.1. Classification (NCBI taxonomy): domain Eukaryota; kingdom Viridiplantae; phylum Streptophyta; class Magnoliopsida; order Ericales; family Theaceae; genus Camellia; species Camellia japonica. Next base: position 69,274,062 of record JAPPVO010000013.1, on the reverse strand, counting down.
TAAAAAAATGGTCAAAATGATGAACTAGGGGCACAGTTGAGTCAGGCTTCCTGTCTTTTCCCCGTCGCCAGCATACTTACCAGAAAGGGCACAACTGAAGTCAACAACAAAATGCAGAAAGCTCTCTCATCCTCCGAACAACGAGGTATCAAGCCAAGTGCGAAGCACGAACTGGAATGGATCAGGATGTTCCACTTCCTCATCTGGACAGATCTAACCACGTCCAAACTCCCTAGCAGAGCATCGTCAACCAATGTCAACTACAGATTTGCTACACACCCAGTTGTGGCGCAACCCCTCTGTAGGAAAGTTCATTGCTGTGTGCAGAAGAAAAAGAATCTAGCAGAATGCTAGGGGCAAGAGCCCGCAACTTCTTGTCTATCCACCAACCACTCTGGGGAGGGATGAAAAATGAGAGATTGAAGAATAGAGAGATGTGCGCTGAGAGAAAAAGTGAGGAAAAGGGCTTTTTTCAGAAAAATAGAGCTTGAGGGCCGAGTGATGTGAGAATCACAAATGAGAAAGGGTGGGAAATAATACCCGGTGAAACAGGCTCCCTGTGCACATTTGAGTCTTGTGTTTTGTTTTGTCTGTCCTGATTCTTGTTTTGAGTTGTTTCGAGTGTCAATAGATGTGTTTAGGTTGTTTACCTTTTTGTTTTCCGTTGTTGAGTTGTGGTGTGCTGTGTTCAGTCGTAGGCTCAATACCCAGTCGAGAACTTATTCTCACCGTCAATTTCAAAAAAATCATCTTGTGCTCAGAGTGTTGTGCCATTCTCCACATTTGTGCAAAACAATATTTGTTCTTTCATAAAACCGCAGGGTTCAACCCAGGTCATGTGAGAACAGTAGAACCGGGACCTATCTGAAGCTATAATGGTTCCGGACTGCAAAGCAAAGGCAAAAGCAAAAGAGGAAAACGTCGGGTATCTGAGTTCGTTTCAACTTCAGTAAGTTCCGAGACTACATCCCGTGTGTACCTCTTCAGGCCTTGCCAATGCTCCGAAGTATGAGTGTACCTCTACCTTAAGCTCAAGATCAAGTCTGCTTCAAGCCAGAATAGTGTATCAATCATACCTTATTCCCTTAGTGTATCAATTACACTTCATTCACTCAGTGTATCTAACACACCTTATTTGCCTTAGTGTATCAATCACACTTCATTCACTCAGTGTATCTAACACACCTCATTCCCTTAGTGTATCAATTACACTTCATTCACTCAGTGTATCTAACACACCTTATTTGCCTTAGTGTATCAATCACACTTCATTCACTCAGTGTATCTAACACACCTTATTTGCCTTAGTGTATCAATCACACTTCATTCACTCAGTGTATCTAACACACCTTATTTGCCTTAGTGTATCAATTACACTTCATTCATTTAGTGTATCAATCACACTTCATTCACTTAGTACATCAATTACGTTTCATTCATTTTGTGTATCTATCACACACATTCTCACTTTTGTGTATCTATCACACACATCCTCATTTTGTGTATCTATCATTCATCTTTCTGTATCTATCACACACATTCTCATTTTGTGTATCCATCACACATTTTATTTACTTTAGTGTATCCATCACACTTCATTCATACTTGTTTAGTGTATCACACTTCGTGTTCACCTTTAGTCAATCATACTTCACTAAGTGCATCCATCACACTTCATTCACCTTTAGTATATCCATCATACTTGTTCACTAAGTGCATCCATCACACTTCGTGTTCACCTTTAGTATATCCATCATACTTGTTCACTAAGTGCATCCATCACACTTCGTGTTCACCTTTAGTATATCAATCATACTTGTTCACTAAGTGCATCCATCACACTTCGTGTTCACCTTTAGTATATCCATCATACTTGTTCACTAAGTGCATCTATCACACTTCGTGTTCACCTTTAGTATATCAATCATACTTGTTCACTAAGTGCATCCATCACACTTCGTGTTCACCTTTAGTATATCAATCATACTTGTTCACTAAGTGCATCCATCACACTTCGTGTTCACCCTTTAGTATATCAATCATACTTGTTCACTAAGTGCATCCATCACACTTCGTGTTCACCCTTTAGTATATCAATCATACTTGTTCACTAAGTGCATCCATCACACTTCGTGTTCACCCTTTAGTATATCAATCATACTTGTTCACTAAGTGCATCCATCACATTTCGTGTTCACCCTTTAGTATATCAATCATACTTGTTCACTGAGTGCATCTATCACACTTCGTGTTCACCTTTTAGTATATCAATCATACTCCTGTTCACTGAGTGCATCCATCACACTTCGTGTTCACCTTTAGTATATCAATCATACTTGTTCACTAAGTGCATCTATCACACTTCGTGTTCACATTTAGTATATCCATCATACTTGTTCACTAAGTGCATCTATCACACTTCGTGTTCACCTTTAGTATATCAATCATACTTGTTCACTAAGTGCATCTATCACACTTCGTGTTCACATTCAGTATATCCATCATACTTGTTCACTAAGTGCATCTATCACACTTTGTGTTCACTTTTAGTATATCAATCATACCTTGTTCACTAAGTGCATCGATCACACTTCGTGTTCACCTATTGTGTATCCATCACACTTGTTCACTTAGTGCATCTATCACACTTTGTGTTTGCCTTTTGTGTATCCATCACACACATTCGTTTACGTATTCGCTTTGTGTATCAATCACACACTTTCTCTTTATGCATCTATCACACTATGCTCATCTTGTGTATCCATCACACTTTGCTTCATACAGTGTATCCATCACGCTTTGCTTCATATAGTGCATCCATCACACTCGCTTCACTTTGTGTATCTACCACACACGTTCACCTTTTGTATCTATCGCATGCTCCTTTTGTGTATCCATCACACACATTCGTTTACGTATTCGCTTAGTGTATCAATCACACTTTATTCATATAGTGTATCCATTACACTCTCTTCACTTTGGTGTATCCATCACACATGTTTGTCCACTTAGTGTATCCATCACACTTCGTTCACTTTTGTGTATCTAACGCACATGTTCGTGAGAATTGCATAATTCTCTTACATCCTTTCTACATGAGATGTAGTTTGGTTCATGTCTACTTGCTTGCATAGCATTTGCTTAAAATGTTGCATTTATAATTGCTTCATCACAGCTCTCTTTGCATAATCATAAGTTATGCACTTGCATTGTGCATCACTTTGCATCCTGTGCCTGAACTACGCCGGTTTGATTCCTCAAGGGATACGTAGGCAGCTTGCGAGTTCAACGATTTGGGCTTTGTATGTTTGTCCAAGTCTTCGGCCTTGTCAAAAATGGGTCGTCTCTAGGCTTTGACATTCACTCCCGTCATTGTTATGACTTTCGAGTTCTGTCAAAGAGGGGCAACTGTAGACACCCCATTTTTGACCGTCCTCAAGACTTGGACGTCACCGCTTGAACACTCGGTGATTATCCATGTTTGTGTTTGTTTGGAGTTCCCGGAGTTCTTGGCTACGCGCCTTGCCTCAGGATCTCCGAACTCGAATGTTTTGTGTCTGGTTTTGTACCAAACACTTGTGCTTTGCCTTAGAGGGGCAGGGGATGCCTTGTGAGGCACCCCCACATACCACCGGCAGTGGCTAGAGGCCACCGGCTGTTTGGTGTTTCCATCGGCACTATATTGTGCCGGTCGGCACTATTTTGTGCCGGTCGGCAGTCAATTTTGTCAAAATGACAATTTTTCCTGCCGACTACTGTGCAGTTGCTTTTTCAGATATTTTGAAGCAGCTGTATAGCACTTGCTTCCCCTCCATACACGTGTATGGAGGGATGAGCCTCTTGTTTGCTTAGTTGCTAAGCTTACAAGATTGCCTCCTCTATAAGAGGAGGCCTTGTCTTCTTGGTTGAGGGGTTGGCCATTTGAGAGATTAAAACCAGAGCTCATATATATATCTCTCTCTCTCTATATTTTCCATCTCTCTCATCCTTGTGTGTGTGTTTTAGATCTAAATAGTGTGTTTTACCTTACTTTTACACCATTACACACACTATTACACCTAGCTCCGAGATTGAGGGACTTGGAGGGTTGTTTGTGGTGGTTTTGGACTGATTTTGATCATTAGAGGAGGGCTACATCACTTGTTCTTCAAGGAGTCTTCAAGGGTAAGCATGTTGCTTTAGTTTCCCCAAACTTGCACTAGCTTTCTACCTATCTTGCTTTGTGTTTTTGGCTTTGTGTTCAACATAAAAAAGGCTTACATTTTCATGCTTGAGAACATTCATTAAGGGTGTTTTGTGGTTTGAGTGAAAGCTCACCCTCTTAGGCCTTTGTTTTGGCCATTTTGTTGCATTTTCTTAAGGCTTTATTTGCTTGGTGTTCTTGGTCTTCTCACCACTGAAAACCAGTGGGTTTTCAGTGGTGAGGGAGGTACTTTGGAGTCGTATATAGGGGGGGGACACCCCCCTCCCCTTTGTCCCTCTTTGGTCTTTACTTTGACTCACATGGTAACATGCATTTTTAGCCTTATATGCCTTCATTTCAGAGCATATTTGGGTGTTTTGGATCATATATCATCTCTGTTTTTGGTTGGTCTTGTGGTCCTTAGCATGCTTCTTATACTTGCTTTGTAATGCTTTAGTTTGCCTAGAAATGAGCCGTGAGTTTAGGCCATGTTTCTTGCATGTATGAGCCTCACTTCATGAAGATATTTGCCTCATCTTGTCTAGTTTAAGGGCTGTGAGCCACTGTTTTTGCCATGTTTGGTGTGCTTGATGTGGTTACTTTGTTTTTTGGCTTGTAAGCCTTAAGCATATTGACCTCTAACATGCTTAGCTTGGACCATCCCCATGATTTGGCATCATTTAGGGTCATATTTCAGTCCATAAATCATGTTTGTATGTTTGCATTTGTGGCTTATTCCATGCTTTTGGGGTGTGCCCTTTTATGCCTAGGAATGGGCCTTGTGCATGCTTGCATGTTTAAAGCATTTTGGGGCTGCCATATCAAGGGATTTGGGTGTATGTTTTTATGCTAGAACTCTGTTTTCATATGCCTAATATGTGCCATGAGTGGTCATGTGGGTGGTGGTGGAATACCCCTTGTTTATGCCTTAGGTTTAGACCCATTTGTTTGCATGCTTGTATGAGTATTGGCCACCATTTTGGGCATGTTTTGCCACTGTTTTGGGTTGGTTTGAGGGCTGCCCCATTGTGGTCTAGTCCACCATCACATGCTTGCCTCATGTCTATTGCTTAATTGATTCATTAAGTGTTGTAGTATGTTGGTCTTATTGCTTGATTGGTCCATGTTTGCATGATATTTGCATCTTGTATACTCTAGCATTTTGCATGCTTAACATGGTAGTTGCATGACATTTGGTGTGCTTGCATCCTAATTCCCATGTTGCATCATTTGAGCTATGTTGCATACATGCATTTCATGGCTTGGTTTGGGGTTGTCAAACCAAGCATAAGGGTTGAGGGAAGTTCACACTACGAGTGGTGCAACTTGTTTCAACTCTTGGTCCCCAAGGCCCTTGACCAACATATGATAAGGTCTTGGTTTCATTTGTGTGTTTGCATGCATTTTTACATTAAAATGCAATCTTGGTTCCTTAGGCTATCATGCACCAAGATGCATAATTGGTGGCCCAAGAACCAAGGGTCATGCCCCCTTGAGTCCCAAACATGATAGGGAAGCATTGGCCATGCTTACATATGCTCAAAAATTCATGCCATGCACTGCTTGTCTGCTGCTGCTGTCAAAACTGTCTCCTGCAGGAATTTTGTGCCGACCGGCATTATATAGTGCCGACCGGCACTATATGGGTGGCCGATAACATCATTGACAGCCGGTGACTACTGTACACGGCCGGTGGCCATCCCTCCCAGCCGATGATGTTCTGCAATGCTCATAGAAGGTTCTCCGGGACTTTGACAGTTTTCAGAGAAGAAAAGGCAGTAAAACAGAGGCAACAGTGGCATGGTGCGGACTTTTCGGGCGAGTCGGATTCGAGCATGCATCATTCGCATATCCCGAGGCAGGGCTGAGGCCCCCTTCTTTTTATATTTGATTTAATTTGATAAATTAGAAATTTCTGTAATAATTAATTTATTCTGTGTTTGGACTGTATTATTTGGGACTGTATATTCTTTCGGTCCCTCCGTGTGAGGGCATAATTGTAATAAGTGTGGGTGAGTGTGTGTATGTCTTCCAACCCCCATTTCTTTCTTCCCTTTTATTTACCTGCTTATGATGGTAGATTAGGGCACGTTTATTTCAGCATACCTTATGCAGTGCATGCGTGCATCCATGCATTTGTTGACATGCATCGGGCTCGGTACATCATACAAACTGCATTGTATTTCAATTCCAAATTGAATACGTGTTATTTGTAGCATCCCACATGCCATGTTTAGGATAGCCGAGCTTGCCTAGATTACATCTTTGCCTGTGTTGCATTAGCCACTTAACATGACCTAGGGACATGCATGTCTGCTAACTAGTTTCTTGTTTTGGCACGGAGTACGATGTAAGTATTTATGCTTTAGCATATCGCATGCGTGTGAATGTTAACATGATAGCATAATTACCATGCGGCTAAATGCTTACATGAGATAAACTGTTTGAATGCCTGTGGGTGGAGGTTGGGTTGTCTGAGTTGGAATAACTCATTGAAATCCGTATTTTAGCCTACTTGCGAGTAGTAATTTCAAACCGTTTCCCAAACAAACGGATATGCAATGCTTGTTTCCAAATTAGGCAATCTAGTCTATACTTGTTTGCTGTGCGCATCACATAGTAATTCTAAGCTACTAACTGGAATAAGAACACATAATGTTTTCAAAATTGGATATCATGGTTAGTAGAGGCCGGTCTTTGGACCGGGCGAAAGGGGGTGCTCATAGCTGACCTTCCCCGATCGTACCCAAGCTCCCGAGCCAAGACATTTGGTGATGACGGACACGTGGCCTTCGGCACCGAGTCAGGGTTTCCTAAATTTCCCATTTTAAAAAATATTTAGGTGGCGACTCTGTATCTGGCAAAGCAGTCCATGATTGGCACTTCTTTTCAAAAATCTGTTTTTCTCAAAACGATTTGCCAGAGTTGGACTCTTTGGTTCAGATTAAGAACCGTGACATTTGAGTCCTTGAACTGTAGTGACCCCAATACGAACGGAACGGGACTTAACCCTCCCGGAGCGTTCGGGGATGTCTACAGTGACCTCACAACAATCACTCCCTCAGCCCATGTGAGTTGATCTGCAACAAAACATGTTGCCCATCTTGTCACGCCCAAAACTGGCATAATCTACATCTCCACACTGAGACATCTATAACCCCTGACAAAATACCTGACACCCCCCTTATCCAGGTGTCCATGGTAAAAGCTAGAGATAAATACCAGAGGAATACAGAGATACAAGAGGAGGAGGGAATCTAACATCTTCAACTTAACTCACACCACTCTCCAATTCTCTTCTGGAGAGAGCCCTACTCTATCTCACACACATCTCTTTCACGCTTCCCTGTCACGGATGTCTTCACCTGCGATGCTTAAATCTGCGTGATCAAAATATCCGGCACCCTCTAATTGAATGCCCAGCACTCCCTGCTCGGAATGCTGTAGACACTCCATTTTTGACTGACCTTAAGACTCAGACGTCATCGATTGAGCGCTCGATGATCGCGTATGTTTGTGCTCGTTCCGAGTTTTCAGAGTTTTCGGCTGAGTGCCTTGTCTCCGGGCCTCTGAACTTTTTGTGTTTTGGCTTGGTTTGTGGACCATGCCTTGTTGACCTTGCCTGGAGGGAGAGAGAGGTCAGTAGACCACTTTTTGTAGTTGTAGACTACTTTTCCCTCTTGTAGACTAGTTTCTGATTTTCGGAGCTTTCGGCCGAGCGCCTTGTCTCGGAACCTCTTAACTTCCTCCTCTTGGCTTGGTTTTTGAACCATGCCTTGTTGACCTTGCCTAGAGGGAAACAGAGGTCTGTAGACCACTTTTTGTGGCCGTAGACCACCTTTCCCTCTCGTAAACCACTTTTTGTACCCGTAGACTAGTTTTCGAGGCTTTCGGCTGCGTGCCTTGTCCCGCGGACTTTTGTCTTGCTTTCTTTTGGGTTTGGTTTTGAACCAAACCTTGTTTTCCTTGCCTGGAGGGTGGAACAAGGGGTGTAGACCAGTTTCTCCCCCTGAAGACCACTTTTCTTCCCTGCCAGCCAGTTTTCTGGTCGGCCAGCTGGTCTTGGGGGTCTTTGGACCACCTAAAGTGGTCGGCAGCCATGCCACCACCTTGCTTTCTTTATGCAGACCACTCCTTTCCCTTGCCGACCACTTTCTCTTCCTGTAGACTACTTTTTCTAGTTGGCCGACCAGTGCAAGTAGCTGGCCGACCACTTCAACTGGTCGGCAGCTTTCCTACACTTTCTGCAGATATTTTCCATGCAAGCTGTGCCAGCTGTTGGGCACAGAAAGCATCCTCCATACACGTGTATGAAAGGATTGATTCAACCTTTAAGCTTGTTCAACAAGCTTGATGCATGATTTTCTATAAAAGGGAGCCTCCTTCCTCTTGTCTCAGGTTGAGAAAAAATCTTAGGGCATATATATATATCTCTATCTCTATATTGCTCTATTTGCTCCATATTTGTGCTTGAAAGTGTAGTTTCTTCACACTTTTGCACACAAACACCTAGTGAAACACCACACTCTTGTTGCTGAGGCACCTTGAAGCTGGTTTTGGAGTTTTTGGATTGCTTTTGGTCTAAAAAGGTTGCTGAAGTTGCTGCCTTGTTCTTGTTCTTCAAGGGTGAGTCTCTAACCCCTTAATGCTTTGTTTTTGATTAAGTCTTTGGCCCTATTTGCATGATGTTTTAGGCCTAACTTTCTACTGCAAAAAGTTTTGATTTTAAGTGTTTGAAATGTTGGTTTGAGGCCTCTTTGGTGTTGGGGGTAGTCTACCCCATTTTGTGCCTTGTTTGGCTTTGTTTTGTGCCATCACTTTAGGCCTTTGTGATCACCTTTATTTGGCCTCTTCACCACTGAATTCCAGAGGAATTTCAATGGTGGAAAGTGCGTTTTAAGGTCTCAAATGGGTGGGGGTTGTCCCCCCTCATCTTCTCTTGTGTGCTTGTGTTGATGGCTCATCAAAGTAGCATGTTTGTTAAGCTTGTTTTGGCCTTATCTCAGCCTATTTTTGGCCTTATCTCAGCATGGCATACCTCTGTTTAGGGTTGGTTTGATTACCTCTTGCATGCTCCTTGCACTTGTAGTGCAACTCCACTAACTAGCCTAACATGCATCATGCTTTGGACCACCATTTTAGCATGCTTTTGGCTCTACTCTAGGAATATTTTATTCATGTTTTGCCATGCTTAAGCTCTGTTTTAAGTTGTTGTGGTCATGCATGCCTTGCTTTGTATAGCCATAGTGCATTCTAGCTCACTAGCTTTAAGTTTCCAAGTCACTAGCATGCATTTCTTGGGCTATTTGCATGATTTAACATCATTTGATATGTGATTTCAGTGCATGTAGTGTGGCCATACACTCACATGTGTCACTCTTTTAATGCTTTGGAGGGTTTGTGCTTTATACTTTAAACATGAGCCTTTATGTATGCCATCTTGCCTAAGCATTTGGGCTACCATATCAGTGTATTTTTGGTCTTATTTTGCCATGATACAACTCTGATTTTTTTTGGTGAAGTCATCTCATGCTTGGTTTTGGAGGGGTGTAGTGTAATCCTCTTTGTTGGCCTTGCATACTCCATGCTTCATGCCCTTCATGCTAGCATGTGTTAGCTCTACTCCATACATGTTTTAGCATCATTTTGACATGCTCTAGGACTGTTTTGGGTTGTCTTGGCCATATGGTTCATGTATTGCATAGCTGTAGTACAATGGGCTTGGCTAGCCTTGTGTGTTCATGCCTCTAGCATGCTTCATTTGTGACATGTGCATGGTTCGGCATCATTTAACATGTTATTTCAGAGCATATAGTATTGCCATGTTTTCACTTCTTTCACTCTTTGAGTGCTTTTAAGGGTTATGCCTTTGTGCCTCCCTTATGGCCTAACTTGTATGCATGCATGCCTAGGCTTTTGAGCTCCCATCTCAGCATGTTTTGGTCTTTGTTTTGACCTATTTGAGCTCTGTCTATAGTTGGTTCAATCATTTGTGCCATGTATTGCATGCCTCTTGTGTAGTCCCTTTTGTAGCCTTGTGCTTTAGGCCTCCTAGCATGCTATGCTTGTGTTGTTTAGATGATTTGGCATCATTTCACACCTGATTTCAGAGCATATAGTGTTGTTACACTTCCATGTTTGTCACTTCTTAATCATGTTTGAGAGTTGTGCTCTTATGCCTAGTTGATGGGCCAATGCATGAGCATGCATTATCTTGCATTTCATGCTAGCACTTCAGCACATTTTGGCCACTGTTTTGGCATGATTTAGGTCTGTCCATATTCGGTTTAATTCCATTGAGCATTGTATTGCATGCCTCTTGTGAGATGTTCTTTCCTAGCTTTGATGCCTTAAGCTTCTAAACTTGCCATACATGCATTGTTCATATGTTGGAACCTTGTGCATGCCATCCTAGCATTCATAGAAGAGCATGTTGTTTGCATGTTGTTACATTGCATTGTGTTTGCATGTTGTTGCATTACATTGTGCTCGCATGTTGTTGCATTACATTGTGCTCGCATGTTGTTGCATTACATTCTGCTCGTATGTTGTTGCATTGCATTGTGCTCGCACGTTGTTGCATTGCATTATGCTTGGAATGTTGTTGCATTGCATTGTGTTTGGATGGAACGTTGATCCAGACACGAGAAACAAGGGACGTTTCATACTTGAAGTGATGAAACGTGCCTCATTTCTCGGTCGCCAACCCTCTTGATCATGCATGATAGAGGTTAAGGCCCTTATGTGTTATTTGTGCATTCATTGACATTGATTCGTGCAAACTTGGCTTCTCGGCCATCGTGCATTGCGATGCTTGGTTGGTGGCCCAAGAGTCGAGAAAACACACCCCTTTGAGCTTAAGAAATGATAGGGAGGGTGGTTGTGCACACATACCTTGCAAATACACTGCTGTGCCCCTTCTTGTTCTCTGTTGCAGTAAATTGGAGCTTGGCAGAATTTTCTGGTCGGCAGACCAGAAAAAGTAGCTGGCTGACCACTTTTTCTGGTCTGTAGCATGTTTAGGTGGTCTACAGGTGGTCTACGACACCATTAAGTGGTCGGCAACTCTCCTGGAGGTTTTCATGTTGGAGTAGAAGCTATCTGGAGGTTTGTGCAGTGTTCTGAAATCAAATGCAAACAGAGGCAAGTTGGGGCATAGTGATGGATTTTCAAACGAGGCGACCGAGCATGCATGCACTTCTCGCGCCGAGGCCCCTTTTAACTGCTTTGCTTAGTTAGTTAGCTATTAGGTTCTGTACTTAAGTAGTTAATGCACTTAGCTATTCATTTGTGTTTGTAATTAGTTAACTTGTTAGTTAATTAGCTTCGTTTTGTAATAATTAGTTTAATTAGCTTAGATTAGCTAATTAGCTCATTATTCGGACCCTCCGTCGAGAGGGCGAATTTTGTAATAAGTGTGCGTGTGTGTGATGCATGTCTTCCAATCCCATTTCTTTCTCCCTTTTATTTACCAGCTTTTGATGGTTAGTTTAGGGTCATTTTCAATTAGCATCCTTATGCTTCGTATGCGTGCATCATTTATCTATTTTGCATGCATCGGACTCGGCGCATTATACAAACTGCATTGTATTTCAATACCAATTTGAATACATGTTATCAAGTTGCATTCATATGACATCTTAGAATAGCCGAGCCTATTTTAGCTGTATTTTGCATATATTGCATTAGGCATCTTAACATAGCTAGGATCATGCATCGATTTCTAACTAGCTTCTGTTTTGGCTCGGAGTACACTGTGAGTGTTTATGCTTTAGCATTCTTGCATGCGTGTAAGTGACTGCCATGTTTAGCATGCTTGCCATGAGACTATTTGCTTAAGTGTTTAACTGCATGAGTGCCTGTGGGTGGAGGCTTGATTGCTTGAATTGGGACAATTCATCAAATGTGCGTTTTAAGCCCACTTGAAGTGGCAAAATCATGTTGTTTTAAGCCCACTTAAAGGTGGCAAATCCGCGACTTAGCCTACTTGCGAGTAGCACTTTCAAACCATTTTCAAACAAACAAGCATGAGATGTTTTGTTCCAACTTGAGTGATTTAGTCTATACTTGTATGCTGTGCGCATCACATAGTAAGCTAGCTAATAAACCGAAATAAGAACACATGTGTTTTCAAAAACAACATATCATGTTAGTAGAGGCCGATCTTTTGATCGGGCGAGCGGGGGTGCTCATTTCATGACCTTCTCCTTTTGTACCCAAGTTCCTGAGCCGAGGCAACTTTGGTGATGACGGACACGTGGCCTTAGGCACGAGTCAGGGTTTCCTAAATTTCCCCAAAAACAAAACATTTAGGTGGCGACTCTGAAATCTGGCAAAGCAGTCCATGTTTGGCGCTTTTTGATTAAAATCGATTTTCCAAAACGATTTGTCGGATTTGGACTCTTTGGTGATTTATCAGTCTTACATTGCACTTTGTGAGATTAGATTTAGAACCGTGACAGGAGTCCGAATTGTAGTAGCTAGAACTACAATTCGCGCCCTCGCGCGCAGAGCGGAGTTCCGGGCAGTCTACAGTTTCTGGCGACTCTGCCAGGGATTTAGAGAACTTGACTCGAACATCATGATATGTTGTACGCTTATGTGTTTCTTTGCATTGCATTTGCATTGGTGGACCTAAGTCACACCGTGTTTGCCGTCTGCTATTCCTGAACGGTTTGCCGGAGGCTGCGTGCCATAAGGCTGACCGGTTACGGGCTCTGCCACGATGGGAACACAATCCTCGATTTTCACCGAGGCACCATTTTCGACCATTTGACCTAGTTGCATATCGGAAACTATAGTGACCATTCCAAACTAGGACAAGTTACTTATCCGATTGTAGGTTATTTAAAACCGCTGTGTGCGTAGTGAAACCCTAGCTCCTAACAAGATAGGACAGGGAAGCCTTACCCCTTTATAGGGGTGTTTTGGCTCTAACTTGCTTTATATGTGCTGTCAGAGTGTGTCTCTACAGGTTGTATGTATCAGTTTGCAAGTTTGGGTATCAGGCCTGTGGGCATCAGTATTTGGGGGAATCAGTTTTGCTTGAGGGGATCAGATTTGGGGCAGTGATTTGGGAACAATGATAAGTGTTTGAGAACAGTTCTTTCATCTTGTGATTATCAACTGTGTGTTGTCTTAATTTAAGCCGAAGTGCGGTCCGTTTTTCTGCTTACTGTTTCCTTATTATGCTTTATTTATCTTTTTGCAAGGTAGTTTAGCATTATTGCTTCCGACCAGGCAGATATTCTCCAAGTACTTTGGGTCAAAGGTCGAAGACTTCATCGATCCGAGGATCTGATAAACGGACAACCAATGTTCCTTTCATTACCCCCGGTTACTAGACGGAGGTCAGTTAGGCGCAGTTCATCAGTATAGCGGTTACCAGATCAGTGGTCCTTATTCACCCTGCCAGTAAGTAGTCGGGCTGAGGTTTCCGTTTCTACCACAGAGAGAGATACATCTGTTGTTCAATTAGATCAACACCTTATGGCAAGTATGGAGGACATGATGCGTCAGCTCTAAGAAACTATGCAAGCCATACAGGGGGATGCTGCCTGCCAGGCAGAGTTTGCCAGAATTGATTGCCAGACTTCAGCAACAGCAACAACCACAACAACAGCAACAACCGCAACAAGCCGGAGCATCTGCTTCGCATCCACCCCCACCCCTGCCTAGAGTTCCAACACTCGGGGATACTGTAAACGTCCAGGAGAATACGGACGTCCCAACGGAGCCAGTTCCAACCCCAATCCTACCTCAACTGTCCAAAGTACCGACTAATCTAGTGGATGCACCGTTTGAATTTGAGGTGGATCCAACAGCACTGAAAGTGAGCAAGCTAGAAAAACCGTTCAAGAAGGCTCAAGGCATTAATTCCATTCCGGACATAGAGGATGGATACACCGATTCAGCGGTTACTTTACCGGACCGGTTCAAGATGCCGCATATAGACCGTTTTGACGGTTCTGGGGACCCCACGGTACATCTGCGATTATTCTCGGATATCCTAAGGCCAATAGGCCTCTCCAGATTGCAAAAGCTTTCCCTCTTTGGCCGGATCCTGTCGGGTGTTGCGGCTATTTGGTATGCAAAGCTGGAGGACTCTGTCAAGAGAAGCTGGGAGGAGATGGCTGAGGCCTTTATAGCTCAATACTCCTACAGCACACAGATCGAGATCACAACTCGTGATCTTGAGACAACCAGACAGGAGCCAAAAGAAGGCTTCTCCGACTTTGTAACCCGTTGGAGGGCCAAAGCTTCTATGATGACCATTAGGCCGGTCGACAAGGATCAGATATGGATGGTTGTGCGCAACCTCCAACCCAAGTTGATGCAAAAAATGATCGTCTTACCCCTTCCCACATTTGCGGATTTACACGAGATTGGGGTACAGATTGAAGACGCTATGAAGCAGGGTCTGATTGACCACGAGAGAGAGTAACTCAAGATGGCATTTACCACAGTACAAATGCAAGCACGAGTAATGCTGCAGCTGCCAGAACTTCCGATGTGGGCATGGTCACCACTACCACTCCAAAAACACTTACAGTTACACCCTTCACTGGTGTGTCCGGAACCAGCTCACAAACAGCCAGATATCCACCCCGAGGCCAGAGAACCTTTACTCTACTATACACGTCTCTGTCCAAAGCCCTGGGGGTTTTGATCAAGAAAGGGCACTTCAAGCCCCTAGAGCCGCGACTATTACCAGACAAACTTCCTCCCTCCCATAACTCGGCTAAATACTGTGCCTTTCACCAACAGCATGGTCATGACACAGACCAATGCTATAGATTACGTCATGAGATCCAGGATCTTATTGACAACAGGGTGATCGTGCCTTCGGAGAAACTGAATGTCACCACCAACCCACTCCCACCATATAACCAAGCTCCACTACCCAAACGCATCAACCTGATTCAAACCGCGGCCATTCCATATGACCCGAGCATATACATCACACCTTCCCACCTACCCAAGCCTGAGGTGTTCATTCCAGACAACGTGGACTTGTGCATGTTGAGCACCTCCCTAACCCAACCCGAACCGGTGGTGGTAACTGTCGAAGACAAAACTGGGGTGACTTTGGAGGCAGATGAGAATGATGATTCAGAGCCTGAGGGATCTGCGAGCTTTGCGTACAACCCGAGTGGTTATATCACATCAACAGACCAGGTTAAGCCGAGGGTAGAGTTGCCGGTTGGGGCAAAGATTAGTGTGGTTCGGGAAGATGGACCTAGTCAGGGGTTAGATGACCTAGCAGAGCTGGAAGAGGACATTGCAAATCTGTAGTTCTTTGAAGAGCAGGACTCAGGGGATGTAAACATCAACTGGTTCGACTTAGATGGATCAGCAGAGAATACGGGGTGGCTCAGTGACCAACCGAATGTTGTTGAAGAATCTCAGACAGAACAGGGGCAATCAGAAGCTGGGATATTAGCAGTGGCCGAAATAGCCGAGAATTAGGAGGGATCGCCGAAGAGCACCGGTGTTAAGAATTTTGCTCGGGATCCGGGCAGTTTGAGTACAGAAAATACTGAACAGCAGGCTGCACTGAAGCAGTTTGAGCAGGAAAAGATCGAAGATCTTGAGAGGGCTAGCAAGGCCAAAGCCCCTGCGGGGATGGAACGTGCTGTGCGCACAGAAACAGTTGCAACGAAACCAGACAGCTGTCTGTCGGTTGCTGATGGGATGTGGTGGGAAGACGATGACTTACGTCTTGCCCACACTGACGAAGATTGGGGGTAGAACCAACCGGATGACACCTGGTACGTTGAGGAGGTTGACCACATGACTAGGAGTGGGCGGTATTTCAAGCCTCCACACTGGGATCAACCAGAGGCGTCCGGAAAGGACAAAGAAGTAGAGAAACAGAAAGAAAAACTGTTCGAGGAGGAGGCTATGCTAAAACAGCTTAAGAAAATCCAATCTCCATCTGGGGACTGCTTATGGCCTCAAGAGTCCACAGACAAGCTGTCCTTTCTACAATGGACAGGGCCAAACTTTCAATCGATACCACTCCTGAGCAATTGGTAGGGCTGGTTTTCCCGGGAGGAGCTTTCCCGACCCTGACCTTCACTGACAAAGAACTGCCGCCTGAGGGCTCAAATCATAACAAACCGCTCTATATCTCTGTCGAGTGTAGAAAGAAGTGGAAACCGGTGGTTCTTGTTGACACAAGATTTGCTATCAACATGTGTCCGTTGAGAACGACATATGCTATCAGGTTGAAGCCCGCGGATTTTGTGCCTACTACCCAGGTGATACGGGCCTATGATAATACCAGTCGAGAGGTGATGGGGACTGTACAGATTCGGACTCAGGTTGGTCCGGGGCAACAGGATATTGACTTTCATGTCTTGGATGTTCCGGCCACCTTCAATCTACTCCTGGGGCGGCCATGGCTACACCAGGTGAATGCTGCCTCTTTCACCTTACACCAAATGCTGAAATACCTCCACGGGAAGGGGGTGGCAATCGTTTTTGGAAAGTCTTCGATACATCCGCTGCCAGAGGTTTTTACACCAGTTTTGGAGATTTAGCATGGCGCGGAGGATGTGTTTTTGTCAGGATTCACCCTAGCCGAGGCCCGAGTTGTACAGAACATGCTAGCTGTTGATGAGGGGCTATACGTCCATGCACAGTCTGTCTACCTTATGAACAAGCTTCAGTACATCCCTGGGATGAGATTAGGGCGAAGTGGCTGGAAAGGCGTTGCAGTATTGGCCGAAGTGCCGCATAACCCATATACCTTTGGCTTAGGTTATCTGCCTACCAAAGAGGATTGAGCGAGGAAAGGAAAAGAGATGGCTGGAAGAGCCAGAGCCAAGCAGGCCGGGAAGCATTATGAGTTGATGCATCGACCTATCCAGGGCATCCCAGAGCCATGGATAAATGCAGAGAGGTGGTGTTTGCTGGGATTTGAGATTTTCTTTGACTTGTAATTGTCCGGGGATGACGTTGCCAAAGAGCAGACAGACCCACCAGCTGAGGCTGAGCAGTGCAAGGAGGAGGATTCCGAGAGCACAGAAATCGAAATGGGGGTAGCACTGGCTTGTCTACTCTTAGATCCTCAGATCGTACTGGAGTGCTTGGGGGATAACTTCTTAGTTTCTATGATTAGGAATGAAGCAGCTGTGGGCCCATCTTCAAGCATTCTCGATGCATCCATCACACCCTCCCTCGTTTGGCAATACGAGAAAGGCTTTTTATCGTGTAGTTCCGGGTCAGGTAGTGAGCCAGAATCTGATTCCACCGAGTCTGTGGAGTCGGAATCAGGTTCCAGCTCATCTGAGTCTGAGTTCGGTATTCTTGGGGGTGATAACCCGGATGCCACTGTCCTGTCCAGGTCTTCTTTTTCTTTTTCCTTTGAGTTTGTTGTAACAGAGGAATCAGGCGGACTGGATGTTATTAATGAGAATGGTACGGCAGTGGCTTCCGAGTACTTTTCTGTGCCTTTAATTTATTGCATTAATCAGGATTTTCAAAATTTCGATGAAAACGACGAGGAAGAAATTCCTTCGGTTTTGCAATATTTGCTTGATCAAGAGTAGGAGAGGTTTGTAAAACCCTTGGTTGATGAAATCACCATAATTAATGTTGGTACTGAGAAGGACCCGCGGCTGGTCCAGATCTGGTCCACGTTGTCTTCGGAGGAGTGCGAGCGCTTAGTCGCTTTATTAAAAGATTTCAAAGATGTTTTTGCGTGGTCCTACGAAGACATGCCTGGAATCAATCCTGAGATTGTACAGCACCGGATCCCTCTTGACCCGGAGGCCCGACCTGTTAAGCAGAAGCTCCGAAGGATCCGCCCGGACTGGGCTCTGAAGATCAAAGAAGAGGTCACCAAGCAGATTGACGCAGGGTTCTTGTTGGTATCTGAATACCCTACTTGGTTGGCCAATATAGTTCCGGTGCCGAAGAAAGACGGCAGAATTCGGGTATGTGTAGACTTCATGGATTTGAACGAAGCCAGTTCGAAGGACGACTTTCTTCTGCCGCATATCGACGAATTAGTGGACTTCACTGCTGGGCATGCGCTACTCTCGTTCATGGATGGATTTTCAGGCTACAATCAGATTTTGATGGCACCTGAAGACAGGGAGGAGACTGCTTTCACCACCTCGTGGGGAACCTATTGTTATAGGGTGATGCTGTTTGGGCTGAAGAATGCTGGGGCTATGTATCAACGGGCTGCGACCACAATTTTGCACGATATGATCCATAAAGAGGTTGAGGTGTACGTGGACGACATGATTGTCAAGTCCAAGGAAAGAGAGGGCCACTACACCGCCTTGCAGAAATTCTTCCAAAGGATTAGAAAGTATCGGTTGCGGCTAAATTCTCAGAAATGTACATTTGGTGTTACAGCAGGGAAAATGCTGGGGTTCTTGATCACACAAAGAGGTATCGAGGTCAATCCTTCCAAAATCAAGATCATCTTAGAAATGCCACCACTAAGGACTGAAAAGGAGGTGCGAGGCTTTCTGGGTAAAATGCAATTCATAAGACAGTTTATTGCAAAATTAACCTTGACTTGTGAACCACTCTTTGGTCTCCTGAAGAAAGGAAAGAAGTTTCAATGGGACGACCGATGCCAAGTTGCTTTCGAGCAGATCAAGCAATATTTATAGAACCCACCTGTGTTGTCACCACCTGAGTTGGGGAAACCGTTGATTCTGTACCTTTCAGTGACTGAAACGACAATGGGCTGTATGCTTGCACAGAAGTCTGAGGACAAAGTGGAGAAGGCTATTTACTATCTGAGTAAGAAAATACTGGATTACGAGACCCGCTACACTCCGCTGGAGAAGGCTTGTCTGGCCTTGGTATGGGCTACCAAGAAGCTGAGGCACTACCTGTTAGCTCACTCTGTAATACTGGTTTCGAGATTAGATCCCATCAAATATCTCTTCGAGAAACCAGCACTTACGGGTAGGTGTAGACACCCCATTTTTGACCGTCCTCAAGACTTGGACGTCATCGTTTGAACACTCGATGATCATCCATGCTCGTGTTTGTTTTGAGTTCCTGAAGGTCTCGGCTGCACACCTTGCCTTAGGATCTCTCAACTCGTTTGTTTTGTGCTTGGTTGTGGACCAAGGACTTGTGGTTTTGCTCATGAGGGAAGAGGGTGGCTTGTTGGCCATCCCTACCCATCGGCCTTGTTTTCTTGCTATCGGCCATAAGTGTTGGCCGATCGGCACTCTTTTTGGTCGATCGGCCATATTTCTTGGCCGAGACCTTTCCACCTGCTTTTGCAGATATTTTTGTGCCAGCTATGACAGCTGGTGAGCACAATTCTCATCCTCCATACACGTGTATGGAGGGATTGAATCAAAACTCAAGCTTGTTCAACAAGCTTGAGAATTGATTTTCTATAAGAAGAGAGGCCCCTCTCCCTTTCCAGAGGTTCTAAAAAGTTGATATAGAAGATACATATATCTCTCTCTATATATATTTTACCTCTCTTTCTTCATTTACCCTTGTTTGTGCTCAAAAGTGTAAAATCTTCATACTATTGCACACAAACACCTACTAGAACACCATCCTTTTGTTGCTGAGGTACTTAGGAGCTGGTGTTGGAGTTTTTGGTTTGGTTTAAGCTCAGAAAAGCTGCTAGAGTTGTGTTCTTGAAGGTGTTCTTCAAGGGTGAGTTAACTAGCCCTTAAACCTTTGTTTTGGCTTAAGCTTTTGGACCTATTTGCATGCTGATTTAAGCTTAACTTTCTACTGTAAAAAGTTCTGATTTTTCATGCTTGTAATGTTTGTTTAAGGTTACTTTTGTGTTGGGGGTAGTCTACCCCCTCTTAGGCCTTGTTTGGCCTTGTTCTTGTGCCTTCCTTTTAAGCTATTGGGACCACCTTATTTTGGCCTTCTCACCACTGAAATGCAGAGTATTTTCAATGATGGAAAGGTGGTTTTGAGGTCCCAAATAGGAGAGGGTCATCCCCTCTCCTTGTGTTGTATGCTTGTATTGATAGCTCATAAAAGCAACATGTTTGTTAAGCTTGTTTAGGCTCCATTTTAGCAAGTATTTGGTGTTATTTTTCCATGCTATACCTCTGTCTAAGGTTGGTTTAATAACCTCTTGCATGCACCATGCACTTGTAGTGCAATCCTCTCTATTGCCTTAACATGCATCTTGTGTTTGGATCATCATTCTTGCATGTTTTGGCTCAACTCAAAGAAGATTTTCTTCATGTTTTACCATGCTTGAGCTCTGTTTGATGTTGTTTTAGTCATGCATGCATTGCTTTGTATAGCCACAGTGCATTCTAGCTTGTTAGCTTTGAGTGTCCAAGTCACTAGCATGCATTGCTTAGACCATTTTCATGATTTGGCATCATTTCATATGTGATTTCAGTCCATGTAGTGTGGTCATACACTTGCATCGTTCATCCTTTTGATGCTTTGAAGAGTTGGGGTTTTATGCCTTAAGAATGGGTCATTGTGCATGCCATCACACCTAGGACTTTGGGCCACTATTTCAGTGTGTGTTTGGTCCTATTTTGCCATGCCTTAACTCTGATTTTCATTGGTAAAGTCATGCCATGCTTGGTCTTGGTAGGTGTAGTGCAATCCCCTTTGTTGGCCTTACACGCATCATGCCTTATGCCCTTCATGTTGACTTGTTTTGGCTTTGGCCCATGTATGTTTTAGACTCACTTTGGTATGCTTTAGGACTTTTTTGGCTATCCTTGGCCCTTTGGGGTTTGATTCATGTGGCCTTAGTGCAAGTACCTATGCTAGCTTCAAGCTTTGAGCCCTCTCGCATGTCATGCTCGTATTGTTTGGTTGATTTGGGCATCATTCCATGCATGATTTCAGAGCTTATAGTGTTGTTACACTTCCACTTGTGTCACTCTTTGAGCACTCTTGAGAGTTGTGCTCTTGTCCCTAGAAGATAGGCCATTGCATATGCATGCATTTTCTCACTTTTCATGCCATCATTCCACCATTTTGGCCACTGATTTGGGCATGATTGAGATCTGTCCATTTTAGTTTAAGTCCATTTTGCATGTTGTTGCATGCTTGTCACATTGCATGTTGTCGCATGCTTGGTACATTGCATGTTGTGGCATGCTAATTACATTACATAACATTGTTGCATACTTGTTGCATGCCATGTTGTTTACATGTTTAGGTTGCATTGCATTGTTTGCATGCCATTAGCTTTGTTAAGTTATGCATGCATTGCATTGTGTTTGGTTTGGGTGTTAAGCCAAGTACGAGGAATGAAGGACGTTTCATACTTGAAGTGATGAAACATGCCTCAATTTTCGGTTGCCGACCCTCTTGATCGTGCATGATAGAGGTTAAGGCATTTATGTGTTTTTGTATATTCATTCCATATTGATTTGTGCAACTTGGCCTCTTTGGCCATTATGCACCGAAATGCATGATTGATGGCTCGAGAGTCGAGCACTGCACTCATTTGAGTTTAAAACATGATAAGGGGTGTAGTGGCACAACATTTTCTTGCAAATCCATTGCCATGCCTCTGTTTGTGCTCTGTTGCAGCAAAAGGAGCAGTTTACCGGAAGGGATGGCCGATCGGCTATCCAGTGTGCCAATCGGCTAACAATATTTGGCCGATAGCCTCAAAATTGGTCAATGACCATTATCCACTAGCCGATGGCCACCCCTTTTGGCCGATGACCTTTCAGAATGTCCATGAGGTGGATCAGAAGTGTTGTGGAGATTTGCAAAGTTTTCAGAAGTCTAAAACAGTACAAACAGAGGCAACATGAGGCATGGTAACTGATTTCCGAGCGAAGCCGATCGAGCATGTATATGCCCCTCTTCTTGAGGCCGTTTTAACTGCTTTGTATAGTTAGTTAATTTGTAATTAATTAGTTAATGTGTTAGCTAATTCAATTCATCGTTGTAAATTCTTAATTAGCTTAGTGTTAGCTAATTTCCAATTTGGTTATGTAATAATTAGTCTAATTAGATTATTAGATTAGTTAGATTAGTGTAGCAGCTAGTTGATTTATTCGGACCCTCCATCGAGAGGGCCAAATTTTGTAATAAGTGTGCGTGAGTGTGTGAATGTCTTCCAACCCCACGTCTTTCTCCCTTTTACTTAACCGCTTACGATGGTTAGTTCTAGGTCATGATTTGATTAGCATTCTTATGCTTGTATGTTTGCATTCATTCATTTATATTGCATGCACCGGGCTCGGCGCATCATACAAACTGCATTGTATTTCAATTCCTATTTGAATACATGTTATCAAGTGTTGCATTTCATATGCCATCTTAGAATAGCCGAGCCTATCTTAGCTGCATTTTGCATGTGTTGTATTAGGCATTGTTGACATAGCTAGGATCATGCATTGATTACTAACTAACTATTGTTTTGGCTCGGAGTATTAGGTAAGCTTTTACGCTTTAGCATTTTGCATATGTGTTAGTGTTGCCATGTTTAGCATGCTTACCATGAGGCTAATTGCTTAAGTGATATAACTACTTGAATGCCTGTGAATGAAGGTTGGATTGCTTGAATTGGAACAATTCATCGAAATGCGAGTTTTAAGCCCACTTTGAGGGTAGCAAAATCATGTTTTCTAAGCCTACTTGAGGGTGGCAAATCCACGACTTAGCCTACTTGCGAGTGGCATCTTCAAACCATTTTCAAACAAACAAACATGAGATGTTTTGTTCCAACTTAGGCGATCTAGTCTATACTTGTATGCTGTGCACATCACGTAGTAAGCTAGCTAAATAAACTGGAATAAGAACACATGTGTTTTCTAAAACAAAATATCATGTTAGTAAATGCCGATCTTTGATCGGGCGAACGGGGGTGCTCATTGCATGACATTCCTTTCTCGTACCCAAGTTCCTGAGCCGAGGCAACTTTGGTGATGACGGACACGTGGCCTTAGGCACGAGTCAGGGTTTCCTAAATTTTTCCAAAAATAATATATTTAGGTGGCGACTCTGTATCTGGCAAAGCAGTCCATGTTTGGCACTTCTTTATAAAAATCAGTTTTCCAAAACGATTTGCCGGATTTGGACTCTTTGGTGATTTATCGGTCTTGCATTGCACTTTGCGAGATTAAATTCAGAACCGTGACATTGAGTCCGAACTGTAGTAGCTAATGAACAAAATGGATTTCACGCTATCACGCGCGGAGCCGGGACGTTCGGGCACGTCTACAGTAGGCTAGCCCGTTGGTTGCTTTTGCTTTCCGAATTCGATCTAAAGTACATGACGCTGTAGACACCCCATTTTTGACCGACCTTAAGACTCAGACGTTATCGATTGAGCGCTCGGTGATTGCGCATGTTGTACTCATTTCAAGGTTTCGGAGTTCTTGGCTGAGAGCCTCGCCTCCGGACCTCAGGACCCTTTGTACTTTGACTCGGTCCGCGGACCAAGTCTTGTTTTCTCTTGCCGGAGGGAGGGAGAGGTCTTGTAGACCATCTCTCAGTAGTCGTAGGCAACTTTTTGTGGTCATAGGCCATTTTTCCCGTTTGGAGACTAGTTTCCGATTTCGGAGCCTTCGGCCGCGTGCCTTGTCTCGGGACTGCTTAACGTTCTCTGTTTGGTGTGGTTTTTGAACCACACCTTGTTTTCTCTGCCTAGAGGAACACTGTGGTCCGGGAGACCATTGTTGTGGTTGCATACCACTTTTGATGCTCGGCAGCTGGTTTTCGGGGCTCCTAGCCGCGCGTCTTGCCTCCCGAACCCTCGTCTTGCATCCGTTTTGGTTTGTCTTGGGTACAAACCTTACTTTCCTTGTTTGGGAAGTGGTACAAGGGTGGGAGACCAGCTTTTATCCTTGGAGACCACTTTTCTCCCCGCCAGCCAGTTTTCTGGTCGGGAAACTAGTTTTCTTAGTCTTTGGGCCACATTTTCTGGTTTCCCATCCCACCATCGGCTTACTTTCAGTGTGGAGGGAGATCACTTTGGGTGGTCGGCCGATCACTAAAAGTAGCAAGCCGACCAGCTTTTCTGGTCGGCAGCTTTCCTTCTGTTTTGTCAGACTGAATGGATGCCAGCTGTGCCAGCTGGAGGGCACAGACTGTATCCTCCATACACTATGGAGGGATTTATCTAAGCTCTAAGCTTCTCCAAGAAGCTTTAGCTTATGTTTTTCTATAAGAGAGAGGCTTCCCCTCCCTTCTCCAGGTTCTGATTTTGGCTGAAGGCATAGGCTTACATTCTCTCTATATTCATCTCTTTCTGTCTCTATATTGGTGTATTGCTTCACATTTGTGCACACAACCTTCTAGCCAAACACTCTTACCTTGTTGCTAAGTTGCTGGAGGGTCTTGTGGGAGCTCAAAAGTTGGTTTTGGCTCAGGAAATCTGCTGGTTTTGCAGTGCTTCAAGGGTAACCCTTCTTTTCCCTTTTTAAGCTCTATTTTGATTACACTCTTAGCCATATTTGTATGCTGTTTTTGGCTTGACTTTAAACTACAAAAAGCTCTATTTTTCATGATGGAGTTTTAGGCTTTATGTGTTCGTGTGTGCATTAATTTCATATTGAGTTGTGCCATTTGGCTCCTCGGCCATCATGCATCGAGATGCGTGATTGGTGGCCCGAGAGTCGGGAACCACACCCCTTGAGCTTTTGTAATGAGAGGGAGGGTGGTTGTGCATACATGTGTTGCAAATACTTTGCCATGCCCCATTCTTGCTCTCTGTTGCAGCAAACTGAAGTCTGGCAGCAGAAACTGGTCGACCGACCAGATAAAGTGGCTGGTCGACCACTTTTTCTGCTTTTCACCACAAAAAGTGGTCGGCAGGTGGTCTCCAAGGCCAATATCTGGCCAGCAGCATCCCTACAGATTCCCAAGGTGGAGTTTCATCTCTCTAGAGCTTCGTGCAAGTTTCTGAGATCAATTGCAAATAGAGGCAAATCGAGGCGTCGCGAGGGATTTCCGAACAAGGCAACTCGAGCATGCATGCATCCCTTGTCATCCAAAGCAGAGCTGAGGCAGCCTATATCATATAGTTTATATGCTTCTTTAATTGCTAACTTAGCTAATTTGTTAATTAGTTAGAGTTGTGTAATAATTGGCTGTAGTTCGTTATTCATTTCGTTGTGTAATAACTAGTTTAATTAGATTAGCTTAGATTAGCTAGTTAGCTTGTTATTCGGACCCTCCTCCGAGAGGGCAATGTCGTAAATAAGTGTGCGTGTGTGTGATGCATGTCTTCCAACCCCCATTTCTTTCTCTTTTTTATTTACTAGCTTACGATGGTTAGTTTTAGGGCATGTTTCCATTAGCATCCTTATGCTCGCATGTTTGCATTCATTCATCCGTCTTGCATGCACCAGTCTCGGTGCATCATACTAATTGCATTGTATTTCAATACCAAGTTGAATACATGTATCAACTGTTGCATTTCACATGACGTTTTAGAATAGCCGAGCCTATCTTAGTTGCATTTTGTATGTGTTGCATTAGGCATTCTTGACATAGCTAGGATTATGCATTGATTTCTAACATAGCTTTTGTTTTGGCTCGGAGTACTCGGTATGTGTTTATGCTTTAGCATCTTTGCATGCGTGTGAGTGACTGCCATGATAGCATGCTTGCCATGAGGCTAACTGCTTATTTGATATAACTGCCTGAATGCTTGTGGGTGAAGGTTGGATTACTTGAATTGGAACAATTCATCAAATCCTCGATTTAGCCTACTTGCGAGTAGCAAACTTCAAACCATTTTCAAACAAACGGATATGCAATGTTTTGTTCCAACTTAGGCGATCTAGTCGATACTTGTGTGTTGTGCGCATCACATAGGAATTCTAGGTTTAATAACCGGAATAAAAGCACATGTGTTTTCAAAAATAAGATATCATGTTTAGTGCAGGCCGATCTTTGATCGGGCGAGCTGGGGTGCTCATTATATGACCTTCCCCAATTGTACCCAAGTTCCCGAGCCAAGACAACTTTGGTGATGACGGACACGTGGCCTTAGGCACAAGTCAGGGTTTCCTAAATTTTCCAAAAATAATACATTTAGGTGGCGACTCTGTATCTGGCAAAACAGTCCATGTTTGACACTTCTTTCTAAAAATCAGTTTTCCAAAACGATTTGCCGGATTTGGACTCTTTGGTGATTTATCAATCTCGCATTGCACTTTGCAAGACCAGATTAAGAACCGTGACATTGAGTCCGAACTGTAGTGAACCCAATGAACAAAACGGGATTTTCCCGGGACGTTTGGGCACGTCTACAGACGCGCAAGTCAGTGAAAGGGAAAATGGTAGCGGAGTTCCTAGCCGACCACCTAGTTGAAGAAAAGGGGGATGAAGTAGTTGAATATCTATTCCCAGATGAGGCCATTCTGTATATCGAAGAAGAGACTTAGACGATGTACTTTGACGGAGCGTCAAACCAATATAGGTATGGAATAGGGGTGTTGCTGATAGCACCCGACAATTCCCGTATACCTCTAGCATTCAAACTCCGGTTCAAAGTGTTGAACAATGAAGCAGAATATGAGGCATGTATTGCTGGACTAGAAGCCGCCCTAGAACCAGGGGCAAAACGGTTGGATGTCATCGGGGACTCGAACCTTATTGTATCTCAAGCTAAAGGAGATTGGAAAGTTAAAGAAGAAAAGATAAGGATCTATCACCAGACCTTGGACGTGTTGATTCCTCGGTTTGAGAAACTAAACTTCGTCCATCTGGTAAGAGAGAACAATAGGTTCGCTGATTCATTAGCAACTTTTTCTTCTATGATAGACATCCCTTTCGGAGTCTGGATGCGTCCGATCATCATCGAATAGAAATTCGTGCCAGCCTACGAGCTGATTGCTACCATAGATGAGGTACAAGATGAGAATCCCTGGTATTACACCATCTGGAACTTCTTGGAAAAAGAGGCATATCCACCAGGGGCAAATGCCAAAGATAAGAGGGCAATTCGAAGAATGGCTGCTCAGTTCATCTTCTGCGGAGGTCAACTGTACAAGAGGGGTCATCTTGGGATGCATAAGCTGTGTGTTGATGTTGAAGAGTCCAAGTGCTTGATGGAGGCCATTTATGAAGGAGAGTGCGGAGCGCACATGAACGGGGTGATGCTAGCCCGGAAGATCCTTAGACAGGGTTATTACTGGTCCACCATGGAGGAGGATTGTATTGCCTTTGTTCGGCGATGCCACAAATGTCAGATCCATGCAAATTGCATGAACATTCCACCGTCGAAGCGATACAACATGACTTTATCGTGGCCGTTTTCAGTCTGGGGGATTGATGTAATTGGGGCTGTCACTTCGAAGGGGTCCAACAGGCATGAGTACATTCTAGTAGCAATAGACTACTTTACGAAGTGGGTTGAGGCCCAATCTTACGCTATGTTGAAGGCGTCGCACGTTGCTAAGTTCATCAGGAACAACATTATTTGTCGCTACGGGGTCCCAAATGAGATTATTTCGGATAATGGTTCCCACTTCAAGAAGGAGGTGATCGACTTGTTGGAGAAATACAACGTGGCTTTTCATAAGTCATTTACATATCGGCCGCAAACCAACGGAGCTGTTGAGGCCGCCAACAAGAACGTCAAGCACATTTTGCAACAGATGGTAGAAACCTGCAGGGACTGGCCAGATAAGCTGCCATTTGCTCTTTGGGGCTACCAGAATTCAATTCGGACTTCTACTGGAGCAACTCCGTATTCCTTGGTTTATGGGATGGAGGCTGTTCTGCCTATCGAAGTTGAGGTTCCGTCATTACGGGTATTGGTTGAGTATAGCTGAAGCAGATTGGTAGCAAAGCAGGTTCGAAGAACTCATGCTCTTTGATGAAAGAAGGCTGAAAGCACTGTATCACGTCCAGGGTTATCAACGAAGAATTGCCAGGGCTTTCAATAAGAAGGTTAAGTCCAGGAATTTGAAAGAGGGGGATCTAGTGCTCAAAGACAACTGAGCTCCCATCCATGACCCTAGGGACAAGTTCAGACCTAATTGGACTGGTCCTTACATCATCAAGTCTATCTGGTCGGGTGGAGTTGTCGTTCTGATGGACCTAGATGGCCTTGAGTTCTCCCAGCCGATCAACATGGACAAGTTGAAGAAATACTTTCTTTGAGTGGCTCGCTAGGCTGAAAACCCGAAAGGGCGACCTAGGCAAAAGTTAGAGCACAAAAAATTTGAAATAATAAAAACTGAGCTCGCAAGGTTGAAAACCCAGAAAGAGCGGCCTTGGCAAAAGTTAGAGCGTAAAAGGAGAGGGTTAATACACGAGTGAACCTGAGCTGAACTACGTAAGGCTTGATTTCCATCTTTGGGATACGTAGGCAACTTCATTATGAAGTCCAACTATAAACACTTTCAAATCAACTTTGTCCATGTGATCCTGTTGGTCATCTTTGTCTATTCTGCATTCAAGAGCTTGGTTGTGATCTCCAGTGCAGTGCTATTCAGACTAGAGGCAACTTTCCAGTTGATGGGATCCGGGGTTGCACATCTCAGTGATAGATCTCGGGCGTGTCCAGTTGTGATCTATATCGAAAATGGTTTTGAAAAGTTTTAATAAAAGTTGATTTTGCTCAAATTAATCTTTTTACGACTTGGACCATTTTTGGACCAAACGGAAAATTTTCAGTACCCACAACCTTCATTGATTTCAGTACAGAGTTCTCCTACTCTTGAATACAAATTAAAGTTGCTTTTTATTACATTCATAAAGAAAACTTGAAAGTACTGATAAAGCAATAAATTTGAGGCATCGATAAGTCAGGTGTTCCTGCGTCCCCTTCCAGAGCTTGTGGAAGCCTCTAATGCCAAAGTAGGCCCAATCTGTGCCTCTTCATCGAGCCAAGCTATGCATTCATCAGAGAGGGTGCAACTGAAAGTGGGAGTGGGGGCCAGAAGCTCTCTCGTCCTCTATGCTGTGGCATACCGAGCTAGCTGTGCGCCTCAGACTGGAAATGTGGCAGGGTATTCTATCCCTTCCTCTGGGCAAGTTTGATCATGTCTGAACTGGCCCCAGAATCGGAATGGAAGTAAAATACACAGTGTGTCAGACCGATCAACTGAATCTCCGGCTGGCGAGACATGCTGTAACTTATAGCCGGCAAATTGAGCCAGGGGCAGCGCCAAGCAATGCTGGCAGCGAATAGACTGCACATTCATTCGCACCACCATCCTTCATCAGGGGCATCGACTAGACGTTGCCAGAAGAAATAGCTGCAAGCTGAATATGCTGGGCATGAGTCCACAACCTTCAACTTATCCATCAACTATATCTGGGGAGAGATGAAAAATGAGAGATTAAAGAATAGAGAGGTGCACGTGGAGAGAAAAGTGAGAAAAGGGTTTTGAGAGAAAAATCGAGCCTGAGGGCCGAGTGATGTGAGAAAGGGCAGGAAACATTACCTGCAGCAGTAGTGGACTCCCCACGGATCTAGACGTCTCTCGGCGATGGAAAGCATCTGAACCCATCAGTGTCTCAACTAGCGCCATGGCAATGCAGCTCTTGCCCTCTTTTAAGCCTTGGGCAACCTCAATCAAACGGACGCTAGATCCTCTGGAGCCTAGGGCAAGCAAGAAATGAGACAACATGCACGAGCGAAGGACGTGTCGCCGAAAACCCTGCCAGTTATGATCGCCGCGGTCACCGGCATCAGAAAATCGACAAATCAAGCTCGGAATGTCCAGCTCTCCGTCTCGAATCAATGACCGAGCGTCATGCAAAGTGAGCCCGCACATCTGTCCTAAGGCTTGGACTTGGCCAAAGCGGAATTGGGGCAAAATCTCTTCATTGCGTTGAGATTCCATCAAAGCTTGGAAGTCTTCGAAAGTAGGACATATCTCATGTCCACCAAAGCTAAAAACGTGAGTTACTGGATTCCAACACCTTACCGCAACATGGAGGAACGGAAAACGCAGTAGGGTGCGACTCAGCGTGAATAGTGCATTTATGCCGAAGCCTCGAAAATTCAGCTTTTCCAAGCCATCCAAGTTGGCGATCCAATTTGTGAGATTTTGGACAAGAAATGTCTCAATTTGGTGCAAAACTGAGTTAAAATGAGGGAACCATGAAGCTGAAACTTTTATGAAGGATGAGGCACTGTTTAGAGGACAGTTGGCCAAAATCTGCAGGTCCCTAAGCTAACTGGTCGGCCAACCACTTTTTCTGGTCGACCAGCCACTTTTTCTGGTTGACCAGCTACTTTTTTTGGTCAAAAAGTGGTCGGCAACCTGTTTTGGTGGTCGGCAGTGAGCAAAAAAGTGGTTTGCAGCTTTTTCTTGTCTCCAGAAGAGAGTCTCTAGCCTTCCTGCGTACTGAGAATGCTGAAGGTCTGAGTTTATCCTTGCTGCAGATGCGTCCTGTTGCTTTGTTCGTCCAAAATGCATTTGCTTATCGAGTTGTTAAGTTTTTCTTATCAAGTTGTTACTCTTTGGTTATCGAGTTATTGCTTTTTGATTATCGAGTTGTTGCGATTTGTTTATCGAGTTGTTGCTCTTTGCTTATCGAGTTGTAAACTTGTTAAGGTCTTGTTGTTGCTTATTGAGTTAAGTTGTTTTGTTTGTTATGTTGGTTCACTACCTGACTTGGCAATACATGAATGTTCAATTTCCATCAATCTCATTTTTGTGCAAAATGGTGCGATGCGATGCGATGCTTAGAATACAAATGCAACACTTTTTGAACAAAAAGTTGTTTTCATTCCATCATAGTTTCTTTTTACAATAAGGTACAAGTTTTAAAGAAAATAAAACTGCCTAACGCTATACAATGTGCTACAACTATTAGTAAAAAGAAAACAAAGCAAAGCAGCTGCGTCGGTGCTATCTGGCTCAAGATCGAGAGGTCCTCTTCACCCTCTTCGGCTGAGCAGCCTCTGCACCACCGCCGTCAGCACCACCGTCTGAACTAGAGCAGCCATCCTCGGAATCCTCCTCAGCGTCGTCTCCGCCCTCAGAACCGGAACCGGTGTCATCACCTCTGCCCGCGGATGTCTCCGACTGAGGGTGTACTGACTCCTCCTCCTTGTTGGACTCGTCGTCATGTCTGGTAGGCGCTCTATGTCTCCCTTGACCGCGTGTCGGGATCCCTTTCCCTGCTGCTCGAGAAGGCCCGGGCTGTAGAGGTGTGACCTGAAAAAGCAGTTTGAATACATCAGCCAAAGTATGTATATCAGATGCAAGTATGGTGCATAGAGTGAGTGTATGCAGATATAGTATGTGAATGTGATGTGTCAGATGTGCTCTGCATATACAGTGAATCAGTGTAGTGAAATGTTCAGTTTTGATATGTCATCAGAAGTATGATAAATGTAAGGAAATTGAAAAATACCGGGATGCCGTGGGCGTGCAACATCGTCTCTCTCCTCAAAACCATAAACTTGAGTGAGGCCATCGTCTCGAGCAACCCCTTAACATATCCTCTGGGAGGCTGCAGATGCAAGTTCAAGTCATCAGTGAATGAATGAATGTCTAAATATCTGAATGATAGATTAAAACTGTGAGGCATACCAGTGGTGAGTCAAGGGCACTGACATATCGATGATCCGGCAATGGAGCCTCCAGTGGAATCTGGTAAGGTGTCCCATACTGCTAGCCTGTCAGCTCGGTTGGAGGATCTGGCCATCTAGTGTACTGCCAAGCAGGGGGCATCCCCTTACTCCTACCTCTTAATGTGCTGGCCCTACTAGTCGAAGGAATGTCTGCAGCTCGGGCGCGGCTCGACGAAGGGATGTTAGTAGCTCTCCTTATGGGGGTGCGAACACCTGTCAGTGGGGGCATCAGGTATGTGTGAAGATAATTCGCGTACTCCCTCTCTTCATGGAAAAGAACTGCGTCAGCACCCAGCATAAGGTCGCTAACCTCCTGGGGAGTGAGACTCTCTGTGGATCGCATGTCTAGTAGAGGCGGTGAGGGGATCTCCTAAGCGGGATAGCCCTGTGTCTGGCGCATGAAGCGCTCCCCGAGAAACCAGGCTCTGCCAACTAGTCCCTTAAATAAAATCTGGTACCAGGAGGCGCCCCATGCCCCAGCGAACTGGAACCGAGCAAACCCTGGCATCGCTGTCCAAGGCTGCTAGGTGATCTGCGGATAGCAAGTGCATAAATTGATTAGTTGTCATAAATATGCAAGATGAATCAATGCTGAAAGCATGAAGAACTGAGAGTTCTGGATTACCTCGGTCGCCCGCACTGTGTCAAAATACTGCCGGAGATATGGCAATGTCTCCCGGGGCCTGGGCCGGCACTGACCTTCGAATCTGCGTGAGTATGGCACATCGAGTGGTGCCTCCACCTTCGGATCAGGGGTGAGCGTTGGGAAGTAGGCGCAAACCCACAACTGTGAAAGGCAAGACAGTGGTAATGAGAATTTAGAATATACAGAAAATGCAGAATGCTGAGTGCGGAATGCAGAGTACAGAATGTAATGTGTACAATGTGTGGAGTGTGCAGTGTACAGATATTGAAAAGCAGAAATGTAAATCAAGAGGGCAGAAGGTACCTTCCAGGCTCTCCAGTAGCCACCTACTATGGTCCCGTGCCCGTAGGAGGTCACGCTCATGTAGAAGTAAAGGGTAGCAAGGCCAGCCCTGCCCCAATCAAAGTGCTGGACCTGTGATAGGTCTACCAGAGCACTGAGAAGATAAAGCCCGACCATGTTTCCCTTGTCGGAGAACAGTGTGGTCCCGAGAAGGAACATCAGAAATCCCTGGGTATACTGATCTATGGCCTCAACAGTCTCGGGCGTAGTCCCCCTGTACTGCTCTATAAACCAGGTGTACCTGACCATGTATGATGATCTGTAGATTGGCGGATGGGCTCCGAGCAGATAAGTCCAAGCTGTCTCCCACTTGCCTTTATCAAAATCGTATGGGATCAACCGGCCTCCCACGTCGACGCCTGTCAGCATTGAAAAGTCGTACGGGGTCATCGTCATGTCGCCGGTAGCAGAGAAATGAAAGGAGTTGGTGGTGTCCCACCATCTCTCTACAAGTGCACCCATGAGGGTCCTGCTCGCCTAAAGACGCGACAACCCCACACAAAATGGGCCGAACCCCACCTCATCTACAATCTGTTGAACAGCATCTGGAGCTCCATGTACCACTCCCTCGCGATGATCGACCCATATCCCCGGGTGAAACGGGAAGATACCTGTGTTCAGAATGAACAAATGTATTCAGTTTCAGAATGAACAGAGTGTTTTATTGTGAGCTGTGTGCCAAATGAATAGAATACTGTGTTGTGAGCTACATGCCAAATGAACAGAGTGTTGTGTTATGAGCTATGTGCCAAATGAACAGAATACTGTGTTGTGAGCTGCGTGCCAAATGAATAGAGTGTTGTATTGTGAGCTGTGTGCCAAATGAACAGAATACTGTGTTGTGAGCTGCGTGCCAAATGAACAGAGTGTTGTGTTGTGAGCTGTGTACCAAATGAACAGAATACTGTGTTGTGAGCTGCGTGCCAAATGAACAGAGTGTTGTATTGTGAGCTGCGTGCCAAATGAATAGAATACTGTGTTGTGAGTTGCGTGCCAAATGAACAGAGTGTTTTGTGTGAACTGCGTACCAAATGAACAGAATACTGCGTTGTGAGCTGTGTGCCAAATGAACAGACTATTGTGTTGTAAGCTGCGTGCCAAATGAATAGAATGCTATGTATGAGCTGTGTGCCAAATGAACCAGATGCTTTGTTGTGAGTTATGTTTAGAACGAGCAGAAGCGCTGTGTATGTAAATGTGTTCAGAATGAGCAGATATAATACATAGCGAAAGCATGAAGTGTGCAAGAAATGCAAAATACATTGCAAAAAATGTAAAAGTGAAGTACGCATCTCGCGAGCGTGATGAGACAAGTGAGACTCCAGCTCCCGTAGTAGAAAGTCTGCGGGTGCTCGTCGCGCAAAATCCGTGGAATGATGAAAGGTACTCAGTGGTAGTACGTGCTGCTGAGGGTGGTACCTCTCCGGGTCGAAAGGCCGAATCCTAGGCGACAATGGCATGATGTCAGGCTTGTCCTCTACTCACGGAGAACCCCCGTCGTGTGGGATGTGTTCAACCATCTGAAAAGAAAATACAAAATGAGCAAAAATGAGCGAAATAAGCCAAAATTACAAAAAGTCAACAAAAGTTAACTCTTGGGAAGAGAAAAAGTCAAAGAAAGTCAAAGCCCGGGAAAATGTGCTAAACTTCGAGAGAAACATATCTTAAGTGGTGAAAATGGAGAAAAAAGCTCCGAAAATAAATTCTGATCGGTTCAAAACGAAGAGAATCGAAAGTTTTTTGCGAATCAACTTCGTGAGGGCGTTGGAATATGCGTATAAAGCCCAGATCTAAGAGGGAAAAAGATCTAGGAAGGGAGAGCAAGCGATTTCGGCACTAGAGGTGTGAATGAAATGTGTTTTGGAGGTGTACACTTATAGAACCGAGGCTAAAAGACCAAACTGCCCCAAAGTTGTGTAAACTGGTCGGCCGACCAGTTTTTCTAGCCGACCGACCACTTAAGTGGTCTGCAGCTGGTCTAGGTGGTCGGCAGCCCTCCTGGGTAGTCTTTAGGGTCCTATTGTCCTCCCTGTGTGTTTTGGTGCTGATTGGAGTGCTTGGCTCTTGAGAAAGTGTACGAAAAGTTCACTATTTTCGACTCAAAATGCCCCCGTGGGAACTTCGATTCACGTATTCGATGCACGACTCATCATCACTCATCAAGAGCAAGGTGTATCCTTTTTAAGTATGTTGTGACCCCTCTGAGAGGTAAATCGGAGGTTACGGTTGAATTGCTCTCGTTAAGGGTTGTGTTTCCTTATTCGGCATTTTGCTTCAAACATGCTTTTGAAGTTGCACTGAAAATGCATTGTTATGCACATTCGTCGCATTGTTATGCACACCATTCGTCGCATTGTTATGCACACCTATCTCGCATTGTTATGCTCGTTTGTTGCATTGTCATGCACCTCTTTACTTGCGTTGTCATGCACGTTTTGCTTGCATTGTTATGCGCGCTTCGGTTGCATTGTTATGCGCCCTCTCCACTTGCGTTGTCACGCACGTTTTACTTGCATTGTTATGCACATTCTAGTTGCATTGTTATGCACACTTCACTTGCATTGTTATGCACTTTTCATCTGCATTGCTATGCACTTTTCACTTGCATTGCTATGCATATTTCCATCGGCATCATATGCGCACGCGTTTATCTTGTGTTGATATTGTATCTTGATATAGCGTTGATCATGTATTCCCATTATATTGTACTTGTCAAAATCTCTCTTTTGTGCAAGCACGATATTGTATGTACGATTCATTCTAGAGAAGTTCCAGTTCAGTTTGACTGTTACCCTTCTCCACTCACGTTTGGCATGCGTTTGGACGTACCTTTCTCTTTTCGCGTTTGACACGCATTTAGACGACTGTGCTTTCTTGCACAGTCCTTCTCCTTTTGCATTTGATACGCTGGGAGGTGTTCCGTTTGAGACTTTGGGTGTTCCCAAAATTCGCTTTTAGCCTTCTCCGCGTGAGACGCAATGAGAATTGTATAATTTTCTTACATCCTTTCTGCATGAGATGTAGTTCGGTTCGTGTTTGCTTGCTTATGTACGAGTTTGCTGTAACATTCCTTCACATTTCATTCGCTTAAACTGTTGCATTTATTTTGCATGAATGCTTCATCACAACTTTCTTTGCATAATCATAAGTTATGCTCCGCATTGTGCATGTCATTTGCATCTTGCCCCTGCCTGCGGGCGCATCTCTTTGTTATCTTGCTTGTTTGTCTGAGTCTTCGGCCTTGTCAAAAATGGGTCGTCTTTGGGCTTTGACATTCACTCCTGTCACTTCTTGACTTCCGAGTTCTGTCAAAGAGGGGCAACTGTAGACGCCCCATTTTTGACCGACCTTAAGACTCAGACGTCATCGATTGAGCGCTCGATGATCGCGCATGTTTGTGCTCGTTCCGAGTTTCCAGAGTTTTCGGCTGAGTGCCTTGCCTCCAGGCCTCTGAACTCTTTGTGTTTTGGCTTGGTTTGTGGACCATGCCTTGTTGACCTTGCCTGGAGGGAGAGAGAGGTCCGTAGACCACTTTTTGTAGTCGTAGACTACTTTTCTCTCTTGTAGAGTAGTTTCCGGTTTCCGCTTTCGACCGAGCGCCTTGTCTCGGAACCTCTTAACTTCCTCCTCTTGACTTGGTTTTTGAACCATGCCTTGTTGACCTTGCCTAGAGGGAAACAGAGGTCTGTAGACCACTTTTTGTGGCTATAGACCACCTTTCCCTCTCGTAGACCACTTTTTGTACCTGTAGACTAGTTTTCGAGGCTTCCGGCTGCGTGCCTTGTCCCGCGGACTTTTGTCTTGCTTCCTTTTGGGTTTGGTTTTGAACCAAACCTTGTTTTCCTTGCCTGGAGGATGAAACAAGGGGTGTAGACTAGTTTCTCCCCCTGAAGACCACTTTTCTTCCCTGCCAGCCAGTTTTCTGGTCAGCTAGCTGGTCTTGGTGGTCTTTGGACCACCTAAAGTGGTCGGCAGCCATGCCACCACCTTGCTTTCTTTGTGCAGACCACTCCTCCCCCTTGCCGACCACTTTCTCTTCCTGCAGACTACTTTTTCTGGTCGACCGACCAGTGCAAGTAGCTGGCTGACCACTTCAACTGGTCGGCAGCTTTCTTGCACTTTCTGCAGATATTTTCCATGCCAACTGTGCCAACTGTTGGGCACAGAAAGCATCCTCCATACACGTACACGTATATGGAGGGATTGATTCAACCTTCAAGCTTGTTCAACAAGCTTGATGCATGATTTTTTTTATAAAAGAGAGCCTCCTCCCTCTTGTCTCAGGTTGAGAAAATTGCTTAGGGCATATACATATATCTCTATCTCTATATTGCTCTATTTGCTCCATATTTGTGCTTGAAAGTGTAGTTTCTTCACACTTTTACACACAAACACCTAGTGAAACACCACACTCTTGTTGCTGAGGCACCTTGAAGCTGGTTTTGGAGTTTTTGGATTGCTTTTGGTCCAAAAAGGTTGCTGAAGTTGCTGCCTTGTTCTTGTTCTTCAAGGGTGAGTCTCTAACCCCTTAATGCTTTGTTTTTGATTAAGTCTTTGGCCCTATTTGCATGGTGTTTTAGGCCTAACTTTCTACTGCAAAAGTTCTGATTTTAAGTGTTTGAAATGTTGGTTTGAGGCCTCTTTGGTGTTAGGGGTAGTCTACCCCTTTTGTGCCTTGTTTGGCTTTGTTTTGTGCCATCACTTTAGGCCTTTGTGATCACCTTTATTTGGCCTCTTCACCACTGAATTCCAGAGGAATTTCAATGGTGGAAAGTGTGTTTTGAGGTCTCAAATGGGTGAGGGTTGTCCCCCCTCATCTTCTCTTGTGTGCTTGTGTTGATGGCTCATCAAAGTAGCATGTTTGTTAAGCTTGTTTTGGCCCCATCTCAGCCTATTTTTGGCCTTATCTCAGCATGGCATACCTCTGTTTAGGGTTGGTTTGATTACCTCTTGCATGCTCCTTGCACTTGTAGTGCAATTCCACTAACTAGCCTAACATGCATCATGCTTTGGACCACCATTTTAGCATGCTTTTGGCTCTACTCCAGGAATATTTTACTCATGTTTTGCCATGCTTAAGCTCTGTTTCAAGTTGTTGTGGTCATGCATGCCTTGCTTTGTATAGCCATAATGCATTCTAGCTCATTAGCTTTGAGTTTCCAAGTCACTAGCATGCATTGCTTGGGCTATTTGCATGATTTAGCATCATTTGATATGTGATTTCAGTGCATGTAGTGTGGCCATACACTCACATGTGTCACTCTTTCAATGCTTTAGAGGGTTTGTGCTTTATGCTTTAAACATGAGCCTTTATGTATGCCATCTTGCCTAAGCATTTGGGCTACTATATCAGTGTATTTTTGGTCTTATTTTGCCATGATACAACTCTAATTTTTGTTGGTGAAGTCATCTCATGCTTGGTTTTGGGGGGTGTAGTGTAATCCTCTTTGTTGGCCTTGCATACTCCATGCTTCATGCCCTTCATGCTAGCATGTGTTAGCTCTACTCCATACATATTTTAGCATCATTTTGACATGCTCTAGGATTGTTTTGGGTTGTCTTGGCCATATGGTTCATGTATTGCATAGTTGTAGTACAATGGGCTTGGCTAGCCTTGTTTGTTCATGCCTCTAGCATGCTTCATTTGTGACATGTGCATGGTTTGGCATCATTTAACATGTTATTTCAGAGCATATAGCATTGCCATGTTCTCACTTCTTTCACTCTTTGAGTGCTTTTAAGGGGTATGACTTTGTGCCTCACTTACGGCCTAACTTGTATGCATGCATGCCTAGGCTTTTGAGCTCCCATCTCAGCATGTTTTGGTCTTTGTTTTGACCTATTTGAGCTCTGTCTATAGTTGGTTCAATCATTTGTGCCATGTATTGCATGCCTCTTGTGTAGTTCCTTTTGTAGCCTTGTGCTTTAGGCCTCCTAGCATGCTATGCTTGTGTTGTTTAGATGATTTGGCATCATTTCACACCTGATTTTATAGCATATAGTGTTGTCACACTTCCATGTTTGTCTCTATTTAATCATGTTTGAGAGTTGTGCTCTTATGCCTAGTTGATGGGCCAATGCATGAGCATGCATTATCTTGCATTTCATGCTAGCACTTCAGCACATTTTGGCCACTGTTTTGGCATGATTTAGGTCTGTCCATATTCGGTTTAAGTCCATTGAGCATTGTATTGCATGCCTCTTGTGAGATGTTCTTTCCTAGCTTTGCTGCCTTAAGCTTCTAAACTTGCCATACATGCATCGTTCATATGTTGGAACCTTGTGCATGCCATCCTAGCATTCATAGAAGAGCATGTCGTTTGCATGTTGTTACATTGCATTGTGTTTGCATGTTGTTACATTGCATTGTGTTTACATGTTGCTATATTACATTGTGTTTGCATGTTGTTGCATTACATTGTGCTCGCATGTTGTTGCATTGCATTGTGCTCGCACGTTGTTACATTGCATTGTGCTCGCACGTTGTTGCATTGCATTATGCTTGGAATGTTGTTGCATTGCATTGTGTTTGGATTGAACGTTGATCCAGACACGAGAAACGAGGGACGTTTCATGCTTAAAGTGATAAAACGTGCCTCATTTCTCAGTCGCCGACCCTCTTGATCATGCATGATAGAAGTTAAGGCCCTTATGTGTTATTTGTGCATTCATTGACATTGATTCGTGCAAACTTGGCTTCTTGGCCATCGTGCATTGCGATGCTCGGTTGGTGGCCCGAGAGTCGAGAAACACACCCCCTTGAGCTTAAGAAATGATAGGGAGGGTGGTTGTGCACACATACCTTGCAAATACATTGCGGTGCCCCTTCTTGTTCTCTGTTGCAGCAAATTGGAGCTTAGCAGAATTTTCTGGTCGGAAGACCAGAAAAAGTAGTTGGCCGACCATTTTTTCTGGTCTGCAGCATGTTTAGGTGGTCTACAGGTGGTCTATGACACCATTAAGTGGTCGGCAGCCCTCCTAGAGGTCTCCATGTTGGAGTAGAAGCTATCTGGAGGTTTGTGCAGTGTTCTGAAATCAAATGCAAACAGAGGCAAGTTGGGGCATAGCGATGGATTTCTAAAAGAGGCGACCGAGCATGCATGCACTTCTCGCCCCGAGGCCCTTTTTAACTGCTTTGCTTAGTTAGTTAGCTATTTGGTTATGTACTTAAGTAGTTAATGCACTTAGCTATTCATTTGTGTTTGTAATTAGTTAACTTGTTAGTTAATTAGCTTCGTTTTGTAATAATTAGTTTAATTAGCTTAGATTAGCTAATTAGCTCATTATTCGGACCCTCAGTCGAGAGGGCGAATTTGTAATAAGTGTGCGTGTGTGTGATGCATGTCTTCCAACCCCATTTCTTTCTTCCTTTTATTTACCAGCTTTTGATGGTTAGTTTAGTGTCACTTTCAATTAGCATCCTTTTGCTTCGCATGCGTGCATCATTCATCTGTTTTGCATGCACCGGACTCGGCGCATCATACAAACTGCATTGTATTTCAATACCAATTTGAATACATGTTATCAAGTTGCATTTATATGACATCTTAGAATAGCCGAGCCTATTTTAGCTGCATTTTGCATGTGTTGCATTAGGCATCTTAACATAGCTAGGATCATGCATTGATTTCTAACTAGCTTCTGTTTTGGCTCAGAGTACACCGTTAGTGTTTTATGCTTTAGCATTCTTGCATGTGTGTAAGTGACTGTCATGTTTAGCATGCTTGCCATGAGGCTATTTGCTTAAGTGTTTAACTGCATGAGTGCTTGTGGGTGGAGGCTTGATTGCCTGAATTGGGACAATTCACCAAATGTGCGTTTTAAGCCCACTTGAAGTAAATCATGTTGTTTTAAGCCCACTTAAGGGTGGCAAATCTACGACTTAGCCTACTTGCGAGTAGCACTTTCAAACCATTTTCAAACAAACAAGCATGAGATGTTTTGTTCCAACTTGAGTGATTCAGTCTATACTTGTATGCTGTGCGCATCACATAGTAAGCTAGCTAATAAACCGAAATAAGAACACATGTATTTTCAAAAACAATATATCATGTTAGTAGAGGCCGATCCTTTGATCGGGCGAGCGGGGGTGCTCTTTTCATGACCTTCCCGAGCCGAGGCAACTTTGGTGATGACGGACACGTGGCCTTAGGCATGAGTCAGAGTTTCCTAAATTTTCCCAAAACAAAACATTTAGGTGGCGACTCTGAAATCTGGCAAAGCAGTCCATGTTTGGCGCTTTTTGATTAAAATCGATTTTCCAAAACGATTTGCCGGATTTGGACTCTTTGGTGATTTATCAATCTTACATTGCACTTTGTGAGATTAGATTTAGAACCGTGACAGGAGTTCGAACTGTAGTAGCTAGAACTACAATTCGCGCCCTCGCGCGCGGAGCGGAGTTCCGAGCGGTTTACAGATGCCTTGCACTCCCTTGAGTGCTTTGTGACACTACAACTCTTCCTTGAAATGCCATAATCCTGCAATGTATCTCCTTGCACGGCCAAAACTAGAGCAATAGAAAACTTTTCGTTTGCCTGGTCAACGTTCCTAGTTTTCTTTGCTCGGAGTTTCCCCTGAGCTATCTTGAACTATCAGCATTTACTCTTTGCACTCTTGAATAACTTCCCAGCGTTTCCATACACTTGTTGTTCATGTCTTTAGCAATCTTTGATCTCCAGTTCAGTGATACGCGTTACCTGCGCATCTTTCACTTGTAGTAATAGATTGACGGTTGACAGTAGTTCTCTCTGCCAAAGCAACTTCAATAGATCTGTACAAGTCACCAACTATGCAACACCTAGCATAGTACCCGCACCCATACTCCTCGAGTTCTCATCGTGGCTCTATCTCTCCTTCTGCACTCGAGCTTGCCTGAGAGATCTGCAACTACTTTATTTCATCAAGAGGCGCGTTCGCCACCACAGAATTAAAATCGATACCATAACCCAGGTATCCAACCATTTAGTTAAAACTAAATGCCATATGCTGTACAAAACACAAGCACTCTTCCAAAACACAGCAAATTCTATTGCTCAAAATCACATTGAGCCAATGCAAAGAACATGCAGAACCAATCGAGCTACCTTTTCAATTTTCTGCAACTCAAGCTCCACCATAGTGCCAAGTTCCGATTTCCATAGGCACGAAACAAGTTGTCCTTGACAACTCTAAACAAAACATGGTGAGCAACCTGCTTGAACCAGTGCTGAGGAAACTAAACAAGAGAGGCTTCAAATTCTCCGTCAAAGCAACTTCAAAAGTGGTACCAAAAACATCATGTCCGATCAACCATCGAACACAATGCTACTCTCTTCAAGCTCGAATTAATCAAGAGAGCCAAACAAATTCTCTGAGAACTTAGGCAAGTTCTCCACCAAACAAAGCTGGACTGTGGATGTAGTTAGGCTCTAACCAGTTTGGAAGTATCGAAACAAACTTCAAATGAACTAACAAAATACCAAGAGCTAAAAAAGTTCTGAAGTGTCGAGCAAACTCCAGATTCCTTCAACTGCAATTCCAACTGGTTGACACAAGATAATGCACCATCTTTACAGCTGCCAAAATCGTCAAAAGGCACACACAACTCCAACAGTCCCTGCTGACTCCACCGAGTCTGCAAACGATCTATCCCCTCCAAATCCAACGGCAGATTAAGGGATGGATCCCAACACATGAGATTCACAAAATCACCATCTTCACGTTTCTCTGCAACAATCTCTTCCAATCTTCAACGAACACCAACGGTCATACCGTTTCCATAGAAGCAAACACCCAAAATTTGAATCATCACCCAGACTACCAATAGTAGATGTCTTCGAATATGGAACAGATTGCGAAAATGAAAATCCACAAGAAGAAGAACAATTAAGTCTCACAAACCGGAGACACTCGTGGATCTAATCAGACATAATCATAGATCCCAACTGTGATAATGAATCTCAATAAACCACGACTCTGGAAAAATCGCCAATAATCCATGAAAGACCGCCAACAAACAATGCCTCCAGTAGACATTAGAAGAGAATGCTAAAACTCCACCAAGATTTGAAGTAGATTACCACAACTTCTCCTTCAAATCGACAAATGTGGATACCAAGGCTTTACCAGATGTGGATCTTCCAACAATGATCCATGAAGGATCTCCAATGCTTCCACATAGGCCAATGCCAATAAAGTGCTATAATTTGGACTTATTACACATGCCAAATCTCCGTAGTACACTCTGCCAACGCTGGTTCTCTCGATCTCTTGGAGAAATCCCAATGAACTCCGAAGTTCTACAACTAACTCGAGAGTCTCCAAATGAACTGATAACTTCTACAACTGACTCTGAAGGGTCTTTAATTGGCTTCCAATTAGCTTTAACTAGGTGAACAAAATTTTTCACCCCCATCACCCACATAGATGATAAAACACTGTTGTACAAATATGTCTCCATTCCACCAAGCATCTAGAGTGAATTTGCACCTCTTACTTGGAATGTCTTCAACTGCTATACATAATCATGCATGGCTCGCACCTCTATCACTAAGTACTTGCATCCTCCAATAGAATGCTCACCGTTTTCCTGTTGAGGTGACTCCACCCAAACTCTCTGGGTGCCCGTCGCAACTTCACTGCCACGAACTAGATTTAGGACAAAGAAAGAGATTTGTCTCTCCCTAGGTGCGCACTGCACCGTCTTATCCATTTCAATTTCTTTGTTTGGAGCTTTCTTCTGTGAACTAGTTGCTACCGCCAGGCCAAAATCTGGCACACTGCACCTCTATACGACTTTGTTGCTTACTCTCTTGTACTACTGTATGTATGCACCTTATACGCCACTCTTGCATACTCATCTATGCTATCGTAGCCACGTGCTCCTACGCCTTATGTGTACACTACTGCAGCTGTAGTTTTTCCACATTCACATACTACCAGTACTTCTCGTATTATGTTTGATAGTAGCTCCAACTGCCACAACATTCCCCTTAGCCTGCACTGGTTGCCAATCATCTGTCTCCCGATGAAGTGGTCTTCTTTTGTTTGAACCAGATCTCGCGATCAACTCTTGAGATAGTCATCTGCAATCCTCTAATCGCCCCTGACCAATCATGATCTCCCTCGATCTGCCATTTGATCAAGCTTATTCTCCTTTGGTCTCCAATGATCTCTGTTTGAAAATCAGGCTTTGCTGTTGAGTCTGGATTGGTCAAATTAGCCAGAAAAGCACTTTGGATTGCCAAAATAAAGAATGTAAATTTTTGAAATCTGATTTGCAAAAGCTGACCATACGGTTGTGTTTGAAATATTTTAAATAGTTGGAAAGC
Source organism: Camellia japonica (assembly GCA_030407325.1). NCBI lineage: Eukaryota > Viridiplantae > Streptophyta > Magnoliopsida > Ericales > Theaceae > Camellia > Camellia japonica. The sequence continues at coordinate 69,230,080 of JAPPVO010000013.1, read as the reverse complement.
ATTATTGGATCATTAAAAACGGACTCAAAATGGCTCAGATCAAGCCAAAACAGGTTGGACAACTCAGATCAGTGAAATCTGGTGTGGCTAAGAAGCACTAGATAATTCATTCGATTCAGATGACGTCAGCTACTTGGTCAACGGCGTAGTCAACGCGGCTTGGTCAACGGCGTAGCTTCGGTCAACGGCTCCGGATCAGCTCCACTCGGCTTGGCTTCGACTTCGGCTCGGCGGCTCGGCTTGGTTAATAGCTTGGTCAACTCGGCTCGAATGACGTCAGTGCCGGCGGCAAGAAGCTAGTTACCGGTGACGGGTGACGTCAGCGCCTGGAAGAACGAAGAAGACGTGTGCCGCACTTGTAGTGCGTTGCCGTGCGTGGTCATGGCGTCACAAAATGCGTGAAGGTGTGTGCGGCTTTGTCCGGCGTCCTTTTTCAACGTGGTTTTCACCTTTGTGCTCATCTCGTCGAGACCTTTAACCTAGCGTGATCAAAAGTGGATTTTGACCACTTTGAATTCTGGGCAATTTTTGAGAATAGACTCTGTTTTTTCGAAAAACGATCGACGCGTCTCTGATACCACTTTGTTAGGATCATGGACACCCAGAAAATGAACAACCAGAAATCACACACACAAAAAAGACACAAATATTTAACGTGGTTCGGCCCAATGCCTACGTCCACGGGAGAGAAACCAATATCACTATAACAATGGAGAGATTACAAAGAGAATATAATGGAGGAGGATACTCTCTCTCTCAACTCAACACTCAGCTCCCCCTCTCACACCAAGGGAGCTCCCTCTCTCCCACAGAGGGTCTCTCTTTTTTTCCTCTCTCTATATTTTTCTCACTCTTAGGTTTTCTCCCACATATTATCTATTTACTCTTTCTCTATTTATACACAAGAATGAGAAAGAGAGAAGGACAAACCCACCAAGACTTCCACCTCCTTTTGATGGAAGTTAGAAATGGCAAGAGGAAGGCTCATTCTTTCTTCACTTTCGGTGGAGTTGATCACTTGCTCCTTGACTTGAGCCAGCCTTCATTGTTGAATTGCCTAGAAGAAAAAATATGATCACCCCTTTCACATGGGGTGACCTCACAACATTTAATGTGTACTTAGCACGTTCCTAGCGTGTCCTCAGCTTATCGACCTCTTTCCAATGTATTTAACTCATGTTAAACACTTATACGTAACCTCTAGAGAGGTGTTCGTACTTCATAACATAAAATTTTAAAAGTAAAAAGAAGAATTCATTATTTACGATTAGAAACCTCAATTTTATTAGATCGTGAATAGAGTAATTGGTAATAAGCCATTAATTATACTTTATTGTGCAAAATGGTGGCTTACTAAAAAATGAATTGATTTTTCTTTTTGCTGCACCTCCAACATTTTGAAAGAGGAGGGGGTATTAGCCAATCAATAAATTTTGAATGAATGATACCTCACCATCATTCATTAAATTCAATACAACGACATTTTTGTTAAGTGCACACCAATGAATTCAGCTTCTTTTAAAATCACAATATTGTCTATTTCTTTACAAGAAAATTCTACATGCCTCTAGAATGGAAAAAAAATAAATTACAACGGTAGTCTCTGTATTTTGATTGTTATGTCATTTTAGTTTCTATAATTTTACTTGACTCGATTTTAACCTTGAATTAATGATTTTGCCTCAATTTGGTCCAATTGATTATAATGCTTAATTTTTTTTATATAAAAAATACACAGATATGTGTCATGTGGCATATTTTAAGGATAAAATTATAAATTTACTCAACTCACTGAGTTAATCTCAATCAATTTAATTATAATTTTTCTTAAAAAAACACTAATAATATTATCAATTAGACCAAATTGATACAAAATCTAAAATTAATGGTGAAAATTAAGTCAATTAAAAATATAAAGACCAAAATGATATAAGGAGTAAAATATAGGAACTACCAATATAATTTGCTTGAAGAAAAATTAGAAAAGTGATTTCTCACTAAAACACGCACTACAACAAAATGCACCTTTGGCGACTAAAAAAAATTTAGGTGCCAAAAGTTATGGAATTGGCGACTAAAAATTTTTTAGTTGGCAAAAGTACAATATTTAGCTACTAATTTTTTTTAGTAGGGGTATATTGGTTATTGGCGACTAAAAAAAAATTTAGTCGCTAAAAATTGCTAGAATTGGCGACAAAAAAGAATTTTAGTCGCTGTATATTGAGTTTTGGCTACTAAAACCATTTAGTCGCCGAATAAAAAATAAAAAATTATTTTTTACCTTTGGGGACTAAAATTTTGGTCGCCAAAAGTTTATTTTCAGCAACAAAAAGAATTTTAGTCGTCGTATGTTGAGTTTTGGCTACTAAAATATTTAGTCGCCGAATAGAAAATAAAAAATAATTTTTTTACCTTTGGCGACTAAAATTTTGGTCGCCAAAAGTTTATCTTCAGTGACAAAAAAGAATTTCAGTCGCTGTATATTGAGTTTTGGCGACTAACATTTTAGTCGCCGTTTGAGTTGATTTGGCTACTAAATCATTTAGTCGTTATTACTTACATTTTTGTCGAAAAAATTTGAAATCAATCGCCAAAGGTGCCAAAATTTTAGTGGGAAAAAAAGTACCTATTGGCGCCCTCCCAGGTATTCTCCTCTGTTTACGAATACAAAACACTATCTCACACTCTCTCACTGTCTCTCTCTCTCTCTCTCTCTCTCTCTCTCTCTCTCTCGCTTACACACACACAATCAATCATCACCAAATCTCACCTCACCTCACCACAGGCGCTTACCATCGGGAAGCATTCGACGTCGCACATTGCCACCGCCACCGTCACAAATCGCCACCGTTGCAAATCACTACCGCCACTGCCGCAATACCAGGTTATATCTCGCTCTTTCTCTCAATCTCGCGCTCTCTCTCATTCTCGCTCTCGAGCTTGCTGTATCCCCAAATCGTATAAAACTTGCCCTATCCCCTTTCACTCTTATTTCCCAAATCTGTCTCGATTTTGCTCTCTCTCTCTCTCTCTCTCTCTCTCTCTCTCTCTTTCTATATATATATATATTGATTTTGCTCTCGATATTCCTCTCTCGATTTCGCTCTGTTTCTCGCTCTATAAATCGCCATGGTCGTCTGAATAAGAGACCTCTAACGGTACAAACTCTCTCAATTTCTTTATTTGGTAATCTTTTTGTTCTCTTCCTTTCTCTCTCGGATCTCCTCTCTCTTTGTTTCTTCTTATTTTATGATCTGAATCTACTTCTAGGGTTTGATCGAAACATTAAAGGTCTTTCGATGACCAATTATGTTTTTATGAAATTTAATCTATTTCATTTTTTTTTGGTTGCATTTTATAGGTCTTTGGATTCATGAAATGGGATGCTCACTATTGGTGAGCATGGCTTCCCTCATTTGCTTGATAATTTTGCCTGTAATATTTAGTAAGTTGTTTAGCTGTACGCTGACGTATTTTCTGGACTTCAGCAATTGTTTTTGCTGATTTCATTCTTGTTTTCTATGTTAATTTCCTCTTGATTTTGTTGTTTGGTGAAGCACACTGACTTCCTCATCAAAATAAAATATATCAAGGTAGTCAAGTTGGACTCTTTTCAGAGTTGAACAATAATAAACCTCTTTCATTTTGATTTTTTAAAATTATTTATTTATTTTTGTTTTGTTTTTATTTTTGGTGAAATGTTTTTTAAAGTAATTTCTTAAAACAATCCAACTTTTTAGGAAACACTAAAAAGTTGTTTTCGCACAAAAACAAAATGATGGTGTTTTTAATTTTTTTAGTGTTTTTATTTCTGAAAATACGAAGAAAAAAGCAAAACAAAAATACAACCAAACATCAAGAATATTTTCTTCTCATTACCATGCAGTTTTTTTATGAGCAATACTGAGGGCAATGGCTCATCTTGGATGCAGGTAGCTGAAGTTTCTGAGGCCATTCCTTCAAATGGTTGTATACATGAAGAAGTGAAAACTACGGATGAAAATTTGAGAAGGTATGACTCATTGCGATATAACTTCATTTTCTTTGAGCTAGAATTGATCTAATTTTGCTCTTAATCCCAATCAATTTTTTGATTTTCTGATCTATTTTCTTTATTTTTGCAGAGATCAAGAGAACCTTGTGGAATTATTAAATGAAATGGCATTACTGAAGGAGAGGAACAAATCAATGGAAGGTGAACTAAAAGAAATTCAAGAGAGATATTCAGAGATAAGTCTCAAGAAAAAGGGTTTTGCATTATTAAACATAGAAAAAGGGTTTTGCATTATTATGAAGTATTATAATGTTTGAAACTTCTTACTACAAGAAAAAGAAAGATTAAGTCTCTATTGGTTCAACTATTTGATTTTCTTTGATTTGATTACTTAACTAGAGGATACCAAGGTAGCTGAATGGGAGATACCAGGGGCTCTTGTTGCTAGGTCTTGAATTGTGTTTGGTAACAGGTTACTGTGAAATCTAAATCTAGAGAAGAAATCAATTTCATTATTGCTCTGTTTGGTTGCTCAGAATAGGTTGGAAAAGAACCTATTTAAGTTTGGAGTACATTAATAGAATGCCTATCAGTTATTTTTTTTATTTTCTGGGAAATACTTGTTATTTCAGGTAAAAAGCAATGCTGAAAACAATCAAAGCCCTCCAAAAATTAAAAAGATATTAAAGCATTTATGGTAAATAAAAAAAAATGTTACTCTGACAATAACAATCATATAATTGAAAATCTTTCATAATACTTGGCATTGTTGTGAGGTGTTTTATATTTTTAGTGTACACTAAAATATACTGTAATTGCAAGCACTCAGCTTCTCTCCCATGCCGTGACTATAGTCTAAGTTAGAGAGGAGCCAGACCCTTTTTCCAAACACTTGACTTCTCTCTAGTCGACTGGAGTCCAATCGTGAGAGGAGTAGGACCATTTTGCCAAAACCCGAAAGCATAGTGCACCCATGTCTTTTTCTATTCTAGAATCTAATTGTTAGCATCTATCAAAACATCATTTTTTTTGGTTTGGGAAGTGCCTTTTATTTTTGTTTCTGTTTCTATTTCAACTTAGCATGATAGCTAATAAATTCATTGAATAATTCTTTTGAACTTAATTTTATATATGTTACAAATTAAAAATACTTTAGTGTTTATCTTCCAATATTGCTTTTTTCAGTCAACTCTGGCTCCACAAGACTAATACTAAAATGTTGTTTTGGCAAATCTGTATATGCAAGCTGCAAAAATTCTTTAGATTACAAGGTGTTTGACATTGGTTGGCAATCGAGTATTTGATACGGCTTCTGAATAATTGAGTGTCCCATTTTAAGTGATTTTATTTCAGAAATTAGCTGCAAGGTTGAATGAAGATGGAGTGTTGCCAGAATTTGGGTCAGTTGCCCTTGAGCATCCTAGTCCGGTCTCTGTTCTTGATGACACAATGTATAGGGATGATGCTCTGTCTCTTGTGAAACAGATGCCAGATGTCCTCAAAGGTAGTGCTTTGCTTTACTGAGACTATCTGGTTTCATATGGAAGAAAAACTTGAGCAGTTATTATTGAATTCCTGATACGTGGCTCTATACAAGATTTAAACTTCTGATAGATTTTATTTATTTATTTCAAAAATTGGTTTACTGCACAAGTTAATTTAAATATGCTAGGATATAGTGACTATTATTATATAAACTTGACATGATCAAAGAAACTGAAGCTCTATCACTTTAATCTGGGTATTGCAAAAACAAAGCAAAAGTGTATAGTCATCTGATTGTCCAAGGAAACTAATTAAGGATGTGAACAAATCTTGTGTGTTTTTTTTGCAATTTTGTAGAGAGAAGCAAACTTCGCTAAATTAAATAAGTTTGTGTTTGGATCAAGGCTTTGAAGAGGGATTTGCAAAGAGTGAGAGAGAGAGAGAGAGAGAGAGAGAGAGAAAAGGATGGGAAAAATGAATGAAATAGAAGCTAGATTTTTATCACATTTCCCTTTCCTTTCCCCTCCACAAATCCCACCCCAAATCCTAGATCCAAACTTTGTCCCATGAAGTTTGCCTCGTAGGAAAAATCAAACCTTGTCTATTGTAATTTGAATATCTGTTTTATTTTTGTTACACTTGAATATCCTGATACGTGGCTCTATACAAGATTTAAACTTCTGATAGAATGCACAACTAATTAAAGCATTTGAAAACAAGTCAAATTACATTACAAATGGATAGTTTTTTTTTTTTTTTAAAAAAAAAAGAAGAAGAAAAGAAAAGTAGTTCTAGCACCCTAAGTATTGCATAGCTTTGGACTAAAGTTGCAAGTTATTCATTACATTTGAGTGCATTTAGTAAAACTGCCAAGTAATTTTGTCTTCCTTTGAATTTGCAGCACAAATATGGTCAATTACTCTGGGTAGCAGTGGGAAAAGGCAGAGTTATCCATCAACCATCTCAATAAGACCAGTATTGCAGAGATAGAATCTACTGTAAAGTAAGTCTTCCGTTCCCTCATTTTTCAGATTTTCTAGTAACCTTTTATTTATTTATTTTTACAATGTTTTTGGTTTTCTTATCATGTTCTTTCTCTTGCTGAACAGGGCAAAATTTTGTGCGAACCATGGTGCATGTGAAGAATTTGTCTCTAGATCCTCATCCATTAATGCAGAATACGAAGCTAATGCCTGTGACACACAGACAGCTGTTAAGGGTAATTAAATCCCTATATGAAATTTAATTTTTTTTTCTTTATTTATCAAACAATGAACTCAAGTGGGAAATATTATGAACTTGCAGATTCACTGATGCTGGACCAGGAAACTAAGGAGGAGATAGACTCCATGTCTATCTTGTGCTTGAATTAGCTTAAGTGTGTCAGGTAGAATCATACTGAAAGCATAACAAATATCAGAAACAAATATCAGGATTGAAGTCAAACCTGGCTCACCAAACACTTGCCAACTTGATCCAGGAGTAAATCTTCACATATCTCAGGTTTATTTTCCTTTCTCAAACTAATGCCTCTTTCCTGGATTCAACCATATATAGTCAACAAAACTCTGGTTTTAGATCCCAAATTTCTCAAGGTTTTATTTAATTTTTAAAAAATTTATGTATATATATATGTTACAATTTTATCTCTTGTTTTGTAAAAGACACCCAATTTTGATATAAAAACAAGGCCTATAAAAAAAAAATCAATGTTTTACTATCGAAAAAAAAAACCAATATTTCAAAACTTAGATGTAATAGTTAATAGAATAGATAATCAATTGAGTTAGCTCAGTTGGCCTCTTTTGTGTACATTTTGACTAAGAGAGGTGGTAAGGGAAGGATGGAGGGAGGAAAGAGTGAAAACTGATTTTGAAAACAAGTAGAACCTTATTAAGTCTTATTAAATCTCCTCACTTGTTTGGTGCCTAAACAATATACTTGGGGAATGGGAACATGGTTTTGGTCATCTGGTATAGATTGAATTCCTGAGTTTGCAATACTATTAATTTGTTGCTTGAAGCCATGTTGAAAAATGTAGCAATGTAGCAGGAGGCTAGGGTTTTTGGGCCAGATTAGTATTATTCTTATCTCTCTCTCTCTCTCTCTCTCTCTCTCTCTCTCTCTTTTATTTAGCATCTCGTTTATGATACATTGGTTGCTATATACTGTAGCATCTCTCTCTCTCAACCGTCTTTATTATTATTATTATTATTATGTTCATTTGAGCAGGAAAACTCAATGGCTCTGGTATTGTGGAGTAGCTTAAAGGGTAGCATGGTATATTGAGAGACTGTATTGAACAACTAACGGCAGTTGAATCATCAAGAACAAATCTTGTGTCTTATCTGAGAGAGGCTCTTCGGGAATAGGTTGGCTATCATATCTTTGAAATTATGTGTTTTGAATTTCTTTCCCCTATATCCATCTTTCTTTGTTTCTATATCTTTTCTGATGGAAAGTATCACGATTTTGTTATTAGGAATTCAAACTGGATCAAATCATCAATCAACTTCAGGTAATTCTGTTGCCTCATGGTTTGGCTCTTTTTGTGTGGATTATAACTTGGTTATTTTTTCTTTGAAATTGGGTTAAACATAGGTTATTACGTATTTTGCATGTGTAAAAGTGAGAATATTCATGAGGTCAGTGTGAATTGGCAAAAGATCAACCTTGGTGAAATATCACAACTCAACATCCAATAGGTGAACTTGCTTTGCTCTTTGTGCAACCAACCAAACTTGGCAAATCAAAATTTTATTCCGTTCATGGAGGTATGGAAGAATGGCTTAAGTCATTAGTTTGCTACATGGACATAAAAGAAGATTGTAGATTAAATGATTAGTTTGACAGGATAAGCTGACCACTAGGAATGTTTATGGCTTTGCCATAGTTATAGCCGAATACGGCCTGAACTTAGTCGAAATAGGGCTTTTAGGAGAGAAAATTCAAAACATTCTCGAACCACATTGTGGCTCTCACAAACAGCTTCCCCATGACAAATAGGACTTGTAACAACTGACGGAATGTAATTCAGACCTATAGGTTGGCAGTTAGAGTTGAATACGCCCTAAACTTAGTTGAAAAAGGGCTTTCTGGGGGAAAAAATTAAAAACAGCCCCCGAACTATTGTGTGGGTCTCACGGATAGCTTCCCCATGACAAATAGGACTTGTGACAACTGACGGAATGTAATTCGGACCCGTAGGTTGAGAGTTAGAGCCGAATACGCCCTAAACTTAGTCAAAAAGGGCTTTCTAGGAGCGAACCAGTCTCAAGTCAGATTCTAGATGTAGAATTAAGTAAATTTATGGGAGCGTAATAGTCTTAAGTCAATGATGAGGTTGGTGAAGAGATGGGTAGTTAGTGTCCTTAAACAAAAAAAAAAAACACACACACACACACACACACACAAACACACAGGACCTGTGGCAAAACACCTTAATTAGCATGCCTTAAACTTGCTCGAAAAAGGGCGATAAGGGGCCGAAAATGGGAAACAGCCCCCAAACCACCATACAGATGTTACGGCCACCTTCCCCGTGACAAATAGGACCTGTCACAATAGACGGAATGTCATTAGCACATGTAGTTTGGGAGTTAGAGCCGAAAACGCATTAAACTTAATCGAAAAAGGGCGATAAGGTGGCGAAAATACAAAACAGCCCCCGAACCACTGTACGGATGTCACTACCACCTTCCCTGTGATGAATAGGACCTGTGACAATAGACGGAATGTAATTAGCATGTGTAGGTTGGGAGTTAGAGCCGAAAATGCCTTAAACTTAATTGAAAAAGGACGTTAAGAGGGCGAAAATGCGAAACAGCCCCCGAACGACTGTACAAATGTCACAGCCACCTTTCCTATTACAAATAGAACATTTAGCAATAGACAGAATGTAATTAACACATGTAGTTTGGGAGTTAGAACCGAAAACGCATTAAACTTAATCGAAAAAGAGCGTTAAGGGGACAAAAATATGGATCAGCCCCCGATCCACAGTAGGGATGTCACGACCACCTTCCCTATGAAAAATAGGACCTGTGACAATAGACAGAATGTAATTAGCACATGTTGGTTGGGAGTTAGAGTCAAAAATGCCTTAAACTTAACCCAAAAAGGGCGTTGAGAGGGCGAAAATGCGAAACAGCTTCTGAACCAGCGTACAAATGTCACGGCCACCTTCCCTGTGGCAAATAGGACCTGTGACAGCAGACGAAATGTAATTAGCACGTTTAAGTTGGGAGTTAGAGCCGAAAACTCCTTAACCTTAACTGAAAAAGGGCGTTAAGGGGGCGAAAATGTGAAACAGCTTCCGAACCAGCATACAGATGTCACGGCCACCTTCCCTATGGAAAATAGGACCTATGACAACAGATGGAATGTAATTAGTACGTTTAGGTTGGGAGTTAGAGCCGAAAACGCCTTAAACTTAACTGAAAGAGGGCGTTAAGGGGGTGAAAATGCGAATCAGCCCCCGAACCACCATACGGATGTCACGGCCACCTTTGCTGTGACAAATAGGACCTGTGACAATAGACAAAATGTAATTAGCACGTGTAAGTTGGGAGTTAGTGCCAAAAACGCCTTAAGCTTAACCAAAAAGGGGCGTTAAGAGGGTGAAAATGCGAAACAGCTTCTGAACCACCGTAGGATGTCACGGCCACCTTCCCCATGGAAAATAGGACCTATGACAATAGATAGAATGTAATTAGCACGTTTAGGTTGGGAGTTAAAGCCGAAAACGCCTTAAACTTAACTGAAAGAGGGTGTTAAGGGGGCAAAAATGCGAATTAGCCTCCGAACCACCATACGAATATCACAACCACCTTCTCCATGACAAATAGGACCTGTGACAACAAACGGAATGTAATTAGCACGTGTAGGTTGGGAGTTAGAGCCAAAAACATCTTAAACTTAATCGAAAAATGGCGTTAAGGGGGCGAAAATGCGAAATAGCTTCCGAACTAGCGTACAGATGTCACGACCACCTTCCTTGTGGAAAATAGGACTTGTGACAGTAGACCAAATGTAATTAGCACGTTTAGGTTGGGAGTTAGAGCTGAAAATTCTTAAACTTAACCGAAAAAAGAGCGTTAAGGGGGTGAAAATGCGAATCAGCCCCCGAACCACCGTACAGATGTCACGACCACCTTCGTCGTGACAAATAGGACCTGTGACAACAGACGGAATGTAATTAGCATGTGTAGGTTGGGAGTTAGAACCAAAAACAACTTAAGCTTAATCGAAAAAGGGCGTTAAGGGAGTGAAAAATTGAAACAGCCCCGGAACCACCGTAGGGATGTCACGGCCAGCTTCCCCGTGACATATAGAACTTGTGACAACAGACGGGATGTCATTAGCACACATAGTTTGGGAGTTAGAGCCGGAAACGACTTAAACTTATTCGAAAAAAGGGGAGTTTGACATCCAATAAATGTTCAATATTTTCATTGTAAATGATGCCATTGTTTCATCGTACACGGTGGTCATTTGGGTGGTCAACCTATTAAGAAAGCATGATATGTTTATGGAGATATCCCTGTAGATTACTCAATCATTTTACTTTGATTAGGAAAATGAGAATGAGAAAGAGTTAAAATAAATTTACCATCAAAACATTCTACTCATAAAATTTTATTTTATGAAGAGGTATGCTCCTAAAAATTGTATTATTTGTAAATTGAAATCAAGTTTGAAATAAATCTTTCATGATACATACATATGATTGTATTTCGAAAAAATGTTTTTATAGATTGTTCTACCTTAAATGCATGTTATTACAACCTTTTTCCTATGTTTTTCTAAATTGATATTTTGTAATGGATGTAATTGTTTTTTTATTTTTTGTAGATGGCTTTTGGCGTGGACTTGTGGATAGTCTACATTTTTGTTTATGGAGGACACTTGACACTTTTGTATAATCCTATTAACTATGTCTTCCTCTGCTTTTGTGAAAGTATTTTTTTGAATACGGAAGGCTTTGATTTTTGTATGATTCTATATTTTGTATGGAATTATTATTTTAGTTTGGACAATAGTTGGTTTGTATGGACTTTGACATTTAAAGTTACTCATTTTTTGTATACGGATGCAGATTGTGGAATGATTGATAGTATACGTATTATTTTGTTTACATACGTATTACAGATTGCATGGAATATAGACAGGTTGTGGAGAAATTATAATTTTGTGATAAAACATAAGATCATGTTTTTGGCGACTAAATAATTAGTAGCTAAAAAGAAATTGGGAAAATAGTTTGGCCGACTAAAAGTTTTGTAGGAAAAAAAAAAAAAAATGAAACATTTGGCGACTAAATATTTCATAGCTAAAAACAAAAGCTGAAGAATAAAAAAACTTTTTCCTACTAAAAATTTAGTAGCCAAAACACAAACTATTTGCCGATTAAAATTTTAGTAGCCAAAAACATAACACTTTTGCCGACTAAAATATTAGTAGCCAAAACACAAACTATTTGCTGACTAAAATTTAGTAGCAAAAAACATAACACTTTAGGCGACTAAACCTTTAGTAGCTGAAAATGTGCTATTTAATTTTATTTTCAACCTTTTGGCGACTAAAAATTTAGTTGGCAATTGAATACATTTGGCTACTAAAATAATTTTAGTCGCCAATTACCTTTCCCGACAATTCTTCAGTGACTAATGCTGCGACCAAATAATTTAGTCGCTAAAAGCCATTGGCAACTAAAAATTGACTTTTGGTGACTAAAATTTTAGTCGCCAAAAGTGAAAATTCTTGTAGTAACGTTAGATGTGAAAATCTTGTGGTCCCGAAATGTACACATATATATAGTACTTGAGGGATTTTATATACACCTAAAAAATCATTAAGTACTCCCAATTTAAATACACCCTATTTAATTATTTAAAATTTTATTTTTTTCTCATTACACCCTATTATTTTTCCTAAATTACCCTCAAGGTAAACCCAAATAATAAATAATAAACAAACTAAAAAAACTAAATTATTTCAAAAAAAATTTAATATAGAAAATAAATCAAACTTATAAACACATAAGCATATAAATACAAAAAAAACCAAACTTTTACATAAGTATTATAAAACTTTTCAATACAGAAAATTACATTATAAATTATCCACAAGAATGCTCGTGGAAAAGTAAAAACCAAACTTATAAGCACATAAACATCATGCATTAACAAGAAAGAGTAGTTCTCAAACAATATACTATTTAAATGACAAAATAAGAACAACTCCAATAATATATTATTGTTAGTCTAACTACGGGGTCCTTTAATTTTTGTCAAAAAAACGATATGGAAAATAATTAATGGTGCTCTACAAAAATTGTGAAACCCCTTTATATGAATACTTACCTTTTTTTTTAATAAATTGCTTCAAAAAACTATTTTGATTATTACTGTCATCCATTATTTGATTTTGTTCAAACTTTTTTCTAGGGTTTAGGGTTTCAAAATAATAATAAAAAAAACAATGATGTTGATGATAATGGTGAGTTTTGATAGGGTGGATTGGAGTTTTGGAAGGAAGAAGAAGAAATAACTTTGATCTCTTGGGGAAGAAGATATAGAGATTTGAATAAGAATAACTAATTAGGGTATACCATGAGGAAAAAAAAAATTATTTTAGAGTTTAATATGTGTTGTCCTTATTTGTAAATTTATATTAAGATATAATAAGAATTAAAATTTATGAATTTAAATTATGCCTACTAAGACATATTTTGGGTTTAAATAGAATACCCCATAGTATTTGTGCACACACTTGTGTATATATATATACACAGAGAGAGAGAGAGAGAGAGAGCGCAAACCGCTAAACATCAAGAACTTCAACTCTGGTTGTGGTAATGCACATTGGTAGGCGTAGGCCAAGGTCATATTTTTTAGATGTAGATCCAATTACTGCCATCATTTATCAATTAGCTATGCATGTTCTCGTTGTGCGAAAAATCAATGCCCTTTTTTTTTTGCAATCAATGCCTTCACCTTGCCAGGTTCTAGATCAAACTTTATGTATGTGTATATTTCTTTGTATGTATAGAACTCGAGCAAATCGCTAAACATTAAGAACTTTAGCTCTGGTTGTGGTAATAGACACTGGTAGGTATGGGCCAAGGTCATATTTTTTAATGCAAATCCAATTACTACCATCATTTCTCGATTAGCCGTGCATGTTCTCGTTGTGCGAAAACTTGATATCCACTTTTTTTTTTTTGCAATCGATGCCTTCACCTTGCCAAGTTTAAGATCAAACTTTATATATGTGTATATATATACTTTTGTATAGAATCATGGTTGAAGTGATCTCTCTTTCACCCCTTATTTAGGTTTGAAATTTGAATTTAACCAAATATTTGTTAAGATGTTATGACTTGTTTAACTTAGTTGATAGATTAAAAACGTGAATGATGCGTAAAACCTTTCTTAATGGAATTGCAAATTGTTAGCATGTTAGTGAATTCAATAATAAATTTAGAGTTACTTATTGGAGCCTGAATAGGTCTTGATTGTGTAAGATGTTGTCATTTTGGTTCTTCCCAATGTTATAATTGGGAGGGATAGTATTTTCATTTCTTATGATACAATCTTTTTCTTGTTTAGTGGTGACAATAAATTGGTTAATTTGCTTTCTATATTGAGAATTTTTGAAATGGTTTCTGGTCTCAAGGTAAATTTGAATAAGAGTGTTCTAGAGGGAGTCAATTGCGAACATACGAGATTGAACTAGATTGCTAGGATTTTAGATTGTGCCATTGAATGTGTACCAATGAAGTATTTTGGTCTTTCTTTTAGGAAGTAATCGTAAGAGAGTTAGTTTTTGAGATCCAGTAATTAAAAAGATTAGATGGGTGGGAAATGACTAATTTCCAAAAGGGGTAAATACACTTGAGTGTTGGTGCAAATGGTCTCCGAGATGACGATTTTGATGATATCACTTCAAAAGAAAGTTTGAATTACACTTCGAGTCATGTTATGAATGTCGCTTTCTTAAAGACAGCATTTGCCCCCACTAGATGGTGTGGATCGGGTTAATAGCAAATCCGCTTTTAGAATACAATGAAGCTGATCTATAGATCTTCTGTTAGTGTTTGCACAAACGAAGATAGATCAAAATACCTTGAAATTAATTGAAAACTAGAAAATCAAGGCCTGATATTCTATTTAACTTGTGCTTCTATTCTCTTTAATGTAAGTCATCTATTTATTTTAAAATAAAATGTATATGTTCAGTAAAAGTAAATTCATGCTTTTATTCTGTTGTAATTGTTAATTAGTTCTTAATTCTTCATGTTCTTCTTCATGTGTTTCCGCCTCCTTTTGGTATCAGAGCCACGTTTCTGTTGATTTCAATTGCTTATTGAATTGTTAAGTTTTGCATAATCTGTCTTAATTCTGCTTTGTAATTGCCTTCAGTCATCTTAATCTGTCACTAACTATATCTGTGTTTTTCCACTTTGCCAGTAGCCACCCAACATTCGTCCCTTGTCTAGAGTAAGTCCTTACGGTTAGGTAGTGTCGGACAATTAGGGGTCTCCCGGAGAGGGTATGTGTGAACACATGGTATGTGAAATCGCGTTTAGTTTTGACAATGTATTAAGATTCCTGTAAGTCATTTACATAGTTAGAACCATGAGTCGATTATTCAGAAGTAACTCTTCAGTTAGCTCTAGATCCACAACTCTAGCTCCCATACCTAATCCAGGTATAGTTATAAATAAAGAAGAAGTAGAATTACAAAATGATAAAATTGATTTATGTTGGAATATACCACAATTACAAATTAAAGAAATTTATCACACTACTTTTCTGCAATCCACATTTAAAGTCAATCTTCATGTTAAAACTTTAGAACAAGTTTATGCTTTAGAAAAACCTAGAGAAACATGCCAATTATTAGATATTCATACCATTAAACGACATTTAAAAACCGGTCACAATTTTATTCACTTAGGATTAATTCAAGTCGGTGTTAAACCATTAACTCTGCAAGGTAAAAATACTTCAGTTTTATTATGTTTAAGAGATGCTCGATTTATTGATTATAATGATAGTTTAATGGGTATGATGGAAACTGGTCTTCATAAAGGACCTGTCTATTTTAATTGTTTTCCTGATTTTACACTTAGTCTTAGGGATCCACACATATTAGATGCCTTAACTTTGAATATCCAGTTAAATGGTTCTTTTACAAATATGAAAGAAAAAGTACATAATATTGCTCTAATTTATTGTGTTTATTATAAATGTATTAAAACCAATTTGAATGTTCAAGCTCTTCATAAAAGTCCAAAAGATAAAACTTTACTTATTCAAAGTAGTAATAATGATACTAATATTAATATTCCTAAAATGATTGAATGGAAAGATATAACTTTGCCTGATCAATGGATCACAATCAATGAAAATTATACCGCAAATCAAAAACAATCTACTAGTCAAAATATCCAAGATATTCAACAATTTACTGATGGATCTATTCGAATCAAATTTAATCGACCTAGTCAATCCTCTAGACATAGTCCTTCTAGTATACCTACTGACACTGAAATTGAAGATGAAATATTTAATACACCTTTATTTCGCAAGAATAGTCAAATTCATTTAGGACAAACTTCACATAGCAAAATGCAAGGAATAGATAATTCTACAACTTCCCAAATTAGTAACTCACATTTACCAGAAGAAGACATTGAGTCTCACAACTCGCCAACTCAAACTGATTTTGAAGTTATACCTCCTGTTAATCCTTAACTATTAACCATTAGTAAATCATTTACTTCTAATCTTGATAAATTGCATATTGAGTTTAAATCCAAAAGTAATAAGACTAAACGTCATGCTTATCGCCATAAATATGATCCTTGTCAACAATCCAAAATTACTCACAAATGGTATAAATTTATGATTGAACATAATATTGAAGTTCCTTTCTTTGAATATTTAGAAAATTATTTTAAAAAGATTAATACCATTACTAAAACTAAATGGAAAACTTCTCCTACTACTACTGTTAGTTCTAGTCATCCTCCTTTAGAAGCCATAATTATCGAACATCAAGGATCTGTTATTCATGCCTCTCCTTTTAAGTTAGCTGGTACTGAACTTGAATTAAAGAAAGTCATTGAACAAAATAATTATACCAATCAATGTTTAAAAAAATTGGTAAACAATTAGACAAAATAGAAACTAATTTCGATGATTACTCCGCTAACCATTCCTCTATTAAACAACCTTTGGAAAAACCTTTACTTTCTCTACCTAGTAATCGATCCAAACGTGACAGTTTAATCACGCAACATGCTTCCACAGTCAAGGTTATTGAACAATTATTTAATAAATTAGCTACTCCCTCTGCTAGTAAAGATTCTCCCTCTAATGGAAAAGGTCTTACCGTCTTACATCAACAACCTCCCTTAGTTAGTCACTCTGAATCATCTAATGATACTATTAATCTTTTAACTCAACAATTCCAATCTACCAATCTTAATCGAATTACTTATCCTAAGGTCAATCCTACAACTCTTACCAAAAATTGGTATACCCGTCCTACTCCTCCTGATCTCTAATATGAAGAAACTAATCTTAGTAATCAGTTTTCTGTCTCTGCTAAAAAATTATACGAATGGAATATTGATGGCCTTAGTGAAGATCAGATCCTTCAAAAATTAAATCATTTATCTATGGTTGCCAATAGTTACCTTAGTAATTACCCTGATTACACCCAACCTGAAATTGTATCCTTAATCACCTCTGGTTTTACTGGTATGCTCAAATCCTGGTGGGAAAAATATCTCACTGAAGAACAACGTGAATCTATCCTACATGCAAGTCAAAAAGATGAAAATGATCTTCCTATATTTGATGAGACCATTGGCTATTATAAACATGATGGTATTAATACATTAATTTACACCATAGTCAGACATTTTATTGGCACTCTTACTAATATATATTCTCGCATACATGATCAACTTAGTAATCTTACCTGTCCCACGTTAAGTGATTTTAGATGGTATAAAGATGTCTTTACCACCCGAGTCATGCTTCGAGAAGATTGTACTAAGTCATTTTGGAAAGAAAAATTTATTAATGGATTACCTAGCCTTTTTGCCCATAAAATTCGCGATGTCCTTAGTCAATCTATTGGTATAATCGAATATGATCATTTAACCTGTGGTGATATAATTAGCACCATTCAAAAAGAAGGATTAAAAATGTGCATTGATCTCAAACTTAGTCAAAAAGCTGCTACAAACAAACATAAAGCTAAATATGAATTAGGCAATTTCTGTGAACAATATGGTCTACCTCCAGTAGCACCCTCCAAAAGAAAGTCACATAAACGTAAGCAATTTAGCAACAAATCAAGTCATAAATATCGAACCAATTATTCTAAGAATAACTCCCCTGACATTATGAAAAACCAACCTCTAGTAAACTTAAATCATTTAAGACTAAATCTCGATATTCTAAGAAGTCAAAATCTAAATCCACTTCTGACATTACTTGTTATAACTGTGGAAAAAAATGGTCATTATTCTAATAAATGTAAAGAAAAACAAAAATTAAAAGATAAGGTTAATCAGTTGCAAATCACTAATGAATCCAAAAATCAACTATTTGACATCTTCTAATTAAATCAATCCCCTAACAACTCTTCTAATGAGTCATTAATTCTAATAATTCATCCCCATACCAATCACCTAGTGACACTACTGATAATGATATAGAATTAGGATGTAATGATATTTATTGTAAACCTGTCAAACAAATTACTGTTCTTACTAAACAACAAGAAGAGGAAAATTCTTTAATTGATTTAATTAGTAAATTAGAAAATCCTGAATTAAAACAAAAATATACTAACAAATTAAAATCTCTACTAATGGACAAAGATACTAAACCCAAGCATGATAAACCCATCATTAGTTTAACCAAAACTTTGGAAAGATTTAAACATAAACACAAAGAAGTCACTTTACAAGACTTACAACACGAAATTAATCAAATTAAACAGCTTATTAAAGATCTACAACGCAAAGATAACACAATAGAAGAAGAAATTAATCTATTAAAAACTAATAAAGATTTAGATAATTTTCATGAAAATGATGCTGTCTCCTCTAGTGAATCTGAACATACTGATCCTGATCGCGTTTTGTTTGATAATCGGTCACATCAATCTGATGATCCTGAAGATAAACGATTAAATCTTATTAATAAAATTAATATCCAAAAATGGCACTCCAAAATTAAACTTGTCATTAATGATTTTGAATTAGAAGTTATTGCTCTAATTGACACTGGTGCTGATCTTAATTGTATTCAAGAAGGCTTACTCCCTACAAAATATTATCATAAAACTAGTGAACAATTAACATCTGCTGATGGTAGTAAAATGCATATCAAATATAAATTACCCAAAGTTCATATTTGTCAAAACAATGTCTGCTTTAAAACATCTTTTGTTTTAGTTAGGAATATTACTAATAAAGTTATTTTAGGAACACCATTTATATTTTTACTTTATCCATTTACCACTTCGACCCATGGTATAACTACTCATGTCTTTGATCAACCAGTAACTTTTAAATTTTTATCCCCTCCTGAAGTTAAAGAATTAAAACAATTAAAAGATTATTCTATTTCTCAATCTATTAACCGTTTAACCAAACAGTTATGTTTTCTCAAAGAAGAAGTTAATCATAGACGTATTGAAAGTCAATTGACTAATCCCATTCTTATTTCTCAAATTGAAGACTTTAAACAGAAATTAAAATCAACTGTTTGTTCAACTTTACCTACTGCTTTCTGGCATAGGAAAAAACATGTTGTCACCTTACCTTATATTAAGCATTTTGATGAGCGAAATATTCCTACTAAATCTCAATCTATTCAAATGAATCATGAACTAGTTGAAATGTGTAAGACAGAAATTAATGAATTACTAAACAATAAGATTATCAGTCATAGCAAGTCACCATGGTCATGTCTTGCTTTTTATGTCAATAAAAATGCTAAATTAGAACGCGACATTCCCCGCTTAGTCATTAATTATAAACCATTAAATAAGGTTTTAGAATGGATTCGTTATCCTATTCCGAATAAAAAAGATTTAATTAAGAGACTTAGTCAAGCAATTATATTTAGTAAATTTGATCTAAAAAGTGGATTTTGGCAAATACAAATTCATCCCGTGATAGATATAAAACTGCTTTCACTACACCATTTGGTCACTATGAATGGAATGTCATGTCATTTAGATTAAAAAATGCTCCTAGTGAATTCCAACATATAATGAATGACATTTTTAATCCCTTTAGTCATTTTTCCATAGTTTATATCGATGATATTCTTATTTTTTCTAAGTCTCTTAGTGAACATTGGAAACATCTTACTGCTTTCTTTTGTACTATTCAAAGTCATGGTTTAGTCATATCTGCTCCTAAGATTAAGTTATTCCAAACAAATGTCCGATTTCTAGGTTATAATATTCACCAGAATACTATTCTACCTATTAGTCGCTCTATTGAATTTGCTTCAAAATTTCCTGATGAAATCCTAGATAAAACCCAGTTACAACGATTTTTAGGATCACTTAATTATATTGCTAAATTCTACCAAGACCTTAGGAAAACTTGTCAACCTCTCTTTGATCGGTTAAAGGATAGTCCTCCTCCTTGGTCTCCCCGTCATACTGCTATTGTTCAACAAGTCAAAAAATATGTTAAAACTTTGCCTTGTCTTGGTATTCCTACTGAAAGTTCATTCAAAATTATTCAAATTGACGCTTCTGATATTGGTTATGATGGCATTCTTCTTCAGCAAATCACTCCTTAGTCATCTGAACAAATTGTTGGTTTTCATTCTGGTGTCTGGAATAAAGCACAGAAAAATTACAGTCCTATTAAAAAAGAAATTTTATCTATTATTTTATGTATTAGTAAATTTCAAGATGATATTTTAAATCAAAATTTTTTACTTCGTGTTGATTGCAAATCTGCTAAATATGTTTTAGAAAAAGATGTCCAAAATCTTGCTAGTAAACAAATTTTTACCCGTTGGTAATATATTTTAAGTATTTTTTATTTTGATATTGCTTATATTCCTGGTAGTCAAAATTCTATCCCTGATTTTCTTAACCGAGAATTTTTACAGGGTGGATAGTGCATCATGCCCATTCCTCATATTGCTTACCATAAATACCACATTAAACATTATAAATCCCTAGTTAAATATATTGCTTCTCGCCTTGCCTATCTCAAGTCAACCCATCCAACCACTCTACATGCTCAATATATTCAATACCATCGTATTAAGGCTCAACAACAACAACTTGTACATTACATTAACTGTTTACATTCTCATGCTGATCAATTAGATCTCCTCAGTGGATGCTGATTGTTTTTATCTACTGCTCCAAATGTCTCGTACTACACGATCTAGCAACAAGGCCATTGTACCGGCTAGTCAACCCGCTTTACCACCTGTCACGTCAATAAATCGTTACCAAGTTCTTAGTCAGTAAACTGTCGCGACAAGTGGTAAAGCAGGTTGACTAGTCGGTACAATGGCCTTGTTGCTAGATCGTGTAGTATGAGACATCTGGAGCAGTAGATAAGAACAATTAGCATCCACTGAGGAGATCTAATTGATCAGCATGATAATGTAAACATTTAATGTAATGTGCAAGTTAATGTCGTTGAGCTTTAATACGATGGTATTGAATATATTGAGCACGTAGAGTGGTTGGATGGGTTGACTTGAGATAGGCAAGGCGAGAAGCAGTATATTTAACTAGGGATTTATAGTGTTTAATGTGGTATTTATGGTAAGCAATATGAGGAATGGGCATGATGCACTATCCATCCTATAAAAATTCTTGGGTAAGAAAATCAGGGATAGAATTTTGACTACTAGAAATATAAGCAATATCAAAATAAAAAATACTTAAAATAGATTGCCAACGGGCAAAAATTTGTTTACTAGCAATATTTTGGACATCTTTTTCTAAAATATATTTAGCAGATTTGCAATCAACACGAAGTAAAATTTTTTGATTTAAAATATCATCTTGAAATTTACTAATATAATACCACTACACTAATAATCTCCTTACTTAACCCATCTGTACTTATAATCCCATCCAACTTAATCTACCAACAAACGAGGCCTGGGTGTAGTTTGTGCACTTCTGAGCTTATTTTGGTGATCTGAATTGTTCAATTTATAAAAAGGGGACTTACGTATAGGTTCTAATAAGTGAATTTATTATTCAAGAGGCTCTATGATAATTAATGACATTTTTTTATCAAACACTATTAAAAAAGTCACTAATTGTTAATTTTCAGAGACAATTTGAAAATTTTGTCATAAAAAATGTCTCTAATTATAAGTTTTAGCAATAATTTCAAAAAATCATTATAAAAAAGCGTCACTAATTTTTAACTTTCAGTGACAATTTAAAAAATTCGTCATAGAAAAACATCACTAATTGTAAGTTTTAGAGACAATTTATAAAATCTGTGAGGAAAAAAAATCACTAATTGTCAATTTTTAGCAATATATGTAAAAAATCGTCATAAAAAATTATTTTTAATGACGATTTTACTAAGATTTATTTTCAATAGGACTTGATGGAAATTAATTCCAACTATTAGGACCCATTAGTAGTTTACTAGTTGAAGAGATTACAAGTGATTCTATTTGCACCCAAAAAAATCATTCAATATACATAATTTCTCAGTATTTTCTATTAAATTATTTAAGGTTATAATTTACTCTTAATACACCCTATAATTTTTCACAAATTACCCTTCAAGATAAAATTATAATTTGTGATATACCTAAATAATAAATAAATCAATTAAAAAAAGACTATCTCCTTTTCTTTTCAGCCACGGTACTTCCATACTCTCATCATTGGCAAATACTAAAGAAGAAGGACATTATTTTATACCCATAAGTAGGTAAATTTATCATGTTTTTTTTTTTCGTTAATTACATTTTTTGTTATTTGGGATATAGTGGTTGTAGGCTTTTCAGAACCACAATTGTTAATTTCAATTTCTAATATTCACTGAAGCTGTTCGGCCCTAGTATGCCAAACATATTGCCTTTGTTCGGCCTACAAAGCCAAACAAATCGCTCATGTTCGGGACTACAACGCCAAACATAAGCAATTTGTTTAGCTTTTAGACGTAAAACAAACAGAATATATGTTTTTACGTATAAAAAAAAAAAGCACAGATATCAAGAATTATAGTTTGATATTTATGTGAATACTTACCTACTATTTGATGGATTGCTTCAAATAATACTTTTGATTATTATTCTCATCCATTGTTTGATTTGTTTAAACTTTCTTCTATTTGTAAATAGTAACACAATAAGTAACAATAATGTTGATGACAATGGTGAGTTTTGGTGGGGTGGATTGGAGTTTTGGAGTGAGAAAGGAGATAAAAAAAAAATAATTGAAACTTGTGTGTGTCAATTTCCGACCACACTGCCAATTAAGCACTCAGCTGGAGAACACTGGCAAAATAGATTAAGCCCAAACGACCTGTCACAAAAAGATAAGAATCCGACGGTAGTTTGTCCACCCGAGAGCACTCTGACGATCAAGTCAGTTATCTCTCAAAGATAGCAAAAGTGCTTAACTCACTATTTAGAATAAAAAGCATACCTTATACCCATGATGGTGCCTTTCTTTTATAGCTAACACAAACCTAGTCCCAATAGAAGCCTAGCTTCAATAGACTTAGGATTACTGCTAATCTTGAACTCCCAGTAAGATTGGGATAAACTCTCTAGTAGTCTTATCTTTACCCAAACTGCAGTCTTCTCCCATTCTAGGACTCTTGTCCCTTATGCGCTTATCCTGGATTTCAGTATTATCGCAGATAACCTCAGCCTAGCCGAGATTATCTCAGCATCATGACCAAGACACGTGGCACCCCGGCTGGCACTTCGGTGACACCTTGGCCACGTGTCGTCATTCAAAATTTATGTCCCCACAAAACTTAGGGTAGAATATGAAGAGACTTGAATATAAAAAATACGTATAATTGATTAGAGTGTACCATAAGAAAAAAATAATATTTTATTTTAGAGTTTAATGTATACTATTGTTATTAGTATTAGGGTATGAACTAAAATTTCAAAATTTTACTTGGGCGTATTGAATTGCTATTTGAGTGCAAATAAGTCGATTAAACTTCCGTAGCTACATGATTGGTTTTTGTTTGTAAATCATGCTTAGTTGTTTATTTTATTACATAGATTTGTGATCCAATGAAATAACTGTTGATATTCGATTGACTTGAATTTTTGCATGAGTGATCTGCACGATAGATTTTATAATTTAAACGGTTCAAATTATCAAAATGTACTTGAAATGAGCCCACAACTATGGGACTGGAGGTAAGCTTGCTCGTTTAAAAAATAAGTTTTTCATTATACTAATTATTTAATTTCACAAGAATAATAATGAAAAATAAAGTAAATAACTCAAACAATCCTTTACTTAGCTTTGACAAACACCAAAACAACATGTTACAAATGGGCTATTTAATGAAAACTAACATATTTATGATCGAAAAACACTACTAAAATGGGGATGTAGCTCAGATGGTAGAGCGCTCGCTTAGCATGCGAGAGGTACGGGGATCGATACCCCGCATCTCCATTTTCCCATTTTGAAAATCTTTGTTTGCATTTTTTTTTTTTGAATTTTTTTAATTAAAAACAGACCTTTTGGCATTTGAGCTTTCTTGTGTTCTCTCCTAAACTTCTGCTAACTAAGTTGTTTCACCTCAATTTACAACTCAACAACAGTCACAGATATATACATCAACAAACATAGTAAATATCAAATTTAAAAATAAATAAATAAAAAATTAAGAAAACATTTGATCAAGTAGCAAAACAATAGCCATGGCAAAGCTGGGATTGAATCCTGGCCGTACCATCAAAAGAAAAACCTCCAACCCAAAAGAAACACCACCGTTCATTCCTTCCTTCC
The DNA here is from genome assembly GCA_030407325.1 of Camellia japonica. Taxonomy (NCBI): domain Eukaryota; kingdom Viridiplantae; phylum Streptophyta; class Magnoliopsida; order Ericales; family Theaceae; genus Camellia; species Camellia japonica. The sequence goes on along the minus strand of JAPPVO010000013.1, from coordinate 69,205,563 downwards.
TCTTGATCTCAGCTACCACCTTCCTCGACTCATCTAACACCCTGCACGACCGATTCGCATACGATCCTTCGATCATGTACGCATATCTCTTATCGGACGGCCCATGATACACGCGTGCAAGTACACTTACATTAAATTGTAAGATGTTAATGTGTTTCCTCACACAGCAGATTGGTTTCTTTGATGAGACATCACCAACTTCACCTTCATAGACATGCCAGTTATCTACTAGTCTAAGCCCCTGTTGATAATCAAAAACAACTATTTAGCATCAGGGTTTTTAATAACGGTCATGTATATATGATTTTGATTGATTCATATTATTTAAAACCATGAATAGCATTTAACATTGAAATTAAGGAGAGATTATGATATGATTACCGTGCTGCGACACATGGTGAGGATGGGCTTCCCTGATCCGTCCATTAGGATGACTTCCACCGGATGTCCGGTGTAATTGTCAACCCTAAAGGCATAGTTACCATTAGAGTCGATCACTGTAAAACCTTTACAGCTAAAAACTAGTGATTTTCTCCAAACTGTTAGTGATGTCCAAGCATCATCATCGGTCTTGAAATCTTGTTGTTGATGGTGGTTTTCATGGGCTGTTGTTTTTCTTGATATAGATTTCAAGGAGACAATCATGTTTCGCTTTTTATCTCTCTTTAACCTTTTTGTGTGTAAAGAAAGTTAATATGAGAAAGAAGATATTTATAGTTGAAAAGGTGGTGACATGACAACTATGCCTACGTGTGAGTTCAATTTCAATGTGTTATTTTTGTAACAAAAAGATAGAAGAGTTGGTATTTGTTAAAGTTAAAGATCTCAATTTTTTATAGATAAAATTGATATATTATGGGATCGGTTTGAATTTATCTCAATAATTCGAACTATTTATTTTATATAACAAATTGAAAAGAATATACATGACAAAATTGGATTAATTATACATAAGTAATTACATGATTAAATTACATATATATATATATATATATATTATATAATAAATAGACGGTCTATTTTTAAAAAAGGGGAAATTACCTATAGGTCCCATGTGAAACATGTGGTCTCCATTTAATCCCATAACTTTTTCACTACACCCAAAAGTCCTTTCCTCTCTCTCTCTGCTTTTTGCTTCCCTTCCTCTCTCGTTTTTTTTTCTGCATTTTTCTCTTATCGTGTTTGTCATGGAAGACGACCACCGGTGATCATGTCTTTCTCCATTGATCAAGGTTCATTGATAACCACCAACCATCGAAATCAACTCCGATGAAGAAGATGATATATTTTCCGACGAAGAAGATGAGCGGATCTACTTAGATCTGATGTAGATCTACTCAGATCTACATCAGATCTGAGTAGATCTACACAGATTTGGCTAGATCTAAACAAAAAATAGTTGCCGGAGTACAATCCTCTCTCTACATCCGTCTTTCCCCTTCGATCTCTTTTTTTTTTTCTCTCTCTGCTATACACTTCTGTTTTTCTGTTCTAATGGAGAAAATTTTCAAATTCTGAACAAGTAGTTTTCGAGTTTTAGTTACAGGCGGTGAAAATTGTAAAATTTTGCAGTTTCAAATTTTTTTTTTGGTGCTGGAATGAATCATGGTTTAAAACTGTAAAATTTTGCAGTTTTATAACATTCTTTAGAACTGTAAAATTTTACAGTTTCATAACATGTTTTTTAATTTTTTTTTTTCCGGCAATATTCTAGACATTCCGGTGAGTCTTCGGCGACCGTTAAACGGAAGTCCGACGGTAGTAAGATGTGAACAGTGTCTGTAAATTTAAAAAAAAAAAAAAAAGGATTTTTTGGTAACAATTAAAAATGTGTTGGACTAATTGGTGCAAGTATTTTGTTTTGGGATTAGCTGGATTTTGAACTTGTTACATGGGACTTATCAATAAGTTCCCCTTTTAAAAAATATGTATGCCATATAAATAACAATGATCTAATAATATGACAATTGATATTATATTAACTTGATTTTTTGTACAAATAATTTTCTCAATTAGTTGTACGAGATTAACAATTTAGATTACCGGAGTGCGTTCAAATTATTTATATAATTGGTCAATTTCACCGTGAATTTGAGATCTTCAATTTTAGCAATCCTAGATAGGGATCCAAAATTTTTGTCTAGGAATTTATCCAAAAATTGATCTTGTAGTTCAAATTTGACTCTTGTTAATTAACTTTTCTGCACAATTTTCTTGGACAAATTTTGAGACCAGCATAGTTGTAGAATCATTCACTACAATAACATAATAACCTTCTAATAAAACGCATCTTGACTTTTATTTATAAAGTGATAATAAGTCCATAATTCAAAATATTATTTTGTACAATTTTTTAGTATATATACTGTTTTATATTATTATCCCAACTTTTATATATATATATATATATATATATATATATATATATAACTCGATGTAATAATGATATTTTTAAAATTACGAATCATTTTGATCAGTTTATAATTTAAAGTGAATGAATGTAAATCTATCACATCATTTTGTGTTAATTTGATATATAATTTTTTATAATTTATATATCATTAATTGACAACAATACACTTATAGAGTGATATTACATTCCTCTAATATATTTAGAACTCTCAAACATTTTTCATATTTATAATAAGTTTGATGTATAAAACACCCATTCCAATAACATGAGTATTAATTTGTCCATATTATATTGAGAAAAGTTAGGGATCATGAAATTTTTTTCATGAAAATGATCATAAAAAATTTATAATTTTTGGATTACCTTGATTAGTGTGTGGTGCTTTATTCTAAGTGTAATCTAAGGGTCACAAAGTTTTCATGATTATTTTCATGAAAACTTTTTCATGATACCTAGTATTTAAGGTGATACACTTGGACCCACTAGATGACTTATTGTGCGTGACAATTAAAACAATAGTGGCTAAAAGTTTGATTTGTGTGCTTGTCTAAATTCTAAAATAGACAACCTTACCAACCCGGACATGCCTTTTCTTCTACACACATTTTTGATGATTTTATTAACAAAATCATTAAGTAATCTAAAATGTCATATCGTATAATAATATATATTCACATGTATGTGTGACATCTGTGAAGGCAACACGTGTGCTAGAAGTGTTCAGATTCGATGGTCTAGGAGATTGCAATTTTCAATTTTCTTCTACTAGATTTTTGTTTGAAATGAGAGGTAGATACTTAGGTTAGTGTTCTTATTGGGAAAATATTTGATGGTACAGTTCGTCCCCGAGGTGTATGGGCTGGATCGATCCAAACTCCTCAAGCCCAAGTCCGAATGGCGTAACCCACCAGTTGACCTGCAAACATGTTCAATGGGGAACGGGGTAGTCCACCAGCGAACCCTCCGACGAGCAAGTTAGCAAGTAGGAAAGGAGATGAAGTATGTAGAGAGAGATTGGAGATAGAAAAGCTTAACCTTCTCCTTATCTTCGATGCTTACTGATATTCTTTCGTAATCATTTCACTGTCCCTTCGCACGTGCCCGTCTCGCCTCCAGCCTGTGTTGTAGCCTGCCTTGTACAGGGTAAAAGGGAGTGCTGTGATGGGCTGCATTAATGGTGATGCGTTGTAGCAATAACTTTGCAGATCTTTGTCTGCTGACGTGGCCTGTTCTGCACCTGCCATGTGTCCGAATGCCATTGGTCTTTCATGTCCAGTTGGCCTCCAGCTACCATGGACTTTACCAATTCGGGTTATGCAATGGGATCCAGATGGTGGGCTTGGGTCTGTTCACTGTGGGCTGTGGCTTTTATGGGCCTACCCATGTCAGTAGTCCCCCATTCCCAAGTGCAGCTTCAGTCCAACGAGGGGAATAGAAATGAGCAAGACGTTTCTCGCTGTCGGGGGGGGGGGGGGTGGGAGGGTTCGAGTTAGCGGACCGACCGCGAGGAGTGTCGACCGCGAGTGGAGCTGAGTGGGAGTGCCGACCGCAAGGAGTACCGACCGCGAGGGGAGCCGAGTGAAAGGGCCGACCGCAAGGAGTACCGACCGCGAGGGGGAGCCGAGTGAAAGGGCCAACCGCGAGGAGTCCCGACCCGAGGAGTGCCGACCCAAAGGGGGAGCCGAGTGGGAGGGCCGACCGCAAGGAGTGCCGACCGCAAGGAGTCCCGACCCTGAGGGGGAGCCGAGTGGAAGGGCCGACCGCAAGAAGTACCGACCGCGAGGGGAGCCGAGTGAAAGGGCCGACCGCAAGGAGTACCGACCGCGAGGGGAGCCGAGTGGGGGTGCCGACCGCAAGGAGTCCCGACCCCGAGGGGAGCCGAGTGAAAGGGCCGACCGCGTGAAGGCCGAGCGGAGGGGCGTGGGGCTCAAGAGGCGGCGTGTGAAACGAGGATTTGAAGTGGAAAAAACAGGGGAAGTTGGCGGGGCAGTGCATTGCGGCCATACACGTGGCGATATCGTGGGGGGTAAGTGAGGCGTTGGAGAAAAGTGAAACGATAGGTCATTATAGGGTTGAAAAGAAAGTTTTGGCGGATGATTTGAAAAGTTTTCAAACTGGCGAAAATTAATTGGGATCCTTGGAATACGGGCAAACCATGGGCTTTTGGCATTGTGTGATTCACTTACTTGTTTACAAAAAACCAAAACATTCCAAGTTTGACTTCGTGTGTTGCGTACGATACCCCTTTGCAACACTTATTCAATTTTTTTGCTCCTGCATCAGAAGCAATTCGTAAACATACCCTAGAAATGGCACAAGAAGGAGCTGTGAATATGAGGGTAGACCCCATTGGAGATGACGACGCAGAGGAGCTAGCGGCGCAATATAGGTCAGAGAGGGTGGGGGAGCCGGTGGTGCGATCCCATGGTTCCACCATGATAGCAGCGGCACAGCCAATCAGCCAGGTGAAACCAGATCACTGGCATTCGAGGGCTGACAGATCGATTATTACGGCGGTGGAGTTGGAAGCTATCCGCGAAAAGTACCAGATTCCAGTGGAGGTGGGGTTGTCGCTGCCAACATCAACGGAGAGGCCGTCTGACGCCAGGCCAGGAGAGTTTTCCCTCTATGAGGAAGTTGTAAAGGGTGGACTAAGGTTGCCGCTGCCGCAAATCGTGGTGGACGTGCTCAACCGTTTGGAGGTAGCACCAGGGCAACTAATGCCCAATGCGTGGAAGATTTTGTTATCTTGCGCGAGTGCATGGCCGAAGGCAAATGGGGGGGAGGCCATGACAGTGGACGAGTTCTTTTGCTGCTACAAGGCTTCAGGGCAGCAGGAGACTTGGGTCACCCTACAGGCAGCGGCAGGGAAGGGTGTAGTGGCGGGGTTGCCAACGTTGATCAAAGGTTGGAGGCCACGGTGGTTCTATGTGTCCACCTCTGGAGGGGCTAGTATGCGCACAATGTGGAAGGTGCCAACCAGGTCGGTGGAGCCAAAGTTGGGGGCGGCGGCAGAGGAGAGGGTAAAGAGGGTAAAGGAGTGGAGGGAGAGGGAAAAAGTCAAGTGGGACGAGCTTGTCCAGCCGTCCGCACTGTTTGAGGCAGGGTTGGGTCCACAACCGATCGGTGGGGACCTCGACCGATCGGAGTTGGAGGCAAGGAGAAGAGCGCAAGAGGCAAAGGATCAAGCCATTATGGTGAAGGCCCAGAAATTCAAGGAGTCTCAGGCCGACCGACCGCCCAAACCCATTGTGAGGGAGAGGATTCGGTCTCGTCCCAAATCGCTCGGAGGGAAAGACTTAGGTGAATTTGTACCACGACCACTTCCAAAGGACCCTTTGAAGGAGAGGTCGTTCAAGGAGATGGAGGCGGTGGGCGTGGAGAAGAAAAAGAAGAGATTGAGGCGGAGTGAGGATGAGCCAGCCCAAAAAAGAAGAAAGGAGGTGAGGGTGGAAGAGGCCGGTCTGGCCAAGCAAGTGGAGGGTGGAGAGGTGGAGGAGGCCCCAGAAAGGGTGGTGGTCCCAGAGGTGGTGGACTTAGCCTCAGAAGTCAGGGAGGTTGTGCCAGTGGCGGCGGTCGGCGCAGGGGTGGGGGGGAGTGTCCCTGGACAAAGGGGGGAGGAACAAACCCAGGGGGGTCCTGCACCCCAAGAAGGGGGAATCAGTCTGAGCACAGCCATTTATCACGTTCGTGCAGTGGCTGGACGGGTGGAGGGAGAAGAAGGCCCAGCCAGAGTAGGAGCAGACCGCCTGGTGAAAATTGTGGAGGAGTCAGCCCTGCGCTCGGCGTCCAGGTTCAACGAGGCTGACCTGTTCAGGGGGTTATGCTCCGCTCAAATGGAGATAACTACCTTGGCAGGAGCCCTTGTGAGGAAAGCGGGAGCTGCCAAATTGAAGGCGGATGAGGTAAAGACCCAGCTTGCAAAATTGAGGAAGGAGAGTGCAGGCTGGGAGACTGCCCTTGCGGACCTGCAAGTAGCCAGAGTGGAACTGGAGAACACACGTCGCTAGGTGGTGTCGCTGGAGTTCCAACTTTCTGGTGAGCAGAAGATGGTGAAGGAGGCCCAAAGAGCTTGCGCCGTTGCGGTCGATCGGCATGAAGAGGCTATGAACAATAATGAAGAGCTCGTTAGGCAGAAAGATGAGGCGAATGGTAGGGTGGATGCTCTGCAGAAAGAGTTGGAGAGCGAGCGGTCGAAGGCAGAGGGGGAGAAGGAGAAGTATCAGAAGGAGGTGGATACAGAGAGGGGCAGAGCGTCTGTTGAAAGGGAGACTCTGCAGAAGGGGTTCGAAGTAGAGATGGCGAAGTTGATTGCTGAGGGAGCGGCCTTGAAGAGGGAGTTGGAGGCTGAGAGGGCCAAATCGGCGACGGAAAAAGAGAGCCTAGCGAAGGAGTTAGAGGAGGGGAGGGCTAAGGCTGCAGCTGAAAAGGCGACCTTGATGAAGGAGCTAGACGAGGAAAAGGCGAAGGCGGCCTCGGAGAGGTCGGCCTACCCTGATCTGTGCGTCGCAGCGGTGGAGCAGTTCAAGGGATCTCCAAAATTTCAGATAGCTGTTGACGCTGCAGTGGCCAGCAGCTTAGCAAGGGAGGACTCTGGAGGGGCTGGCCCATCAAGGACGACTGCTGGGAAGAGAACTGAGTCTGAAGTCATTGCGAGCTTCCAGCAGTCAGACTTCTACAAACATGAAATGGCAGAGTACTGGGACAGTGGGTGGAAAATGTTCAAACGGAGGGCGGAGGAGCTGTTTCCAGAACTTGACCTTAGTAGTATAACGATTGGGGAAGATGATGTGGCCCAGACCCCCCTGGATGAAGGCGTTGAAGAAGAAGATCTGGTCTCCAGCGAGGATGAGGAGTGAATTGAAGTAGTGTTTTGTTTTGTCTTTGTATACACATTGTAATTGTTTTTTTTTTTTTTGTAAGTACTGTAGTGGACTGATGTACACATTTTTGAATGAATAAAAATTTCCTTTGAGTGTCTATGATTCGATTGTGTTTGCATATGTATAAGTCAGTGTGAATGAAATTTGGGAATGGCGTAAAAATTTAATATTGAACAAAGTTAAAAACTGCCTTATGCATAGTAAAACTGAACCTGTATAAAAACTTAAAAACTCAATGCAGAGCCAGATTGGAGTGGTATGAAAATTCAGTGAAGTTCAAAATGGTGCTGAAATAGGACTTGTATAAAAATGCAATGCAAAGTAAAGTAAAGAACTCCTTAATGCGCAATGTGGGACTTGTATTGATGTGTTAATGGATGAGAGTGATTGACTGAAATTGAAAAATTAGATTATGAAATTGTGGAACATGATGTTTGAATGGGATTAATACTTGCAATTGAATAAGTATGGATGAAGGATCCATGGATGAAGATAGAAAAGTAGGTTCCAAGTCAATGGGAGAAATAAGCTAGGTGGTGGGAGAGATGATCTGGTTAGTAAATGAAATACGTGAGGACACCTTTGGAATTTGACTAAGTAAGAAAATGGTTCTGGAATTGTGACTAAGTGTCAGACTATGACTGAGTGTCCTACTTTATGAAATTTCATTCATAGGATGGTCCCAGTATGGACCTGGAATGAAAGTTGCAAGTAACTTGCTCTGTTCCAGCAATGGTGGCACTCAGTCTAGTTGAGGCTTTGAGGGCTCAGTCTAGCTGAGGCAGTTAGTGCTCAGTCTGGCTGAGGCTTTTAGTGCTCGGTCTGGACGAGGCTGTAAGTACTCAGTCTGGCTAAGGCTTTGAGTGCTGAGTCTGGCTGAGGCTTTTGAAGTGCTGAGTCTGGCTGAGGCTTTCTGAGGCTTTGAATGCCCAGTCTGGCTGAGGCTTTTAGTGCTCGGTCTGGACAAGGCTATAAGTACTCAGTCTGGCTAAGGCTTTGAGTGCTCAGTCTGGCTGAGGCTTTTGAAGTGCTTAGTCTGGCTGAGGCTTTCTGAGGCTTTGAATGCCCAGTCTGGCTGAGGCTTTGAAGTGCTCGGTCTGGCCGAGGCTGTGAGTACTCAGTCTGGCTGAAGCTTTGAGTGCTCAGTCTGGCTGAGGATTTTGAAGTGCTCGGTCTGGCCGAGGCTTTTGAAGTGCTCAGTCTGGCTGAGGCTGTTGAAGTGCTCGGTCTGGTCGAGGCTTTTGAAGTGCTCAGTCTGGCTGAGGCTTTTGAAGTGCTCGGTCTAGCCGAGGCTTTTGAAGTGGTCAGTCTGGCTGAGGCTTTTGAAGTGCTCGGTTTGGCCGAGGCTTTTGAAGTGCTCGGTCTGGCCGAGGCTTTTTCAGTCTGGCTGAGGCTTTTGAAGTGCTCGGTTTGGCCGAGGCTTTTGAAGTGCTCGGTCTGGCCGAGGCTTTTTCAGTCTGGCAGAGGCTTTTGAAGTGCTCGGTCTGGCCGAGGCTTTTGAAGTGCTCAGTCTGGCTGAGGATTTTGAAGTGCTCGGTCTGGCCGAGGCTTTTGAAGTGAGTGCTGCAAGTAAAAATGTTATTAAGGCGACAGGGGTAGCTGGGAGACAAAGCTGTTGTCATGAGAAACATAGTCCAACGATCAAAATTTACATGATTAAAAAGAAAGTACAGCAATTGAGAGATACAAAAGCAAAAACTTATTGAAAGTAGCGTTTCAAGTGTTCAGCGTTCCATGGGTGGGGAAGATCTCGACCCTCCATGTCTTGAAGTCGGTAAGTGCCCGGACGTGGGCGGGCTTTCACAATGTAGGGTCCCTCCCATTTGGCTGCCAGCTTCCTCTCAGTCGGATTTTTGGTGGCGAGAGTGGCCTCTCTTAAAACAAGATCCCCTACAGCGAATTCCTGTGGTCGTACTCTGCGGTTGTAGTGCGTTCTCATTTTCTGTTGGTATGAGGCCAATCTGACAGCAGTGGTCTCTCTGAGTTCTTCAATTAGGTCCAAATCTGCCCGACGGAGCTCTTCAGTGAGCACTGGATCCGGATGTAAAACCCTGGGGGTTGGTAGACCGACTTCTACTGGGATAATCGCCTCAGCGCCGTATGTTAGGCGGAAGGGGGTTTCCCTAGTAGGAGTCCGAGCTGTAGTTCGGTAGGCCCAGAGTACATTTGGTAGTTCCTCAGCCCAGAGTCCCTTAGCAGCCTCCAGCTTAGCCTTGATGATCTTCAAAAGAGACCGATTGGTGACCTCAACCTGGCCATTGGCTTGGGGATGACCGGGGGAGGAGAAACATAGTTGGATCTGGAGGTCTGCACAGAACTTTCTGTATCTGGCGTTGTCGAATTGTTTGCCGTTGTCTGACACGATGGCCTGAGGGATGTCGAACCTGCAGACGATTGATTGCCAGATGAATTTGGTTGTGTTCCGTTCGGTGATGGTGGTGAGGGGTTCTGCCTCGATCCACTTGGTAAAGTAATCAATGGCAACAACCGCGAACTTGGTCTGGCCTCGGCCGGTGGGAAGTGGACCAATCAGGTCGATCCCCCATTTGGCGAACGGGTACGGGCTGCAGAGAGTAATCAGTTCAGTGGGAGGAGCATGGGGGATGTTGGCAAAGCGCTGGCACTTATCGCATTTGAGGACAAAATCAGTGGCATCTTGATTGAGAGTCGGCCAGAAATAGCCGATACGGAGTATTTTGTGGGCCAAAGACTTGCCGCCCGAATGATTGCCACAAATTCCCTCATGGATTTCTTGCATTACATATGTTGCTTGGGTTGAGTTGAGGCATCGCAGATATGGTCGTGAAAAACCTCGTTTGTACAAGACGCCATTGACCAGGACGTAGTTAGACGACCGAGCCCTGACCTTGGCGGCCTGCTGTTGGTCATTTGGGAGTTCCCCTGTTGTCAAAAATAGGGTGATGTCGGATGCCCAGGGGATGGGTTCATTTTGGAGGAACTGCATTTCGTGCGGGTCGGGTGAGATAGCCGGGTGAGATAGGTATTCGAGACGGACTCCATGGCTGAGGTCGGACTGATCTGCAGAGGCCAATTGAGCCATCTCGTCAGCTTTGGAGTTTTCCGCCCGAGGTATGTGCTTGATTTGGAAAGTATTGAAGAGGCGAACAAGAGGGAGTGCCATGTCCCTGTAGGCCCGCATTGTGCCATCCTTGGCATCAAATTCCCCCGCAATCTGACCGACGACGAGCTGAGTCACTGAACACTCGGATGTGGCTGACACCAATATCCTTGGCCAGACAAAGTCCTGCTATCAATGCTTCATATTCGGCCTCGTTATTGCTGGCCTCAAACAAGAGACGGAGAGCACATTTGAAATAACCTCCCTCCGGGGAGGTGAGGATGAGGCCAGCCCCACTACCTTCCCTCTGGGATGATCCGTCGACGTTGAGAGTCCAAGAATGGGGGTCTTTAGGGTCAGCAGGGGTCGGTGGGGGCGAAGAGGTAGTGGTTGAGATAGGGTTGGTGAATTCCAGGATGAAGTCGGCTATGGTCTGTCCCTTGATTGCTGTGCGAGGATGGTAGGAGATGTCAAACTGGCTGAGTTCTACTGACCACTGCATAAGTTGGCCAGAAAGCTCTGGTTGTTGCATGACCTTCTTCAGGGGTTGGTCGGTGAGGACTACTATAGAATGGGCCTGGAAGTAAGGACGAAGTCGTCTGGAGGCGATGACCAAGGCCAGGGACAACTTTTCTAGCAACGGGTAATTCTGCTCCGCTCCTCTGAGAGCTCGACTGATGTAGTAGACCGGCCGCTGGACTGAACCGTCTTCCCTGATAAGAGCTGCACTGACGGCAGTGTTCGATACGGCTAGGTAGAGGAAGAGGGGCTCGCCTGTGATTGCTTGTGAAAGAAGGGGGGGATTGGCCATGCATTGCTTTAGCTGCTGAAAAGCCTCTTCGGATTCAGTTGTCCATTCAAAAGTCTGCCGAAGGACTTTGAAGAATGGTAGGCACTTATCTGTTGCGCGGGAAATGAAGCGGTTGAGGGCGGCCACTCTGCCAGTGAGTCTTTGAATTTCTTTGACAGTTTTGGGTGACTGCATCTCAATCAAGGCCTTGATCTTCTCAGGGTTGGCTTCGATCCCGCGCTGACTGACCATAAAACCCAAGAACTTTCCAGATCTGACGCCGAAGGCGCACTTCTCTGGGTTGAGCTTCATCTGATACTTGCGAAGGGTGGCAAAGGTCTCCCGTAGGTCGGTCAGATGGTCAGTGGAGAGTTTGCTCTTGACTAGCATGTCGTCCACATACACTTCCATGTTCCGACCGATCTGATCTTGGAAAACAGCATTGACTAACCGTTGATAGGTGGCCCCAGCATTCTTTAGACCGAACGGCATTACACAGTAGTGGTAGGTACCTCGGTCGGTAATGAAGGATGTGTGTTCCCGATCGGATGGGTGCATCATGATTTGGTTATACCCAGAGAAAGCATCCATGAAGCTGAGCAGTTGGTGACCGGCCGTGGCGTCGACCAGCAGATCTATGCGGGGGAGTGGATAGCTATCTTTGGGGCAAGCTCGGTTCAGGTCAGAGTAATCGACGCAGAGTCGCCACTTGCCATTGTTCTTGCGGACCAGAACCACATTGGACAGCCACTTAGGATAGTCCACATTGTGGATGAATTGAGCCTCAAGGAGTTTGTCAACTTCTGCGGCTATGAGATTATTGCGCTCTGGGTGGAAAATACGCTGCTTTTGTCTGTACGGTCGGAAATGAGGTTCGATGCTGAGACGGTGAGTTATGAAGGCGGGGTCAATGCCTGGCATGTCTGAATGGGTCTAAGCAAAGACGTCATTGTGCTCGGTCAAAAGGGCAGTAAGATCGGATTTCACTTGGGGGGATAGTTGGCTGCCGATCTTAGCAGTTTTCAATGGGTTGGTGGGGTCAATAAGGACCTCAACGAGCTCCTTCACTGGTTCTCCCCTGACCAGCTCGTCCTCATCCCGGGCGTCAAGTCCTTCGATGATCATTGTCTCCTTCAGCTTGACTTCTTTAAGTGAAGTAACATAACACTCCCTGGCCACGGTCTGCTCTCCTCTGACTATTCCGACCTCGAGATCGGTGGGAAACTTGAAGGCAAGATGATAGGTAGATGTGATGGCTTGGAAAGCGTTTAGGGCGGTGCGGCCAAGGATGATGTTGTAGGCAGATGGGCAATCGACCACAAGGAAGGTGAGCAACTTCGTGGCCTGTCGTGGCTATTCGCCGATGGTGATGGGAAGGTCAATGGAACCAATGGAGGTCACACGGTCGCCAGTGAATCCGACCAGGGGGGTTTGGAGTGGAGACAAGCTTTCTTCCCCAATCTTGAGCTGGCGGAAGCAGTTGAGGAAGATGATGTCTGAAGAGCTGCCATTGTCGATGAGAACTCGTCTGACCTTATAATTGGAGAGGATGGCGGAAATGACAAGAGGATCATCATGAGGATAACGGATGCCTGTGCAGTCGGCGTCCGTGAAGGTGATGGGCTCTGTCCACTGCTTGGGCTGTTTGGGGGGTCGGTCTACTGTGGTGACTGCCTTGTCTGAGCCCTGCCGTATTTTTCTAAGTTCTGCCTTCTGAGCTGAGCGAGATGGTCCCCCACAAGCAAGACCACCTGAAATAACTCGAATTTCACCAACGGGTGGAGGTGGATTACCTTGTGGCCGAGGCTGCTGGGGGGGTCGATCATGGCCCTGATTTGGTTGAGCTGGCTGCCGCGGTGGGCTGCGTCGGCGATTGTCTCTGTGGGGTTCGGTTCTTTGCCTCTGCTGAGGACGGGTGTCTGTGAATCGGCTTAGACGCCCCTGGCGAATGAGGGTCTCCACCTGATCCTTGAGACTGATGCAATCGTCAGTGTTATGGCCATGGTCCTGGTGGAAAGGCAATATTTGGACTGGTCTTTCCGGTTGGAAGGGTTCCGTGGAGGGGGAGGCCATTTGAGGGGGTAGTCCCGTTGGATCTGGTTGAGGACATGTTCCATGGGAGAATTGAGAGGTGTATACCGCTCGAACCGACCGGGCGGTCGGACTGGGCCGACCGGTCGGCACGAGGGGGTCGGTCGGTATAGCGGGGTGTTTGGCTATGATACTGGGCGTTCGGGGTTTTGGTCTTTTCTCTTTTCTCTGGGGGTCGGGTTTTTAGCTGTTGGATCCTGCCGAGCGGCTAGTGAATCCTCGGCATTCATGTATTTTTGGGCTTTGGAGAGCAGGACTGCCATTGAGGTCGGGGGGTTCTTAGAGAGGGAGAAAAGGAAATCAGATGACCGCAGACCGGCCATGAAAGCTGTGAGGATGACCTTGTCGTCGTTTTCGGCAACTTGCAGGGCTTCGGTGTTGAAGCGAGTAACGAAGCTGCGCAGTGATTCCCCCTCAGTCTGACGGATATTGAGGAGTTGGGTTGCCGGGCGTCGCTGGCGCTGGGCGCCGATGAAGTGGTTCAGGAAAGAGTCGCTGAGATGCTGAAAAGTGGAGACCGAATCTGGTGGTAACTGGCTGAACCACAGCCGAGCTGACCCCTTCAGTGTCACGGGGAAAGCTCGGCACATGATCTCGTCTGGGAAGGCATGGAGAATCATGAGGGTGCGGTAGGTCTCCAGATGGTCGACCGGATCTGTCGTACCGTCAAAGGAGTCGATGGAGGGCATTTTGAACTTGGAGGGCAGAGGTTTGTCTCGGATGGAGGCGACAAAGGGTGAGTTTGCCGTAGTGGAAGGCTTATGCTGGATGTTCTGCATAACCCCTTGGAGCTAGAGTTTCATGGCGCGGAGTTCAGCGTCCCAAAGGGATGTGTTGTCGCAGAGGGAGACAGGTGTTGGATGCTGCTGGCCTCTCCCTCGGGGCTGGTGCTATGACCGATGGGTGTGGGGGTGGAGGTGGTGGATTTATATGTGGGTGAGGGGGTTGCAAACCTCCCAAATTTAGGCGGATTGGGTTGTGGGGCAGTATGGCCCGGAGTTCGTTCTGGGTTGGGTAGAATATCTGGATGGGGTGGTAAGGAATGGGAGGGTTCTTTGGAGTAAAGCGTTTATCAGGGCCTGGTTTTGCTCGGCCATACGATTAATGCTGTTGGTAAGCTCGGTGAAATACTGTGGTGGGTTGTTTGGATTGGGAGGGTCGGTTTGATGGTCGGCAGCATTATGGTGGGAAGCCATGGATCTAGTCGTGACCATACACCTTGATGGATGAGATGAAAAGGTTGCTGGAACAGGGTCTCCGGCGGCAATGAACACAACTGGCGCACGGACAAACCGTTCCCACAGACGGCGCCAACTGATGTACAGTTCGTTCCCCGAGTGGATGGGCTGGACCGATCCAAGCTCCTCAAGCCCACGTCCGAATGGCGAAGCCCACCAGATGACCTGCAAGTAAGTTCAATGGGGAACGGGGTAGTCCCCCAGCGAACCCTCCGACGAGCAAGTTAGCAAGTAGGAAAGGATTGAAGTATGTAGAGAGAGATTGGAGATAGAAAAGCTTAACCTTCTTCTTGTCTTCGATGCTTGCTTATATCCTTTGGTAATCATTTCACTGTCCCTTCCCACGTGCCCGTCTCGCCTCCGCCAACCCTGTGTTGTAGCTTGCCTTGTACAGGTAAAAGGGAGTGCTGTGATGGGCTGCATTAATGGTGATTGTGTTGTAGCAATAACTTTGCAGATCTTTGTCTGCTGACGTGGCCTGTTCTGCACCTGCCATGTGTCCGAATGCCATTGGTCCTTTCATGTCCAGTTGGCCTCCAGCTACCATGGACTTTACCAATCCGGGTTATGCAATGGGATCCAGATGGTGGGCTTGGGTCTGTTCACTGTGGGCTGTGGCTTTTATGGGCCTACCCATGTCAATATTCAATGAAAATGAATTCAGAATATAGTCTTAGATTTGTGTTAGGAATTAACTTGTATAGTGAAAATTAAATGTGTATATTAAAGTTCATGTGTACAACGAATTTAGATTATTTATTAATTTTTTATATAATTTTCTAAATAAAATTTTTAAGTTTATAATATTACGTACCAGAGAAAAAGAGATGAAAAAAAGAACCTTGATTATGGAATGGAGGGTAAAATCCAAAAAAGAGAAGGTGTAGTTAAGTCCGTCACAGTTTAATAGCTAAAAACAATGAACCGGATTCTATGGGTGACCCATTTATTTGAACATGGGTAAATCTATATATATATATATATATTATAAGTAAATGGAAATTCGATATGATATATGACATATTTCAAAAAACAAAAAAAAAATTATTATTTTATTTGTGCAAGTAAATGCCAATACTTATTTTATTTATGCAAGTGAATGCCAAATCATCAAAAGTATTAGCCATTAAAGTTATTTATTTATTTTTAAATATATTGACTAATAACTAAATTAATTTTTTTTTTTTTTTGATTTTTGATTTTAAGTTAAGAATTAAATTTGTTTTGGGTGATATGAGAGAAATTTAACTTATGAATTCTATAAAACTGGAAAATTACTTGATATTAAATTCTTTTTTTTTATTTTAAACTTTGTACAACACTAATTTACAAATAAAATTTATATTTATGAGGGACAATAATATCATTTTATTTTATTTTTACATTCAATGAAATTTTATCCTATGCATAGCACAAGTTTTATGCTAGTAGTGATAATATGTTTGTAATTTATCATGAATTTTGTTGAGAAATTTAAAAATTGCACATTTTGCATGAAAATAAATATAATATAAAATATACAATCATTTTAAGTTTGCTTAAGACACACGTTAACAAAAAAAATCATTTATTATTTTTACGTTACCAAATCATTCAAACTTCTTCATTCAATACTAAATTGATTTGGGGTTGGATATTTTTAAAATTCTAACATGATATAATACCTAAACTCTTTAATCAGTGAAAGTCACTTGTTAATTATTAGATTAACATTTTGGAGGAGTTGAATTACTAACCTCACTGTTGCAAACACCTAAGTGATGCGCCCATGCTGTTAGGCCACAAAGCCATCACCTTTCGTCTCTTGTCTCTTGTCCCTCGTCTCTTTATCATTTTTGCATGCGACTAGCCGCATGTGCAGTAATTTTAACATGGTATTATAGTCAAATTTTTGGAGTTAAGTCTTCACCGCTCATTTCTTTGGGCTCTCATTTGTCTACCACCTTTGCATGCGATCGGACCGTATGTGTAAAGGAGTGTTAGACTTATTCATATTTAAAAAAATATTATTTCATTTATTCTAACAATAATATTCTATGCAAGAAATGTCACATCACTACAACAAATTATAGTTTTGATGATCAAATTTTTAGTCGCCAAAAGTTATTTTTTAGTCGCCAAAATTTGATCGCCAAAAGTTATTTTTTAGTCGCAAAAACATTTTGGCAACTAAACTTTTTGGTCACTTGCTTTGTCGCTAGATGATTATCGGGAAAGGTATTGGCGACTAATTTTATTTTTAGTCGCCGAAAGTCGCCAATTGGCAACTAAAAATTTAGTCGCCCAAAGTGTCAGTAAATATGCCTTTTTTGTTTTACCAACTAAAATATTTAGTCGCTAAAAACTGTTGATTTCTTTTTGGCTACCAATTACTTTGTAACAATCCAAATTTTTAATTATTCTGTAGAATTTATACTAATATTATTTAATCTCAGTTCGGAAAATATATAATTTATTATATATTATTATGCGTAATTTTGTAAAACAATATAATTAGTAAAAGTTTAGGGGTCAAAATAATAATAATAATAATAATAATAATAATAATAATAATAATAATAATAATAATAATAATAATAATGGGTGTGGTAGTAAAATAAATAATTTATTTTCTGTTGGTATACGATAAAGTGTAATTTAATTAAGAATTAATTAATTTATATAATTATATTAAAGTACTGGGTCAAAGTGTAATTATCTTAAATATTTATTTAGGATAAGATTGAATCTGTGAAATTATTATCAAAATCTGTGGGATAAATTGGGGCTGGCCACGTGTTGGCGAGAGAAGGTTTTACCTCCCTCTAGATAGGGAGGCTTTGATTCACCTGGAAGGAAGGAAAAGAAAAAGAAAAGAAAGAAGGAAAGAGAGAAAGAAAGAGAGGGAAGGAAGGAAAAAATAGTGGAAGTCGAAAGGGTTTTTGATAGTGGAAAGAAAGAGTAAGGTATTAAAGTTAAGGTGAGTTATATTATACCTTGAGTCACCTAAAAGTATTTTACGTATGTTTTGACTTACCAAAATCTGTTTTACACAAGTTTTGTTTTATTATTATATTAATAAAAGTTATGTTTTATAAAGGTTTCAGTTATGTGGTTTTATTTCTGAACCCTATTTGCTTAAAAAGAAACCCATGGATATGTTTGTTTTATGTTTTAAAGAATATTTAACTATGACCTTATATACAATTATGTTTTGTAAGTACCACTGTAGACACCCCATTTTTGACCGCCCTTAAGACTTGGGCACTATTAATGGTTTACTCGGTGATGAAGGTGAGCAGGGCAAAGGTTCAGTTTCTCTGGCAAGGAGAGAGTCAAATCTCAACTTCATACCCCTTTTGAACCAAAACAATCTTGATCAAAAGATTTTAGACCTTGAAACCCACTCTTTCAAAATGTTTTGAAAATAAAGTTCCTACGATGTTTCGACGCTCGCATTTCGTTAAATGTTGCGCTTTTCGGTAAACCGAGCAAGGACAAAGTAGAAATGAATGAAAGAGAGATGGAATCTTTGAAAAATCTTTCAAAACACTTTGTTTAGGGGTTTGGAGTTGAAGAAAAGAGGAAAGGAGAGAAGAAAACTAGTTTGGGAGAAGTTCGGCATGAATTCGGGTAGGACCAAAACTGCGCGGCTTCACCAAAACAGGCATAACGTTTTGCATAGTTATAATTTTGATGCAAGGCTGGTTCCATTGGAAAGCTAACTTCCGGGGCTTCAATTTGGACACAAGAATAACCTGAAAAGGAGTTCAGATGAAGGAGTTATGGCCATTTGAAGTTGGACCTGAAAAGCAGAATTTTCCTACCGACCAAGAAAACTAGCTGGCCGACCAGAAAAGGTGGCTGGCCGACCACTTCCTCCTGAAAAAGTGGTTGGCCGAGCAGAAAGAGTGGTCGTCTGACCAGAAAAGTGGTCTACAGGTCCCAAACTCAGATATTTATCTTCCAGCTGTCTTCCACAACCTCCAGCTGTCCCATAGACAGATATTTTCGAGCCAACTCTCATTTTTGCTATATATGAGGCTATATCTCTCATTTTCAAGGGACAATCTTCTTGGAGAAGCTTGAGAGCTTCTCACTCTAAAAAGTCTCTCTCTCTCTACAACTTCTAGGGCTGAATCTCTGCCCCTCTCTCTATATACTCCACTCCCTTGCCCATTTTGTGCATAGAAGTGCTTGAAAGTGAAGAAATGCTTCTAGTTTGCCTAGGCATCCTTCATCAAAGTTAACCACCATTGGGCTGAGGTTATTTAAGGATCATTTTGAGCTTCAAAAGCTGGTCTTGGCTCAGATTTTGAGCTGGTTTTGCAATGCTTCAAGGGTAACACACTTTTTTCCTCTTTCAAGCTTTATTTTGATCCATCTCTTAGCCTAGTTTGCAAGCATATTTAGGCTTTGTCATAAACTGGAAAAAGTCTTGTTTTGAGCTTCTAAACATGTTTGTTTAAGACTATTTTTCTGTTGGGGGTCATCTACCCCCTTGCATGCTTCATTTCCTCTTGTTTTAGGCCATGCATTAGGGCCTTTGTTGTGAGCTTTGTTGGCCCTTTTAACCACTGAAATCCAGCAGATTTTCAGTGGTTATTATGTGTCTTTGAGCTTCAAAATCAGAGAGAGGTGACCCTCTCACCCCTTGTTCTCTTTACTAGCTTTGTTGGCCTTACAAATGAGCCCCTATTTGCAAGTTTCAAAGCCAAAATCCAGGCCATTTTTGATGCGTTTTGTGACCTGCATGACCTCTGTCCAGAGGTGGTTTGGCCATATTAAGTGTCCATTATGCATGTGTAGAGTAATCTTCTTCAAGGCCTTTTAAAGGGGCTTTCACTTGCATGCTTCCTAGACTAATTTCAGAGCCTTTTTGGTGAGTTTTAGGGCCCTCATAACCTCTTTCCAGAGGTGGTTTTGCCATTTTGCATGTCCATCTTATATGTGTAGAACAACCCCTTGCATGGCCCTCCAAAGGAGCCTATCATTCTTGCATGCATTGACTGAGTTTCAGTGGGTTTTTGGGCATATTTTGGCATGGCATACTTCTTTTTTTGGCTGGTTTGGTGAGCTCTCATATGCTTCATATAGTTGTAGTACAACTCATGGTTCACTAGCTTTCTTTGCATGCTTTGTTGACTCTTGATTCTAGCACATTTTGACTATGCCTTAAACTGATTTTGTGCATATTTTGGACTGCCCTAGCTCTTTTTTTGGGTCTCATGGTCGAATGATGCTTGTTTTGCATGCTTGTAGTTCAATACACTTGCCTAGCTTTGAGATTTGAGGACTATTGCATGCATATACTGAGGTGTTTTCATGCTTTAGGGTCATCTTACATCATATTTCAGAGCTTATGTGAATGTCATATCCTCATGTTTTCTCCTCTTTAAATGCGTTTGAGAGTCGGGCTTGTATGCCTCATTTACCGACCATTGAATGAGCTCCATTTCTTTGCATTCCGAGCCATCATTTTAGGCCATTTCCCCACTATTTCAGACCTGCCTAGGGTCTGTTTGGGGTTGGTTTTGCCATTCGTGCATTGCCTTGTGTACCTCTAGTGTAACGCACTTCACTAGTTTCGGTATTCGGGCCATCTAGCTTGCATTGTGTGACATATTTTCATGATTCGAGACCATCTTTTATGCCATATTTCATTCCTTGCCATGCCTTGTTAAAGTTGCATGTTGTGCCTTAGGATCGATCCATTGCATTCGTGCATGCTTGCATGTATTTCGGTTGTCTCATTTCCATCACATGGCCACTGATGTGAGTGTGGCTGAGGTCCACTCATATTGGTGTAAGTCCATCTTGCATTGTGTATGCCATTTTAGTCCATAGCATTGCGTATGCTAGGTTGCATATTAGTGCATTGTGCATGCCATGTTATGTCACGTGCATTGTGTATGCCATTTTAGTCCATAGCATTGCGTATGCTAGGTTGCATGTTAGTGCATTGTGCATGCCATGTTGTGTCACGTGCATTGTGTATGCCATTTTAGTCCATAGCATTGCGTATGCTAGGTTGCATGTTAGTCGCATTGTGTATGCCATCTCATTGCATTGTGTTTGGAGTAGGGTTAGCCCAAACACGGGAAACGAGGGACGTTTCGTACCCGAAGTGACAGAACGTGCCTCAATTCTCGGTCGCCGACACTCCGGATTACCCATGATGGAGTCTAGGCCTTGTTGTGTTGTCATGTGCATTCATTTCACATCGAGTCGTGCAATTCGACTCCTCGGCCATCATGCATCGAGATGCGTGATTGGTGGCACGAGGATCGAAGTGTGCATACATATGTGAAAATACCTTGCCATGCCCCTTTCTTGCTCTCTGTTGTAGCAAACCAGAAATTAGCAGCCTCCTAGAGCTCTGCATAGCATTCCGACATTAATTGCAAACAGAGGCGAATTGGGGCATCGCAATGGATTTTCGCGCCAGGCAACTCAAGCATGCATCATTCATCATTCGGAACAGAGCTGAGGCGGTCCATGGATTTGCATACTAGTTTATTTCATTTCTTAGTTAATTTGTTAATTAATTAGGGTTTTGTACTTATTCGGACTGTAATTATTTATTCGGATTGTATACTATTTATTCGGACCCTCCGAGTAAGGGCACAATTGTAATAAGTGTGCGTGTGTGTGATGTATGTCTTCCAACCCCACGTCTTTCTCCCTTTTATTTACCAGCTTATGATGGTTAGTTTAGGGCATGTTTCAATTAGCATACTTATGCTCACATGTTTGCATCCATTCATCTGTCTTGCATGCACCGGGCTCGGCACATCATACTAACTGCATTGTATTTCAATTCCGAGTTGAATACGTGTTAACTGTAGCATCATCATATGCCATCTTAGAATAGCCAAGCCTATCTTAGTTGTATTCTTGTATGTGTTGCATTAGGCATTTCAGCATAGTTAGGATCATGCATTTGATTATTAACTAGCTTCTGTTTTGGCTCGGAGTACTAGGTAAGCTTTTATGCTTTAGCATCCTTGCATGTGTGTGAGTGACTGCCATGATAGCATGCTTGCCATGAGGCTATGTGCTTATGTGATATACCTGCCTGAATGCCTGTGGGTGAACGTTGGGTTATCTGGATTGGAATAATGCATTGACTGTGAGTTTTAAGCCCACTAGATAGTGGCAAATCACCATGTTTTCTAAGCCCGCCTGAGGGTGGCAAATCCACATTTTAGCCTACTTGCGAATAGCAAACCACTTTCAAAAACAAACATGAAATGTTTTGTTCCAACTCAGGCGATCCAATCTATACTTGTATGCTGTGTGCATCACATAGTAATTCTAGGCTAATAACCGGAATAAGAACACATAATGTTTTCAAAACTTGATATCATGGATAGTAGAGGCCGATCTTCGATCGGGCGAGCGGGGGTGCTCACGAAGTGACCTTCCCCAATCGTACCCAAGTTCCCGAGCCGAGGCAACTTTGGTGATGACGGACACGTGGCCTTAGGCAACGAGTCAGGGTTTCCTAAATTTCCCCAAAAATAAATATTTAGGTGGCGACTCTGTATCTGGCAAAGTAGTCCATGTTTGGCACTTCTTTCAAAAAATCTGTTTTCAAAAACGATTTGCCGGATTTGGACTCTTTGATGATTCATCGGTCTTACATTACACTCTGTGAGATTAGATACAAGACCGTGACATTGAGTCCTGAACTATAGTGAGCCCAAATGAACAAAACAGGATTTTCCCTCCCGGGACGTTCGGGGACGTCTACAGTTTCTGGCGACTCTGCTGGGGAGTTAGAGAGCTTGACTCGAACTCATGATATCTGGTTTTGACTACACTTATGTGTTTCTTTGCATTGCATTTGCATTGGTGCACCTAGGACACCGTGTTTGCCATATGCTATTCCTAAACGGTTTGCCAGAGGCTCGCTTTGCGAAGCGTGCCATAAGGCTGACCGGTTGCGGGCTCTGCCACGACGGGAACACAAACCCCGGTTTTACCGGGGCACCCTTTTTGACCATTCGACCTAGTGCATATTCGGAATCCATAGTGACCATTCCAAGCTAGGACAGGTTGCTTACCCGATTATAGGTTGTTTGAAACCGCTGCGTACGTAGTAAAAACCCTAGTTCCTGACAAAATAGGACAGGGAAACCCTACCCCAACATAGGGGTGTTTTGGCTCTCACTTGTTTGCTATGTGCTTTTAGAGTGCGTCTTTACAGGAATGCATGTATTAGTTTACAAGTTTGGGTATCAGGCCTGCGAGCACCAGTTCAGTATTTTGAGGAATTAGTTATATCTACGGGTATTAGATTCGGTTTTTGAGGGCAGTGATTTTGGGGAACAGTGATCAGTAGTAGAGTACAGTTATTCAGCTATGCTTGTGTCTGTTCTGATTAGGCCGAAATGCTGCGTGTTTTCTCTTTCAGTTCAGAGATTTAGTACAGAATAGCCAGTGTTCTCCTTTGCTGAGGCAAGACAGACATCTGATCCGTCAGTCACCGTTCAGTTCAGCGAATTTATGATGACGCAAAGTTCAAAGGAAATAGTGGTTATGGTAGCCGCATTGGACCAAGGAAACATCTTGCGGGATGAGACCAATGTTTAAGTACCATACCCGTCCAGGTCGCCTGCCGCGCGCCCGGTCTGGACGCCCCAGTCGTGTCAAGCTCGTGAACCCACCACGTTTGAATTGATGGGAATGATTGGTGATCGTCAGCGATCTGTGTGATCTCGCCCACGGAATGTCGGCTTCGCCACCAACAACATCCTACGTCGGGAATTTTGTACCGCAGGAGCCCCCGTTACTGGGGCGAATTGTAATCGAGCTTAACCAACCTGAGGCTGTCTCAAGCTATGGCCATGACATGTCAACAATAAGCGGGTTCCACTTTGATGTAGCAACCCAAACCCTCGATCAAGCTGAGGCTAGAGGTAAGAACAAAGTGGGAACTGGTGTTGATCTCGTTGAACAACTGTTGTGGGCAGTCGAGGCTTTGAAAGCTGGAGGATTGAGTAAACAGCAAATATTCGCAGTTGCGGCTAAAACTGTGGATGACGCTTTCCCCGCTCCGACCGAGGGCAGTTCGAGCCAGGCAGAAAATCGGGATAGGAACCGTTATACCAAAATCGTTCCCTCCAACCCTAACTCTGCACCTGGAAAGGATCAGAAAGCTAAGGCAGCACCTGCCAATCCTTTTGCTAGTGCGTCCGGCAAAAGTCAGCAAACCTCGAAGTATCTACCCCGAGGTCGCAGGGTATTCTACGCCCTTTATATGCCTTTGTCTAAGGCGCTCCAGATCCTTGCCGAAAAGGGCCATCTTAGACCCCTTGAGCCTCGGCCTCTCCCGAAGAATCTCCCTCCCTCACATGATGCTACCTTGTATTGCGCGTACCACCAGCAAACCGGTCATAGCACCGACAACTGTTTCCGTCTTCGTCATGAAGTACAGGATTTGATCGACAATGAGGTCATCCTCCCACCTACCTCAGCGAAGTCTGTCACTGCTGAGTTGTTGGATTTCGAGGATACCACAAGTATGTGATCAGAAGTTGGTCCACCTGCGGGCGGCGCTCAGTTTACTTCGGATTTGGCGTATGGCACGCACTTTTGAGCATTTGCAAATGCTGGCTTTTGTACTTTCTGACTCGGGTATTGAGTCAGTTTTGTTATGTCGTTTAGAGTCTGTCCCGTTGTATAGAGTCAATCTTTTCATACTGAGTCAGTTGGGTCTGTCTTGTTGTATCAAGTCAGTCCTGTTTTGTTAGAGTCAGGTGATCCCGGGGGCGTTACCTCGGATATCACTATTTTGTTTTGTGTTTGTCTTTTCGCTTTCTCTTGAGTCTGTTTCTGCTATGGAGCCAGTTGCAACCCAAAAATCTGAATGAAACAGCTGTGGCTGTCATGTTTTTGTGCCTATTACTACTTTGAGCCTGTTGTGCCAGCAAGTTTAGAATGAAACGGCAGTGCATTTCACCTGCTCTTTTGTGCCTATAAGTCATTGTATTGACCTGAGCTTTTAAAAACTCTTTGAACATTGAGATGAAAACGAAGAGGAAGGAATTCCTCGAGATTTGCAACAAATTTGATCAATTGAGAGAAAGAGAGACGTGCTAAGCCCTTAATGAATGAAATCGTGTTTGTTAACATGAGTACTGAGAAGGATCCTGGCTTAATCCAGATTGGTTTCGCATTGTCTTCAGCACGAGCGACTAGTCGCTTTCTTAAAAAATTTCAAAAAAATGTTTTGCGCTGTCCTGCGAAGACCTGTGCGGAATCGCTCTTGAGATTGTGCAACTTAGGATCGCTCTCAGCCTCGAGACTCGACCCCTCTTGATTTCAAACCTTGAACTTGGATTCAGAATATTCCGAGGCCAATCATGATGTGAGGCCTGTGTGGCCAGATTTGAAGCAGCCTGCGAACTAGAGGCAAGAAAAGTCAGATCAAGATGCTTGTGAAGCTAGGTCAGGAGCACCCCTCAAACTAGGGGCAAAAATGTCAGATGTGCTTGAAGAGTCAAAGACGACGACTGGCAAGAATGCCAAATCCCAGAAGGGAAGAAAGAAGAAATTTTTGCTGAAGGACAACCGAGTTCTTATCCACAACACTAGGGGCAAATTCAGCCCCCCATTGGATGGACTCCTGCATCGTCAGCGAACAGCAGCCATTCTCCTGGATTCAGATGACTTTAGGATCTCAAAATCATTTGACATGGACACAGCTACACTTTTACCCTTGAGAGGCTCGCTGGGCCGAAGACCCGGGAGGGCGACCTAGGTAAAAGTTAGAGCAAGAAAAAGAAAAATGAAAGGAAAAGATGAAAAAGAGAAAAGAAGAAAGAAATGAAAAGAATTGAAAAGAAAAGAAAAACATAGCTCGCAAGGTTGAAAACCTAGAAGGGCGGCCTTGGCAAAAGTTAGAGCACAAAAGGAGAGGTTAATACCCGAGTGTACCTTAACCCCGAACTACATAAGGCTTGATTCCCATTTTTGGGATACGTAGGCAACTTCATTCTGAAGTCCAACCGTAAAACACTTCAAATTCGACTGTGTCCATATGATGGTTCTGGTCATCTTTGTCTTCTCTGTATCCGAGAATTTGGTCGTAGTTGTCACTGTGAGGACTAGTTGCCATGTGCTGGGGCGCTATTCAGACTAGGGGCAACTTTCCGTTGCCGTGCAGTGCTGCGGTGCTATTCAGACTAAGGGGCAACTTTCCGTTGCCATGTAGTGCCGTTCAGACAAGGGGCAATTCTCCTTCGGATCTGAGGTTGTGCATCTCGAGAGTAGGTTCCGTGCTCGTTGAGCAGTCGCCATTTGCAAAAACAGTTTTTGAGAATTTTTACTGAGGTTGACTAATTTTCTCAAAAAGTATTCCATTTTTCAAAACTGGACCATTTCTTGGACCCAAAAAAAGGAAAATTTTCAGTGCTCATAACCTGACTTGCATGATTTCAAATTAGAAAATCGAACAAGCATGTTAATCTAACTCTCATGTTGGTCAAAATTGTTTTAGTAGAAAACCAAAACAAAAAAAATGGTCAAAATGATGAACTAGGGGCACAGTTGAGTTAGGCTTCCTGTCTTTCCCCCGTTGTCAATGCATTTGCCAGAAAGGGCACCATACTTGCCGGAAATGGCACTATATTCGCCAGAAAAGGGCACGACTGAAGCTAATAGCAAAAGGGCCGAAAAGCTCTCTCATCCTCTAAGCAGCGAGGTATCGAGCCAAGTGTGAAGCATGAGCTAGAATGGATCAAGATATTCCACTCCCTCGTCTGGACACATTTGATCATGTCCAAACTCCCCAGCAGAACATCGTCAGCCGATGTCAGCTGCAGATTTGCTACACACCCGGTTGTAGTGCAACCCCTCTGCGGGAAAGTTCACTGTTGTGAGCAGAAGAAGAGAATCTAGCAGAATGCTAGGGGTAGGGCTGTACAAAAATCCGAACCACCCGCTTAAACCGACGAAATCGACTCGAAAAATCAGTCAATGATCGGTTTTTATGTATTTAACGGTCGGCTACGGTTGATGAGAACAAAAATTTTCATTTTCTCGGACGGGTATCGGGCTTAGATAGTCTGTATTCATTGAAACCGAACCGACCGACAATGATTTATAATGATACATTTACCCATGCCATTAATTTATTGGCTGTGCAAATTGCAGATTGTCTCTATAGCCTATATAGTATAGACATCATTAGTTGATTGTGACCCACTATCCTCTGTCTATAGCCTATGTCACATGTTCACTTCTCTCTCTCTCTCTCTCTCTCTCTCTCATTTCGTCTTCCTTTCACTCTATTTCTCTCTCATGTGTTTACCATTTCTTTCACCCTCTCTATGTCCTTCCCTCTGTCTCTCCTTTCTCTCTTCCTATATCTCACTCTATCTTTGATGTGCCTTCCTTTCTTCTTTCTCCAATTTGCAATTCATCACCCCCAAAACTCCTTTCTCTCTCCAAACAATTCCTACTCCAATCATCCTGATTTCTAAAATCCGATGGTGCAAGGTCCAAAACTCCAGATCGGTGGTAGCTATTGTGAGATTGCGTCGAGATCATTGTGGTGGTGGCGTCGAGATCATCGCGGAAACTACGAGATTATCGCGATGGTAAAGATCTAATCTCCTTTCTTCCGAAACCCCTCAATCTTCTTCTGTTTTGTTGATGTAGTGAATCGTGATGGTGGGTTTGGTGCGGGGCCGACCGAAGTCCGACCGGATTTTCGATTACTCGAAGCAATCGGTTTCGAACCATTCTCCGGTCGAAATCTGTTGAAGTTTACGCCAATCCGAAGTTCGTCGGTTCGAGTACGGATGGCCGGCAAAACCGATCCGATCCGACCCATGTACAGCCCTAGCTAGGGGCAAGAGCCCGCAACTTCCTGTTTGTCCATCAACCACCCAGGGGAGGGATAAAAAATGAGAGATTGAAGAATAGAGAGATGTGCGCTGAGAGAAAAGTGAGAAAAGGGCTTTTCAGAAAAACAGAGCTTGAGGGCCGAGTGATGTGAGAATCACAAATGAGAAAGGGTGGGAAACAATACCCAGAGAAACAGGCTCCCTGTGAACGTCTGAGTGTCGTGTCTTTTTGTTTTATCTAGATTCTTGTTTTAAGTCGTTTCGAGTGTCACTCGGTGTGTTTAGGTTGTTTTACCTTGTTTTTCCTTTGTTGAGTTGTGTTTAGGTTGTTCTACCTTTGTTTTCCGTTGTTGAGTCGTTTTGGCTGTGGTCAGTTGTAGGCTCAATACCCGGTTGAGAACTCATTCTCAATTTCAATTTAAAAAAAAAAAATCGCTTTGTGCTCAGAGTGCCGTGCCGTTCTCCAAATTTGTGCAAAACAAGATTTTATTCTTTCAAAAACCGCAGGGTTCAACCCGGGTCATGTGGGAACAGTAAAACCAGGACCTATCTGGAGCTATATAGGTTCCAGATTTCGAAACAAAAGAAAAAGGGAAAATGTCGGGCATCTGAGTTTGTTTCAACTTCTGCAAGTTCCGTCATCGCATCCTGTATGTTCAGAATGAGCTGTGTGTTCAAAATTAAAAGAATACTGTGTTATGAGCCATGTGTTCAGATCGAGTAGTGTTGTGTTATGAGCTGCGTGTTCAAAATGAAGTGAATGAGCTGTGTGTTCAGAAATAAAAATTTATGAGTTGCGTGCAAATGAAAATGTATGAGCTGCGTGTTCAGAATTGAAATGTGTGAGCTGCATGTTCAAAATGAAGTGAATAAGCTGTGTGTTCAGAAATGAAAATTTATGAGCTGCGTGTTCAGAATTAAGAATGAGCTGCGTGCAAATGAAAATGTATAAGCTGCGTGTTCATAATTGAAATGTGTGAGCTGCGTGTTCAAAATGAAGTGAATGAGCTGTGTGTTCAGAAATGAAAATTTATGAGCTGCGTGTTCAGAATTAAGAATGAACTGCGTGCAAATGAAAATGTATGAGCTGCGTGTTCAGAAAAATATGGGCTGTGTGTTCACCATCAAAAGTTTGGGCTGCGTGTTCAACTTTCAAAAACTATGGGCTGTGTGTTCATAATCAAGAGTTTGGGCTGCGTGTTCAGATGTCAGAAAAATGTAGGTTGTGTGTTCACCATCAAAAGTTTGGGCTGCGTGTTCAACTTGCGTGTTCAACTTTCAAAAACTATGGGCTGTGTGTTCATAATCAAGAGTTTGGGCTGCGTGTTCAGATTTCAGAAAAATGTAGGCTGTGTGTTCACCATCAAAAGTTTGGGCTGCGTGTTCAACTTTCAAAAACTATGGGCTGTGTGTTCATAATCAAGAGTTTAGGCTGCATGTTCAGATTTCAGAAAAAATGTGGGTTGTGTGTTCACCATCAAAAGTTTCGGCTGCGCGTTCAACTTTCAAAAACTATGGGCTGTGTGTTCATAATCAAGAGTTTGGGCTGTGTGTTCAGATTTCAGAAAAATGTGGGCTGTGTGTTCACCATCAAAAGTTTGGGCTGCGTGTTCAACTTTCAAAAACTGTGGGCTGTGTGTTCACCTCAAGAGTTTGGGCTGCGTGTTCAGATTTCAAAAAACTGTGGGCTGTGTGTTCACCTTAAGAGTTTAGGCTGCGTGTTCAACTTTCAAAAACTGTGGGCTGTGTGTTCACCTCAAGAGTTTGGGTTGCGTGTTCAGATTTCAAAAACTGTGGGCCGTGTGTCCACCATCAAGAGTTTGGGCTGCGTGTTCACGACGAAAAGTTTGAGCTGTGTGTTCAAATCTCAGAAATGAGGGCTGCGTGTTTACAACAAAAAGTTTGAGCTGCGTGTTCAGATTTCAAAAATGTGGGCTGTGTGTTCACAACCAAAAGCATGAGCTGCGTGTTCAGAAATTCAAGTGCTTGAGCTGTGTGTTCAAAATGCAAACAGAATGTTGTGTTATAGACTGAGTGTTCAGAACAAGCTGTGTGCCCGAAAAATGAGCTGCGTGCTCGAAGAATGAGCTGTGTGCCCGAAAAGTGAGCTGCGTGCTCGAAGAAGGAGCTGTGTGCCCGAAAAGTGAGCTGCGTGCTCGAAGAATGAGCTGTGTGCTCGAAAAGTGAGCTGCGTGCCCTAAGAATGAGCTGTGTGCCTGAAAAGTGAGCTGCGTGCCCCGAGAATAAGCTGTGTGCTCGAAAAGTGAGCTGCGTGCTCGAAGGAGGAGCTGTGTGCTCAAAAAGTGAGCTGCGTGCCCGAAAAGTGAGCTGTGTGCCCCAAGAATGAGCTGTGTGCCCGAAAAGTGAGCTGCGTGCCCCGAGAATGAGCTGTGTGCTCGAAAAGTGAGCTGCGTGCTTGAAGAATGAGCTGTGTGCCCGAAAAGTGAGATGCGTGCCCCGAGAATGAGCTGTGTGCTCGAAAAGTGAGCTGCGTGCCCCAAGAATGAGCTGTGTGCCCGAAAAGTGAGCTGCGTGCCCCGAGAATGAGCTGTGTGCTCGAAAAGTGAGCTGCGTGCTTGAAGAATGAGCTGTGTGCCCGAAAAGTGAGCTGCGTGCCCCGAGAATGAGCTGTGTGCTCGAAAAGTGAGCTGCGTGCTCAAAGAATGAGCTGTGTGCCCGAAAAGTGAGCTACGTGTCCGAAGAATGAGCTGTGTGCTCGAAAAGTGAGCTGCGTGCTCGAAGAATGAGCTGTGTGCCCGAAAAGTGAGCTGCGTGCCCGAAGAATGAGCTGTGTGCCCGAAAAGTGAGCTGCGTGCTCGAAGAAGGAACTGTGTGCCCGAAAAGTGAGCTGTGTGCCCGAAATGAGCTGTGTGCCCAAATGTGCTGTGTGCCCCAAATGAGCTGCATACCCGAAATGAGCTGTGTGCCCAGATAAACAGAGTGTTGTGTTTCGAGCTACGTGCCGAAACAACAGAATTTTGTGTTGTGAGCCGCGTGCCAAACAAACAAAGTGTTATGTTGTGAGCTGTGTGCCAAATGAATGGAATGCTATGTCACAAGCTGTGTGCCAAGTCTTGCATGGTGCATGCATTTTATCGCACTGTTTTGCACATCGCACTGTCTTATGCACACACTTACATCGCACTGTTTTGTGCATCCACCCTACATCGCACTGTCTTATGCACACACTTACATCGCACTGTTTTGTGCATCCACCCTGCATCGCACTGTCTTGTGCACTTGTATAGCATTATTTTGTGCATTCCTTCTGCATCGCATTGTCTTGTGCACTCTCTGGTCTAGGAGACCTTAAATCCTCTAAAGGTGCAATTCCTTTGGTGTTTGTCGTGCCCCAACGACTTCCGGCGGTCTGGTATAGCCACCTGCCTGTGTTTTCAGTGAGTTCCTAGGAGACTAACTGAGACGGTGGAAACTAGAGTTCGAATGGCTCATGCCTAGAACGCAAAGGTTCGGGATTTCCGAGACTAAAGTCTGGTTTAAATACTCAGGGGTATATCCTCGGCTTGAAATCTGTATGGCAACCCCATAGATTGAGATAGCATGTGTATGCGCCTCAATTCTAGATACTGAACCAACCTAGTCTGTCACCCTGTTGGAGAATAGGGAAAGCTACGACCATAGTCAGGGAGAAAAGTAGTACCTGCGGTTCAACCAAGAAGAAGCGAAAGATCCCCAGCAGCATGAGGTAAGTCATTTGCCAATTGCCCCTGTAAGGTACCTTCACTTCCTAGTTATTACGTTATATTTTAGTTACTACATTACGTTGCATATAGCATCTATCGCATGCATCTACTGCATATCCATTGTATCGCCTGTGCCTTTCCATGTTAAGCTTAGTCTGGCATATGCCCATACTTTTCACGTCAAAACATAGTTATGTGATTATGTGTACGCACCTATTCTACTAAGGGGATTGTGATTTGAGGGTGACAGCATCATTTCTGTGTTAGACGCGGTTTGTTTGTGTCCATGCCTTTCCCAGGCAAAATATGGTTTGGCCGCGCGCCTTATCCACTCCATCCATTGCATATAGAATATATTGCATTGTAGTTTGTTGCATTCAGCTGCATTGCCCATCTGTCGCTTGCACTTTTCCATGTTAAGCTTGGTCTGGCATGTGCCCATACTTTTCACGTCAAAGCATGGATATGTGATTATGTGTACACGCCTATTCCACTGAGGGAATTGTGGTTTGAGGGTGACGGCACCATTTTCATGTTAGACGTGGTTTGTTTGTGTCCATGCCTTTCCTAGGCAAAATATGGTTTGGCCACGTGCCTTATTCAATTCATCCATCGCATCCATTGCATTGTATTTTAGTTTGTTGCATCCAATATTTAGGATCACGATCTTTCCTTAGCGGATCATTCCTCACTTATATCATGCCACCCATTACTTTTATCTTGTGTTCCGTCTACACACACATAGTTCTGCATGTGTACGCGCCTATTCCACTGAGGGGATTGTGGTCTGAGGGTGTCGACACCTTTTCTATGGTAGACATAGTTCGATTTTGTATCTCCATCCTCTTTATGATATTGGTGTGGTTTTGTACTGCTTGTAGTTTGATCATCTCCATCCATTGCATATCATTTGCATTGTTTCATTACATTGCATTGCATAAATCCTCAATTTTCAAACCGGCTTCGCGAAAGCGTGTAAGTCCAATTATCAAACCGGCTTCGCATAGTGTATAAGTCCAATTTTCAAACCGGCTTCGCGTAGCATATAAATCTAATTATCAAAATCTTCCTGCATAACATTTTGCATCATGCCCCTGAACTACGCTGGTTTGATTCCTTGCAAAGGGATACGTAGGCAGCCTGCGGGTTCAACCAACTGCATCCGTATTTTGTTTATTTGTCCAAGTCTTCGGCCTTGTCAAAAATGGGTCGTCTCTAGGCTTTGACATTCACTCCCGTCACTTCTTGACTTCCGAGTTCTGTCAAAGAGGGGCAACTGTAGACACCCTATTTTTGACCGCCCTTAAGACTTGGGCACTACTAATGGTTTACTCGGTGATGAAGGTGCGCAGGGCAAAGGTTCAGTTTCTCTGGCAAGGAGAGAGTCAAATCTCAACTTCATACCCTTTTTGGACCAAAACAATCTTGATCAAAAGATTTTAGACCTTGAAACCCTCTCTTTCAAAATGTTTTAAAAATAAAGTTCCTACGATGTTCCGACGCTCGCATTTCGTTAAATGTTGCGCTTTTCGGTAAACCGAGCAAGGACAAAGTAGAAATGAATGAAAAAGAGATGAAATCTTTGAAAAATCTTTCAAAACAATTTGTTTAGGGGTTTGGAGTTGAAGAAAAGAGGAAAGGAGAGAAGAAAACTAGTTTGGGAGAAATTCGGCATGAATTCGGGTAAGACCAAAACTGCGCGGCTTCACCAAAACAGGCATAACTTTTTGCACAGTTATAATTTTGATGCAAGGCTAGTTCCATTGGAAAGATAACTTCCGGGGCTTCAATTTGGACACAAGAATAACCTGAAAAGGAGTTCAGATAAAGAAGTTATGGCCATTTGAAGTTGGACCTGAAAAGCAAATTTTCCTACCGACCAAGAAAACTAGCTGGCCGACCAGAAAAGGTGGCTGGCCGACCACTTCCTCCTGAAAAAGTGGTCGGCCGACCAGAAAGAGTGGTCGGCCGACCAGAAAAGTGGTCTACAGGTCCCAAACTCAGATATTTATCTTCCAGCTGTCTTCCACAACCTCCAGCTGTCCCATAGACAGATATTTTCGAGCCAACTCTCATTTTTGCTATATATGAGGCTATATCTCTCATTTTCAAGGGACAATCTTCTTGGAGAAGCTTGGGAGCTTCTCACTCTAAAAAGTCTCTCTCTCTCTACAACTTCTAGGGCTGAATCTCTGCCCCTCTCTCTATACACTTCACTCCCTTGCCCATTTTGTGCATAGAAGTGCTTAAAAGTGAAGAAATGCTTCTAGTTTGCCTAGGCATCCTTCATCAAAGTTAACCACCATTGGGTTGAGGTTCTTTGAGGATCATTTTCAGCTTCAAAAGCTGGTCTTGGCTCAGATTTTGGGCTGGTTTTGCAGTGCTTCAAGGGTAACACACTTTTTCCCTCTTTCAAGCTTTATTTTGATCCATCTCTTAGCCTAGTTTGCAATCATATTTAGGCTTTGTCATAAACTGTAAAAAGTCTTTTTTTGAGCTTCTAAACATGTTTGTTTAAGACTATTTTTCTGTTGGGGGTCATCTACCCCCTTGCATGCTTCATTTCCTCTTGTTTTAAGCCATGCATTAGGGCCTTTGTTGTGAGCTTTGTTGGCCCTTTTGACCACTGAAATCCAGCAGATTTTCAGTGGTTATTATGTGTCTTTGAGCTTCAAAATCAGAGAGGGGTGACCCTCTCACCCCTTGTTCTCTTTACTAGCTTTGTTGGCCTTACAAAGGAGCCCCTATTTGCATGTTTCAAAGCCATGCTCCAGGCCATTTTTGATGAGTTTTGTGACCTGCATGACCTCTGTCTAGAGGTGGTTTGGCCATATTAAGTGTCCATTATGCGTGTGTAGAGTAATCTTCTTCAAGGCCTTTCAAAGGGGCTTTCACTTGCATGCTTCCTAGACTAATTTCAGGGCCTTTTTGGTGAGTTTTAGGGCCCTCATAACCTCTTTCCAGAGGTGGTTTTTCCATTTTGCATGTCCATCTTATATGTGTAGAACAACCCCTTGCATGGCCCTCCAAAGGAGCCTATCATTCTTGCATGCATTGACTGAGTTTCAGTGGGTTTTTGGGCATATTTTGGCATGGCATACTTCTTTTTTTGGCTGGTTTGGTGAGCTCTCATATGCTTCATATAGTTGTAGTACAACTCATAGTTCACTAGCTTTCTTTGCATGCTTTGTTGACCCTTGATTCTAGCACATTTTGACTACGCCTTAAACTGATTTTGTGCATATTTTGGACTGCCCTAGCTCTGTTTTTGGGTCTTATGGTCGAATGATGCTTGTTTTGCGTGCTTGTAGTTCAATACACTTGCCTAGCTTTGAGATTTGAGGACTATTGCATGCATATACTGAGGTGTTTTCATGCTTTGGGGTCATCTTACATCATATTTCAGAGCTTATGTGAATGTCATATCCTCATGTTTTCTCCTCTTTAAATGCTTTTGAGAGTCGGGCTTGTATGCCTCATTTACCGACCATTGAATGAGCTCCATTTCTTTGCATTCCGAGCCATCATTTTAGGCCATTTCCCTACTATTTCAGACCTACCTAGGGTCTGTTTGGGGTTGGTTTTGCCATTCGTGCATTGCCTTGTGTACCTCTAGTGTAACGCACTTCACTAGTTTTGGTATTCGGGTCATCTAGCTTGCATTGTGTGACATATTTTCATGATTTGAGACCATCTTTTATGCCATTTCAGAGCTGTATCATGTGCCATCTTATGCCATATTTCATTCCTTGCCATGCCTTGTTAGAGTTGCATGTTGTGCCTTAGGATCGGTCCATTGCATTCGTGCATGCTTGCATGTATTTCGGTTGTCTCATTTCCATCACATGGCTACTGATGTGAGTGTGGCTGAGGTCTACTCATATTGGTGTAAGTCCTTGCATTGTGTATGCCATTTTAGTCCATAGCTTTGCGTATGCTAGGTTGCATATTAGTGCATTGTGCATGCCATGTTGTGTCACGTGCATTGTGTATGCCATTTTAGTCCATAGCATTGCGTATGCTAGGTTGCATGTTAGTACATTGTGCATGCCATGTTTGTCACGTGCATTGTGTATGCCATTTTAGTCCATAGCATTGCGTATGCTAGGTTGCATGTTAGTCGCATTGTGTATGCCATCTCATTGCATTGTGTTTGGAGTAGGGTTAGCCCAAACACGGGAAACGATGGACGTTTCGTACCCGAAGTGACGGAACGTGCCTCAATTCTCGGTCGCCGACACTCCGGATTACCCATGATGGAGTCTAGGCCTTGTTGTGTTGTCATGTGCATTCATTTCACATCGAGTCGTGCAATTCGACTCCTCGGCCATCATGCATCGAGATGCGTGATTGGTGGCACGAGGATCGAAGTGTGCATACATATGTGAAAATACCTTGCCATGCCCCTTTCTTGCTCTCTGTTGTAGCAAACCAGAAATTAGCAGCCTCCTAGAGCTCTGCACAGCATTCCGGCATTAATTGCAAACAGAGGCGAATCGGGGCATCGCAATGGATTTTTGCACCAGGCAACTCAAGCATGCATCATTCATCATTCGGAACAGAGCTGAGGCGGTCCATGGATTTGCATACTAGTTTATTTCATTTCTTAGTTAATTTGTTAATTAATTAGGGTTTTGTACTTATTCGGACTGTAATTATTTATTCGGACTATATACTATTTATTCGGACCCTCCGAGCGAGGGCACAATTGTAATAAGTGTGCGTGTATGTGATGTATGTCTTCCAACCCCACGTCTTTCTCCCTTTTATTTACCAGCTTATGATGGTTAGTTTAGGGCATGTTTCAATTAGCATACTTATGCTCGCATGTTTGCATCCATTCATCTGTCTTGCATGCACCGGGCTCGGCACATCATACTAACTGCATTGTATTTCAATTCCGAGTTGAATACGTGTTAGCTGTAGTATCATCATATGCCATCTTAGAATAGTCGAGCCTATCTTAGTTGCATTCTTGTATGTGTTGCATTAGACATTTCAGCATAGTTAGGATTATGCATTCGATTACTAACTAGCTTCTGTTTTGGCTCGGAGTACTAGGTAAGCTTTTATGCTTTAGCATCCTTGCATGTGTGTGAGTGACTGCCATGATAGCATGCTTGCCATGAGGCTATGTGCTTATGTGATATACCTGCCTGAATGCCTGTGGGTGAAGGTTGGATTATCTGGATTGGAATAATGCATTGACTGTGAGTTTTAAGCCCACCAGATAGTGGCAAATCACCATGTTTTCTAAGCCCACCTGAGGGTGGCAAATCCACATTTTAGCCTACTTGCGAGTAGCAAACCGCTTTCAAAAACAAACATGAAATGTTTTGTTCCAACTCAGGCGATCCAATCTATAGTTGTATGCTGTGTGCATCACATAGTAATTCTAGGCTAATAACCGGAATAAGAACACATAATGTTTTCAAAACTTGATATCATGGTTAGTAAAGGCCAATCTTCGATCGGGCGAGCGGGGGTGCTCACGAAGTGACCTTCCCCAATCGTACCCAAGTTCCTGAGCCGAGGTAACTTTGGTGATGACGGACACGTGGCCTTAGGCAACGAGTCAGGGTTTCCTAAATTTCCCCAAAAATAAATATTTAGGTGGCGACTCTGTATCTGGCAAAGTAGTCCATGTTTGGCACTTCTTTCAAAAAATCTGTTTTCAAAAACGATTTGTCGGATTTGGACTCTTTGATGATTCATCGGTCTTGCATTGCACTCTGCGAGATTAGATACAGGACCGTGACATTGAGTCCTGAACTGTAGTGAGCCCAAATGAACAAAACAGGATTTTCCCTCCCGGGACGTTCGGGGACGTCTACAACCACCACGGGAGTCCCACGCCTTGAGGGATTTAAATAACCATTAACCTCTGTTATGTGCAGAGCAAAGTGCTATGCGGAGCTAAGTGCTACACTATTGTGGGAGCCACCTCTAGAATCCGTACGAGCCACCTCTTGAATCCGTACCTCTGTTCTGTGCGGAGCTAAGTGCTACACTATCGTGGGAGCCACCTCTAGAATCCGTACGAGCCATCTCTTAATCCGTACCTCTGTTCTGATTGTCACTTCTGTGACCTCTGTTATGTTCTGTTCAGTACCGTAGTTATGGTCATTTACTTACATAATTTATGTATTTCAGTTTCTGCCACTTAAATGATTTGTTTACCAAATTACCGTGGTTATGGTTATTTATTTATATAATCTCAGTTTTGCTACTTAAAGGATTATTTGTTCCGACTAGGTTATCTTAAATGTTTTGGCCTAACGAACTATCCATGGTTATTTCGTGTCCCTTATACTCTTGGTATAATATTTCTCACTCTGCCATGTGCTTATAGCTGTTTACCAATTTTCAGGAAATAATGCAATTCAGAAATAGTTTTTGGAAAGTCTTAGATGCGGGGCTGCGGAATAGACACACACAGTACTTTTATTGATATTTTTCTATGTAAATATCGCCCTTTTTGGTCAGTATAATTTTGTAATAAAAATAGAAGCTCCAATGATTCTTTTGGTACCCTCATTTAAATATTACTTCCGCTCGCGTTTATTGATTTGCTTAAGAATTGGCCGTAGGTAATTTCAATTACTGGCCATCACGATACTTAACCATTGGGTACGGGGAGCGGGTCGTGACATATTTAGTCGCTAAAAGCGTGGCACTCTTTTTTGACTACCAATTTTTTTGTCGCTAAAATCATGGTGCTCTTTTTTAGCTACTAATTTTTTAGTCGCCAAAAACTCTTTTTTTTTTTTTTTGGCTACTAATTGTTTAGTCGCCAATAAGTTCCATTTTTATTTTTTGGCTACTTAAATGTTTAGCTCCTGTAACATGCCCGCGAGGGACCTCAACGGGTTACAGTTCGGACTCAATTTGTGTCTCGGTTCTTAATCTTGAACCAAAGAGTCCAAATCCGGCAAATCGTTTTGAGAAAACAGATTTTTGAAAAGAAGTGCCAAACATGGACTGCTTTGCCAGATACAGAGTCGCTACCTAAATATTTTTTATGGGGGAATTTAGGAAACCCTGACTTGGTGCCAAAGGCCACGTGTCCGTCATCACCAAAGTTGTCTTGGCTCGGGAGCTTGGGTACGATCGGGGAAGGTCAGCTATGAGCACCCCCTTTCGCCCGGTCCGAAGACCGGCCTCTACTAACCGTGATATCCGATTTTGAAAACCTTATGTGCTCTTATTCCGGTTATTAGCCTAGAATTACTATGTTATGCGCACAGCAAACAAGTATAGACTAGATTGCCTAATTTGGAAACAAGCATTGCATATCCGTTTGTTTTGAAAAGCGCTTTGGAATTTGCTACTCGCAAGTAGGCTAAAACGCGGATTTCAACGATTTTTTCCAACTCAAACAATCCAACCTTCACCCACAGGCATTCAGGCAGTTTATCTCATATAAGCATTTAGCCACATGGTAATCATGCTGTCATGTTAACATTCACACGCATGCGAGATGCTAAAGCATAAATACTTACATTGCACTCCATGCCAAGACAATAAACTAGTTAGCAAACATGCGTGTCCTAGTTCATGTTAAGTGGCTAATGCAACACATGCAAGGATGCAGTTAGAGTAGGCTCGACTAACCCTAAAATGGAATGTGAAATGCTACAATTATCACGTATTCAATTTGGAATTGAAAATACAATGCAGTTTGTATGATGTACCGAGCCCGGTGCATGCGAGACAAATGCATGGATGCACGCATGCGTAGTATAAGGTATGCTAATGTAAATATGCCCTAATCTACCATCGTAAGCAGGTAAATAAAAGGGAAGAAAGAAGTGGAGGTTGGAAGACATGCACACATACGCACCCACACTTATTACAGATTCGCCCTTGCTCGGAGAGACCAAAAGAATAATACAAATTAATTAACTACGCAAGCTAATTGAATATTACAAATTGCCTAATTAGTTAACAACTAACTAAACTAGGAAAAATAGTAAACCGCCTCGGGAGGAGAGCCTGACGCAACGCATGCTCGGGTCCTGCTCGGAATTGCACTGTCATGCATGGTCTGCCTCTGTTTTCCCTGCTCTGCCCCTCCAAAGACTGCCAAAGCCTCAGGGATGCCTCTCTGGACATTGGGGAACACTACCGGCTGAGTAGAATAGCCACCGGCTGCAGCATGTGATCATCGGCTGGAGATGAGGCTATCGGCCACCAATACATTGCCGATCGGCACTAAATATTGCCGGCCGGCCAAGAATGCCTGCAGAACCTGCAATTGACAGCAGCAGAGGACAAGGCATAGCATGGCGATACAATTTAAGCAATGTAGGCACCAATCATGCCCCTTATCATGTTTGTGACTCAAAGGGGCATGTGCCTCGATTCTCGGACCACCAATCACGCATTTCCATGCACGATGGCCCAAAGAACCAAGTTGTGCACATTGATTTCAAATGCAATGCAAACAACCAAACCAAGGCCCAATCCCTATCACTAATCAAGGGACAAAGCATGCATGTAAGATGCAATGCAACCTAGGCATGCAAGCTAAGGATGCAACATGAACATGTGGACAAACAATGCGCACTAGGCATGCAACCTAAGCAAACAAACACGTGAGACATGCAAACTAACCAAGCATGCAAGGCTTGCAACATGTAAGCAACTTGACCAAAGAAGAATGCATGCCAAATACGAAGGGTTCCGAGCATGCAACACATGAGATAGGCCAAGTATGTGACAACACACGAGGTAAGCATGCAAACAAGCAAATGATGGACTTAAACATGACTTGGGCAGCCCTAACTAGGCCCAAAATCAGTGGCCAAAGTGCTCAAATATGAGGGCTAAACACACATATACACATGCACATGTTATGGTCCAACGCTTAAGCATATAAAGGCAACTTTTAAACACATTCAAAGAGGCCAAACAATAGACAATTAGCATGCAATGAAAAGCTTTAAAATCATGTTATAAGAGGTGCCAAACCAACTTAAACAAGGCAAACATTAGCATGCAAATGGTCCGAGTACTAAGGCTCACCAAAGAGGCAATGGACTACACTTAGTATAACCACACATGGCAAGACTTAAGCGACCATAAACAGAGTTTTAGCACACAAAACAAAGCCCAAAAGGCCAACTAGATGGCATCTAAATGGTTCCAATTCAAAGGCATGCTCAAATGCTAAAACATGGAGCATACAACACAAGCTTTTGAAGCATCAACGAGGTGTCCAAGGCAAGCATACAAGCACACCAAAGGGACTGAAATGACATGTAGGATGGTCCTAAACCACTAAATTAATGCAAGCAATGCATGCTATACATTTACCTACTTGAAGCATACAAGCCATAATACAAAGGAGCTATATAATGCATGCCAAGATCGACTCAAACAAACATGGACAGACCTAAAACATGGCAAAATAAGCACAAAACCTTCACAAGGCTAAACCTAAAACATGCTAGAACAAAGGCTAACAACCTAAGGCATATTAAGGCAATAACAAGGCATTACATGGTAGGTATGCTAAGCATGCATGGTGTACCAAAACCAACTTAATACAAAGTTAAATCATGACAATATAAGCATAAAATACAGCCATGGCATGATCAACAAAGCCTAAGCTAAATGCTGCCTTAAGAGGCCAAAAAGGGTCCCTTTCAAGGACAACAAGGAGAGGGGTGGCCCTCCCCTTTTGGAGACTTCAAGACACCATCTCCACCACTGAAATCCCTC
Organism: Camellia japonica; assembly: GCA_030407325.1. Taxonomy (NCBI): domain Eukaryota; kingdom Viridiplantae; phylum Streptophyta; class Magnoliopsida; order Ericales; family Theaceae; genus Camellia; species Camellia japonica. The sequence goes on along the minus strand of JAPPVO010000013.1, from coordinate 69,164,803 downwards.
AAGATTTCAGTGGTGAAGAGGCCCAAACACCAAAGTCTCGAAACTTGCACAAAAATAGCACAAAAAGGAGCCTTACAAGGCTTAGGAGGGGTCAAACAAACCCAAACCACAAAAACACTCTTAATAAACAATCAAGAGGGCTAAAAAACAGAACTTTTTTGTATTATACACTAAGCATGAAAACAGCTCTAAGATGGGTAGAAAAGCAATGCAAAAATGGGGAATAAAAGGGAAGTTTCTCACCCTTGTAGATCACCTTCACAAATGATGCTCCAACAGCCCTCCTTGGCTTGAATCCAGCTCCAAAACACCAAAACCAGCCCCTTAGAACCTCAGTAGCCAAAGGAAGGTGAAGCACTAGGTGTTTGTGCAATAGTATGGACTAAAACACCTAGAACACAAAGAGAGAAAAAGGAGAGATAGGAGATATGTATGAACCCTAACCCTAAAACTAGAGCTTCTCTCTGTGTTTTTCTCTCCAAAATTCTCTAACCTTATGCCAAGAGAAGAGGCCCTTCTCTTATAGGCAACCAACTTGTAAAGCTTATACAACAAGCTTACAAGGAGGGCATCCCTCCATACACGTGTATGGAGGGGAACCAAATGCCACACAGCTGTCCTAAAATATCTGAAAAAGCAGATGAACAGTAGTCGGCTGGCCAAAAATGTCATTTTGACAAAAATGACTGCCGACCGGCAACAAAGAGTGCCGACCGGCCACATACATTGCCGGTGGCAACAAAAACCAGCCGGTTAGCCACTGCCGGTGGTGTGTGGGGATGCCTCACAAGGCATTCCCTACCCCTCCAAGGCAAAACACAAGTGTTTGGTGCAAAACCAGACACAAAACGGTCGAGTTCGGAGATCCTGAGGCAAGGCGCGTAGCCGAGACCTCCGGGAACTCCAAACGAACACAAACATGGATGATCACCGGGTGCTCAAACGGTGACATCCAAGTCTTGAGGACGGTCAAAAATGGGGTGTCTACAGCTCCCAAAAGCTCTATTTATTAATTTTTTTAAAATGCACAAATTTAATATTTTTCATTAATTTCTAAATTATATGCATTCCATTATCAATGCAACATTAACCTGTATATATACATAATAATACATCTATCAATTATAATCTAAATCTATTATCAATAATACCCATTTCATTATCAATTATCTAAAAACTTTAACTTTAAGTTTAACTTTAACTCCTTCAAATGCTTCATATACTTTAATTCCCTCAATATATGTGCGATTATATGTGTGATTATATGTTTGATGTGAAACTTCATGTTTTGATGTGTGAATTATACGTTTATAAATTTGTATTTGTTGGTTATGAGAAAACTTGTTGAGATTGCGACTGTTGGATTGAAAATTTAAAGCCTTAGAGGCGCGATAAATCAAAATTGACTTTACAGTTATGATTAGCATAAATTTTAGGACATTATATGAAGTTTTGTAAAAATTTGATTCGTAACGAATTAATTAGCTTTATTTGGTTAAAACTCCTAGAGTTAACACTTTGAAACTGAAATTAACGACTTTAATAAGTATAGAAACCGAAATTGAGTACATGAATATGCTAATGGGAATTTTTAGAACCCTTTAGGGAGGTTTAATTGAAAATTGATTCAGTTTGATTCGTTAAGGCGTGTTTGGCAAGCATTTTTAGCCATATATATATATATATATATATATGTAATAAAAGCCCCTTTTGAGCTCATCTTCTCTCATTTGGTGAGTGGAAAAAATCTAGAGAGTCACCCAAGAGAGAGAAAGAAGAGAAGAGAAAAGAGAGAAGAAGAAAAGAGCATAAATTAAAACTTGAAGACTTGAGAAATTGGAAGGGGAAATCAAGAATATAGCTCAAAGTAAGTGAAAATCCACTAGACTTCACTTAATCTTTCTTCAATTGGTTAGAATCAAGTCTTAAGATGAAGCTTTTACCCCCATTAAAGTTAGGGTTTATGAGTGATGATCTTGAGTGAATATATTTCATAAAATTGAACATGTACTCTTTGGATTTGGTTAATTAAAAGGTTGATTCCTATGTTTTGAGTTATCTTGACTTAGATTTTGAGCAATTGCCTTTTTGTTTATCTTGGTCTTTACATTTTTGTATGTTTTGAACCTATATATGTATATATGTTTGTATATGCCATGAAAAGATGAAGAAAATGAAGAAAGTATGGAAATTAGAGCCCTATGTGTTAACTTAAAGGAAGTTGGATCTAATTGAACTTGAATCTATGTTTTGTTATGCTCATATGTTATGTTTTTGGAGTGGAATTGCTTGAATTGAACCTTGGAATTGAGTTTAGAAAGCTTGAATTTGTTGGATTTTTGGACTGCTCAAACAGAGCCTAGGACCACACATGCGAGGCCCATGGTCGCACGTGCGAGAGGCACAGCTGCACGCACGGAAAACAGAGGAGATAGACTGGGGCATTCTGCAATAAAAGCACGTGCGGCACACTTTTCCGCACGTGCGGTGGGGGACTTCCGTACATGCGGCTAATGGGGGGAATTTCTGTTAACTTCTGCTACTCTATCTAACCTTCTGAAACTGTTAATGTGTCTATTTGATCCCTCTAAAATACTTGAAAGTGAATAGGAAGTAAACGAATCAAACAAATGATTAAAGAGATAAACTAAGGAAAGAATGCATTATTTATCCGTTTGGGTATGTGTGCTATGTGTAGGTCACTTGCGGAAAGAGACCATTGCTCGCCTAAACCATTGTGAGTAATAATATTGTAACGATTTATATATTTATTTTTGTATTCCTGTTTATGAGTTATGTACCTTGATTGTACTTAGCACATTCGAGATAAATTATACTGTGGTTTATGCATTATGATTGCGAATGGCATATTTGGATAAATGGTGCTATGAGTTATGCATTTTTGTTTGTGAGTGGTATACGTTAAATAAATTTAAGTAAATGGAAATGGTTGAGCAATGATACAAGTATGAGCAATGGCAGATGAAGCGGACCTAAGGTCATTCTGTTTCCGTTATATATGAATAGTGGCCCTAAGGCCAAGGGAGATGGAGACATGTCGATATTCCATCTACCCTATTAGGCCCAGAACAACTGTTGATACGCTGGGCCCAAGGCTGTTTTGTATTATGTTGAGCCCGAAGCCGTTTTGTATTATGTTGGGCCCGAGGCCGTTTTGTATTATGTTGTGCCCGAGGCCGTTTTGTATTATGTTGGGGCCAACGCCATTTTGTATTATGCTGGGCCCGAGGCTGTTTTGTATTATGTTGGGCTCGAGGCCGTTTTGTCTTACACTTGGCCCGATGTCGTTTTGTATTATGTTGGGCCCGAGACTATTTTGTATAATGTTGGGCCCAAAGCCGTTTTGTATTACGCTTGGCTTGAGGCTGTTTTGTATTATGTTGGGCCTAAGGCCGTTTTGTATTACGCTGAGCCCGAGGCTGTTTTATATTATGCTGGGCCCGAGGCCGTTTTGTATTATGTTGGGCCCGAGGCCGTTTTGGAATATGACGAAAGGGACATGTAAACGTTAGATAAATATTCTCCAAGACATATGCCTATTCACTCGAACCTCTTTACATTATTATTATTATTCACTGAGCCTTGCTCACTTCATTTTTTTATATATGTTTATGTAGGTGATCAGCTTGGAGGACAGCCCTAGGTCAACTTCAGGAGCCCTTTCTGGTGGGTCTGTTGTGTTAAGCTCCACAATTGAAGCTTTTTGTCTGATTCTTTTGATGTCACATGTTTTGTCAAGTTTTTGGTGGCTTTTGTTAAACCCTTGAGTAAATTATAAATTTTTGGTTGCTAACTCCTTGTATATACCTATAACATGGACTTGTATGCATATATATGCATAAATTGTGTATATTTAAAATCCCGGCATATAAGTACTGCTCAATGGACGTTCTGTAATTTATTTGCTTCCACTTTAGGCCCCGTTGTCGGATGCGTATTATTGAAATTTTGTTTTGAGGCCTAAGTACAAGCCGATCATGGACCAAACTTTTAGGGACGGGTTTGAGTCGTGACACTTAAAGTCTGAATTGTTTTTATTAGGTAAAAATTTATACTCTAAAGCCATGAACAGTTAATAGATGCTAGCATTTCAGAACTTACCTTGACAATTTTGATCTTCTTCTTTTTACGAAATGGTCTATTTGTGGACATTTTAGAGTAAACCCAACTTCATACAAATACAAGGCAATTAAAATCAAAATGTTTAATCTCAGATCATGCTTTTTATGCCACATTTAAAATAAACACTTGGTATTTTCGATTATCTAGGAAAGGAAGGTTTGAAGAGGGGTTTCAAAAATGGATTTCACAGATATGGAGGTGGAGACGGGAAGAGTTAAGGAATCCATTTGCCCACTATATGAATGGCGATGGCTGGGTCGATTTCGAGGTAGGTTTGCGTGAAGTAGGTATGCGGATGGAAGAAGAAAAAAACCCTAGAGATCGAAATTAGGAGAACAAAGTCTGAGATACAAATATATATATATATATAGAGAGGACATACCTTGGGTTGTGCTCTAATGGTGGATCGTGACTCCGAGATAAGACGATATAGGCTGCTGGTTTGTGATGGTCCTCGTGTGCGACAAGCTTCGACGTCGATGGTGCTCCTGTACCAACGGCGATGGAGACAAAAGAGAGAGAGAGAATCAGAGGGCAGACGCGAAAGAGAGAATTGGAGGGCAGACGTGAGAGAGAAAGAGAGAGTGTCTATCCCACAGTAAGAGAGACCCACGTTTTTAAACCCTACCTCGTTATTATTTTTTTCCCCGACTAATTGTTTTTAGTCGCCAATAAGTAATACATATATTTCTTTCCCCTACTAAATATTTTAGTAGCGAATTAATTTAGAAATCCTTCCAAAATTTGAAGTCCTTCCTCCAAAATTTTTAATTACAATTGTCGACTAAAATTTAGTAGCTAAAAGTTAGATAAATATTGAATAAATTATTTGTAGTAGCTAAAGATCATACATTTAGAGACTATTTTTTTTTTTTTTTGGTCGCCCAAAAGTGTATTTTCTGGTCATTTTATACAATTGGTGACTAAACATTTTGGTTGCCAATTAATTTTATAAATCCCTCCAAAATTTGAAATGTCTCCCTCCAAATATTTTAGTTCTTTGGCGACTAAAATTTGTTTATGTCGTTGAAAATAAATTTTTGGCAACCAAACTATTGGTCTCCAAAGATAAAAAGTAATTTTTGTTTTTTATTCGGCGACTAAATAATTTTAGTAGCCAAAACTAACTGTACAGTGACTAAAATATTTTTTTATCGTTGAAAATAAATATTTGGCAGATAAAAAGTAAATTTTTGTTTTTTACATTCAGTGACTAAAAGTAATTTTAGTAGCCAAAACTAACTGTTTGGTGACTAAAGTATTTTTTTAGTCACAAATTGTGGCATTTTTAGCGACTAAATTTTTTTTAATCGCCAATAATCAATATACCCTGACTAAAAAAAATTAGTAGCTAAATATTGTACTTTTGCCGACTAATTTAATTTTTGGTCACCAATTCCACAACTTTTGACGACTAATTTTTTTTTAGTCGCCAAAAATACAAATTGTTGTAGTGCATTCTAATTTTATAATAGGTTGGACATTTAAACTACCAAGAAAGAATGTTGTTCTATTCAAATTAAAGAAAATTAATTTTCGAATATTGTGAATATATTGATTTAGGAAGCATCAAATACATATTTATAAGTATCTAAAGAATATATTCGGTATAGATAATACAAATACACCTATAATTCTTGTTCAGGATTAAAGAAAATTAATTTTCAAATAATGTGAATATATAGATTTAGGAAGCATCAAATATATATTTGTAAGAATCTAAGAAATATTTTTGATACACTTCTATATACCACCATATTAGTAATGTGGAAGAAAAATAAAAATTAAAAATTAAGACTTAACATTTGATGAATCAAATATATGCTACAAAATGTTAGAATATAAAATCAAATAGCATGTTTCAACTTCTAAGATAAGTTCAAGTAGAACAACATGAATGCTGAACATCTACGAAGTTTCCTAATATTACTGTTTGTTTGTGTTGAATTTATTATGGAGAATTGATGTTAAGGGATAGGAAAGAGGAAAGAAAGAGGAAAGAGGAAAAATTGCAATTTAGGAATAGCCTCTTTTTCTTTTTCTTTTTAAAATTTTCTTGAAATAATATCTCAGTCGTGGTTAGTTCTGAGAAAATTGTTATTATGTCACAACGGTTGTCAGGACATTCTAGAAAATACCCTTAAAAAAATTACGATTCAATTATGATTTAGAAATGTTCTAATCACTTTGGAAAAGTATTACGTGCTTTCTACACAAAAACATAATATATAAATATATAAAAAAATTAAATTAAATTAAAAAGTGTAATAAACTACCAATATAAACTTTGAATTAAATTAAATTACAAACAGTGCAAGTTTTAAAAAATAATTATATAGATCAGTAATAAACTTTATTCATATTAATAATTAATGTCATAAATTTTTTCATCAATTTGTAATAATTTTGTGAAAAGACTCCCAAGTGTCAATTACCCAATTGTTTAGTACTAAAATGTGACACATTTTTTAATTTAATTAATTTATTTATTTTCAAACGATGAGGAGATTAACTACAAATATAAGAAAAATTACATATTATATACAATATGAAAAAAAATTACATTCGAACAATCATATTCAATTAGCCAACTAAACTAACTCAACTTTTGTTTGGCATCCTAATCTTAGGATAAAATAGTCACAAAATAAATAAAAAAAAGGTTAAAAAGTGTAAAATGTCACATCTAAATCATAATCATTTTATTTTTTCTCTTACAAAAGTAAAAAAAAGTTAAAAAACTCATCTCAAACGAGATTTTTTAATCCATACTAAAATAACCAAAAAATTAAAAAGTAAAAAAATCAACCCACATCTCAAACGAACCCTCAATTGTTTTAATATTTTTTCATAGACATGCAGATCATGACAATCATAACGGTGATGCAACTCCCAAACAAATTTTATTAGTAAAATTTCCAATTTTCCATCTCATCTCTATATTATTAACATTAGAGTAATGTTAGGTTTTATAAAAGAAATATTATGAAAATTTCTCCGGTCTTAAATTGCACATACAATAAAACACCATAAACTAATTAAAAAATAAAAAAAAAATTATTTTTCCCTCGTAAAGTCTTAGTTGTATTGTAAGCCGTGACGATACAAAATATTGCATCTTAAAATTTTGCTTTAAAGATTATTACGTAGTTTTAGTTGAAAAATTAGCAGTTAACCCGTACAATGTACGTATTATTTTAAAATATATATTTGATGGTACAATATGTGTTATAAAAGATTAATTTTAATTTAAATTTAATATTAAAATTAAAGTATGATTTTAATTATTTATTTTAATAATATTGACGCTATCATTATATAAAATTATTATTTCAATACTTATATATATTAGTTTTAGTTAAATTATTTATGTATTTTGATAATTTTAGTTTTATCATATTATAAAAGTATAATTATCATATAATAATTTTGTATGATATATATTAAATTATAAAATAGTAAAACAAATACTCATTTTGATATTAAAAATAATAGTTAAATTAGAAGAATAATTAGTAACATAAAATTAAAAGTAATTCTAACTATTTAATTTTCTTTTATATTAATTTGGAAAATAAAAATATGTAAAAAATAGAAATTATATAAAATTTATTAAAAAAATTAGATATAAATATGTTGTAGTTGGATTATCATATAATGATTTTATATGATAGATATATGTTAAATTATAAGATTATAAAATAAACATTCTTAATTAAATTAAAATATCAACTATATAAAAGAAATTCAAAAACGACTAGTCAAGAAAGAATCACATAACAACATTTAAACTTAAAAAGAAAAAATAATGAAAACATCCAAACGATAGATACATCTCAATATGTGAAGTGATTAATTATCTGTAATATGATGTCAAAATATATAAAAAACTTGCTGTTCAACAATTGAAAAAATAATTCAAAAAGTAAATCCAAACTTTAAAGGTTCCTCTAAAGTATCATTGTTGTGCAAGTTTTTCTTCCTGTGAGTTGTAATTATATAAAATAATGTAAAACATGAAGTATAATTTCATATATAGAATCAATATAAAATTTAAATGACAAATCTTTAATATAGAATTAGTATTGGATATAGAATAATGCACGGAAAAATAAGAATAAAAAAAAAAACATTAAAAAAATCCTAACACCCATGAAAGAATTAAGGATAAAATGTTAAACATAAAATTGGTATTGAGTTTGTCGATTATCTCAATTTACTATAAAAAAAATATATAGAAAAGAAATATTTGTCAAATATAGTCTATATAAAATAGATAAAGTTAATATAATTTAAATTATATTTGGATTTGTGTAGAACTTTATATGTAATTAAGAGAATATATACTGACGTGACTCTCTTCAAAACAAGTAAAATCGTATAATATGCCACCTAAGCATTAAAAAAAACACTTATGATTAATTTGCCTTATAATCTTGCATCAGTTTCATGTGATTTTCCCAAAAGTAATATGCAGCCCGTTTAATTTGGGCTTTTAGGATTCACTTTTTAAAAAATTAAAATTTTCATTTTTCGTGTTTTTTATTTTTATTGAATTTTTTTAATAGTCTAAGCAATTTTTTTATTTTTTAAATATACCTAACATAAATACAATTAAAAAATATAATATTTGTAAATATCAAAAATATAAAAAATATATAAGAATTTTATACATTTTTTGTATTCTTATGTATTTATTGATTTTTTAAAATATTTTATTTTCTAAATACATCTAAGGTGCATTTTAATAAGTAAAAAAAATTATTTAAAATTTAAAAAATATTCTTTAAAAACAAAAAAAATATAAAAAATTAATTTTCAAAAAAATTAAATGTAAAAAATTGAAACAAACACGCTGATTTGTCTTCGAATGATTTATTCTGACAGAATTGACTTAATTTCCCAATCAACAGCAGGGCAAGCTTGATGTGCCATGGCTGCCTGGTATTCACAAACGTATTCTCTTCAAACACGTCTCCCCCCCTCTCTCTCTCTCTCTCTCTCTCTCTCTCTCTCTCTCTCTCTCTCTCTCTCTCTCATGGGATAAATCATTTGAATCTTTTTGTTTTGGAGCATAGCTAAGTCCTCATTTGGTCAATATTTTGAGATTAAAAAAATATAAAATATAGAATACGCCATACAAGTTAATAAAATAAAATATCACATTCAAACTATAATTATTATATTTTTTTCTTTCACAAAAATCAAAAAAATTCAAAAACAAAAACCAAACGAAACTAAAAAAGTCAGATTAAAAAAGTCTCAACACAAAAAAGTTAACTACCGTAGGCAATACCAAACGAAACTTAAGTTATCTTCTCTTTTTTTTCCTTCCATTTTTTAATCTTTAATGTTTTTTTTTTATTTATAATTATGTTTTTTTTTTTTTTCCAATTTATGATGAATCTAACAAGTAATTTTTTTTTAAAATTCTATAAAAAAAATTTAAAAAGCCAAAAAAAAAAAAAAAATTCACTAAATTAATGAAACATCCATTTCCAACTTTGAATAGTAGAAGAAATCTAATATATTTTTTCTTATTAATTAAGGCCGCTCAATAATATTATTAAAAAAAATTTCTTTGTAAAGAGCTGAAATTTATTTGTGAAAAAATAAATTTCTTTATGAAGAATTGAAAATTTTTGTCTTTGTGAAATGTTGAGATACCCCAATTACTATGGGCTCATTTGGGAAGTTGATTATTTTAGTAAGTTATTTTAATTTTTGTCTGTTTTAGGCCTCTTTTAGAAAGATAGTAGAAATCCACTTTTTGGCTTTTAACTTATTTTGAGTCACATTGCCTCTCTAATTTTTTACACATTTTTTTAAAAAAAGATAAAAAAAAAAAAAAAACTAAAAAGCTAGCTTTTAACTAACTTCTCAAAAAAAAAAAATTTGTGCGTGGGAAGATGCTTGATTTTTTTTATAGTTAGATGTGATATTTGTGAGAGAAAAAGTAAAATAATTATGGATTTGACGTGACATTTTATATTATTGATTATTTTATTATATTTTGTCTTTTTATGGATTTTAGCCAAAAAAAAAAAAAAAGAAGCTAATAACTCACTTGCCAAACAGGGTCTATGAAAATATTACATGCCGTTTATCTTATAAAATCATAATATGTGAGACCTTGAACCAAAAATTCTTAATTTTTTTTTTTTTTTAAAGTTTTAGTTCGTCTTGTCGAGCTGAATCTAGAAGGTTGGTTGTTTGAATTTTTTTTTATAAAAAAGTTCAATTTCGAAAATAAGCCCCTATAAAACCAAATTAACAAACTCCAAATGCCCAACTAAATCAATTTCATATAATGTTAACTTTAAAATCCAAACTTGAGAGAATTTGAGAGTATCGTAGAACCCAGTTTAATCCGTTTATTTTGCAAGGCCATCCATAGTATCATCTATGAAAAAAATTAGGACAATCTCATAATTGTAATTTTATCATTTTATCATGTTTGTCTCCGAAAAATAGGCAAGTTGTATGTTTTCGAAAATAGATGCTTACGATTATTGGATTGACTTAACTTTTTATGAATGATTTATATAGAAAATCATACAAAATAAACCATTTGAATCATCGAAATAAAACTCGTAATGAGTTCCACAACCTCCTCAAGTTCATCTAAGTCCATTTCTTTATATATTATTTGATGTGTACACATATTAATTAGACATTAATGACAAAAATGAATCTCATGCGGATATAAAGGATTATTGTACTATTACTCATTTAGGTAATTGAATCCAATTATCAATGACAATCCAAATTTTCTTAAAATCTCGGATTAAATATTAAAATCAAGCTCCGTAATATTGGGCTTTTCAAAAGTTGAGCCTTTAGCAATAACTATTAAATTTTTTTTAAGAAACAAATTTATTAACCTAATAATTGAATCACACCTATCAATTATGCATGAAATAGTTAGGCACATGAGCTAATTTGTTACCAAAATTTCAAGGCCATCCTTAGAAGAGTCACAAAATGGCACCTACCCTTGTCATGGAAATGTGAGGGTCAAATTTTGGGTGGCTTATTGAATATGATTTACCCAAAAAACGATAGACGTTGATTTTGAATGACTTGTACAAGTTTGTATAAATTAGTTTCATGGTGGGGGACGCCTTGACTCGTGGACGATGTTAAGGGTCAGCAAAGGGGACCATGACCCCCCAATTCACTTTTCTACTTGTATTTGAAGATGTGACATATCTACACGAGTGTGGTTCAAATTTATAATTATAACTTATAGATATATGATTACAATTTAGTGTAATTGAGGATAGTTATCGAAGAAGGGGTAGTTACAAAATGAAATCACATGGCATAAAAAGAAAAAATAAATAAATAAATAAATATTTCAGAATATCAAGTCCAATCTTTACTTGATAAGTATTAATAAATTACTAACATAGCTTTATTGATTTTTCTTATTAATTAATTAGGATATCACTCATGCCATACATGGGATTAAACAATGATTGATAAATTTATTTTTAAATTAATTAAAAATAATTGAAAGGAACAAAATACAAATAATGTTAAGTAAGTTTTAACTTTTTTATAATAAAAAAAAAAGTGTTTGAAATTAGATTTTTAAGTTATTTTTTGGCTTTTTTTAAGAGATTTAAAAAAAAAAAAAAAACAGAGTTAATGTATTTAGGAATGAGTTTTTTAATTGTTTGGAAAAATATAAATATTTTTATTTGTTATTTAAATTTTCCGTTTTACTCTTCTAAAGGTGTAAACACCTCTGCACTCACTCACAAGAATTGCTTGATCTTTTCAAACTGGTAAAAAAATTTTGAACTTATTATTTTTTGTACATGTTAAACACATTTTAGCATTCTTTAGTTCATTAACTTTTTAATAAAAAAAAATAACATCCCAAACATGGCATGAGTTACACAATTTTTATTTTATTTTATTTTTTGTTGCTATTAATGTTTTGTCCTAAGTATTGTATAACAAATAAATATATAATAATTCAATTGGTAAAATTAAAACAAATGAATGTTCTCAAATTGCAAAAATTATACTTTTGGTCAAGTATAATTACATTATCAACCAAATTCGTAATTATAATTCATTTTAAAAATTATATTTTTAATTATAATTCATTTTGGTCAAGTATACTTTTGGTCAAATGATATAACAATCTCATATTTTTTTGTCTCTCTTCCTCTCTACCACTCATCTTCTATCTCTCTTTATTTTTAAGGCGATATGGGAAAAAAAAAATTGAAATGAAATATTTAAATTTTTATATATATTTCAGTAAGTACATTAGGAAAAATAGTGTTGTATTAGTAAAATTTTGTTCATCAATTGATAGAGTATGATAAATTTAATTTGATTGTAAAATGTATGGGTATTTTTAAAATATTAAAGTGAAATTATAAAAATATTAAGGAAAAAATTATTAGGTATTATTGAATTAATGCTCTACACCAATTGTCAATTAACACATATCATGATGTCACAAAATATTAAAAGTAAAAAATAAAAAAAGAGTAATGATATACAACACATAAAATCAATATAAAAAAAATTATTAATAATGATTTGATTGGATTTTAATTTATCACTTTATAATAAAGAGTGCATCGACATAATTTTTATTATACAAATGACAATATCACGTCATTTTAGAGTAAAAATGTGCATAAAAATTCTAATGAAATAATATTTTCTAACAAAAAAATGGTTATAAGAAAAATAAATAAATAATGGTCAGTAGAGAGTAGATGGACAAATGATACATAAAATATGAAATACAAAAATAAAAATAAAAAAATTTAAAAAAAGTGTAGTTAAATGATGAAAGAGTCTGTTTAAAGAATATAAGAGACTAACCTTCAATTGTCTCATAGAAATAGAGAAAAAAAATTAAATAATGAGTTGCTTCATTGCATGAATGTAATATTTAGAGGATGATGAGGATGTGAATGATTTGAAAAGAGTGTAGTTTATGAGGGCTAAGATTTTGGGATAGAAGAAGAAATTGGTTAAAGAAAGAGTGTACAAGAAGGATCTTCTTCATTTTTTTTTATTTTTTTTATTTTTTTGGCTAAATCATGAATCGTTATTTTTTTAAAATTTTTAAATTATTTTTTAAACTTAGAAGTTCACAAATTTAGTATGGGAAACAACCTAATCATTTTGTTTAATTTATTTATAGGGAAACAACTAAAATAGTTATCCAAATTAATTATAAGGAAACAAAATCAATCAAACAAAAATATTTGAATTGATTTTTATTTAATTTGTTTTAAGGAATGAAGGATTTTAGGTAGAGATTTTAAAAGATGGACAAATAAATTGGAAGATCAACAAATCGTGTTTCTGTATTTGATTTTAGAAAAAGATCATTTTTTAGGCAATGATCTTAGAAGATGGGTTTGAAGATTTTTTGTTTATTTATTTTTTAATTCAAAAATTATGTGATACATATGAATAATTTATTATTTTTTAAAATTAAAAAAAGAAAAAAGAAATTGAGATTAGTATGTGGACATCTTAGAGGCTTTCTCACTAAAAGTTTTCTTTTACTTATATAATATAAGATAAATTACACTGATACCCCCCGTGAGATTTCTATTTAATTCAGATTCTTCCCTCACATTTGAAAAATTACACTTAATACCCTGTCAGATTAAAACGACATATTTGTTCCTTAGCCTTTATATATAAAAAATAATACAAATATTTTGTTCATGTCATTTCAGAGGAATAACAATTATCTTCTTTGATTTAACTCACACAACAAATTAATTTTTTTTTTTTTTTATTTTTTGTATTTTTTTTATTTTTACTGAAGTTTTTTAATATGTTAAGCAATTTTTTTATTTTTTTAGATACACCTAATAGATATACTTAAGAAGTATAATATTTTGTGATTTTTTTTTAAAATTCTCCAAATAAAAAAAATTAATAATAATTCAATACATTATCTTATTTTGTTGTATTCATTGAATTTTTTAAAAGTTTTTTTGTATAAATTTTATACTTTTTAAATATATCTAGATTAAATTGATCTAATCTAGATATAATGGTGGAAATAAAATAAAAAAAAATATATTCATATATAAAAATTTATACAAAAAATATCATAAAAATATTGTGCTAGTGATGTTGTTGCAAATATAAATGATGTTTATGGATGTTTTATTTTAAAGTAAAATGTCACCATTAAGCTATATCATTATGTTTGAAAAATCTATATAAAATTTATGTTTATATATCATCACTCAATAAAAATATGTAAAGATAGAATTTAATGATGAAAAGTTGTAGAATGTAGTCATGATGATAGAAAGAAGAAAGGATAAAAATAAGGGTAAGATGGTCATTTAAAAAAATTTAAGACATGACATCAACAATCCAAGAGACAATTTATAATGAGATTACAAATCTCAAAGAGGGAAATATAATTTTTTAAATGTAAAGAAGGATCTGTATTAAATAGAAACATGAAGGAAATATAAGTGTAATTTACCCTATAATATATAGATAACACAATTATCATTTTCTAAAACATAACTTTTTTTTTTGGATAAGCAAAATTTTTGGACACGGTCCCTGCCGTGACATATTCATTTGGTGAAGCTGCTTCTAAATTGCACATTAATAATTCTTAAGAAATTTAAAATTATTTTACACAATTTTAGAAGGGTGAAGTACTGATATATCTCAAAATATAATATTGTGAACTATTGAGTCCTTTATTTGTTTCTTATGATTCCAAAGGTCCTATTAAAGTAAAAAATTACACAAAAAAGTAGTCATTTACACATTTAGATTTAATTTTCGAAGGATAAAAGTGAGTTTTTCCATATGTAAAATTACACATTTGGGCAATCCGCATTATAGAGGTTTTACATTTTTCCTCCTTCTGAAACAAATCTTACATTATGAACAAAAACATAACACTCCAATATAACATATTAAAAAACTCTTTAGTGTAAGTTTTTCAAACGTAACAACGTACGACTTCAAAAAAAACTCATTGGCGTACTTTTTCCAAATATAATACTCTAATGTAACACATAAAAGAATTTCATAGTGTACTTTTTTAATACTCCATTCAATGAGAATATAATCTCAAACAAAACACTCCAATATAACACACTCTGATGTAACACATACAGAAATACTAAAAAACTCCTTATTTCAAATGTAATACTCATAATTTGAAATTATATATTTGCCTAAAGTTTACTAAGGAATTTTTGTACTCATTTTGGAATGGTTTGAAGAATCATACATCCTTTTGGAATGGTTTGACGAATTTCACATACTTTTTTTGTAACGCTCCAACTTTTATTATACGAATTTGTTACCAAATCCTTTATATTATTACCAATTCAATAATATCAAACTCGTGCCAACACAGCAGTAAATAAATAAAAACATTCTCTCTCAAAGTGATGATAATATATAAATGAAATCTGATACAATATTCTTAGGCTTACACATTGGATGACAATAAATAGAAAAGGATCTACCCTTATCTAATAAATGGCGTTCAGTTAACAAGTAAAAGGCCCCGTGGCCAAACATAATAAGAGACTTCAAGTCCTGAACAATCTTCCAACCATGTGCCTGAAAAATTTGCCAATACATGAGATGAGTACAAAACCCAATAGAAATTCCAAAGATCCTAACCAATCACAACATATAGTTAGATATGATCATGCATGCACCACAACATACCGCATAAGTAATGTGACAGTTGATATCTAAAAGTATACTCATGTAAAT
The DNA here is from genome assembly GCA_030407325.1 of Camellia japonica. NCBI lineage: Eukaryota > Viridiplantae > Streptophyta > Magnoliopsida > Ericales > Theaceae > Camellia > Camellia japonica. Next base: position 69,148,897 of record JAPPVO010000013.1, on the reverse strand, counting down.
ACATTTTTTTCCCTCAAAATATTCCCTTGACAGAACACCGTATGAAATCATTTTCTTTTCTTTCTAATTTCCATTTCACTTCAAACACATTTCAAAACCCCATTTTCTTTCATCTTAAACCTTCCACGTTGACATAAAAGAAATCCATTTAAACATTAGTTTTGAAAACACGTTGACACATACTCGTCATAACCCAACCCCACATGCCAACACACTATACACATCTACACACCAATACATTTACTACCTTCCTTGGCCATAGGCCCAAGGGCAAGGGACACCTACAATAAGAAACCGGGAACATATACATCCAAAAATAAATAACTGAGAGTATGAAACCGAGAACATATACATCCAAAAATAAATAACTGAAAGTAATACATACTTCAAATTTTATTTCCATCGGCATGCAACACAGATGGCAAATGATACAATCCAAATAACACATAACGCTTTACCCGCCTCACCCAGAAGGGAATGACCCTAAGGTCACACTTTATTAGGCGCAAACCGAAATGGAGAGGAACCTCTCTCAAGGAGCTATGCTTTACTAACCCCATATGGAGAGAAACGGACCTCCATTCACACTTTACCGGGTGTAAACTGGAAGGGAGATAAATCTCTATCAAGGCGCTACGCTTTACCAACCTCACTTGGCGAGAACTGGACCCTCAATCCATAACACAACATACTAGATACACAAATAAATATACTAGTGTAATACAAACACTTAATCCCCTCAACACAACACTGACCACTAATAGTTAAATACATTAACCTATTTTTGTAAAATGTGTTCCACACACCACTGTTTAACAACGGGTTTTCATTCTTTTCCAAAACATTTCAAAAATATAATAAAAGTTATTAATCATCAAAACCATAACTAGTTAATGGCTATCATTCACCCAAACTATCTAACCAACGACAATCTCATAACATGAACAACATTCACAAGCCTTTCAATTCCTTTCTAACAACATAATCCACGACACCAAAATGGAATTGTCTATTCACAATGTCTACTAACAACCCATAACAAACAGATAAATAAGATTAATTGCCAATAACTCCCAACACATCACCCTGCATTACATAGCCCACCCTACAATGGTACTCATAGTATCTACCTAGCAACAATTAATACTATCCTCCGCCATTGGCAAATGATAGAACTCTAAGACACCAATTACATAATCAAAAGTATAAAAATCACAACGTGAACCTCTGATGTACCAATCCATTCCAGTTTTCATTTTCTTATATAAAAGAGACAATCAATTACACTCTATTTCGAACACAATTTCCCTTTTTAAAAAATTACCAACGTCACTATATATTTTGAAAACAAGTTCCTTTTTCTCCAAATCACTAACATACACAACAACCTAATTGTGGGTGTTGATTTCCGACCACACAACCAAATGGGAAACTCAGCTGGAAACATCGGCATAATAGATTAAGCCCAACAACCTGCACAAGAAGATGAGAATCCGGCGGTGGTTCGTCCACCCAGGGGCATTCCGACGATCAAGTTAGTAATCAATATCTCTTAAAGATAGCAAATTGTGTTTAAACTTACAAGAAAGAACTTACTTCAGACCCACGAGGGTGCCTTGCTTTTATAACCAGCAGTGACCTGATCCTTTTAAAGCCTCACTTCAATGGACTCAGGCTCAATGCTCATTCTGGACCCTCATCTAAATAGAGATTAACTCTTCTTGAGCCTTATCGTTATCCAGACTGAGATCCTCCTCTGTTCTAGGACTCTTACCCTTTATTTGCTTATCTCAGATTCCAGTATCTTCGCAGATAACCTCGGCCTAGCCGAGATCATCTCAGCAACATGACCAGGCCACGTGGCACCTCGACTGACACTTCGGCGTCACCTTAGCCACGTGCTGTCATTCACAAAATACTTCCCCACAATTGCCCCCTAGGTTCTATTACCTCAGCCACCTGAGGTGATGGAACCTAAATCGTTTGTCCACACTACACGTCGGCTAAAAATAAAACTCCTCTTGTTGACCGAGATCCTGACTCATCGGCTTCATATAACTAGGACTCAGTTGTCCATTTTACCAAGGATCAAGTATCACGAACCAAGTTTTATCTTCGAGGTTGCACCTGTAGCCAAGGTTATTGCCTCACTTAACTCAAGAATTTCAAGAGTTCTTACTCCGCATGAGCTGTCACGCACAGTCATTCCAATTGTTTTACCCAGTGTCCTCTCCTCATTGGTTCGTACTTGACACGCGTTGTCAGGGCTTGTCATTTCTGTCCATCCTGCCTGACAAGCACGTCGTCCAAGGAAAACTTATTACGGTTTGTCACCTTTTCGTATTTTTGACAAAATTCCTTCTCTCTCTTCTTTGCCTCTTCACTTCTTATTTCTCGCAATCTCTCTTTGTTCAAACTTTCTCTCTCTAGAGTTCCCAAAACCTCCATTGCTGTGCTTTTGAGTTTTTTGCAACTTTGCATTCACCTCCTCCGGCGAGCTCGTTATCGTTTGCTTTCAATCGTTCACGTGGCTTGACGTCAGTGACCCTTACCCCGACGTTCAATTCTTCGACTTCATTCTGTAAGTCACTGAATTTCTTTTTAATTTCTGGCTATTTGTTCTTCAATATTACTTCCTTTAGGATTTTGTCATATGTTTTCATTCTGTATCTGTTGTTGTGGAATTTCCATCTGTATTTGTAGTTGTACTCTGTTTTTCTACTATTTTGAATTACTTTTCTCAATGCTAATGGTTCTTGTACACAACTTTGTGCACATTTATTTCACGATCTTTGTCGTTCGATGTGGACATATCGTTTTCTTGTTCTCTGCCTCATTCTTGAATGTTTAACACAGATCTTGATACATTTGTATTTGTCTTTTCTTGATTCTGAATCATGCTATCTTTCTGTTTTCTTGGTGTTTCTTCTAGATCTTTGCCTTCAAATATTTGTTCATTTGCATAGAGTTCTAGGTTTGGGATTTGATTAGAAACCACACACCTAGGAAAATTGAAACAAATTTCCCCTTAGATCTTCACAATCATCACCGTAGTGTTTTTCTAGGGTTTAGCCGAGGTTTTCAGACCCTTTTCAACCACTTTTCCCAGAAATCCAGTACTAATTTCCTCAAGCTGACATTATGGGTATGTTTAGGTGGAGGGTAGACACATCAACCAAAATAGAATACTTTAGGCAAGAGTTCTTTATCCCAATCGACGTTTAAATCAAGTTGGCTGGAGAAGAGGACTTTATCATGCCTGATGAAGACTCCATGCCCTTCCCCATAGTTGCCTTCATTGAGTATGGACTTCGATTCCCTCTAGACACTCTTTTCCGAGAAGTCCTCCACTACTACAAACTTAACCCCATGCAACTAGCCATCAACTCATATAGGGTCATTAACGGTATAATCGAACTAGTACACCGAGAAAAAGCTAGGATCATATTTGCCGACATCTAGTTTTGTTATACCACGTGTGGCCTTAAGTCTAACAAAGGCTACATGTACTACCTCAAGCCCAGATCCACTGGCTTCAAACTTATAGCCGACCTTCCAGACTCCAACAAGGGTGCTAGAGATGACTACTTGATCGTCCCGGGCAACTGGAGTTTACGCCTAATGACGATCTTCATCTCTTTCCTCTACACCGAGCAATGTTTAGAGAGGATGAAGGTAAGAACTGAGTCATTCCATAACTCCATCTCTGTTAAGACTTGTCAATTAATCTATCTATAATAATATTTATTTCTTGTTTTCGCAGTTCTTCCCCAACCATCAAAAGACTTCCGCCAAACTTTCTTCCCTAGCAAAGACTTGAAGAGGCTACTGGGCTTGCCAATTGAAAAGCGCAGAGCCCCACTGCTGCTTAATTACGTACCTACTTATCGTAGTCCTTTGTCCGACATCCCCAAACGAAGCAAGACTTCTCCATCCGTATCAACTCCACTTGCTACTTCTTTCCCAAGGCAAGACCAGGCCTCATCATCTGATCCCGTTGAGCAACTCTCAACTTCTGCTGCTGCCCAACTCATTCCACTCGCCCAGCGCCAACGCCGACATTGTGTTTCAAATACCCCCGCCGGTCGTGCCCGAAGTCGGAAGCACCGAGATTCACAAGCATCGGCCAACGACCCAGCTAACCCTCCTATCACCCTTCCTGCAATTCACTTAGACACCAAGGTCACTATTGCCGTCGCATCTGAGGAGATGGGCCGAAGTAAGGCTATGGTTAATGACCTCCTGACCGACCTGCCAAGAGTGGTTTCAGTTCACTCTTCTCCATCCTAGTCCCAACCTAAGCGCAAGACAAATAGGGTAAAGAAGGCTAAGGCAAAAGCCTCTGCCATCCAGGTAGACTCAGAAGATACAGTGTCGATCTCCAAATTGGTTGAGATAGAGAAGAACACAATTGCCGCCAAGATGAGGCTTGCCGAGGTCGAGCCATTTGACACCGTGCGGTTGAAGAAGCCGAGGTCTGAGGCTGCAATGAGCCCAGGCATTTTCAAAGCTGACGAGCCCTAGGCTCTAATGATTTCAGTTGGCGATCGACTAATAATAGCTGGCAATAGTGCTATCGACAACATTGAGGTTGGCGTTGTTCTCTCTATTGCTGTTATTCTGCCTACCAATCTAAATCGTATGGCTAAAATCAATGAATATGAAAACTTTTCTCTGATGATGCAACATTTTGTTCTGGTAAGTTTTCAACACTTGTATTCTTTGGCTTTTCACTTTAAGTTCTTTATACTTAGATATTTTACTAACTTTGTTCGTTTCTTTTCTTCCTGGCCATCCAATATGGCCATTCCTTTGCAATGAAAGCCGAGGTGCTGAAGAATGGGTTGGTCAGGAAGACCCAAGATGCTACTGGCTTTCTTGTCTTCCTCAACAATGTTGAGGCAAAAATGAAGGTTCTGCTAGATCAGCCCAAGGCTGTTAGACATGCGTAAGACCAGGCCGAAGAAAAGGTTGAGGTAGTTGAAGCTATAGCCTCAGGGTTGAGGCCAAAGAGGCCGAAGCCAAAATTTCCAAAGCTGAGGCTGAGCTCCAGGAGGCCTTGGCGACCAAGGCGGCTGAAATCAAGGTGGTCGATGAAAAGGCCTACGCCAAAGGCCAAGCCGACATGCGTGACGCCTATAAATCCCAGGTCAACCAAGCTTGCAACCGAGGATTTTATCTAGGCTGGACGGCAGCCCTCAACAAACTTTCTATCCCAATGGATTTTCCCCTCCAAGATATCAACCAGCTCCAAATGTCTTTCCCCTCAACTCCCAAAGGATCGAATGACGAGGCCGATGAGGAGGAGGCCGACGTTGAAGATGTTAATGAGGAGGAGGAAGTTGCTGTTAGGGCCAAGTCCCTAACTCTAAATGATCAAGTCTCAGACTTAACTCAAGATGAGGAGGAGGATGATAAGGTTCCTAAAAATGTCACTCCCCAAAAGACCACTTCTGAAGCCGAGATCCAGGCCACCGAGAAGAACCTTGATGAGACCCTTCTTGAGATCGACGCCGAGATTGAGGCTGAGAAGACCGCTCCACTGTCTACCGAGGCTAAAACATCGTCAACCGCCGAAGCAGGGCAGTCTGTTTAGAGTTTTCCTTTTTACTTCAACTTTTCTTCTTTTAGTTGTAACTTCTTATTATTTGAACAATTTTAAGTTTTGATTTGACCGATGTGCCTTCTTTTGTAACTGAACAAGTAGTCTTCTATGCTAAGCCGAAGTGTATTTTTGTTCGTAATTGAACAAGTTTTCTTTAAATGAATGCACGCCTTCTTTTCTTCTAAGTGTTGAATGTTCTCCCCATGTGTGCTTGTTTCTTTAAGCTTTATATGTCTTCACTGATCTTGCATGCTTCCATACTTAGAATATTTTTGTACTTAGAACACCTCAGACAAGTATTACCTCAGTTCCAGCCTTGGTTAGTCACCTCAGATCAACTTATCTCGGAGTTCACCTTTTATTGTGATCTTACCCAAATGGCACTTTATAAAAATTCTTTGAATAACATTCAACAAATATTACTTCCTTACTTGTACTTGCTGTCTTTAATCAAGAATTCACCCTTCCAACTTTTCTAGGTTTGACAACCTGGTTGGTGATCTCGGTTAACAAACAATTCAAGTGTCCCTTATCTGGATACGTTGGTTGACTCCAACTTGTAAATTTTTCCAAAATTTCAACAAATGTCAAGCATGTTCCTCATTCTTGTTTCCTGCCCCCTAATGGGAACCTAAGTACCACTTATGTTCACATTAAGCATGCAACTCCAATTCTTGCCGAGGTTTGATTCAAACAAAGATTAGCCGAGGTTTTCTACCGAGGTTTCTCTATTAATCTAACTAGATCAAACTTAGTTCAACTCTGTCGTCGTGGTGAGTCTAAGTTACTTGTCATGTTTCATTCGGAAATATTGCCAACTTAGTTCAACTCTATCATATGGCAAGTATAATTCAACTCTACCATATGATAAGTCTAAGTTATTCGTCATGTTTCATTCGGAAACATCGCCAACTTAGTTCAACTCTATCATATGACAAGTACAATTCAACTCTATCATATGATAAGTCTAAGTTATTCGTCATGTTTCAATCAGAAACATCGTCATAAGACTGTTTAGTCCTATTGCACAAATTTCAACAATTTATTTATAAAGACAAAATCAAACTAGCACTTTATTAAAACTTCGGCTAATATTACATAAATCTCAAAAACAAAAACTAATGATAGAAAAACTTCAGATTGCAAGTGTTCCAGGGTCGTGACAACTCTTTGCCATCAATGTCTTCAAGCCGATATGCCTCATTGCCAGCAACCAAGATGATTCTATAAAGCCCTTTCTAGTTTGGGCCAAGTTTGCCCTCCTTAGAATCCTTCTTGTTGTCGACAATTTTTCTCAGGACGAGGTCCCCAACCTTGAACTCTCTTGGGTTGACCTTCTTATTGTAAGCCTTAGCAAGCTGCTGCTGGTATGTCCCCAGCCGAATTGCTGCTCTCTTCCTTCTTTCTTGCAATAGATCCAGATCTCGGACAAAGAATGCCTCATTGGTTCCGTTCGCCACTCCTTGGGTTCTAATTCTAGGAATGCTGACCTTCAACGGGAAGACTGCTTCAGTGCCATATGCCATGGCAAAATGAGATTCCCCAGTTGATCTTCTTAGCATAGTCCAATATGCACATAGCACATTGGGCAATTCTTCTACCCACTTTTCTTTGGCTACTTCCAACCTCTTCTTGATTCCATCCAAAATGGTCTTGTTGGATGTTTTTGCCTGATCATTACTCCGGGAAAACTTGGAGTAGAGTAATAGTTCTTAATCTTGTACTTTGCACAGAAGCTCTTAATCAGCTTACAGTCAAACTGAGTGCCATTATTTGTTATAATGGCTCTCGGAATCCCAAACCTGGTTATTATGTTCTTCCAGATGAAGTTCTTTACATCAATATCTCGAATCTTTGCAAGAGGTTTAGCCTCTACCCACTTTGTAAAGTAGTCTGTGGCTACTAGCAAGAACTTTCTCTGTCCAGTCACCTAGGGCAGTGGTCCCACTAGGTCCATGCCCCACTAGGCAAACAGCCAAGGACTAGACACTAGGTTCAGATCTGCTGCTGGCTGATGTATCAAAGGTGCAAACCTTTGACACTTCTCACATTTCCTGACATAGGTTTCAGTATCCACCAATATCCTTGGGAGATGGCTCTCTAAGCAAGTGACCTGCCCCCTGCATGGCTTCCACAAACTCCTGCATGGATCTCATATAAAAAGTCCTCTACCTGAGAGGGGTGCACACACCGAAGTAGAGGTCTAGTAAAGGATCTTCTGTATAGATAGCCTTTTGCCGTCAGACAAAACCTAGCCGACTTCAATCTGGTTTTGTGTGCCTCATTTCTGTTCTTTGGCAGTCTACCCTCTTGAGGAACACAACTATGGCGTCCATCCAGCTAGGACCTATTTCCACGCATATTGCTTCGTACTCCGTTATCAGAGGCTCTACACTTGGGCCTGACAGATAATCCACCATTATTATCCTGGCCTCTCCTGATTTCATAGCCCTAGCTAGGTTAGCCAAGGCATCAGTATGACTATTGTCATCTCGGCTAACCTACTGTAGTCGGCAATCCTAGAATAGTGCGAGCAGCCTAACAACTTCTTTTACGTAGGCTATCATTCTTCATCTCGGGCTGTATACTCGCTCGTTGTTTGATTCACAATAAGCTGGGAGTCATAGAAGACTATACCTTATCGGCTTCTATTGCTGCTGCTAGTTTTAGTCTAGCAATTAGTGCCTTGTATTCTGCTTCATTGTTTGAGGCCTTGAATCCAAACATATTGATTGCTCTATCATTCAGCTATCTGGCGATACCAAAACCACTCCTAGCCCTGCTCCTTGGCAGTTTGAATTTCTATCAACAAACAGGCGGAAGGAATCGCCGATGTAGATGTCGCAGGGTTTTAGTTGCTCTGTTCTTCTGTTTTGCTAGCGTGGGATGCTTTGGCCCCAGTTGGGTTTCTTCTGGTTTCCCTGGACATCCTAAGCCGTGGCTCACCGGAGCTCGATGTGGAATGGCACCAGGGGTGAACTCGGCCACAAAGTCAGCCAGAACCTAGCCCTTGATTTATGTTCTAGGCCTGAATTCCAAGTCATATTGGCCCAACATCACTGCCCATCTGGTTACTCTATCTATAAGCACCACAATCTTGTGGGTTTGGAAGTAGTAATTCAACTTTTTAGAAGCCATCACCAGGGCTGGTGTTAACTTCTCTAAGGGCAAGTACTTGGTTTCTGCACTTGCTAGGATTTTATTCACATAGTATACCACCTTTTGTTCTCCCTCCTCTTCTCGGATTACCACTACACTCACTGCATGGTCCGAAACTGCCAAGTATAGGAATAACTCTTCTCCAGGTATTGGATTTGACAGAACTGGAGCTGTTGTCAAGTACTTTTTCAAGTCGGCCAAGGCGACTTCGCACTCGTCTGTCCACAAAAAATCCATGGCCTTTTTTAACAAACTAAAAAATGGTTTACACTTATCAAAACTTCAGCTGATAACCTGTTCAGCGCTGCTGCCGTACCGGTCAAAATCTGGACCTGTTTGGCTAACGTCGGGCTCTTTAAGTCAAGGATGGCCTTGATCTGATTTGGGCTTGTAACAACCCTCGTCACTATTTACCGATTGATTACTGATTACCGTTAAACTGGAACTGATTATGATAAGTAATTGAATTGATTGAAATACTGAACTGACTGACTGAAATCCGAAACTGATTGATTGACTGTATCTGTTTAAATGCATTTTCTATCTGTTGATTGTTAAGTGATCTGTTCATGTTTTACGTTTAAATTGCAAATTGAAGGCCTTATCGGCGGCCGAATCTGAAATTGATTGATGTTCTATGTTAATTAGATTTTATGTGATTTTATGGTGTAATTATCTGAAAAGTGATTTAGTATGATTAAATTAGATTAAATAGTGATAAATTGCATAGTTTGACATATTTACCTTAATGCCATTGTGAGTGGCCCACTACATGAACCATATTTGAACCTTATTATACACTTAGGCACACATTTGCTCAGCCCTTTTCTTGTTATTGCCGACCAAGAGTGAGAGAGTGAGAGAATTGAGTTCAAACTTGGAGATTTGCTTGAAATTGAAAGAATTGATGAGATGGTTGCAAAGTTGAGCTTACATTCTTGAGTTTAAAGAATTAAGGTTAATATTTCATCTTCTCATTCTTGTGTTTAAGTTGATTCTTGCATGGTTTAGAGCAAGGTTGAAGTCTAGAGCCAACTTATGGCTCAAATTGTGGTGTTGAAGCTTAATTGTTGCATGCATGTATATGTATATTGAAGTTTTGTGATTGTAGCTCATAATTCCTCACATGCATGTTCATAATTTTACAATGGACCTTGATTTCATCTTGTTTTGAGAAGAATTGGCTCATTAGAGCAAGAGTTTGAAGTTTTGAATTGGTTAAATCCATGCATGTTTGCATGTTCTTCATGTTCTTGAAATTTGGTTCAAAATTGTATTTAATTGAACTACCTTCGGGCTTCGATTTCTCAAATTGATCTTTGAAACATGTTGTTCTATGAGTTTATAAATGTTTTCTAGAAAATTAGCCCAAAAGGATCGAATTTGATGCATTGAAACTTGTTTTGAGCTTGGAAGTTCAAATCTGGAAATTCCAGATTTTGGACTCCCGCTCGAGCGGAGAAAGTGGCGCTCGAGCGGGAAATTCGTGCTCCCAGTACTTTGCACTGTTTTGAAGTCCGCTCGAGCGGAATAATTGACGCTCGAGCGGGACCTTGTGTCTTACGCTCGAGCGGCTATCGAGCGCCCATCGAGCGTGATTTTCGAACATCCAGTACTTTTGCCATGTTTTGCAGTACGCTCGAGCGTGGGAAGTGACGCTCGAGCGGGGAAAGACACGCTCGAGCGGGACTCTGTTTTTCTGAAGGTTCTGAAAATATTTTCTAAGTGCATCTTTGCATCCTCATCCCATCCTAGGCATTCTTAGGCCTAGTTTAAGGCATCTTAATGAGGATATAGATGTAGAACACACCGAGGCAATTAGGGATTAAGTTATTATCTTTCCCAACTGTGTAGCTTAGTGTGTGTTCGTTCTGTAAACTGTGTAGGATTGGCGACTGGAGACGCGCTCTAGCTTTTACTGTAGCCCAGAACTCTGTGAGTAACAACTGTGTAAAGATATGTTCAAAAACGATTATCTTCTGAACAATTGAACTGAACTGTTTCTGAATTGTTACTGTTAACTGAACGAATGTATGTCCTATATTCTGAACTGTATTGTGGCATCCTTAGCAACTACTGTTACTGATACAGAGATCTCTGTCGGTTCCCTTGTTGGAACCACTACTGTTTACTGATTGATGGCCATCAATGACTGTTCGGTCTTTTTAGACCTACTGTTTACTGTACTGCTATGCTAATGGATGTACCACATATGACTGTTTACTGTACTGAACAATTGATATACTGTTTGAAACAACTGTTTTCAATACTGAAGGACATTTATTCCAAACCCCTTTACGCTTTATGTTATTCACTGGGCTTTAGCTCACTGCTTATATATATATATAGGTGTACAGGCACCAGACCGCGGCTAGGAGCGTCGGGGTAAACTCCAGTTTTGTCAAGCCCACCACTGTGCCTCACTGCGAGGTTCCGAGCCTGTCTAGCTATGGCTTAGGAGTGTTTTAATTTCCCCCATCTGTCTCCGTAACTGTTTTGTAATCTGTATAGACTGCTACTGTACTGTTTAATAGGGATTAAGCCCCCATTCTAAATGATTGTATATAATGTACATACCGTTTTGTCACTGACTGCATATATGTATGAAAAACCTTTTTGCATACAGACTGTCACAGCTCATTGGACATTGTTTATTTACTGTATTGGCTTCCGTCATGCCCCTGTACTCTGTTTTACTGTATTATTATTAAGCAAGCCTTCGGTAATCTCGGATTACTTGCCGGTTACGGTGCTAAACCCATAGGGGCGGGTTTGGGTCGTGACAGGGCTTGCCTCAATGCCCCTTCTAGTGACTAAGTATTTCAGGAACTTACCAGACCCGACTCCAAATGCACAGTTGGAGGCATTGAGCCGAAGCCGATATGTTTTTAGGATATCAAAAACCTCCTGTGAGTCTGCCAGATGATTCCCTAGTTCCTTGGTCTTCACGACCATGTCATCGATAAAGACCTCTACTATCTTACCAATCAGGTGCTTGAACATCTTGGTTACTAACCTCTGGTAGGTTGCTCCTGCATTCTTCAACTCGACAGGCATTACCCTGCAACAATAGAGTCTTTTCGGGGTGATGAATGCCGTCTTCTCTTCATCTGGGGCATACATTGCTATCTTGTAGTAGCCTCTGTATGTGTCCAAGAAACTCATCTTTCCATGCCCTGAAGTGATATATACTAATTGATCAATCTTAGGTAGTGGGAAAATGTCCTTTGGGCAAGCCTTATTTAGGCTTGTGAAATCCACACAAACCCTCCACTTGCCATTCTTCTTTTTCACTACCACTGTGTTGGACAGTCAGGTAGGGTAGTTCACCTCCCGAATAGCCTGGGCTTCCAACAGCTTGTCCACTTCCTCCTCAACTGCTTCAACATGTATTAACGTCGGTCTTCTTGCTCCCTGGATGACAAGTTTAGTCGACCTGTCCACATTGAACCTATGACAAGTGACCTCGGGGTCAATGCCAAGCATCTCATAATAGGCAAATACTTATATGTTTGCTCGTAGGAAAGTCTCTAATTCCCTTTCCTCCTCCTCGACTAAGCCTGTGACGAGAAGGAAGAAGCGTTTCTCATTACCTTCTTGGACCAGAATCTTCTTCAAAGCTTCCTCATTCTTGTCAGCTGGTTCTTTGCCGACATCATCTAGGATCTCCATGTCCTCTTCTTCAATTTATACTATCTCTGCTTCTCGCACATTGCAAGTGGACTTCATTGCTACCATGGAGTAATTATTTGCCTGCACTTGATGCCCTCTGACCTCCTCAATCCCATGTTCGGTTAGGAATCGCAACAGCTGGTGCAATGTTAAGGAAACAGCCCTCATTGCATGCAATCAGGGTTTACCTAAGATAACATTGTAAGGAGAAGGGGTGTCAATTACGGTAAACTCTATGCTTACCTTCTTCGTGCCTGCATGTACCTCCAAATTCGTGGCTCCTAGAGGCCACATCGGCATTCTGTTGAATCCAACTATCGGGCTGTTGGATTATTCTAGATCATCGGGGTGAAGACCAAGTTCCTTGTAACATCTAACATACATAATGTCACAAGAACTACCTTGATCAACCAGTATGCACCTCACCTAGCACTTTCCAAGGCATCGTTGGCACTCTCCATACATAATGTCACAACATCCACACAACGATGCCTTGGCACTCTCCAATCTTCAGTGTTATCACCAAGGCACCGTTGTGTGGATGTTGCACCATATCCAGGCCTGCCTCAGTAAAAGAGACCACTGGTCCCTGATACTCATTCGTCCTAGGTTTCTTTTGCTGGACCTAATACACATGTTGCAGGTGTCTCACTCTCTAAGTCTCCCTTGTACATCATTCTCATTGACCTTCAAGTGAATCACATTGATCACCAACGGTTTATCTGCTTGCTGCGGTTGCAGTGGTGGAGGTGGTGCCGTCGGTGCCTATGGTAGCCTTGCTTGCTCTTCCCTTGCCTTGGCTTCATCTACTAGGTCTCTCAGGTGACCCTGTTTGACTAGATCCTCCAAGTGTGTCTTCAGAGCCCTATATCCTTGAGTTAAGTGCCCATCCTCATTATGGTAAGCGCAATGTTTCCCAAGGCTCCTTCCCATAAACTTGCCAAAGATCTTCTTCGACGTTCTGTAATACGGTTGGTTCCTGATCCTTTCCAGAACTTTGTACACCGAGATCCTAAATACAGTGGTGAATGCCTGTGCAGCTCTCAACACTGTTTTCTGCGTGTTAAAACCAGTGTTACCTCGGCTTCGCTTCAACGAGCCGTTTCTCTTCTCCTACTTTGGTGCCTTTGTCCCCTACGTGTCCTCTTCTGCTCTAGCATACTTCTTGATCCGTGCCATGAGCTCCTCCATACTTTTTGGTAGAGTTTTTGCTAGCAATTTTTGAAGAGGGCATTCATTATCTAGGCCATTCTTAAAAGACACGACCGCTAGCTCCTGGTTACAAGCAGGAATTCGGTTGAACACCTCATAACATCTCTTGGTGTACATCCTGAGGCTTTCGCCTTCACTAATGTTCAAAGCCAGCAAGGAGTCTACCTGTCACACCTCGAATTTTTAATTACTAGAAAACATTACCAAGAGCCTAAAATTTAGGTCCATTTTTTTTTTTAAAAGATCTATTACCCTTGAGTAATAGAAACATAATAGTACATGTCTCCCTCATGATGAATACAACAATAATAATAGTACGTGCCAAGCTCCCACTACGAAGTTACAAATAAAAAATTACAAACATCAAAATACAAGAGATTGCACACAAGTTCTAAATGAACTTCCTAATCCTTCAACCAATCAATCCGAATTCTCTTCCTATAACAAAAAATGAAACAACAAGGGGTGAGCACAATTGCTCAGTAGGAATCTCACAGTTCTAAAACAATGACCATCATATAGATAGAAATGATCATGCATGCAGAGTGATACCATATAGTAAAGTAATGTTTTGTAATTTCAAAATATCATACGTAGAGTACCTTTTTCTCAAATTTATTTGAACATTTAAATAAAACCTTCGACCATCAAAATTTATCCCTTTTCATTAGAAAACCATAATCCTTTTTGAAAACAACATATTTTAGGAATCACATAATTTTATATTTATTAACCCATTCCAAAATATTCCTTATTAAATTCCCATCTTAACATTCCTCTTTTTATTCCCATTCTCTCATTTTTCTAGTTACATTTATTATAACTCCATACCTCACGTTCATGTTCCCGTAATACTCAAAACAAACCTCATACACTCCATTCCCACCTGTTAATCCTTTATTGTTGTAACTCTTTAATGTAGAAATCCAAGAACAATTACATTACATTCACATTTGCATTATCAGTTATAACTCAATACATCACAAGGATAATAAACCCTTTTTGATTCAATTTCTCAATTAATCACAAAGCAAAACTCTTAATCTTTCCTTATAGATACAAACAACCCGGTGAGTTCTTTATCACTAACCCCTTATCCAATTACCATTTCATTATCCATTCTTTTCAAATAATTTCCATAAACATTCCCCTTCCATATCAAATTACACATCAAATGGTAATTTCACAAGTTCATCACAAGTCACACATATCATCACCGATCTCAACACACGTCACAACACATTCCACCTTTTGCCAACTTAATACGGCGGGATAGCGGGCACCCAATTCATAGCACATTCCACCTTTTGCCAGCTATTATACGGCGGGAAGTGAACTCCCAAAACTCATTTTCTCAAAAACCATGTCTTTTTCCGAAAACCATTTTCAACTTTTTAAAACCATCCCCCACATTTGTCGGCTATTATACGACAGGACGTGGGCACCCAAAATATTTTCGAAAACCATCCGTTTTTCCACTTTTGCCGGCTACAATACGGCAGGACTATGTAGACACCCAAAAACTATTTTTCCACTTTTGCCGGCTACAATACGGCAGGACTGTGTGGACACCCAAAAATCATTTTTTCCCACATTCGTCCAGTGATAAGCCTAGGCAGGGCAATTGGGCACCTTGAATTCAAACCACCCCCACATTTACCGGCTATTATAGGGACGGTTATGGGTACCGAAAAACCATTTTTTAATTTTTAAAACAATCCCCCACATTTATCGGCTATGATACGGACGGCCGTGGGCACCGAAAAACCATTTTTCAACTCCCCGCGCGGGTACCAACAACAACACAATTCAACTTAACCCAACACAACTCAATTCCTCACAACACAATTCAACCAACTCAACACAACATAATCCAATACAATTCACATAACAAACAACAAGATTCAACACAACCATTTCAACACAAAGCTCATATCATCCATAGCATTAGTAATTTCCTTTTCCCCAAGTTTGGTTCACATTATAACATAATTTAAGACATCAACATTGAGGGTTCAATTGCAACTTTTACATAAATTTCTCAAATTCTTTAAAATTTCAATTAAACTTGTACATGTGTAATTTAACACCTCAATTTCATGATTCTACTATTAATTGAAGAAAAACCATTAACCATCTTTATGAGCTAAACTAGGGTTTTTAAGAGAAATTATGGTTTTTCACAAAAGCACATTTTATTCCAACCCCTCTATTACTTTTACACCCAAACTCATGACCCAAGATCATAACCCAACAAATAAACCCAACTCTCTTCAAACCCTAACCCCCAATCTCGTGATTCATCACAATATGCATAAAAATATAAACTTTTGTATTTATATAAAGAAAATACCACAAATCTATCCATAAACGAGGGTATTGAAAGAGAACTAGAAATCCCTACCTTTTGAAGCCAAGAGATGACGACCTAAGCATCAATGGCGACGAAACCACAAACTATTTAGACCAAAAGAATCCCCTTGACGAGATCTACACTTTTTCTCAAAGGACCATAGTGGAAAGATCACTCTAGGTGATTAGATCTAGAGATCTTAATGCCAAAAGCTTGAGTTTTAGAGAGAGAGAAGAGAACTCACGGTTTGAGAGAGAGGAAAGAGGAGAAAAAGTGAAATGAAATATGTTTGGAGCCTATTTATAGTAGTAGAGAAGTAGCCCTAAGGTCAATAAAATAATAGGCCCAAAACCCCTCAAAAGTAGGGCCCAAACCAACCCAAAAAGCTGAAAATTACACATAGGGGTCGACCCTTCAGGCAGAGGTATCGACCCTGCAGGAAGAAAAGCAATATGTGCAATAGGCAAGGTGTCGACCCTTAGACAAGAAGGGTCAACCCTATTTTTCAGCAACCAAGACACAAATTCTGCAATATACAAAGGTCGACCCTTCCCAGACTGGTGTCGACCCTTGTGGACAGCAACAAGAGGCAAGTGTCGACACCACCAAGGCTGGTGTCGACCCTATATTCCAGCAACACTTCCAGAAACTTTACCAATAGATAAGGGTCGACCCTTTGAAAGGCTGGTGTCAACCCCAGAATAGAATTTCTAAGTTCCCAATGAACTTTTTGACGAGAACAAGTGCAAACAAACAAACCCAACGAGTTTAAATCGGATCATACTCCTCCAAAACCAACATTCAACAACTCCAAAAACTCCCAAAAAAAAAATAATGGAATTAAATACACTCTCCAATGGATTAAAGGATGCGGGTATTACAAATGGCTGCAACTTATTTGTAACAAACCTAGCCACAAACATCTCAGGCAAGCTTTCCTAACTCTTCACAGTTCCTTTCGGCAACTTATAGAACTAATCCGATACGATTTCCTCAAAGGATAAGGGGAGCACCTTGCACAGTAACTGCTCAATCCCGCTATACAAAGCCATTGAATTTAAGTATAAGCCGATATGAAAGTTCGAATCAGACTTACCGTCATAAATCTGGAACCTCGGCATATGGAACCTCTTTGGGGACTCAAACCTATCCAACTCCTCTGAAAACGGCATTCTTGGCTTGACGGGGGATGTGACCTCGGTGTTGAATCATTTCCACTGGAGGTAATCTCTCAGATCCTCCTTCGTTCAACCGGGAGCTCGGCTATCAACAAATTTTAGCCTTTTTGGCGCGATGCTTCCGGTGTCATTGTGTGTCCGCTTGGACTTCTCTTCATTCACTGTATTAAAACACAGACCCTTCCCCTAGACATGCTGAGGTTCTTTGACATAAGTTCCCTTAGTACGAGGTGTTTTCTACGACTTACCTCTCACTGACTCTGCTCGCCCAACATCCCGCGAAGGCCGATGTGAGTGCTCCTTTTCCTTGCCATGCTACGGGACTGCTGGGATTGTTTTCTACCCCCCTTTCTAGGTGTCAGTCTTTGCCGCTAGTATCGGTGTGTCCTACAACGGGAACGGTGGTTGCATTACGTTGTTTTGCATCATGAAGTTAACAACCGACTGCAAGTCTGCCAACTTGTTTGTCATCCCTTTCATCTCGTCGTCCTTCCTCAAGCATTTATCCTTCCATATCTGGAGGTCGACTTTGTTGTAATACTCATCTCGGCTAGCTTTCTTCAGGGCGTTACCCTTTTGCCAATGTCCTTCTCCCTAGGATTCGGATCTTGTGCTCCTTTATTGTGGTTTTCTTCCCTGACGTTGGGATCTACATGCTCACCACTCTCACTGTGAATATCGTTCCCAATCTTTTCTTCTTGCTCGTTGTTGGCCATCTATTCTCCTTAAGTTCCCACAGATGGCGCTAAATTGTGGGTGTTGATTTCTGACCACACAACCAAATGGGAAACTTAGCTAGAGAGTACCGACAGAATAGATTAAGCCCAACAACCTGCACAAGAAGATTGTCACGCCCCACTTTTTATTACTCGAAGTCATTACCAAGTTCCTTAACTTAATTCAATTTCAGAGATAACATGCGGAAATAAACTCAATTGTTCAATTATAAGTGATGTACAACTACTCTCTCATTCGAATGAAAATTAAATACAACATGAGCATTCCATATAAATTGCCCTCAGGCTTACAACATTAAATAAGCAAATGAAGGGTACAACCCTTTTACATATATGGCATTCCGCCTACAACAAAGAGGCCCCGTGGCCAACAAATAAGAAGATCCCAAATCTTGTAGCACATCCTGCTAAATACCTAAAAAAGATTCAACAACGTGGGATGAACATATAGTCCAGTAGGGATCTCAACATGATCCTCAACAATAACAACTTACAGATAACTATGATCATGAACACTCATTCTCGTACTAGAATAGTAATGTGACAGTTTATACAAAATATATATATGTAAGAACTTTTCTCGAAAACAACCATTACATTCAACGCTATGAGCGATTTATCTTTCTTTTCCTTTCATTAACCCCCATTCCTATTCTTTCATAACTTAACAATTACTTAGGACATAAATTCATTAAGCCCATTACTCTCTTCCATTTTCCATGCATACAACAGACGTGCCTTTTCAAAACATAGTTCTAAAATGTTTGATTTTCTTTACACTTCCAAAAGACAAAAGCCATTTCGGTTCAATCCCAAATCTATCATAACTATACATGCATGCCTTTATAAAGGGTGATAACAACTCAACTACATGCATAAGATAAACCGATGAGGCAACTCGGCCCTCCAAAACTGTAACCAACACAATCCACAATCTTCCCAGATACACTGAAACAATAACAACAAAACTTTGCTCTACTAGCTAGGTGCGTAGTAAGCCAAAGATACACTTCTCACAACAACATACCATTTTACCAGGCGCTAGTTGGAAGGGTGTGGTACCTTAGATTCTCAGCGCATACAGTTCTCCAGGCGCTAGCTGGAAGGTAACGGTACCTTTGATTATCAGCGCAAGATATAACACCAACAATCACAATACAACAAGGCATAACCGACATGTGTAAAACAAACACATAAACTATCAGGATACAAAACAATGTGTTAAGATATATGAACACATAGGTGTGTGGAGTCCATCCCCTATCTTCTCACACACACTGGAGTACAACCCCTCTCTCCTCCCTAACAAATATACATATATAATGTATCTCAACATTTCATCACATACGATGTTCAATCAACAATAGTGTAATGTATACACGACTATTCAACGCAACCGTGTCATCCTCCACCGATGACCAAGGACAAGACCTCTAGATGCAGGTATATAGTACATCTATTTAAAAGACTCAATCAACATGAGATCACAAACCCAACAACAACATTAACGTGGTAGTTAAAGACACAACCTCCACATATGTGTGTTCAACACTCGTATTACAACAATCCAATTCTCATACCTTTTGTTTTCACAAATTTAATTTCATGGACAATAAGGCCATAACTCATTTTAATCTACTACATTCTTTTCAAAGCCATTCCAATTTAATTATGCAAATTAAGTCATAATCATTAAATTAGGGTTTTCCTCCCTCTTTCTCAATATTGACCTAAAAGGTTCAATTATCAACAACAAACAACAATGACTACATTTAAGACCCAAAATATATAAGTGTTTGCCCAATGATTTAAAACCCCTCTATTAATTTATTACATCAAATAAAATTAGGGTTTCCTCACCTTTCGACAACAACATGCTAATTAACACTCCAATTAGCCTAAACCACAACTAATGATGATAAACCCAAATCCAACAACCAACCCAAGGCTCAACCTCATGATTTTTAACAAATCCAACATGATATAAAGTTTTCATGCAATACAAAAACTACCACATGTCTATCTATAGATGGAGTATTGAAAAGAAACAAGGAGAATCCCTACCTCAAATGGAGACTCAAATGGAGAAGATGGCCCGAAATCAAAGTGCTCCAAATCCACTATTCTTCAGATTAGAACGAAGCCCAAGCCACCCTCTACCTTTTTAACAAAGCACTTAGGGTAGATTCACACTAGAAGGAGATGATTCCCTAGAGAGAAGACAAGTTTAGAGAAAGAGTCTCGGATCTAGGGTTTCAAAAGTGAAAAGAGGAGAAAAAGTGATGTTCTCCTCGGCTGCTGCTAACTGATATAAACAGGCTCGCTCGAGCGAAGACTTGGTCGCTCGAGCGACCAGACACAGAAAACTCTCGCTCGAGCGACGGAACGTTCGCTCGAGCGAAGAACAAACCAGCTCGCTCGAGCGAAGAAAAGCTCGCTCGAGCCAAGAAATACAACTCTCAGGTCCAGAACCAGACGCAATCGCTCGCTCAAGCGAAGAAACCCTGGCTCAAGCCACCAGACACAAAATACAACCCTCGCTCGAGCGACCAAACCCTCGCTCGAGCGACCAACCCAAAAACTGCACAGCAACACTTGGTTTCCGAACCCAACCAATCTGAAACAAACCTGCCCAAGACATCCTATAACTCAAAAAGAGAAAATAAAGGATGACAACAACAATTATACAATAATAGAATCCAGGGAACCTAAGTCCGGATACAACAACCAAAAGGGAAAAGACCGGGGTCGCTATAAAGATGAGAATCCGGGGTTGGTTCATCCACTCGGGGGCACTCTGACGATTAAGTCAATAATCAATATCTCTCAAAGATAGCAAATTGTGCTTAAACTCACAAGAAAGAACTTACTTCAAACCCACGAGGGTGCCTTGCTTTTATAACCAGCAGTGACCCGATTCCTTCAGAAGCCTCACTTCAATGGACTCAGGCTCAATGCTCATCCTGGACCGTCATCTAGATAGAGATAAACTCTTCTCGAGCCTTATCTTTATCCAGATTGAGATCCTCCTCTGCTCTAGGACTCTTGCCCTTTATCTGCTTATCTCGGATTCCAGTATCTTCGTAGATAACCTCGGCCTAGCCGAGATCATCTTGGCAACATGATTAGGCTACGTGGCACCTCGGCTGACACTTCGGCATCACCTTAGCCACATGCTGTCATTCACAAAATACTTCCCCACACTAACTCTCGTGGTTATTTATCAAAACCCCAAATTCAATTATATCTAACCGCCGACAATTTCTTTAACACTGAAATTAATAAATTAAACACCAAACCTTCCAACCCCTCATCCTAAACATGCTCCTATAACTTGCAATCAATCATAAACATAAACCATAAACCCACAAATCTAAGCCCAAACCAACCCATATGCTTTTAATAAAATCATATATACAAACTACGTTTTTAATGCCATAAAAATTATCACAGATCTATCTATATTGAAGTATTGCAAAAAAAGCTCTGGAATCCTACCTCTTGAAACGAAGAGGAAAAAAGTCGAAAATCTATTGGCGACGAAAACACGATCTTCTTAGATTAAATCAAAATCCTCACGACCTTTTACATTTTGATATATGAAATTAGGGGTAAAAAATCACTCAAAATAGATGAAACCCAAGCTTGAAAGCTTAGAGGGTTTGAAAATGGCGGAAATGGAGAGAGAGAACCAGAAAAAGTGATATTTTCCATGCACTAACATCTTAAATAGGTTGACCATCACGAGCGTGATAGAATAGACCACTAGC
This sequence comes from Camellia japonica, assembly GCA_030407325.1. Taxonomy (NCBI): domain Eukaryota; kingdom Viridiplantae; phylum Streptophyta; class Magnoliopsida; order Ericales; family Theaceae; genus Camellia; species Camellia japonica. The sequence goes on along the minus strand of JAPPVO010000013.1, from coordinate 69,127,211 downwards.
ACGATCGCCCAAAAACCTTGGTTGCGAGCGCGATCAAGCTAATCGCAGCCCCTCACTGCGGCCCACCGCGGCAACACAACTCTCCTCACCTAAAGGCCACATTCGGTTGCGACCCATCGCGGGCATGACTTCCACCCTTCAACATCACAACCACGATCCCTATGGTTGCCAACGTGACCAAGCCTAGACAACAACTCGTGGGCTACTCCCCAAAGCCAACCTAAGACGTCCCACGACCCAAACACGCAAAGCAAGGTCAAAGTCACCTGGGACAACCCCGTGTCCCAACCAAAAAAGAATAAAATGAGTCGACTCCTGACTCGGGCCACTACAATTTTTGAAGTGTTACATTTAGTAAAAGTACACTAAGAAATTTTTTTGTGTGTTACATTGGAATATTACACTAAGGAATTTTTTTGGAGTGTTATATTTGAAAAAAAAAATACACTAAGGAGTTTTTTGGAGTGTGTAGCTCGGCTTTTTCGCGCCCCCTTTCGGAAACTCGAAAATAAGCCCTATGGTTCGGACTCCCGCGGTTCTGAATCTAATCTTACAAGTGTAATGTGAAACTGATAAACACCAAAGAGTCCAAATCTGGCAAATCATTTGAAAAAATTTTGGATTAAAAATGCTAAAATTAGACTACTTTGCCAGATATAGGGTCGCCACCTAAATACTTATTTTGGGAAAATTTAGGAAACCCATGACTCGTGCCAAAGGCCACGTGTCCATCATCACCAAAGTTACCTCGGCTCGGGAACTTGGGTACGAGAGGGGAAGGTCATGAATTGAGCACCACCGTTCGCCCGATCCAAGATCGGCCTCTACTAATCATGATATAATTTTTATCAACATTATGTACTCTTGTTCCCGTTATTAGGCTAGCTTTACTAAGTGATGCGCACCAGCAAGTATAGACTCGTTTGCTCAATTTGGAACGATTCAAGTTCATGTTTGTTTGCGAAAAAGGATTGAATTTGCCACCTTAAGTAGGCTTAAAGTTTGCGAATTTGCCACCAAACATAGTGGCTTAAAACTGATTTGCCACTTAACAAAATGGGCTTAAGCATACATTCGTTGAATTGTCCCAATTCAAGTAACAAACCTTCATCCATAGGCATTCAAACAGTTTAACAAGTAAGCATTTAGCCTCATGGCAAGCATGTTAGCCATGGCAATCACTCACACTCATGCAAGTATGCTAAAGCATTAAACTTACCTAGTACTCCAAGCTAGGAAGATACGAGTTAGAAAAATATGCATGATTCCTATCTATGCAAAATGACTAATGCAACGCATGCAAAGAATGCAACTAATAGGCTCAGCTACTAATATGACATATGATTGCCACTACTCTGCCTCGGGAAATGGAAGATGCACATGCTCGGATATTACCCGAAAAGACCTCCGTTTCACTCCCGAAAGCCTTTGTTTGCAGAGTTGAACATTTCCAGAACCAATTTGCCCCACTTTACCAATTCTTTGTTGAGGTTTGCATTAGTGGCCAACGGCCACTGGTAAACACTGTCGGCCATCTGCCGGCCATGAAGGTGGCCTGCCGGCCATCTATAGTGCATTGCCGGCCATGAATGGTGGCCTATCGACCATTGATGCACTGGATCACCATGCTGCAATAGAGTACAAATAGAGCAAAAAGAGGGTTTTTCCAAGGATTGTTTGCACAATTCACCCCTCATTTTCATGGATAAATCTAAGGAGTTGTGAACTTAAGCTACCAACCACCAATCCAAGCAATTTTCATTGCATGATGGCTTGTGATTCAAGATATGCAAGCTCAAAAAATGCAAAATAAGACACAAACCTCCTCCTTTTCATGAAGGATCAAGGGAAGAAGTTGACCTTGGAGGCTTGGATCATTTCATCACTAACAAGTATGAAATGGCCCAAATTCCATGTGTTCAATTAACGTCCAATTGAACACATCAAAAACACAACCAAATGCTTATCTTGGCTCACTTTTAGTTGTAAGTTTTAAATACACATTTTACTTACCAACCATTACTTAGTCAATTAAGTCCATTGGTGAGAGTTTTCTAAAGAGAAGGAAATGTCAACCAAGGGGTGGTTTAAGGAATGAGAGAAGCTTCATGCCATTGGTAATGAACCCTCAAAGGAGGATTAAACCATTAAGCATGGAATTCAATCTTAAGCTTAAAGAATCCCAAGTTTGAAATAACTCTCAAAGCAAATTAAAAAGTCAAGAAATGAGGGAGGTTGCAGAGCTTTAGGTACTGAAATGAAGTGCAAAGCAATACCAAAACATGCAATCAACTCAAACAAGGGGTGTCTAATGGCCTAAAACACCACCCTTGTGAGGACCTTTACACTACAACCATGCAAAACAAGACTCAACTGACCCAAACAGCCCAAAACAGAGCTAAAGCAGTTCAAAACAAGGTGAAAACATGCTGGGATATAGCTACAAAAAACTAGAAAATCATGTTAACATATAGACCTAACTAGGCTAGCAAACAAGACACAAGGAGGGGAGGCTAACCCCTCCAATTTTGGACTTCAAAACATGTTTTTAGCCACTAAAATAACTCTAAAAAACAGTGTTAAAAAGCTCAAAAAAAGTTGATGAAAGAATGGGAAACACAAGTGGAAAGGCTTAAAGAACAAGGTTCAAAGAAGGGTGATTAACCCCTCTACCTTTAATAGCCTTAAGCCACAAGTTTCAGCCCATAAAAACAGGTTTTAAAGAGCTTAAAAACAGTAAGAAAACATGGAAAACAAGTGTTGTAGAGATGGTGCAAAAGCAAGAGAAGTATACATCTTGGAGAGGAATGAACCCTTAAGTCACAACCAATCAATTTCACACTCTCAAGTGCTTCAAGAGCTCAAATCCAAGCTCAAATCACCTCAGCAAGAAACTCTCTAGGTTTGGTTTAGAGTGTTTGGGCATAGGCTATACAAGTTACAAAAGAAAGAGAGAATTGTAGAGAGAGAGGATATTTTCCAAAAAAAATCTTCACTCCTAATGTTTTTTAACCTTGAAAGATGAGAGGGAGGTCCTCTATATATAGAAATATATGAGCTTTGGTCAAAAATATCTAAAAATGGACAGCTAGAACAATGTGGAACAGTTTGAGGGAAAATATCTGGTTTTTACACTGATGGCTGGCAAGCTAGCAGTGGTAGCCAGCAGTGGTGGCCGGCCGGCCATCACTGATGGCCGACAGGCAAAAATTGGCGGTGTGCCGGCCACAAATGGTGGCTTCCAGCCACCTACCGGCCATGCCTCCAAGCCTGACTTCAAATGGGTATATTTCCCTCATCTGGACTTAGTTTTAGGTCATTTTTTAGTCTAAATTGAAGCCCCGGAAGTCTATTTTCCAATGATGGTAGACTCACATCTAAATTCTAAGTGTGCAAAAAGATATGCCTATTTTAGTGAAGGTTGCTCATTTTTGTCCTAATCGGATTGATGCCTAACTTCACACAGCCATATCTCCCTCATCCGGACTCGGCTTTAGGAGATTCTTGGGTCTAAAATGAAGCCCCAAAAGTCCAATTTCCAATGGTGGTGGCCTCACAACTAAAGTCCAAGTGTACAAAAGGATAGGCCTGATTTAGTGAAGGCTGCTCGACTCTCTCTTAATGGTTCATGCCCAACTTCTTCCCCAACTTGGTTTCTTCCCTCCACGCTTATTTTCTTCAACTCTAAACCTCTAAATAAGATGTTTAAAAGATTTTTCAAAGAGTTCACCTCTCTTTCATTTATTTCCACTTTGTCCTTACTCGGTTTACCGAAAAGCGCAATTTTTAATGAAATGCGAGCTTCGGAACATCGTAGAAACATGTTCAAAAATATTTTGAAAAGAGGGTTTTAAGGTCTAAAATAATTTTGATCAAAATAGTTTTGGTCCAAAATGGGGTATAAGGTTAGGATTTAGAGCTCTTCTTGCTGAAGAAATCAAACATTTGCATAGCACAACTTTCATCATCGAGTGATCAATCAACGGTGCCCAAGTCTTAAGGACAATAAAAAATGGGTGTCTATAGAGTGCTTCAGTTTAAAATTACACATTTGCCCAAAACTTACTTAGGAGTTTTTGTGCTCCTTTTGAAATGTTTGAAGAATCTCACATCCTTTTGGAATGTTGAAGAATCTCATATTTCAAGTAATTTTTATACTCCTTTTGAAATGTTTTCCAAATAAAAAAGATTCTTATATAACAATTCATCCAAAATTTGATTCTTATAGATTGTGTATCTTACATTTCTAGCACAAAACAAAACAACCAAAAAAAAAAAAAAAGAAGAAGAAAATATAATAGAAATAAGGGTACAACTGTAAATCTAATTTCTAAATAATATATTAAATCTACATTTCCAAAATAGGAAATTCTATTTCCACATACCACATTATCTCTATGTACATCCTTTCTCACTCCACACACTTAGTAATTTAATTTTAGATATTTATCTCAGTCCACACACCCCACATTCCAAATAAACCTATTTAATAAAAAATGTGCACACCCTCGTCAGATTATATTAGACAAAATTCATAGACAACTCCAAGGCTCTAATAAGCCAAAATCAATACTGTCCTCCAAGATTCTTTCTGCAACAACAAAAAAAACAAAAACAATTTGATCAGAAAACACATATGGGTTTGTTCCAAAACACAGATTAAAAGCAAACCCATTTCTCAGAAAACACAAATTAAAGGATTACCTATCTCCCCTTAACACGATTCTGATAAAACCCAGTTTCTAGAACCATGATGGGTCTCCTCAAAACCTCATGGAAACCAAATTTAACCCCAAATTAGGAAGATTCAAAGATGACCCATTACTGAAAACACCTTCCCCAGCAAACAACTTCAATGAAATTATGTAGTATACACCAACAAATGATATACACAAACTAAAAAAAAAAACAAAGAAACATATAGTTTAATAAATACAGATTATGTGGACTATTGTGGAGTTAGCAATTGAACCACCATCAATGAAGAAAAAACACGAAAAGCCACAAAACGAGTGTGTGCACACCCTCATCAGATTATGTGGGGGGTGAGATGGTAATTTTGTTAAAGGATAAAATTGTGATTCTGAAAAAAATTCATTAAGTGTATGGAGTAAAGAAACTTGGTGTGTGGAAATAGAATTTCCCTTCCAAAATCTTTAAGACTAATTGATCTATAAAAAAATTCTTGAGACTAAATGGATCACCATTCCTCAATAGGGGATTTATAGATAAATTTTTCATTTTACAATGACAATTTTCTTTTTTAGTTTATTTAAAGTAGTTTTGTCACAAAAATTATGAGAATGGAAAGATGAAAGAGGAAAGAGGAAAGAGGAAAGAGGAAAATGTATTTAAACTAGTGAAATGCATGGTCATTCGAGAAGGCATTAATTTGAAGCTAACCAAATGCAACCATATTCATTACAAATTTGAAGGTAACGATATGGATTACAAATTTTTTAAAAATAAAACTTTTAAAAATGAGTTTGGAAAAGTTAAAAAGATGGTGTTACTTGTAACTAATGCATTATAGATAATAGAAAAAAATCGTGTCTATGAATCTTAAGATAAATTATATAGTAATAAAATAAAATTTTATATAAAAAGTTTGCATAACAGTGATTTACATCATCATTGATATGTGGTATTATAAACTGATATTAAAAAATGTATGAAAGGTGAATCCCACTTGTCAAATACAACTAACAAACTTCCATATCTGCATAAAGAAGTTAACTATGTTTACATATCAATGATGATATAATATCACAATTGCATTTTATTTTTTCACAAAATTTATATACATACTAGTGTGGTTTGTTATGCTCTCTTCCTTTTAAAATGCTATTGAGAAATCATTCTAAAAGTTATTAATGTATAAAAGTTTGTAAATTATTAAAAAATAAAAACGAGGGCATGTGATCCCTGGTCCTTAAGTAAATCCACACTTGGTGGTAAGTGTAACATTACACTTTTTTTTTTTTCTTAAATATAAAAAAACACTAGGCTTAATATATTACATTTGACAATAAGTTGTCATCAATTAAAGTACATTGGAGTACAAAATAGATCTCAAAAAGAATAAAGAGAATTTTCACATAGAGAGGATACGAGTCTCCAGATAGGAAAAAAAAAAAAACTCATCGCATTGAGGAGAAAACCTCCATAAAAGGAGAAGAAACTCTCTACATAGATATTGCCAAATAAAAAAATAAAAAATTGCCACCAGACAAGTATTATCAATCACCTTCACGATTCATTCATTGTTACAACCATTACCTGTGGTACCTTAATCCCCATCTCAATATTACAAAATAAAATATTTTGGATCCGAGTTGGTCGCCTAGAGTATAAAAGCGCGTTTAACAGCATTGAATCTTGGTTAAGAACCAGATATGAGTAAAGATTCGAAAGCTTCCTTGGTGGCAAGTTGATGATGAAAACGAGAGGAGCAGTAATGACTAGTATGGTGATGAATAAGGAAAAAAATAGTATAAATTGCGAGAGAAGAAAGAAATGGAGAGGATGACCAGAGGCGCCACCCTCTCCCCCTAAATAATAGAGAAAGAGGGAGAGAGACTAGGGTTTTGAGAGAGAGAGAGAGAGAGAGAGAGAGAGAACGGCTAGGGTTTTTTTGTACTAATCTCAATGCTTCATTTTAATACTTGTCTAATGTTTTGTGTAACATTACTCTTTGAGATATGTATGACAAAAAATGATGCATTTTATATCATAGTTTCCATCGAATTGTTATTTATAATTTTTTAAATACAATATTAATAATTTTTACAATTAAATTTTTATTAAGTTAAAATTGTTTATAAAACTATTGTCCCTATTAAATGAGAATGGTAAAATTAGGATAAGATATACACCATTACGGAGGAATGAACATTTTGACAACATTTTATGACAAATATGATTTAGTCATTGATATTGAAGATTGATAGGACTCAATAGTAATCTTAAGAGCACAATAAGAATTATTGGTAATTTTCTCAATTTAGAATAGTGAATGTGTAGATTAGATATAGATCCACAATACTCAAAATGATATACGAGTCCACTTTCTAGACCCAATAATGTGTAAGTGAGACGATTGGTAGATAATTAGAGTCCCTTGCTTATTTAAGCTATTTCTAATTCATAAGTTGTAAGTGGAAATAAAAAAAAAAAAAACCTATAAGTAACTCCATAAGTTATATCTATCAGTTCCTAAGTCAACAACTCAAAAAGAAAATAATAATGCTAGGATGATCATAAATTTTTTTATTATAATTTGTTTATTATTTTATGTGTCAATCCTTTATTAGTTTAATAGATTTCACTACTCATGTTTGTTACTAAGTACTCACACATGACTTTATAAATAAAATATGACAAGGAAAATCATAATTTTATTGAAAAAGAAAAACAATAAAGAAGAACTATAATACCATGATAACTATATTATTTTATTATATTTTGTTCATCATTTCTTATATTAATATCCGTTGGTAACACATTCCATTAAACCAATATAAATCATAACATCATTATAAAAATAAAAAAATAAAAAATAAAAACAAAACAAAACAAAAGACACAAAATCAGAGACAAGCTATGGCATCATTAATCTCTCAAGAACTTCAAACTATGAAATCAGAATGGACTTTTACATATTTCTAATACATTCCCACATGTTCCCTTCCTACTTGCTTTCATTGCTTTTGTTGGTATGAGAACTGACCAAAACTTGGTTCCAACAAACCTTTCTATAAACATATATATACATCTGTGTGTTGCAAATCTATTATTACTATAAAACATTTTTTAGATTAAATGTTATTATCTAAGTACATATATAATATACACTTTTTGTTGGTCAATCAATTGAAAAGCTCTTATCAATTCAACAACATGCATGCAAACTTTTTTAGATTAAATGTTATTATCTAATAACATATTTAATATATACTGTTTGTTGGTCAATAAATTAAAAGCACAGATAAATTCAACAACATGCATGCATGCATGCTAGGCACCCAATCAATTTCTTACATGGCCTATGGAATATTAATGAAAAATGTTAGGAATCATGAATCATGAATCATGGGTACCCTCAAAAATCTTCCATATTTAGTCAATCAAGACTCCTCAAAACCAGACAAAACTATCTTAAAATAAAATCACTTTTGGTTTTGTCCTCTAACACAACGTGAATCATGGGTGGACACTTGGGCTCATTAGGATAGGATAATATCGGCTTTGGTGGGTCCCTTTGAAGATATGACTCCCTCCCTAATTTAGATAAAAATAAGCAAATGCTGACTATTGTTTTGACACATGGTTTAATATTGAAATTGAAATGGAAAGTGTTTTGAAAGTAACTAAAGACATTAAAAAATATATTAAATTCAGTGAAAAGTATCACATTTTATTTATAATTTTTTTTTTCTTATATTCTAAGAGTACTTATTAGTAAAACTTAAAAAAAATTAAAAATTAAAAATTATGTATCAAACACGTACATACTTATTGGTGGTTGTGACGTTGATAGTAGGGTGATTTGTTCTCAAGTTGATTTATAGATTATTCATTATGTGTGAAAGTGGGACTACTGTTACTCGGATCAGCCACTGATGACCTTACCAATGGATCTTTTTCTGGCCAAGTGATCATAACTACTTTAAAAAAAAGAAGATAAATTATACCACACCCCTGAGGTTTGGGTACAATCATTTCTTGACTTTTGAAATATTAGACTGACTTCTCTGTTAATGTAATTATTTAAACAGAATTAATATTAGTATTAAAAGATATTTTTGTCCCTAAACCTTTACATGCAGAAATTAATAAAATAATGTAGATATCTTGTTGCTAGGCTTTCAAAAAAATGGCAACTGGTATGATTGGACCATTTTTTTTATGGTATATTGGTAGTTTTGAATAGGATATAAAGCTATAAAAGACTTTTTGAAATCCCATAGGGTAATTCAATTACTTTTTATTACTTTTTATTTATGTCATCAAGATTCTCTTAACGAGTCTAATGTCTAGTCCACTTCACGATAGAGGAGTTTGTGAAATAAAACTATTAACCACAGGAGTAAAAATGTAATTTCTAAAACATCAACGGTGAGATGAAATCGGACCAAACTTCAGTGGTGTCAGCGTAATTTTACCACCAAAAAAAAAAAACCACATACGGAGGACAAATCTGGGATACAATCAATACATTGATTATGCTGCATTTTACTTTGTAAACAGTGGTTAAGATTATTGAATTGAGCAAAGACTTGACTTGTTGCTGTGTAGGTTAAGTATTCTATTTTGTATTAGCTTTCTTTCTTTTTTTTTTTTAGGTACAACGGAAAATGTATTAGCTTTCATTTAGACGGTAAAGCCTCCATGACCATAGCTTTTCAAAATAGGCAGGCATAGAAGTTTCTACCTGCTTTTGTTGAGTTGAATTAGAATTCCAACTCGGACGTTGAGTTGATTGGGCTGGGTGATTGGATCTTTCCTGAATGGTTTGCTTTGAAAATGCGGGTGTGGTGTATCGTGCCATTTTAGCGCACGAAACTCGGGTCATTATAGAGACTGAGAGTAGAATCACAAAGAAAGAGGGTAATTATTCAGTAATTTTAAAATATAAACACGTAATATTTTATAACATTACAATTAGTGAAGAAAGTGAATAAATAGAGTATTGTGTTGAGTAATTGGAGAATATGAAGCGACATATTGAATGATAATTAGTTAAGGAGTACAGACACGTGATACTCTGACAACATTGATGCTCTGTTTGGGAAGAGCTAAACAGGACTTTTTTGACTATTTTAGCTATAAAAGACAAAATAGGCTATTTTAGCCACAAAAAACAAAATATCACATCCAATCCATAATCATTACACTCTTTTCTCACAAAAAAAGCCAAAAAACCTTTTCCATACCAAACTTTTTAGCCCAAGTTAAAATAATTAAAAAAATCAAAAAATCAAAAAGCCAATCCACTTTCCAAACAGAGGCAGAATAATTTTCCAAAGAAGATAGAATCCGCAAGCATACAAGAATATAACAAGTTTATCATAAAACCGGCCAAAGCCTACTTACACTAGAGGACAAGACTTGTATAGACAAAGGGGATAAGACAATATGTTGGTATGTCTGCTATAGTACAATAATACAGGACACTAACACAAACATACAAACTATAGTTACAGTAAATACAACTATCCTACAATAATAAGACACTAACCGTTGACACAACACGACAAACAACTTTATGTAGATAAATAGAGAATAGGAAAAAAATAAAAAATAAAAAAACAAATAAACTTCTCAGAATCAGATGGATTCAACTAGCATAAAAATCGAACAACCTTTTCATTCTTCCAGCACAACAGTCGAAAATTATATCGAAGTTCTCTCTTCATCCAAAGGGGAGATCTTTCTCAAGTTTAGCATATTCTCTCTTCATAGTTCTACAACTGCGAAAGGAAAAGTTGGACGTGTTCCCTGAATTGGGAGAGCAACTGAATAACTTCAAATATGTAAAATTGACCCAAAAAAAAAAAGGTTTGTGTCAATAACTACAATCAATGAAAATTCCCATTTCAAATCTAGCCTCGGCACTGAGAGGTCACGACTGCCCTAACAATTACTTGCCCTCTCCCTCCGCAACTTGCAAAAAATATTGACTATATTGCTTATAATAAAGTAGTACTATGGAATAATGAAATTACAAGACAACATGACCTATGGGGATATTTGGCCACAAATAATGCAGGTGAAAAAATGACATCCTGCCACACCATGGCTCGTGCAAGGGCTCCTTGAGGTCAGCAGTCATGGGATATGACTCAAGATCTGGAGCGCAAACAGCTTGCCAAGAGTTGTATAGCGCATTTAGGGCTGGGAGAGAGAAGGGCATTCATGGTGGAGCAAATTTTTCATAGCCTCATATGTAGACCAGCATATTGCTGCTGCAGGTGTATGGAATAATACTCTGGGTTTCAGGCCTCGTAACAGAGCTTGGGGACCCTCTTTTGCCACTATCTGCCGAAGAGCTATGTGAATTGAACCACTGCTAAAGGTATCTGCCCCACATACACCCTGAAACATACAGTAGTGACTGATTAGAAGTGTAAATATGGATCAACTAGGGATTCATTTTGAAATCCTAAAATGATTCAAGGAGTGAACTGGAAAAACCTTACTACAGATTAAAACCAAAAAGCAATATGGTTTCTTTGCAAGTCTACAAATACACTGGCAGTTGAATATAAGGGAAATCAGAAATATGGTCTACAAATACATTTGACAATTGAATATGAAGGCAACCAGAATTATTGAGGAACATAATCATAGAGTAAGTTGCTCAATAAAATGTTTATACGGTGTACAATCATTGAAATGACATCACTGAACTCTACGAGAGAACCTTTACAGACGTCTATCACTATCTAGAAATGTTAACCATAAAATATCAGAAATAGCAGGAAAAGCAAAGGACGCCAATTAATAGGCCTACCGCCTAAATAGGAATTTGAAACCAGATGTATCCCATGTAGATACCACAAGAATATTGATACAAGGAACAAGAGTAGGTTGTCTACGTAAGTACGCACTTCCCTTTCGTCAAGGTTGAGTAATCAATTAATTTTAATGCTGTCATCCATTCAGTCTCTCCACTTGTCTCCTAACTAACGGACTAATACCACAAAAGAAAAAAAAAACTCTACCAGTCCTTAATATACAGGAGAAACCTTTTCAACCAAGTTGAACACATGCCAATCTCCTGGATTTACAAAATCAGAACTCCAGCCAGCTACTCATCAGTGGAAAAATTAAAGAAGAGCCCCAGCAAGGTAACCAGCATAAAAAATCTTCCTCATTTACCATGATCATCCACAAGCATTATAGATAATTTTCCTTGCCAACACTTTAGAGTTTAGACCATCAAAGAACAAAATAAAAGAACTCTTAAATATAGCTTTGATATCATGAATAACATAAAATATAGCTTTGACGCCATGAAGGATATAACAAGGGAAGCTTTTATCAGAGACACAGAAACCTTCATATTTCAATATTTCCATTATTGCAGTATAAGCTAATTCCTAGCTTTCTCTGGTACACAATTTCCAGAACAACCAAAGCCTATCGTTTTCTAGCTTACAACTTACAAGCGATGTATGAAAAGTGGACTTGCACAATCGATATGAAAACAGACAGAAGGAAAAAAATTCTTATAGGTTTCCTGCCGAGTGGTGCAAACTAACTACAGCAAAAAGGATTTTATGTGAAGCAGAGGCAAACTTGCAGTGAAGTAGAAGATGATTATATATATATATATATATATTTTTTTTTTTTTTGATTAGCAACAAACAAAGATATATTAAGGCTCAAGGCCAAGAAAAATAAGGATAAGGCATCCTCTGCAAGAAAGATGGAAAAAACCAAAAAGAGACAAAAGAAGAGACAAAAAGACAAACATCTATTATTACACATTACAAACTGACACCCAATCGGTAGAAAGCAAAAAACGTGGAATCCCCTGGAATACTGAGCTTGCCAGGCCCAAAAAGACACCAAGTATCTCAACCTATCCCATAAATAGTCTATATCCTGGGCAACTCCTTCGAAAACACGAGCATTTCTTTCTAACCAAATGACCCAAAAAATTGCAAAGACGACACTACTCCAAAGCACTTTAGCCCTCTTCAACTTTCCAAAAACTTGAAAATCAAATAATAGCATTTGAGCACATCCTTTCGGGGCCCCCCACATCACACTACCCAATCCAAACACCCTATGCCACAACCGCCCAGCCACCGAGCAATGCAAAAAGAGATAATCCAAAGATTCTCCACTTTTACAACACATAATGCACCATTGAGGATTAAGATATTGCGAAGGTCTCCTCTTTTACAATGAATCATTTGTCAAAGTGCCCCCATAAACCAAGATCCACATGAACACTTTCACTTTAAGAGGAACACATGTCTTCCAAATCTTTTTATGAAATAAAAACTGAGGTACATGAGAAGTATCAATGATTTATCAAGAAAGGATTTACAAGTAAAAGAACTTGACGAATGAATATTCCAAACCAACCTATCCTCCAAAATTGGAGACAAAGAAACATTTTCGAGCCTTGACAAAAGAGATACCAATTCTGGAACTTCCCTGTCATGACGATTCCGGCGGAAGTTAAAATTTCAAGAAAAAGGAGCCACCAAAGAACCCGCCACAGACGCAACAGAACAATTATGAGACTAAGAAACGCTATAAAAAAGTGGATAGGACGCAGCCAAGGACAAAGACATCCTCCCAAAATTTGACCTTTTCCCCATTACCCACCCTTACAGAAATAAATCAGGACCAAACTAGATAAATCTAAGAAATGGACTTCCAAGGAGCACGCCCCGTTACCTCTCGTGACCACCTGAGAGTCCCTACCATTAACCTGAGTCCCATATTTACTTTTAATAACTGCATGCCATAATGAACCACACACAGTGGGGAATCTCCATAACCACTTGCCCAATAGAGCCATGTTTCTAGCCACTATACTACCAATGGCCAAACCCCCCCCCCCCCCCTTCTTCTTCTTCTTCTTCTTAGATAAGGACACCGTTTCCCATTTTACCAAATGATCCTTCCTTCATCTTTCCCTTCCCAAAGAAAATCCCTCATTAACTTTTCTATAAATTTTGCTATCTTGATTGGAATCTTGAACACAGACATGAAATAAATTGGAATTCCACTTAGCACTGTCTTAACCAAAGTGTACCTACACTCATGGGATAGTAAAGCCCTGTTCCACCCTTCTAACCTCTTCCCTATATTTTCCACAACCGGATTCCAAAACACTTCACCCCTTGGATTACCTCCCAGCGGGAGCCCCAAATATTTCATCGAAAATGTCTCTATACCACACCCAAGAAACTCAGCCACTCTTTGAATCAAACTTGAATCAGCATTAATACCCACTACCCCAGTGTTGTGAAAGGCACGCCTAGGCGCCAGGCGTAGCCGGCGTGACTTAATGAGGCCAAGGCGAGGTGCAGTAGAATAGTCGCACGCCTTGGATGCGACTGGGCAAGGCGCAAGACGCGCGCCTAGTCAGGCTTTTGTGTTTATTTTTTATTTAGATCTAATGGCTCAAAATTGTGTTCCAACAGCCTCCAACACATACGATTACAACTCATATACAATACAATACAATACAACCCAAATCAGAAGACGACTCAAATCAAATCCCTAATCTGTGTTGTCTCCTTTGACTGGGCTCTTCTCTCTCTCGAACCAGGTACTCTTCTTCTTCTTCTTCTTCTTCGAACCTCTGTCGACAAATTTATTTTTATTTTTTTCTTCGTTGTTCGAAGCTCGGTCGATTTTTTTTTTTTTTTCGCTTGTTGGTTGCTGGGTTGGGTTGGGTGAATTTCTTCTTCTCTGTTGTTTCGCTGGTTTTTTTTCTTTTTCTTTTTTTTTTCCCCCCTTCTTCGTTGGTTGTGCTTGTTGCTGGGTGAATTTTTTTCCTCTTCTTCTTCTCCTCCTCCTTTCCCTTCTTCTTTGCTGGTTGCTGGGTGAAATTTCTCTCTATTTTTTTTTTTTTTTTCCTTCTTATTCTGCTTCTTTTCTTTTTCTCATTCTGCTAGTTAGCTCTCTGTTCTTCTTTTTCTTTTTTCTTTTTTCCCTTTGTTTTGAGTCTCGTCTCTGTTAAAAAAAAAAATACAAATAATTAACTCATCACATACATTACATTCATTATACTGAAATTGTTTTTCTGTTATTTATTTTTTGTGTTGTGTAGTAAGTACTAAGTGGAAAATGACATCTAAAAGTAACAAAAAAGATCCAACGTGGCAATATGCCCATTTGGTAGAGGAGAATAATTTAAACAAATATGAGCATTATTTTTGTGGTAAAGTATCAAATGGAGGTGTTTATCGGGTGAAACACCTCGTGGGAGGTTATAGGAATGTCACTGCTTGCCCGAAGTATTCAGCTCATGTAAGAGAAGAGATTAGAGAGTTCATATCAAAAAAGAAGACACAAAAAGAAGAAATGAACATGTTGCCTGATTTTGAAGACATGGACATGGAAGATGAAGATAAAGATAAAGATGAAGATGTTGTTGGGATCAATGTCAATCAACGCCATAAATTGACAAGTAGCAGTCAAGGTTTATCCAAATCCAAATCAAAAATGCCAAAGAGAAGAGGGCCTATGGATGTTTACTTCACACCCAATCCTAAATCAATGGTGAAAAATCGAAGAGACCAAGCAAAAGGGAAGCAAACCAAAATTGATGCAAATGACCCTTACAAAAAAGAAATGAGAGCTCGGGCAGTGCGAAGATTTGCAAGGTGGATGTATGATGCTGGTATCTCTTTTAATGCAATAAATTATGAGAGTTTTGGACCAATGATTGAAGCCATTGGGCAATATGGTCCTGGTATGAAGCCACCAACTTACCATGAAGTGCAGGTTACCCAACTCAAAAAAGAAGTGAAACATACTGAAGATTTGATGAAGAATCATAAAAAAGATTATGCAAAATACGCATGTTCTAAAATGGCTGATGGTTGGACTAATAAGAGAGGAAGGACATTGATTAACTTTTTAGTTAATTGTCCAAGAAGAACCATGTTTGTTGAGTCGGTTGATGCTTCTAGCTATTCAAAGGATGGGCAAAAGCTATTTGAATTACTAGACAAGTTTGTGGAGAAAGTTGGAAAAGAGAATGTGGTGCAAGTTATCACTGATAGTGCTGCAGCTAATGTATTAGCGGGTAAGAATATTTCCTCATTCCTTACATCAAAATTGTTTACTCATAGTTTGTTTTGTATTTAAAATTTAAAAACTTGAAAATAATAATTCTTCGTTATTGTTACATTATAGAGAGGTTTTTGGAAGCCAAGTATGAACACTTGTATTGGACACCATGTGCTGCTCATTGCTTGGACTTGATGTTAGAAGACATTTTCAAGATACCTAAACTGAAAAAGACATTTGAAAGGGGTATTACAGTACATGGCTACATTTACAACCGGCCTACGTTGCTAAACATGATGAGGTGCTATACAAATCTGAAGAATTTGATCAAGCCTTCAAAAACTAGATTTGCAACCGCCTTTCTGACTTTGTCTAGGATGCATCAACAAAAAAACAATTTGAGAAAGATGGTCACCTCTGAAGACTGGACCTCAAGCAAATGGGCAAAGGAGGCACAAGGTAAAAGAATGGCACAAACTTTGTTGATATCTTCATTTTGGAATACTGTTGTGTTTGCCCTTAAGGTCTCGAGTCCTCTCGTCAAAGTGTTTAGATTGGTCGATACCGAGAAGAAACCTCCCATGGAATACATTTATGAGGCAATGGATAGGGCAAAAGAATGCATTGCAAGTTCATTTGATCATAAAAAAGAGAAGTATAATGAAATTTTCGAAATCATCGACAAAAAATGGGATGTCCAATTGCATCGGCCTTTACATGCAGCTGCGCACTTTCTTAACCTAGAATTCTTTTACCCAAAAGCGTTAGAGGTGCAAAAAGATCATGAAGTGATTAATGGGTTTTATGAATGTATGCAAAGGTTGGTCCCGAATGTCACTGTTCAAGATTTGATCACTAATGAGATGAGTATGTATATGAAGGCTGAGAGTCTTTTTGACAAGTCTATTGCGATTAAGCAAAGAAATACAAGGGCACCAGGTAATATATTATAAACTCAGAGAGGTTATTTTTAGTAATACTTTTAGTAAAACTCAATACTTGGTAACAATTATTTCTAACTAGTGATCATCGCAGCTGATTGGTGGGGCATCATATGGTTCTAAAACTCCAAACTTGTAAACTTTTGCCATAAAAGTCCTTAGCCTAACATGCAGTTCATCGGGTTGTGAACGAAATTGGAGTGTATTTAAACATGTGAGTATTTAACATTCTAACTAATTTTTTGTTCAATTCAAATATTTTTTATTCTCATTATATAGAATTTAATATCTTTTTAATACTTGCAGCTTCATAGCAAGAAAAGAAATAGATTGGAACGTTTCAATGATTTAGTGTTTGTCAATATAATAGAACATTGAGATTTAGATATGACATGCGCAACACTCTTGATCCCATATCTTTGCAAAATATTAATGAAAGCAATGAGTGGTTGCTTGGGAGGATGGATAGAGAATCAGATGAAGATAATGAGCCTGTGTTTGATGATGATGGCAGCTTGACGTGCGCCATTGTTGCTAGAGCTTCTAGAGTAGAAGAAAGTAGCCATGCAAGTAGAGCAACAAGTTCACGCTCAAAGGCACAACCGAGGATATCTAAATCATCAAGATTAACTTCACTTCAATTAATAGATGAAGAGAAAGCGGGCTCAGATGACACAGAGAAGGAAGATGTTGAGGGATATAAATCATCTGATAGAGAAGAAGATGATAGTTTGTTTGCCATTGATGTTGAGGATATGATTGACTAACCAACCTAACCTACCCTTTCTTTTGATAGTGATGTTTTTAAGTGTTAAGACATATATTAGTATTTGTTGGATATTTATGTTTTGGATGTTTAGGTGCCGTTTGGTAACATTACGTTTTCAATTTTCAGTTTATATTTACAAAAATTTAAAAAACTCTTGTTTGGTAAATTTTTGATTTATAAATCAATGGTCACAATTTATAAGTTTGGCCAAAAAACGTTTTGAGTATTCAATTTTTTTTTTTTTACCACCCAACACTAGCCACCACCCGCAACCATTTTCCACCACCACCACCCATCCCCCACCACCACCACCACCACCCGCCTGCCACCCACCACCCGCCTGCCACGCACTCGCTACCACCACCCACTCCTCGCCGCCACCACCCACCACCCGCCACTACCATCCACCGCCCGCCACCACCACTCACCACCCACCTGCTACTCACCCGCCGCCACCACCACCACCCATCCACCACCCACCTACCACCACCACCACCACCACCACCACCACCACCATCACCCACCACCACCCACCTGCCACCACCACTCGCCACCACTACCCACTTGCTACCACCCCCACCGTCACCCACCCACCACTACCACCACCACCACCTGCCATCCGCCACCCGCCACCTGCCACCACCACCACTCGCTACCACCCGCCACCGTCACCCACCCACCCACCACTACCATCCGCCACCTACCCGCCAACACCACCCACCCGCCACCACCGGCCACCCACCACCCACCACCACCACCACCCGCCACCGTCACCCACCCACCCACCCATCACCACCACTACCACTACCACTACCACTACCACTACCCACTCGCTACCATTTTCCACCACCATCTTCCGCTACCACCACCTGCCATCATTTTCCACCACCGTCTTCCGCCGCCACCACTTGCCATTTCTTACTCTTTTTTATATTTTTAAAATTTTTTAAACATTTTGTCTAAACCAAACGCGTTTGTAGTTTATGTTTTTTCTAAAAATAAACAAAAATCAGTTTATAAAATTTTCATAAATAAAAAATGAAAACGTAAACGTTACCAAACAGGCCCTTAGTGTTTATGTTTTTATTTTTATTTTATTGAATGTGGATTATTTGATCTTTGAAAATTGGAATGTTATGTAATGTGCACTTTCATGGCTTTGAGAATTATTCTATATTTTGTCTTGAATCTTGATTACTTTTTACTTTTAAAAAAATTGTTTTAGTACTATGAATGATTAGTCTATGTTATTTTTTCTATTTTTTATTAAAACTGTGCGCCTTACTTCAATAAAGCCCGTGCCTCGCCTTGCGCCTAGGCCCCGAGAGACCTTCAGCGCCTTAGTGCGCCTTGAGCCTTTAAAAACACTGCACTACCCTACTCTTCTCTAAATTTACCCTAAAACCAGAGAGCACCCCGAAAAGCCTTACCACCGAAAAGAGATTAACCATTTGGCGCTCGTCCCCCTTAGAGAAGAAAATAACATCATCCGCAAATTGAAAATGTGTCACACTAATCTGATCTCTACCGACCTGTAAGCCTTCAAACAGACCTACCTCTTTAGCCCTATCCACCATCCTGCCTAACACATCCGCTACCATGATGAAAAAAAAAGGAGATGATTATATTCAAGGCAAAGCAGAAATATCATCCTCATCTGGTCTTCTCATATCCTAATTCGACTCCCTCCTCCTTTCCCATTTGCCACATACACATAATTCACCATGGCCCCAGCAGAAATCTCACCCTCATCTATTCTCCCCCCATTTTGAGGGATAGTGTCCAATTGGACATCATATTTCAAGCAAAAAATGATATAGTTGGATGAGCTCGGTTCAGAAGGAAGTCACCAAATGAAGGACAAGGAGACATAATAGGAAAAAATAACATGTGGAGCCCACTAGACAACAAACACGAGATTGCCGTTATCCCCCTCTATATATGGTGATCAAATAGGAACTACAAGAATTTTAGTTAAGAGCCTAACTGCCCAAGGATGAGGCTACAGACCAAAAGGTAGATGACTAACACCATATCAATTACAATGGCATGGACAATGAATGGGGCTGCAGACTATGAAGCATGGACACTCCAAAATTGGTGTCGTGGCAGTGTCCGACATGCGGACACGCCGAGGACACGGGGACACATACGGGACATGCCAGATGGCGTGTCCCTTTAATTTAATGATTTTTTTGGAAGGGGACACGGCGGGGACACGTGTGTCCAGATATGGACACGCCATGGGACATGGCGGGGCTCTTTTTTGAATTTGTTATATTTATTTGGGATCAAAGTATAATATTTAAAAAGAAAAAAAAAAAACCAACGGGCAAAGCCCTAATCGAACAACTGAGGAAGTAAATGAGTAAAATCAGACCTGCGAAGCCCTCCTCTCTCTCAGTCGAAGTCGAGACCCTCCTCTCTCTCAGTCGAAGCCCTCTGAAGTCGATCGAAGCTCTCTCTCTTAGTCGCAACCCTCCGAAGTCGATCGTAGACCTCCGATCCAGTCGTCTTCGACCTTCGATCCAGTCGTCTTCGAAGGTAAGCCCCTCTTTCGCCTCTGTCTCTCTCTCTCTCTCTCTTTGCTCTGCTTTCGGTTCGACTGAGACTGATTTTTGTTTTTATTTTTATTTTTTTTATACGTTTATATATATTTATATGTAAGACTTATTTTTATTTTTAGTTGTTTATACGTTTATATATATATGACTTTTTTTTTTTTTTGTAATTATATGTTTATATATATGTCTATATATATAACTGTATTTAAAAAAAATTAATTATAAGTTTATATATATACATATATACAGCATGTAAACTCTTTTATTTTTTATTTTTTATTTTTTATCCTTCTAATGTTAATTTATAGGAAAAATGTCTAGTTAAATTCTGCCAATACCACACAATCTGCCTTTGATGCTGAAGATGATAAGCCACTGTGGAAATATGTGACTAGATTAGAAAAATCTGGTGCAAGAGGGGGGAATTATACTTTTCAATGTAACTTCTGTCGGGTTACACGTAAAGGTTCATACACTAGGGTAAAAGCCCATTTGATGCAAATTAAAAATCAGGGGATAGAAATGTGTCCAAAAGTAACAAGTAAGGATAAAGCTGATTTTGAGAGAGCAATTGCAGAAGCAGAGTTGAAATTGAAAAACTCTAAGTTAAAGAAAGTCCCATTGCCTCCTCCTAGTTCAAGTGCATCATTAGGTTTATGTTTTAATGAACTAGAGGAGATGTATGGATCAAAAAGGAAGAGGTCAACTGCTATAGGGAGTGGAAGTAGTGGTAACCCTGTTCTAAAAGCATTTAACATTGGGGCTCGAGAACAACTAAACAGTGAGATAGCTAGAATGTTTTATTCAGCAGGCTTGCCATTTCATTTGGCAAGAAATCCTTACTATGTTAGTGCATTTACTTTTGCTGCAAATAACAACATACAAGGATATGTACCACCTGGGTATAATATGTTGAGAACTACATTGCTTCAAAAAGAAAAGATAAACATTGATAGGTTGTTAGACCCTATGCAAGGCACATGGAGAGAGAAGGGTGTGAGTATAGTCAGTGATGGATGGAATGATTCCCAACGAAGGCCATTAATAAATTTTATGGCTGTTACCGGAGGTGGGCCTATGTTTCTTAAAGCAGTTGATTGTTCAGGGGAAACAAAAGACAAGTATTTTATTTCCAACTTGATGAAGGAAGTAATTATGGAGGTTGGGCCTAAAAATGTGGTTCAAGTCATTACAGATAATGCCGCAAATTGCAAGGCGGCGGGGCACCTAATTGAAGCACAATTTCCTCACATCTTTTGAACTCCTTGTGTTGTGCACACCCTCAATCTTGCCTTGAAGAATATTTGTGCTGCCAAGAATGTGGAAAATAATTCAGTTGCATTTGAAAAGTGTAATTGGATTAGTGAGATTGTGGGTGATGTGATGATGATTAAGAATTTTATTTGTAATCATTCCATGAGGTTGGCAATGTACAATGAGTTTGTGAGTTTGAAGCTTCTTTCAGTTGCCGAGACACGCTTTGCTTCTTCCATTGTCATGCTTAAGAGGGTCAAGTTGATAAAGCAAGGTCTCCAAACAATGGTAATCAGTGACAAATGGAGTTGTTATAGGGATGATGATATTGGTAAGGCTAAGTTTGTGAAGGATAAGTTGTTGGATGACTTTTGGTGGGATCAAGTCAACTACATACTTTCCTTTACTGCTCCTATTTATGACATGATTAGAGTTTGTGACACCGATAGACCTCTTTAAGCATGAAGGAAAGCGACTAGAAGACGAGTCTACATTCTATAATGTAGTACATCAGATTCTTGTAGACCGGTGGAACAAGAACAACACACCACTTCATTGCTTGGCGCACTCATTGAATCCAAGGTGATTACAACACAATTTACTATTTTTATTAATTTAAGTTTAATATTATTCTTTCACATTTATAATGAGTAGTACTTTTTTTTCATTTTAGGTATTATAGTGATGCGTTGCTTCATGAGGATCCAAGCCGAATTCCCCCACATAGGGATGAGGAGGTTTGTCTTGAGAGAAAAAAGTGCTTGAAAAGGTTCTTCGATGATCCAATGGAGCGCACTAAAGCAAATTTGGAGTATGCTAAGTTCTCAACAAAAGAGGGGCCAGTTGCTGACATTGATTCCATTGGAGATAGATGTGATATGGATCCTCATAGTTGGTGGGTTGTTCATGGTGCATTTGCACCCACTCTTCAATCTTTGGCTTTAAAGCTACTTGTGCAACCTTCTTTTTCATCACGTGCTGAGAGGAATTGGAGTATATACTCTTTTATCCATTCAATGAGAAGAAACAAGATGACACCCCAACGTGCAGAGGACTTGGTTTTTGTTCATAGCAACCTCCGTCTTTTATCAAGGAGAACCCAACAATACCTTGAAAGAGAGACTAAGTTATGGGATATTGCGGACGACACATTTGATTCATTTGATGATGTTGGATGCTTGAGGTTGCAAATCTATCACTTGATGAACCTGAGATGGAGGTTGTGTTGTTTACAGATGATGGAGGTGCAAACGAAGAAAAAGGTGGTGATGCTAATAATGATGAAGACGTGCAAGAAATTGGATCTACTTAAAGTTTTGAAAAGCCTACTTCTTTTCTTTTCTTTTTTTTTTCCTTCTTCTTTGCCTCTTATCTAGTGCTTTTGTGAAGAATATTGTTGGATGTTGGATGTTTTCCCCTTATATTTATTGTTGGATGTTGGATGTTGAATCTTTTGCCTCTTATATTTATTGAATTAATGGTACTATGTTAGTTTTTGTTAATTTTGATTTAGAATGAATGTAATACAAATCTACATAACACATAAAAATATATATTAAAAAAAAAAAAAAAATCGCTGTGTCTCCCGCCGTGTCCGTATCCCCATTTTTTGGAATTGCCGTGTCCTGTGTCCGTGTCCGTATCTATGTCCGTGCTTCATAGGCTGCAGACTCTTAACACTTTCTAAAGATAGTTGCAAAATAGTAACTTCTTTTATTATTGTATCCTAAGTTATTTTGTTCAAACTTATAATTAGTTTATGTGTCTATCGATAGATGCGTGTGTCCTCCAAGTGTCCAAAGAGTGTATGGGCCTAACATTTAAAAAAAAATAAAAATAAAAAAATTAGACACATTTTGAGGACTGTCAAACATTTGTCGGGAAGTGTCCGACGAGTTTTGTTGTCCGACACAGACGCTACATAGGCACGCCACCTTCTTAGAAGTGTCCGTGCTTCTTAGGGTCTCTCACATCCTACAAACAACTCTCCAATCAAACTATAAAAAACAAAATCCCTTTGAAAGGAGGAGCCATTAAAGCTCAAAAGGAAGCCGTAGAGCAAATTTTTTCCCCCACAAACTCTCAAAATCTTCACATTTTCCACACAAACTCTCAAAATCTTCACATTTTCCACACAAACTCTCAAAATCTTCACATTTTCCACACACACACACACACACACTCACTCACTCACTCTCAAAATCTTCACATTTTCCACACAAACTCTCAAAATCTTCACATTTTCCCCACACACACACACACACACACACACACACAATCCTTTCAATCCATAAGACCCAAAGAACTACCAACCACACATTCACTCTACACTTACGTAAAAAATAAATAAGACCTTTTAATAGATCTATAGCAACATCAATATGCTTAGCTTATCATTCAATTGTAAATTGTTTCTAAATGAATTGATGACAAATAATATACTACATCAAACCAAACCAAACTAAGTCTTATGTCCCAATCAAGTGGGCTTGCCAACATAAATATTTTTCCCCACTCACCTTCATCAAGGGCTATATGCTCAATTAAATTAAATAGATTCATATATTTTTTCACAAACAATTCCCATGTCAGCTTAGGTCTTCCCTTCACACTAGCATCTTCATTTATGGAGATCCTATCACTTTTCCTTACTGTTGCATCTATAGATTTTTGTTGTGTATGACCAAATCATCATAAACTTGTTCTATCTCAATTTATCTTCAATAGGTGCTACTCTTACTATTTCA
Organism: Camellia japonica; assembly: GCA_030407325.1. Lineage (NCBI taxonomy): Eukaryota > Viridiplantae > Streptophyta > Magnoliopsida > Ericales > Theaceae > Camellia > Camellia japonica. The sequence continues at coordinate 69,103,168 of JAPPVO010000013.1, read as the reverse complement.
CGAATATATTCATTTCTAATTACATCTTTTCTAGTCTTTTTTCCACACATCCATTTAAGCACTCTCATCTTAGCTACACTTCTTTAATGCACATATTATTTCTTAGTTACCCAACACTACTTTTCCAGTATTTGGGGGCTCCTCAAAGATGTTCTATGAAGCACTACTTCTCCAGCCTACATTTGAATAACAGTGAGGTGACTAATTGGCATACTTTTTTTCATTAGGAGACAAATGAGCAAGTTAAGTTGGAAACCTAAGCTTGTAGCCTTTTTATGGTTCACCACCAATATGGAAATCCAAAAAGTAATACAAACAATATAAAAAAATTGGCCACTTTTGGCCTCTTTCTAATCAATCATAACATAGGATTTATGAAGCACGGACACGGACACGGACACACAAATTTTCAAAAAATAGGGAACACGACACACTGGAGACATGTTCAATATATATAATCAAATTTATTTATTATATGTCATAAAATTATAAAAAAATAAAAAAAATCATTGAAAGGTAATAAAAAATACAAAATAATACTATCAAAATTATAAAAAAAAATAAAAATAAAAAAAACATTTCATAATATCATTAACAAATAATATAAAAATTGCATTCAATAACACTAAAAAAAACTCGAAGAACAAAAAAATAAATAAATAAATAGGAGAGAGAGAGAGGTTACAAGCAGCATAAAAAGAAAAAGAAAAAAAAAGAAGAAAAGTCGAAGAGAGTAGACAGAACAAAAGAAAAATAATTTGAAGAAAGAGAGAGAGCGAATAAGAGAGAAGAACAAATAAGAAGATCAAAGAAGATTTGAACGAAGAAGAAGAAGATTGAAGAAGATTCGAATGAAGAAGAAGATCGAAGAAGATTCGAATGAAGAAGATGAGAATCGAAGAACATACCTCGATAACAGCACGAGCAGACGACCGACCACCGACGAGCCTTTTTGTCAGTCTCTTCTCTTCTCTTTGTTTGACATCTAGGTTAGCAATTAGTTTAATTTTTGATTTTTACAAATTGACCCCCACTTGAAGTTTCAAAAATTATGTTTTTCACCCCGCGGTGTCCCAAACGTGTCCCACTGCAAAATAAAAAAAAAAAACAAAACAAAATGGGACACCTTCTGCAACGTGTAAGACACATGTCCACCACGTGTCCGTGTCCAACACTGATACGTAGCCCTCGGAGAGGTGTCTGTGTTTCATAGCATAGGATGAATTCAGGGTTCCTCCTCAATAGTTGCTCAATTGGTAATAGAGATCCATCAAGCAGTTCTTGTCTATGAAGAGATCTAACTTATTGTCCCAATTTTTGTCTCCTAGCTAGTTGAGGAGATTTGGTAACGCCAGAGCTCTTAGTAAAAAAGGCAAGTCTAGAAGCTTATCAAGTATTTTGTCCAAAGTTTAGGAAGCAAACATGATCAGATACTCTGCTACCCAAACATGGCCACAGAAATATGCCTGCCTAATGATCAAGAACTTTTGAGTTTTGCCTCTTCAAACATCCAATTTGTGAGATTATCTACCTCTTGACGATTTCTTTTGAAACTCGTTGTCAACCAGTCTCCAGACACACTACTCTTAAGTGGGGAGGAAGAGTTCTACGTCTTCAAGATGTTGTTCTCCTGGAGCTTCTTGTTGACTAACTTGAAGGAGAACTTTCCTGCTGTGAGGGGTGCTCTGAGTAGCGTAGCTATATGCTAAATTCTCATTAACGATTAGGAGCTATAAACTCCTACTTATTTTCGTTTTTGTTTACTTCTTTCGTGCAAATATCCTCTTAACATTTCCTGTCATATTCTAACAAGTGTTTCTGATAAAAATTTACTATAGAAACCAAAACCATCAATTTAAATTGGCAGTGCAGCCCGGATGACAAAATCCTCAAATTTTATGTAGGCTTTATACGATGAAAAAGTAAACTTTTTGACCTTTAACCCTCATCAAGAAGCAATATACTCCCAAATACACTTCCCAACTAAAACCAGCAATCTAACACTAAGCACAATCTAGATGGGCATTCAATATAAACTCTGGAATACATGTAAAACAAAACAATAACAGAGGATACAAATGCATATAAATAATACAAAATATCCAAATGTATCATCAATTTGTTGGTTTATTATTTTTTCGTGAGGCCACTTTCAGTACTTTTGGCATGAACCAAAGCATTCTAGCTTATCAAAGAATTTTAAAAGAAGATGGTGTCCTTGTGGGTTCAACATGGCACATAAACACACAAATTTGACCAACTCCCTTTCCTCTTATCCACCATTAATGGTAATTCTAACCTGGCATAATTGGACAAACTTTCAATAATTCAATCTAATTTTTAACAAGTTGAACAAAATTTAAAAAATGCAAGTTCTACAACATTGTATCTTCATTTAAAAGAAAGCACACAAACACCATAACCACTAAAATTTGAGTCTTTAAACTAGAATCAAACCAACCTAAAATGCATACAATTAACAATATGAACACAGCTAGTACCTGACATTGTAATCTTGTTTTCACAACATCCAATGGAGTGGTGACAGCACTCGCCAAAGCTCCGGCAGCCCCGCCAGCCGTGAGATGAACCAAAATCCTTTCCTCACTAGCATTCTCCGGCGACACCTCGCCCAAGAACTTCTTCAACGCCTCGTACGTAGAGAAATGCACCGCCGTGAACGGTGCATTCATTACGATCGTAGTCTTATACGAAGCATAAAAAGCCCTAATCCCTTCCTCTCTAAACATCTTCACCACACAATCTCTCACTCCCCCATACGGACTACTTCGCAGCTGCAACCTCTGCTTCACCACATCCATCGGAGTCAACACGGCGTCGCTGGCGGTGGTCGCGACGACGCCAGAGGCGGCGTGGACCAGCAGGTGGTGGCCAGGTCTGTTGCCGCCGAGTTTCTGTTTACAGGTCTCGTACACGGAGAAGTAGACGGCGTGGGCGGGGCCGGCGCCGAGGCCCATGGCGGCGATGCCGCGGTAGAGGCCGAGGGGACCTTCGGTGCGGACGATTGAGGCGAAGAAGCGGCTGAATTGGGCGGCGGAGTGGCCGGGGAGAGGCGGCGGAGAGGTGGCTCCGGCCATTTGCATTCGAGTCTTGAGAGTGTCGACGGGGAACATCGCCATGTGCTCAACCATGCCGGCGACAGATCCGGCCGCCATGTACTTCCAGAAGCTGAGGCCGTCGAGAGAGGGTGACGTGTCGCCGCCGGTGGCAGTGGTGGAGTCCGCGGAGGAGTCCATTTGGAGGAAGAGGAGGATTTTGTGTGGGATTCATTAGGGTTTAAGGAAGAACAAAGAGGAGACCTTTCTGGGTTTGGATTTTTAGGGTTTGTGTGATGTGGATGAGGACTCGGAGAGTGAGTGAGAGCATGGAAAAGATCCTGGTTGACTCACTGTTGTTTATTTGATACTCTGTTTGGGCTTTAATTTGATGGTCAGAGCCAGAATGTTTTAATTTGGGCCTGGTAGTACGGGAACTTGGAACTCCCAACTTGGAAGGTAAAAGTTTAACCCTCTAAGGTTTTAAATCATTTTATATTAGGGACACAAATAAGTCGAGTCGAGTTTTGTTAAGCTTCAGATCGGCTCATTTATTGAATTTGAATTCGGCTCGATAACTAACTGGGTTCAAGTTAGACTCAACTCCGCTCAACTCAATAATAATTTTTTTATTATTATTTATATTATTTAATACATAAATAATTTATTTATGTTATTATTTATATTATTTAATATATAAATAATATATTTATTATGTAATTTAAATAAAGATAAACAAGTCGAACTTGACGAGCTGAGCTTATTCAAGCTCGGGCTCGACTCATTTGCTAAATAAGTCGAGTTGAGCCAAACTGAGCTCTTAACGAGCTAAGCCAAACCAGTTCGCAAACAGTTTGGTTTATTTGCAGTCCTATTTGACATAACAAAAAATGTGATATTGTGTATTTTGGAGTTTCAATCATTTTGTTTAGTTTTAGAGGTTTTAATTTGTATTTTTTAGTTATTAGTGATTTTTTAAAAATATTTTAATTACTTTTTTTTTTTTTTGGGTAACCTTTTACATTTGTTGCATCGTTTGGTAACTTAATATTTTAACCTAAAAGTTAAAAAGTCACTAAAAAATTAAAAAAACCAACAACTTATACCAAAAAGTCAAATATTTCATTTTCTCTATACTTTTTGTACATTTTTTTTATAAAAACACCAAAAATCATTCCAAACATATATTTTAGCTAAAAAATTTTGAAAATTACTAAAATAGTATATTCTCAAACGAGACTTAAATACAAAAACATATAATATTATGTATTTTGGAGAATATATTAATTCAAGTGTTACTTGTGTCAAATTTTAGAGGTTTTGCTAATTATGGTGACTAAAATATGTTATTATGTATTTTGGAGAATATATTAATTCAAGTGTTACTTGTGTCAAATTTTAGAGGTTTTGCTAATTATGGTGACTAAATTAACAGGGGGAGAGAGAGAGAGAGAGAAAGAGAGATGTATGAATATATTATGTATTTTGGAGAATGGGAGTGTTTGGTAAAACTTATTTGCAGCTTAAATCAACTTATAGCTTAAAATAAGTTATGTTGAAGTGTTTGGTAAAAATTATGAGGGATGGATTATAGCTTAACTTAAGCCATTTTAGCAATAATATGTTAAGTTGGTTCCCAGGTGCTTTTGAAAACTGATTATGCTGGTAGCTGTTTGTTGAGACGTGTAATGACTTAAATGCCCCTCAAATATTTCAACTATTACTAAAAACCCACTATATAAGCCTTGTTATCAGCACTGTTCACTTGAAAGAGAGAAAGAGAGAGACAGAGACAGATAGAGATAATTTCCAACGAAGGTGATTTTTGGCTCTTCAACACTATTCTCAACTCTCTCTCTCTCTCTCTCTCTCTCTCTCTCTCTCTCTCTCCATCACGCATCAACGCCGTTTCAGACTAGCGGCTAGGGTTTCACGAATAAGAGCTCTCCCTCTCCTCCTTCCTCTCTATTTTCATCGTAATCTGAAACCGAAATCATCTCTAGCGTTCACTTGCTCTCCGTCGTCTCCCGCACCTGTATCGATAGCTCGTGCATCAACGCTATCGCATCAACGCTATCACATCAACGTCGTTTCAAACCGGCGGCTAGGGTTTCATGAATGAAAGCTTTGCGATTGGGATGAAGAGGAGAAGGAGAAAAGGGGTTTTGCATACCGGCAACTAGGGTTTTACAGAACCAGCTGGTCGCCGGTTTGAAACGGAGGAGAAGAAGAGGGGCTAGCGGAGTACAAATGGGGGAAAAGAAAGGGGCCGGCGACTAGGGTTTTGTAATGAAAAAAAAAAAATTGATTGTTTAATAAAAAAAATGATTATATTAATTGATACTAATTAATGAAATCACAATTAATATAAATACATGAATATAATTAATATGTAAAAAGAGAAGAACAAGAAAGAAAAGAATAAAAAAACAATTAAGAGAAGGAAAAAAAATAAAACAAAGAAGAGAAAAGAAAATAAGGACAAAAAGAAAATAAAAGAAAATAAAATGAAAAAAAAAGAAAATAAGGGCAAAAAGGACATTACATAGCAAAAACTATTTTACAGCTTATTCAACCAAAACACTATTCTGCTGATTAAATCTATGATCCCACAGCTACACCAAACAGGTTAACAACTTATGTTTAAAGCTATAATCTATAATCTGTTAAGTTATAATGTATAATCACTTTCTCACAACTCTATCAAACGCGGCTAATATGTTAATTCAAGTGTTACTTGTGTCAAATTTTAGAGGTCTTGCTAATTGTAGCGACTAAATTAACATGGAGAGAGAGAGAGAGAGAGAGAAAGAGAGAGAGAGTACGATGTGTGAAGCTTCGCATAAGAGAGAGAGAAATGGGAGAGTGGTTGATATAAATTGAGATCTTCTCCTTATACTCTCTCTTTGCCTCCTTACTTGCAACGGTAGAGATGCACTTTGAGTTGATCCAATGGTTTAGATTTGCCTATTTAAAAATAAATAAATAAATAATAAAACAAATTCAAATTTCCTTTTTCCGCCCAAATGTGGACCATTGGATCAACTTAAAGTGCATCTCCACCATTATAAATAGGGAGGTAAGGAGGGAACCTAATGAGAGAATCTCAACTCTGCTGGTATATGGAATTTATTTTATTTTGTTTTTAAAAAACACTTTAACATACTATTATAATTTTTAAATTAACAAACCCTTAACACATAAATTTTCGTGTCACCTTTATTATTGAAGAATTTATTTATAAATCCCACTTTGAAAAATAGTAATCCATTTAATTCTAATGATTTTTTTATAAATTATTTAGTCTCATTGATTTTGAAAAGGTAGATATTGTTTAGAAATTAAATTTACCGTTATACCTTTATTTTTATGTTTCCTTTTTCTTTTTCTTTTTTTCTTTTTCTTTTTCTGTGTGTGTGTGCGCGCACTAGAAAGATAAAATACACAATATATGGGAATCAAATTTGGGATAAATTTTTTTTATGGGAATCTTTTTTATTTGGAAAACATTTCAAAAGAAGTACAAAAATGATTTAAAATATGAGATTTTTCAAATATTCCAAAAGAATGTGGAATTCTTCAAACATTCAAAAGGAGTATAAAAATTCCTTAGTGATCAAATGTATAATTTCAAACTGTAACACTCCAATATAACATTCAAACGTAACACTTCAAAAAAATTTCTTAGTGTAATACTCCAATGTAACACACAAAAAAGATTCTTAGTGTATTTTTTTTTTTTTTTCCAAATGTAACACTCCAAAAAAAGTATGTGGGATTCTTCAAACCATATCAAAAAAAAGTAAAAAAATTCGTTAGTAAACTTTAGATAAATGTATAATTTCAAACTGTGAGTGTTATGTTTGAAAAAAATAAACTAAAAAGTTTTTTTGTATGTTACATTGGAGTGTTATGTTTGAAAAAAGTACACTAAGGAGTTTTTTTGAGGTGTTACATTGTTACGTTTAGAAAAAGTACAATAAGAAATTTTTTATTGTGTTACATTAGAGTGTTACATTATTAGAGTACTACGTTTTTGTTCATAATGTGATATTTGTTCTAGAATGAGGAAAAATCCAAAACCTGATTGTCTAAATCTGTAATTTTACATTTGAAGAAACTCACTTTTATCCCTAAAAAATTAAACTCAAACGTGTAAGTGACTACCTTTTTGTGTAATTTTCACTTTAATGAAACTTTTGAGTTTATATATAAAAAAATAAAAAATAAATAAAAATAAAAACGAAAAAAAAAAGAAGAGAAAATTAAACAATTTAACAAATCACAGTTTAAAATTTTTTGATGCTTCACCCTTTTATTATTTTTTCATCAATTAACACACTAACACAAGATTTTAATATAGAAATGTTCTAATGGAGTGAGAGTTTGTCATTGCCTGGCCCAATTCCTGAACCAATCTCCTCGTAGAGTTCAAAGTGTCAATCCGTAACCATCTCTTGAGGCCTTTCTTCAATTTGAGCTTTGCACATCAAACCATAGTGTTGTTTGGCACCATAGAATTCAAGCTTCAAAATTGGAATTGAAACCATCTTATATTCAAATTGGGTTAATTGGTAAAAAGTCCACACTTATGGGGCTATATGTTATTCAAATTTTTATTTTTATTTTTATTTTTATTTTGACATGTATTGAAAAGTTTTCGCTGGTGACAGTGAGATGGACAAATAGATGAACAAAGAGGTGACATGTATACAATTAGGTAACATTTGGACAAGAGTAATGCTAGAGGTCCCAAAAATTCTACCAAAAGTTCTACCAAATGTCTCACATGGGTGTGGGACCCACACAATGTAGGTCTCATGTGGATCCCACATCCATGTGAGACATTTGGTAGAATTTTTAGACTTTCTAGTATTTTTGTTTGGACAAATAGGTGACATGTGTGTTGAATATAGAAATTAGAGTATATAGAATTTTTTTTATTTTTAGTATTATGTATATAATCTGTGATTGTGTCAATCACTGATTTAATATTATTTCTTTATTTATATCGTTTCTTAAATTGTATCATGAATATATCATATATACACGGCATCTATCTCATTCATGGGTAAGCCAAATAATTCTTTTATTCTTTTTGGTATTAAAATTAGGTTAAGTATCTAGTAATTTTGCTTCACTGGTGGATGGCAGTTTTGCCTTAACCGCTCGTCGAACCCCAACCCATTCCACTGCCATATTTTCTTTCAGTATCATTTCGTAGTAATCTCTTCCTTTATCCACTAGTTTATTCCTATCTCAAATATCTCTAACATATATATATATATATATATATATATTTACTCACAATTCATTTTTGTGTGTGTTTCTGTTCCACTTTGTCTTTCCCTCTATTTCAACTTCAAATAGGTTTCTATCTTCAAACCTATTGAGTTTGAGGGGAGGTATTAAACCTATATCATGGTGAGCATAGTGATATACCATATGAACCATCTAAGCCACCTCCACTGGCGCACAACCCAAGCTACCCCTCTGGCGCACCATCTAAGCCTCTCTTGGTGCACTTTTTAATAAGTCGCCCCTAGCACACTCAGTCATCTGTTGTCCTTATCATTCAGCACGACATCATAAGTTATGTGTGTGCTACGTTTGCTGGTTCAACATCCAATTCTCTACATCGATCCGGCATGACCCCTTTTAAACTATCTCGATATTGATTCTGGTTAGTCTCTATAATGGTCTGACATGACTCCTTAAACTATCCCAACATTGATTTCGGTTAGTTCCTACAACAGTCTGGCATGACCCCATAAACTATCTCAATATTGATTCCGATCAGTTCCTACAACGATCCAGCATGACCTTAAATTGTCCTGACATTAGTTCCGACTAGTTTCTACAACAGTCCGGCATGACCATAAATTATCTCCCGACATTAGCTCCAGCCTTTGATGCTGACTAGGGTCTTGTTGGCTGCCGACTAGGGTGTTTTCTGGCCATAGATGCTTCGGCAACTCTTTTAGGACAGTTTAGTCCCTTTTTTTTTTTTTTTTCCCCCCTAGGGTGTGGTACTGATATATTAAGCACTTTTTTGGCCTTTATTTTATTTTATTTTATTTGGTGGACTACTAGATTTGTTTGGTAGCATTTATTTGAACTAACTATTGAGTTTTCTCCGACTTCTTCCAATTATCCATTGGCAAGCTACAATTGTTAAATATCTTCATACCAGCTTGAGAAGGAGCGTTGAATATAGAAATTAGAGTATATAACATCTTTTTATTTTTAGTATTATGTATATAATCTGTGATTGTGTCAATCACTGATTTAGTATTGTTTCCTTATTTATATTGTTTCCTAAATTGTATCATGAATCTATTATCTATATATGGCCTCTAGCTCATTCATGGGTAATGTTTCCTTATTTTTATCGTTTCCTAAATTGTATCATGAATCTATTATATATATATGACCTCTATCTCATTTATGGGTAAGTCAAATAATTCTTTTCATTCTTTAATGTGTACATATAGATAACACTTGAATAGATAGATGACTGTGTATATATAGGTAACGTTTGGACAAATAGACAAATAAATAAACTTTTAGATAGATATATATGTCTTTTTGAATGGAGAATGCCCTTTTGGCTCAATAATTTCATAAGTGAGCCTCTAGCCTGACTACCCAATAAAATTTCAATTATTTTAAGCCTAATCCATTTGTCACACAAAAGTGACAAAACATACTACTAAACTTTATTTTGTTTTATTTTTCGCTTTTGGTTATACAAACAAGAAGAATAACAACATTATATCCATGAAAGATTAGTAAGAATGGTAAAGTTATACATATTAGGTCAATCCTTTGAATTTCTCATTCGAAATGGAAATAATCATTTCAACCAATTGCCTCCTTAAAAACACATTTTGTGTTTTGAAGCTACGCTTTTAAATTCTTTTATTGGTGTGTGATTGTGATTTGTTGAAATGAAGCTCTTCATTTTGCACACAAGAAATGTAATCATTTTATATTCAATAATTGAGTAGAAAGGAAAAAAAAATGATAGTGTCGTATTCAAAATTCATGTCAAATTAATCTCCTAAATTTGTTTTTAGTTATTGGAAGTTGTGGGAGTTGAGTATGAAAATTATACATTTGGCAAATAGAGCATAAGCCCATCACTGATGGCCTAATTAGGCCTATACTCGACCACGCCCACTGGATTAGATATACAACACCGAGTGATCTATGTGCCAATTAGGGGACACGTTGAGAATCAATCGCCGACAATCAAAGAGCAATCATGCCGACTGCAAAGGTCAGTTCGGCAGACTATCCCAATCGAATAGGTCTAAACTGTCCCTTTTTGGAAGTGTAATAAAGAAAAACTCAATTTACATGAAGAAATATCTACACAAGGTCTCTAGATAAGGAAGATAACTGGAAGAAAAAAAGGTATGCACATTGAAACAAACTTACTTTATTCTCTTAATATCTAACTTAATCTCTCTCATCCCAAAATCTAATTTAACTGTCGGAGTACTAATTTCGACACTCTTGACCGAAGTATTTCTTATTTTAGACACCAAATCAAAAATCAAGTAAAAAACTGTTTAGACGAGAAATATTATAAAATCATCCCTCACATAAGCTTTTCTTAGTTAGTAAGTTAGGTTACCTTCGTTGTCAAACAAGAAAGTCATGTTCCTCATGGGATAAAAAAGGTTTTGAATGATAATATATATTATTTTATCCTATGTTTTGAACAACATCAAATTCAGGTGACCTTGCTTTTATATTTATAAATTTTTAACCTATCTTTGGAAATGCAATAAGTACATTTATTTAGGTTATATTATATTTTTATTTTTTTATATATTTTTTTATAAAAAATTAAAAATTATATTAAATAAGTAAACTCCGAACAATTGAGTTATCTTTATTTACAGAATATAGTGTCTTATTTAATTACATTGTCCTGTCATTAAATTGTACAATAAACGTAGATAAAGAGATAAATCTATACAATTTAAATTAAAAATCAAAATTTACTTAAGATTTGACCACAGACAAAAACTTTAAATACAAATCTAAAATTCATGATAATTTTCTGAAATGTTTTCTGGTTTCTTGAACTTTTTCATAAATTCCACAAACAACAATGCTATAAACTTAGAAAAATTATTTTGAAAAATATTCAGAAAAACACATTTATGAATCACAATCACTTTAGACGTGACTTATATTCTACCAACTTTAAATCACACTGTATAACTCATTTCGAAATAGATTTCAAAATAAGTTTAATGATTCATAGCGTTTCAATTCCACAAATAATTAATGGGTAAATTACACTCATCTTTCTCGAGGTTTGAAAAAAATACAACAAGTCTCACAATTTTGACATAATTATCTTAGATTTTGTTAATGTTTTAACACTTGGTCCTATTTTCATTAATAATTTGTAAATTATATAGATAAAAAAAATGATAATTTCATCTCTTTTACATTGAAATGTTTATTTATTTATTTATTATTTATCTTTGTATTTTCACATTTGGTCCTTTTTAGTCTTAGTAAAAGGAAAGTCAATATAATTATATTAAAATTATAAAATTTCTTATGTATAGACACATATATATATATATATATATATTTAAAGGGTTAATTACCAAAAAAAAAAAACTCCAAAGTTTCACACATTTTTCATTTTAAACTCTAGTGTTTCAATTTCGACTGTTAGAATAATAGAGAAAGAGAGAGAGGAAATAATATGTATTGTATTGAATGAATTGTATTGAATATAAATTTTCCTATACAATAGAAGGCCTGTATATATAGGCTGGGAAAGAGTATCCTATTAGAAATCTAATTATAAGAAAGAGTATCCTATAAGAGACATAACTATGGCAATACCTAATATATCTAGGAAATCAATACTTAATATATGTAGGAACATATATCATATATACATTAACATCCTCTCTCAAACTCAAGGAGGATAAACATCTTAAGTTTGGAGAGAGAAACTAAAACATGAAATAAAATTAAAATAAAAAGCAAATAGATTGCAAAATCCAAACAGGAGTGCAAGGGCACTTGAAATAGATCAGAGGTCGGAACTAATGCTAGGAGACAGTTTATAGTCGTATTGGACCATTGTAGGAACTGGCTGAAACTAATGCTATGACAGTTTAAGGTCATGTTGGACCGTTGCACAAATTGGCTGTGAAAAATCTAGAAACCTCCTAGATGTTGATTTGTAATTATGTAACAATTTAAAGCAGAATAAAACAATCCCAATCAAACAATCAAGAGAAAGAGACACAACGATTTTACGTGGAAAAACCACAATTGGACACCTCCAACTGTGATCAAAAAAACCACGGGCAACAGCCACAAAACAATCCACTAAGAAGATTTAAAGGAATTACACAGGTATACTCTCAATTATCTAGCGAATCCACAACGCCTAATTGAACCAACCTCTATGTGCCTCTTCCAACCCCATCTTCACCACGGAATTGTCTTTCTAATGAGCCACTCTAGAATCCACCGAAGCTTCAGGCTCGAATTCTTCAGAATCCACCGAAGAACAACTCTCTCTTTTTGTTAACAAACAAAACCTTTGATGTACTCTTTTTTAAACCATGAGTTGAATACTCAATAAAAACATCAAAGAAACTAACAAAATATCCCCAGATATAAACCTTAAGAACCACAAAGAAGATCTGGAGGAAAAATTAATGAGTAGTCTAGTTTTGGGAGAAAACCAACTACTTATAGAAAATCCAAAGTAATCCTGTTTTTGGAAGAAAACCAACTTCTTAAAGGACTCCAAAGTAATCCTAGTTTTGGAAGAAAATCAACTTCTTAGAGAAATCCAAAGTAATCCTAGTTTGACCCAACATGTGAATTTAAAAAATTACAACCTTGGGTTTGATCCATGGAATTTGACAACACAGAGTCCTAACAATCTCCCCATTTGTCAAATCCCGGACAAAACCATGCTAAAACAGTTTTCCTAACAAAAACACCAAAACAATTTTCCAATCAAAACAAGAATAACACCACCAACTAGGAACCAGCACTTATAACCAAATCTTTTTACAAACTTATTTCTCAAGGTCATGATCTGCAAAACAACTATTAGTGTCACAATCTCCAAAACAACTATTAGTCCCACAAGAGTATATGAAAAAGCAATAAACATATGACAAGAGTATCTTGAAGCATGATATGAAAAACATAAGTAGATGCGACTTTGGAGATTTTAAGAACATGTAGCATGAAAACCTGAACCCGACACATGGCATAAAAACATGAAATCCTAAGACACATGAAAAACAACTTTCTCCCCCTATTTGTCACGAATTAACAAAGGAATCTCAAATAGCAAAATCAAGATCAAAACCCACACAAGCAATGACATGAAAACGATTAATCGAACTCCCCCTCACTAAAAGCAACCACAAACACTGAAAACAGTGAACAAGAAAAAAATAACAAAAATAATATGGTGGAGCAAGCAGGGAATTTCAGAGTTGTACCTTAAAACACACAAGATTATCCAAGAAGCACAATTACTTGAAAACACAATGTGCACAGCCTCTAGAAAATTCGTCATAAAAGAATGTGATGCATTATGTAAAAAGCATAGATCCCATGAGAAAAGTGTGTGTGTGACTCTTAGAGTTCGACAAACACAAGATTCAAATCCTAGCAGTGATATGAAAGCTGGACCTCCGATAAGAGAATCTTAGCCCAACTAAGGAAAGTCAAACCACTAGGAATCAATGGGTATTTGGAGAGTAAAGGCGGAGGCTCCCCCTCAATCAATGAATCCTTTATTTTAGAGTTTTTTTTTTTTTTTTTTTCCATAGAATTTCCCTCACGAATTGTATCCATTATCACAAATCAAACAAGATCTCGCTCTAAAAGATTTGTAAAAAAAATAGAGCGACCCGCTCTGATACCAATTGAAAAATCTAGAAACCTCCTAGATGTTGATTTGTGATTATGTAACAATTTAAAGCAGAATAAAACAATCCCAATCAAGCAATCAAGAGAAAGAGACACAACGATTTTACGTGGAAAAACCACAATTGGACACCTCCAACTGTGATCAAAAAAACCACGGGCAACAGCCACAAAACAATCCACTAAGAAGATTTAAAGGAATTACACAGGTATACTCTCAATTATCTAGCGAATCCACAACGCCTAATTGAACCAACCTCTATGTGCCTCTTCCAACCCCATCTTCACCACGGAATTGTCTTTCTGATGAGCCACTCCAGAATCCACCGAAGCTTCAGGCTCGAATTCTTCAGAATCCACCGAAGCTTCAGGCTCGAATTCTTCAGAATCCACCGAAGAACAACTCTCTCTTTTGTTTAACAAACAAAACCTTTGATGTACTCTTTTTTAAACCATGAGTTGAATACTCAATAAAAACATCAAAGAAACTAACAAAATATCCCCCAGATATAAACCTTAAGAACCATAAAGAAGATCTGGAGGAAAAATTAATGAGTAGTCTAGTTTTGGGAGAAAACCAACTACTTATAGAAAATCCAAAGTAATCCTGTTTTTGGAAGAAAACCAACTTCTTAAAGGACTCCAAAGTAATCCTAGTTTTGGAAGAAAATCATCTTCTTAGAGAAATCCAAAGTAATCCTAGTTTGACCCAACATGTGAATTTAAAAAATTACAACCTTGGGTTTGATCCATGGAATTTGACAACACAGAGTCCTAACAGGCTGGAACTAATGCCGGGATAGTTTAAGGTCATGCCGGACCGTTGTAGAAATTGGTTAGAACTAATGCCAAGATCAAATTAAGGTCATGCTGGACCATTATAGGAGCTAACTGGAATCAATGTCGGAACAGTTTAAAGGGGTCATACCGGACCGATGTAGGAGCCAATCGGAATCAATGTCGGGATAGTTTGAAGGGGTCATGCCAGACCGATGTAGGAGTTAACCGGAATCAATATCGGGGTATTTTAAAGGGGTCATACCGAACCAATGTAGAAAACTGGATGTTGAACTAGCAAGCGTGGCAGACACATAACTTATGATGTGGCGCTGAATGATGATGGCAACAAATAACTAAGTGCGCCAGGGAACGGCTTGGAAAGGGGGCGGCTTAGGTTGTGTGCTAAAGGGGTAGCTTGGATTATACGCCAGAGGGAGCGGATTGGGTGGTATGCCAAATGGGGCAGCTTGGGTTGTGCGCCAGAGAGGGCAGCTTGGATTGTGCACCAAAGGAGGTGGCTTGGGTTGTGCACCAGAAGGGGCATCTTGGGTTGTGCGTCGGAAGGGACGGCTTGGGTAGTGCGCTAGAAAGGGCGGCTTGGGTGGTGCGCCAAAAAGAGCAGCTTGGATTGTGCGCTAAAGGGGGTGGCTTGGGTGGTATAGCAAAGGGATAGCTTGGGTGGTTCGCATGGTGTATAACCATACTCACCATGATATAGGTATAATACCCCCCTCAAACTCAAATAGGTTTGAAGATAGAAACCTATTTGAGGTTGAAACAGAATAAAAGGCAAAGTAAAGCAGAAACACACACACAAATATATATATATATATATATATATGATAGAGATATTTGAGATATGAATAAATTAGTGGACAAATGAAGGAATCACCATGAAAATATGACAACGGAATAGGTTGAGGTAAGACAAGGTTGCCGCCCGCCAGTAAGGCGAAGAACACCAAGAGCTTAACCTATAGCTCTAATACCATGTTAGAATAATAAAGAGAGAGAGAGAGAGAGAGAGAGAAAATAATATGTATTGAATGTGAATTTTCCTATACAATAGAAGGCTTACATACATAGGTTGGGAAAGAGTATCCTATAAGAGACCTAATTATGACAATACCTAATATATCTAGGAAATCAATACCTAATATATATAGGAATATATACCATATACACATTAACATTGACAAATTAAATTGTAGAGTTTTATCCGTGTTTCAATGTGCCCCCTCCATCCATCTCTGTCTGTGTAAGGTAATAGAGAATCATTTTGGAGTTTAAAGTACACTGGGGTTTAAAAGTAAAAAATGCTTGAAATCTTGAATTATTATTATTTTATTTTTTTTGGTAATTAACCCTTTTTTTTTATTTAAAATTGCTTGGTTTGAGTTTTTTGGATTAAATTTTTTGAAAACTGAGTTTTTTGTTTTTGTTTTTGTTTTTAGTGAATATTTTTAAAATTTTAAGCATTTTTTTTTTACTTTTTTAGATGCACTTTACTTAGATGTATCTAAAAAGTAAAAAAAATTTTAAAAAAAATTTTAAAAAATTAATAATACATAAAAATATATATTGAATTCTAGTATTTTTTTTTATATTTTTGGTATTTAGTGAATTTTTAAAAGATTTTTTGCACAAAAATTATACTTTTCATGTGTATTTATGTTAGGTGTGTCTAAAAATTAAAAAAAAAATTGCTTAAAATATTAAAAAAATTCAGTAAAAATAAAAAAAATACAAAAAAATAAAAAAGTAGAATTTTTTGATAAGTGTTTTTGGAAAATAAAAAATAAGCAAAGTGAAAATCACTTAAAACAAAAAGAAAAAAAAAATCAACCAAGAAAAATTATAAAAAGAACAATTATCAATCCCTTCTCAAAACAGGACTCTAGACCTATGAAAAATTTTAGGACAAATTACACAAATAATCCCTATAGTTTGGGGCTTGTGTCACTTTAGTTCCTAACTTTTCAATTATGACACATTTGACCCTGAATTTTGAATCTTGTTCCAAATAAGGACAATTGAATATATCATTAGATTTTTCATGGTTAAAATCGTCAATTTGATAAAATATAAACTAATTTGACAAAAATAAATGTCAAACAAATATTTTTGAATTTTTAAAAATTATTTCTACCCACTAAAAATAAAATTATGTAAAATTGATAAATCTTTTAGACATTTATTTATTTTTTTTACAAAATTAATTTTTATTATGTGTTTGAATGATGATCATGTAAGATTAATTTTAAAAAATTAATCATGTAATTTTTATTAATTTTACATAATTTTATCATTGGTGGATAAAAATAATTTTTAAAAAATTAAAAATATTTTTTTGACATTTATTTTTGTCAAATTAGTTTATATTTTATCAAATTGACGATTTTACCCTTGAAAAATCTAATGATATTTTCAATTGTCCTTATTTGGAACAAGATTCAAAATTCAGGGTCAAATGTGTCACAATTGAAAAGTCAGGGACCAAAGTGACACAAATCTCAAACTATAAGGACTATTAGTGTAATTCACCCAAAATTTTAAACTAGTTTGAGACCCAAGTTTCAAAAAATAATCTAAATTTAAAAAATAAGTTTAAAATAACTCATATTTTTTATAATTAAAAAAATTACCATATATATAAACACACATGTACATATATAATAAGATATGTAAGTTTTATATACAAAAAAAAAATAAAAAAATAAAAAAATATTAGTATTAATTAAAAAAATCCAAATATTTCACTTGTTTTTTACTCAACTCCTAAGATTTTTCGCTTTAAACTCTAAAATGATTCTCTGCTACCTTACTCAGATGGAATGGACGGACCACACATTAAAACACAATAAAATTCCAGAATTTAATTAGTTGAAATTAAAATATTATAATTTAAAATGAAAACTTAGAATTTTTTTTTATAATTAACCCTTTTTTGAATTTTAATTTACTTTGGAAGTCTTCGTTTGGAATGTGGGTTGGTTTTTTGATATTTTAACTTTTTAACTATTTTAACCTGGGGCTAAAAAATCTCGTTTGAGATAGGCTTTTTAACTTTTTTGACTTTTGTGAGAAAAAAAATGAAATAATTATGATTTGAATCTAATATTTTGTCTTATTAAATTAAAAAAACCTATTTTATCTTTTTATAACTAAAATAATCCCCACCCAACCCAACTAAACCCAAACATTCATGCCAAACCAACCCTTAATCCATCTCCTTTTATATCCCTCAAACAAATGTGCCTAGAGTTAGTTGGCTTATATGTTGCCTGCTGCAATGAATTATCAGGCATGGCGTCAATCAACCACGTCTCTCAAATGTAGGCCCTATTTGGCACGCGGGTTTTTTGTTTTTTTTGGGCTAAAATCTATAAAAAAAAATAAAAATATATTAAAATAGTTAATAAAATGAAATATCACATCAAATTTATAATTATTTAACTTTTTCTCTCACAAACATCAAATCCGACTAAAAAAAATTTGGTCTAACTTGCCTCTAGCCTACTTTGTGGATTTGGTGGTATTGTTGGGCCCATAGGACCCATCACAAATCTTGTTTTGATAATCCGAATATTTTAATATGTAAAGTTCGTTAAGTACTTTATTCTTGTAAAAAATTACGTTAATTCAATATTGATAGTTAGTTGATCGGATCATATTTTTGTCAACAATTTATTTTGAAAATTATATTTTCCGTTAATAGGAATCTAATCCAATCAAGTAATTATCGATATCCGATCAAAGTGATTTTTTACAGGAATAAAGTACTTGACGAGTTTTACACATTAAACTGTTCAAATCATCGAAATAGGACCTGTGGTGGGACTTCATAAGCCCAAAGTGTGTGTGGTGCGGTTCGGACGGTTTAAAAGTAAAATAACAAACCGAATGACGAGTTGCCGAATTAACGGATTGACAAATTGCGGTTTGGCCGGTTTTTGGCGGATTGGCAAATTGAAGAATATTCTAACTACTTATCATACATTTGCATAATATATAACACTAATTTGTATAATATTTTTTAGATATATAACACAAAATAATTTTATATAATATGTTTCATATATATAACTACTAATTTGTAATAAATTTCATCTTTTAAATTTCTCTTACACTCATTTTTACATTAATATTTTATTGGAGGTTAAAAAATATATATGTATTAACGATAGCAGAGTGGAACAGTTCGGTTGGTGGATTATAAATTTTAAAATTTAAACCGCGGTTAACGATTAGAGTGGTACGAATTGATGTGGATCAGTGCGATTTTAGCGGATTTGGTGGTATTTTGCATAGCCCTAGCCCCAACAGAACACTCCAATTTGATTTTGGATTGGAGAGAAGCCTGACCCAAAAAATTCAACCATTTTTCTAAAAATAAAAATTTTAACTTACTAAAATAGTCAACTTTCCAAACGAGGCCTAAAGTATCATCGAAACCTTCTTACTTTTTTCTTCTTTATTTATTTATTATTATTCTGTAGTGTCGAATCTTTGTACCAAATCCAAGGAAAATACCAATTTCAAAAATAAAATAAGATAATTCTGAGCAAAACACAAAAATAGAATAAGTATATATATATATGATTATGATTATGAGTTCCATTATGATTTTGAACTGTTGCTGAAAACTGTTGCACAAGTAGTAGTGTAAAACCAAAATAAAAATAAAAATTAGATGATCCAATTAACTTAATTTTTTATGAATAATATATATGAAGAGTTTTATAAAATAAATAGGCCTAACCCATCAACAATCTCTCAGAGAGGGCTATGAATCTAGATTTTTTAATATGTGATTATAGTCTTCAATAAAACTTGCTTGTGTTTGGCATGCATACTTAGAAGAAGGAATGTTTTGGTTGTATTTATTTTCAATCGTGTTTTCTTTTTAGAAATACAAAAAACCTATTCTACCAATTGTTTCTGAAAATTATTTTCGAAAAGTTTTTCTAAAGCCCTAAAAAGTTGTTTTCAAAATTTCGGAATAACTATTTTTGCATGAAATGAAAATAATTTGAAAATGATGTGTGCTTTTTTATTATTTCATTATTTTTCTAAGAACACACAAATAAAAAAAAAGACCAATTACAACCATGTGTTAGTACTCCTCAATATTCTTTTATAGCAATACAAAAAAATTTATCAGGTTATTTTGGCTAATTGTTTCTAACATTTATTTTCGAATGAAAATAACCAATACTTTTGATGGAACAGTGAAATGTTATTCCTCAAAATTTTGAAATAACTATTTTTGCACAAAATAAAAATAATATATAAAATAATGGGTGTTTTCAAATTTTTATTAATTTATTTCTGAATTAAAAAAAATACACCAAACATGTACTACTCAATTTCCTTTTTATAGTAGTATAAACAAATTCATCATATGATTGAAACTTGAATGGAATCATTTGAATAAATGCCATATCTGTCTTTATCTTTCGTTGGTTTTTTTACGCACTCTATTTGAATGGTATTGGTGATAGTTACAAATAAAATATCAAAAAATACAAATAAAAAAAAATTACAATAACTATTGTAAGGGTTGAGGTGCGGGAAATTTGCTCTCTTTAAGGAGATTCAAGCCCTCTGCGGTTAGGCAAAGCCTCACACCGGTGTAGCAGAAAAAACATTGACTTGTCCCTCCCAAGATACAACAGCTCGACTAAGTCGTACGGTTCACCAATACTGCACAATTGGTTGAACCCAAAGTTTTATCACATACACCCTTTTTTATTTGCCTGATAATTTCACACAAAACATAATAAGCAACAAAAACTTCTTCTCCCTTCCAAGATAAGAAGTTAGATCAACTTATAGAAGATGAAACTTGGTAGGCAAGTGTCTTGGAGGAGAAGAAACTTAATGGATAAGTTTGTTGGAGGAGGAGAAGACTTGACTTGGAGAAGAAGACATGACTTGGAAGACTTGGAGAAGAAGACTTAACTTGGAAGACTTGGTGGGCAAGTTTCCTTGGAGGAAAAGAAAGGATTAACAAGTTATTTGGAGCCCAATCACATAATATAATCTATAGCACATTATAATATTAAAATATCTGCTAACATTCCCCCATCTATTTTAATATTATAAGTAACAAAAACTGAGATTATTGGGCAAATAAGGATATTATGAATCATGGTAGGTGTGCTCTACATTGAACCTCAATTAGTGAAACAATAATATCTACTCCAGAGTCAATAGTATGCTCAGCATTGAACTATGACTACTTAAGGGAAATAAATAATTATTGCACACACATAATATTTCAGGTGTTCACATAAGCTTTAAGAGCCAACACATTACGACCTTGTGAGATCCCAGGATTCATGAGTGTGTTTGAGAATTAGCCCAAATCTCATAGGTAGCGGCCCCACTACCACACTCACATAGGTGAATTCTGTTAAGGATGCTCCTGTAGCTATGACACCCTACTCAATAAGAGCTACAAAAATTCATTAAGAGTTTTTTAATAACTCAACCTCTACAACGTTACAAGATAAATGCACTTACATCATAGGAATGGGTAAAAAGTAATTTAGTGCATTTGTCACGGCCATCATATGATCGTTTTTCTCATTGAACCCAGTTACAGGATCTCTGGTCCCTAGGTTGAGTATCCTCATACATGGCTCTTGCTATAGTCAATGAGCTTCAACCACATCCTCCTCGATGTATTCTAGACTCTATCTCTTGCTAAGGCCTTAGTTAATGGATCTGCAAGATTATCACCAGATTTAATATAATCCACATTTATGATGCCATTATTCATATAAGATCTTACAGTACTGTGTTTTCTTCTGATAGGTTTGAATTTACCATTATAATAACGGTTATTAACTCGACCAATTGCTGCGGTGCTATCACAATGAATCAATATAGGTGGAATCGGTTTTTCCCAACAAGAGATTTCATTTGACAAATTTCTCAACCAATGTGCTTCTTCACTAGCTGTAGCTAAAGCAATAAGCTCAGCCTCCATTGTTGAATTAGCAATAATGGTTTGTTTTTTTTATTTCCAACTTATAGCACCACCTCCTAATGTAAATAAGTAACTAGTGGTTGATAATGAATCACCTGACAAGGTATTCCAATCGGCATCACTGTAACCTTCAAGTACTGCAGGATACTTATTATAAAACAAGCCATATTTTATTGTACCAGATAAATATTTCATAATCCGCTCAATGGCTAGCCAGTGATCACTGCCAAGCTTGCTAGTAAACCTGCTAAGTACTCCAACTGCATAGGCAATGTCAGGTCTAGTATAGTCAGTCGCATAACGCAAGCTACCAATCATACTAGCATATTCCTTTTGATTAATTATATCCTCATCATTTTCAATAGAAAATAAACGCACATGAGGATCGAAAGGAGTAAGAACATGCTTGCACTTATAAAAATTGTATTTTCTCAAAATTTCTCAACATAATGCGACTGATCAAGAAATACCATAACAAGTTTTGGTAATTTTCATTCCCAAAATATAATTAGCTTTACCAAGATCTTTCATATCAAAATGGCTACTGAGCATATTTTTAGTTTCCACGATGATATGCAAATTAGAGCCAAATATGAGTAAATCATCCACATAGAGGCTAATAATGACATGTGAATTTTCTTCAGATTTATAGTAGATGCATTTATCACATTCATTCGTTTTATAGCCATTCTCAATCATGCAGGAATCAAATTTCTTATGCCACTGTTTGGGGGCCTGTTTTAAGTCATATAGGGATTTAACTAGCTTGCACACTTTGCTTTCTTGACTGGGTTCCAAAAAACCTTCAGGTTGATCCATATAGATTTCTTCACTCAGTCTCCATTTAAAAAGGCTATTTTAACATCCATTTGATGAATTTTTAAATCATGAATTGCAACCACTGCAATTAATAATCTAATGGATGTAATTAACTCTAGTAACCGGAGAAAATATATCAAAAAAGTCAAGATCTGTTTGTTGTTTAGAACCTTTTGTAACAAGCCTTGCTTTATATTTATCAATAGTTCCATCTAGTTTAAGTTTTTTTCTCAAAACCCATTTATAGCCAATAGTTTTACAACCTTGGTGGTAAATCTACTAATACCCAAGTTTTATTGGATAATAATGATTCCATCTTATCATTTACAGCCTCGTTCCAAAAAAGAGTCAGGAGATGCCAAAGCTTCTTGTAAAGTTAATGGAGTTTCCTCTACATTAAAAATATGATAATCAGGGCCAAAATCTTTTTCTAATCTGGCTCTTTTACTCCTTCTAGGTTCAAAAAGTACAGTATCTTGGTTTTGTAAAAGAGGAGTAAAGGAACCGGTTTCAGATAAAATATTTTCTTGATAATTTTGACCCCCACCATTTTTAGATTTAAAAGGAAATTTTTCTTCAGGAAAAATTGCATCACCTGATTCAAAAATTATTTTGTTTTCAATATCAAAAAATCTATAGGCTGTATTATTTGTTGCATATCCAAGAAAAGCACAAGTGGCAGCTTTCACACCTAATTTAGGTCTTTTAGGGTCCACAAGTCTAACAAAAGCTAGATAACCCCAAACCCTAAAATATCTTAAATTTGGCTTATGTCATTTCCACAACTCAAAAGGTGTAACTTTTATTTTTTTATGTGGCACTCTGTTCATAACATAGCATACAGTTAAAATTGCTTCTCCCTACAAATTTGAAGGAGCACCTGCTTCAATTAGCATAGTATTTGTTAAATCAGTTAAAGTTCTATTTTTCCTTTCTGCTACACCATTAGATGCAGATGAATATGGTGGAGTAGTTTCATGGATTATTCCCAAAGACTGAGCAAACGAGTTGAATCCAAAAGATTCATACTCCCGGCCTCTATCACTTCTATATCTTTTAATCTTTTTACTGAATTGATTTTCAACTTCAAGAAGGAATTCTTTAAATTTTTTCAAAACATCACTTTTATTTTTCAACAAGTATACATAAGTATATTTTGAAAAATCATCAATAAAAGTGATAAAATGTCTATTTCCACCACGTGTTAAAATTCCTTTAAATTCACATAAATTAGTGTGAATTAATTCTAACAATTCAGTATTTCTCACTACACTTTTATGAGTCATTTTAGTTATCTTTGCTTGACTGCAAATTTCACATTTCTCAAACTTATTTGTTAGTCTGGGAATTAATCTTAAACTACTCATGACTCCCATATATCGGCTATTAATATGACACAGACGAACATGCCAAAAATTCATAAAAGACAGCATGTAAACACAAACATGTGCTTTCTTATTCTCAACATTTAATTTAAACATTCCATCACAGGCATACCATTTCCCCACAAATATACCTTTTTTAGTGATTACATATTGGTCAGATTCAATAGTCTGCTTGAAACCAGCTTTGTTGAGCAAATAACTCGACATCAAATTTTTCCTCATGGACGGTGTGTACAACACATCTTTTAAAACAAACACACGTCCAGAGGTAAAATTCAGCTCAACATCCCCACACCCGAGCACCTTGGTTAAACTGGAGTCACCAAGCATAACATGTCTCTCATCATTAAAAGGAGTGAAATCTTTGAACCAATCTTTATTATAGCAAACATGCCTATTGGCACCAGAGTCTGCCCACCACCCTTCCACAGATTGAACCATAAAAATATATGTAATCATAGCCACAAATGGTTCCTTGGTGACATTAGCCTATGGTCGAGACTGTTATTTTCGAAATTTGCAAGTTCGAGCAATATGCCTACTTTTGCCACACACAAAACATGTTACATTTGTCAGATCTTGTGAAGGGGGTTCTTGGTTCCATTTCTTTTGCCCTGGATAATTTTTATTTTGTGGCCTTCCAGTATTTTTTCAGATTTTCTTAACTGGCTTCAAGTGACTATTTTTATGAAATCGACCTTTAGGTAAAGTATTTCCAGAAGTTAAATTTACCTTTGCAGTGGAATGCTCTTGTGTCATAAGCGCATCTTGTCCTCGTGCTTCCTCCTCCACCCGAATTCGTGTGATTAGAGTCTCCAAGGATGTCTCTTTTTGCTTGTAACGCATTGACTTCTAGAACTCCCTCCAAGATGATGGTAGTTTGTTAACAATACCTGCTACAACAAGATTGTCTCCAATTTTGATGCCTTTGGATCTAACTTTAGCCACTAGCATTTGAAAATCTTGAACTTGCTCCATCACTGATTTTCCATCTATCATTTGATAGCGGAAAAAATGGCTTGCAGCATATTTTTTAGCGCCTGCCTCTTTAGTGTCATATTTATTCTGCAAGGCTTTCCAAATTTTCTTGGCAGTGGTGTAAATAGTATCATAATAATCATAAAATTGATCTGAAAGACAATTCAAAAGATAATACCGACATTTATACTCATCTGTGTTGTATTTCTCGATCTTTTCAAGATGAGCGGCATACTCCTCGTCGGTCATCTCTTTAGTAGGGACTTTGTTCGGATTTTTCTCGGTCAGGATATAAGCCACCTTGAGGAGACTGAGGTAGAAAAGCACCTTGCCTTTCCATCTCTTGAAATAGGCTCCCTTGAATCGGAAGGGCTTGTTAAGATCGCCGATATTCTCGTTGGGCTTCTCCAATATTAGCTCCATGAATTTTATTGTTTGAATCTCTTTAAAATTGTTGGTGATAATTACAAATAAAACACCAGATAATACAAATAAAAAAAAATTACAATAACTATTGTAAGGGTTGAGGCGCGGGAAATTCGCTCTCTTTAAGGAGATTCAAGCCCTCTGCAGTTAAGCAAAGCCTCACACCGGTGCAACAGAAAAAATCTTGACGTGTCCCCCCTAGGATACAACAGCCCGACTAAGTCGTATAGTTCACCAATACTGCACAATTGGTTGAACCCAAAGCTTTATCACATACACCCTTTTTTATTTGCCTGATAATCTCACACAAAACATAATAAAGCAACAAAAACTTCTTCTCCCTTCCAAGATAAGAAGTTAGATCAACTTATAGAAGATGAAACTTGATAGGCAAGTATCTTGGAGGAGAAGAAACTTAGGGCGTGTTTGATTCGCCAGATTGGGAGGGGGGACAGTCCACTATTTGGATTGTAATCCATTGATAGCTCCTTATCCGCCGTTTGTTTTTTTTTTAGTCCGTCAGACATGGAGTCCGACCAAACTCCTTATCCCCCATATGGAGGACTATTGTATCCTGGGGGGGGGTATGAGACAATTTTTGGGAGACTATCCACTGTTAGGATTAA
Source organism: Camellia japonica (assembly GCA_030407325.1). Taxonomy (NCBI): domain Eukaryota; kingdom Viridiplantae; phylum Streptophyta; class Magnoliopsida; order Ericales; family Theaceae; genus Camellia; species Camellia japonica. The sequence continues at coordinate 69,077,157 of JAPPVO010000013.1, read as the reverse complement.
GTGGTAAAATAACCATTTTGAGCATCTACTATTTAATTATGTATTATATTTAATAAAATTCAATAAAATTTAAATGTCTCAATTAAAAAATAAAATAATTTTATTTAACTTTTTATTGATGTTTTATTTATTTAATTTTTTTAAAATAATTTTTTATAGATATTTTATTGATGTTTTATTTTAAAATTTTGTTTATATTTTATTTAATTTCATTATTTAAATTTAATAGATGTTTTTATTTAATTTCATTGTTTAATTATTATTATTTTTAAAAAAAAAATTTATTTAAAATTTTAATTAAAAAACTAACATATATTTTTATTGATATTTTATTTATTTAATTAAAAAAATAAATTTATTTAATTGTGTAAAAAATAAAATAAAATAAATTTTTATTTAATCTAGCTAAAAATAATTAAAATATTAAAGATATGTTTAATATTACTATTACTTAGTAAACAATTGAAAAAGGGTAAAATAGTCTTTTGTTCATTTATCCTATCCAGTCCGTCCAACCAAACATTGGATTCATTAAAAATAGTCATTTTCAGACATCTAATCCCATGAAAAAGACAAACATAGGATACATATCCAATTCAACCAAATAGTTCGGGAGATTCACAGTCCCAAAATTCAAGTCCGATGGATTTTAATCCTCCCTTATCCAGTCCGTCCCAGGATACATAAGTTTTTTGAAGAAGGAGAAGACTTGACTTGGAGAAGAAGACATGACTTGGAAGACTTGGAAAACTTGGAGAAGAAGACTTGATTTGGAAGACTTTGAAGACTTAGTGGGCAAGTTTCCTTGAAGGAAAAAAAGGATTAACAAGTTATTTAGGTCATGTTTGATTCAAAAGATTAATAGTGAAGTATTAATAATCCTATTAAATTAGTGTGGTATTCATTATCCAATTGGATTAATATCCATTGGATTAATAATCTCACCCCTACCCCATTACTAATAATCCTACAAATTTGTTTGATTAATTATCTGTTGGATTAATAATCCTAAACCAAAATATTAAAACAAACATAGGATAATTAGACTCACGGATTAATAATCCCAATTCCATACTCTAATCCAGCCAATCAAACATGCCCTTAGAGTCCAATCACATAATATAATTTATAACTCATTACAAAATTAAAATATCTTCTAACAAATGGTATATTATTATTTCATGAGCCTAAGCAATATAAATTGGGTGGGTTTCACTTTCACAACTCCTTTTCAAAGTCATTATTACCTACCAAGAATTTTATGTACCAGCAGCAAAAGAATTCTATATACTGGTCCTAAAAGGGCAAAGAATGTGGTCATTTTACATAGTTACACGTCAAGGGTCATAAATTAAATTGCAGTCAAATTGCAACTTAACCCTACCAACTCCTCAAAGGAAAAATCAATAACAGTTATTGATACAGAATCGATTATAGAATTGATCACATGAAATATAAGTAAAATAATTTAAATGAAACAATAACTTTTATTATGAATCTCACAATCTGATATATATATATAATAATTATTTCCGTGATCAATTTTGTAACAATAATATTATAAAAAGGAAATATATGTTTTATCGTGTGAGATAACGACGGGCTGCTATGTACTTGCAACTAATATCTTGTCATCATTACATTCTTGACAAAACTCCTTTTGCCTAATTAGGTCAACAGGTCTTCATTCTAACTTGGGCCACTTTTTTCCCAGGTCAATAATCTAGGTTGTCTCGAACTTTTTATCTAAAATAATTCTTGAATTTATGTATGCAAAAAATTATAGTACACAATCTTTAAAGAGTGTTTTATTTTATATTTTTTGAATCGTAATTAAAAAAAAAAGTCATAACTAAATAACATATAAGATATAATTAAAGATCTCGTGAACCATAATTAAAATAAAATTATAATTAAATAATAAAATGACATAATATGCATATAATAAGCGGTGTGCATAGTAAACTTTTACATAAAATAAATAAATCAAATATAAGCGCCTTAAAAGTCATCTAAAAAAAAGTAAACATAATTATTGATAAAATAACATCCCTTCATCGCATGCACAGGATAATTATACACCCAAAAACAAAAAAAATAATAATAAATGTACACTGCAGCCACATTAATGAAGCAACTAAACAAGGTAGTAATAATTAACATTCACATAATTCTTCTCAATTGACTACAACTTAAAAAATAAATAAATATATGGCTTTTATATTCCTTTGATATTCAGTCTTTATTTATTATTTATTTATTTTTTTCTTCACCCTCAATTCTCCAATAATTCTCCACAAAACAAAACAAATTTTCTTTTTATATTCCATGGATGGAAGCTCACAGAGAAAAGGAAGAAAATCATTGAACGTACAAAACAAATTGTAAGATTAAAATGGTATCTATAGCTATATTATAATATATGAATCCAATAATTCTCCACAAAAACTCTTTATTGGCTAATTAAATATAAAACCAAATAAAAAAAACCCACCAAATATAGTGTCCAAGTCTGCTATAGGCACTCCTCTCCCACCCAAGGTACGACTTCCATTGTAGGTAAAAAAAAAAGAAAAAAGTATTCTTTTGAATATATTCATATCGTTACTTATCAGAAAAAGAAAAAAATCCACATGTCTTTATTCAAGATCTCATAATTTATTTTTTATTTTTTATTTTTTTTTTAACACCAAAAATCTTGGTAAACTGGTCATTAGCAGTTGCTTTTGAAGCAAGGTTTTAAAAAGCGGCCGCAACCGTTACGTAACGCCGTTACGTAACGGTTGTGGTAGTTACCGCCACCCGTTACGGCCGCTTTTGCAGTGTGATTGAGATTCACAGGTGTATCGGCCGTAGCAGCTGCTATAGCGGTCGTAGCGGCTGCTATAACGGTTGTAATGGTGCTGTAACGGTCGTAACGGCTTGTTACGCACCGTTATGTAACAGTTCCGAATTGCTTTTTTCGAAAAAACACAAAAAAAATAATAATAAATGTACACTGCAGCCACATTAATGAAGCAACTAAACAAGGTAGTAATAATTAACATTCACATAATTCTTCTCAATTGACTACAACTTAAAAAATAAATAAATATATGGCTTTTATATTCCTTTGATATTCAGTCTTTATTTATTATTTATTTATTTTTTTCTTCACCCTCAATTCTCCAATAATTCTCCACAAAACAAAACAAATTTTCTTTTTATATTCCATGGATGGAAGCTCACAGAGAAAAGGAAGAAAATCATTGAACGTACAAAACAAATTGTAAGATTAAAATGGTATCTATAGCTATATTATAATATATGAATCCAATAATAATTCTCCACAAAAACTCTTTATTGGCTAATTAAATATAAAACCAAATAAAAAAAACCCACCAAATATAGTGTCCAAGTCTGCTATAGGCACTTCTCTCCCACCCAAGGTACAACTTCCATTGTAGGTTAAAAAAAAGAAAAAAGTATTCTTTTGAATATATTCATATCGTTACTTATCAGAAAAAGAAAAAAATCCACATGTCTTTATTCAAGATCTCATAATTTATTTTTTATTTTTTATTTTTTTTTTAACACCAAAAATCTTGGTAAACTGGTCATTAGCAGTTGCTTTTGAAGCAAGGTTTTAAAAAGCGGCCGCAACCGTTACGTAACGCCGTTACGTAACGGTTGTGGTAGTTACCGCCACCCGTTACGGCCGCTTTTGCAGTGTGATTGAGATTCACAGGTGTATCGGCCGTAGCAGCTGCTATAGCGGTCGTAGCGGCTGCTATAACGGTTGTAATGGTGCTGTAACGGTCGTAACGGCTTGTTACGCACCGTTATGTAACAGTTCCGAATTGCTTTTTTCGAAAAAACACAAAAAAAAAAAAAAAGAGTTAAAAATGGGGGAAGAGAGATAGAGAGAGAAGAGGGAAGATGAAGAGGGAAGATAGAGGAACAAGAGATAGAGAGAGAGAAGAGGGAAGATGAATAATATGTTATTGATTTGTTGAAGCTGTAAGACCTATATTATTCTATTCAGTTGCTATCACTCAACCATTTTGTTTGTGTGTGTTTATCTATATATTGTTTAATAATAATAATAATAATCATTATCTATTTGGCTTGATTAATATATATACATATTTAGGCTTTTATTTATTCTCTTACTTTTGTCATTGTTTATCTTATATATAATAGTTAGTGATTGATTTTTTGTATAATATAAAGTCATTAATTATTAAAATAAAATGTAAAAAACTTAGTTTATAGTGATTTAAAAATATGAAATATATTGGATCAAACTTAAAAATTTATAAAAATTGATCCAATAAATATGATCATGAAAAAAAAATGTGCGTATCAGTAAATTTTTTTTAAATTGTGCGAAAAATAAAAAAATTCACGGTTCCGGTTACTGCAACCGTTACGCTACGGCCTTTACACCCCGCAACCGCAACCGCGCTACCGTCACCATTACGGCGACCGCAACCGCTTTCCAGAACCTTGTTTTGAAGCATAAGTGCTCAACCGGATTTTCTGGTTTTCTATAAATTCATTTACCTAACTGCAACAAAAATATTTCAATGAGAGCAAAAATTTGAGTTGTTTTTTTTGGGGGGGGGGGGGGGAATAATATTATATAGTTCTGAAACTATTCAGGTATATAACTGTCATTTTTGAAATTAGAAATTCAAATTGCGATCTCACTATGAAAGCTTAGACGTGGTGGTAACCAACATGGCAGAAAAAGTAATGCTATACAAACAAAATTTGTATACAAAAACTCATACATAATGATTTATAGCTATTCATTAGAAGTCAAAATATTCATCACTTTAGTTCATAATTATAAGAATATTATTATACTACATCATTTTTTAGAGAATGGTATAGTGTCAGTTCTACAATTAGTACTATCTTAACATACAATAAGTTAATTACAAGGGTAGTAACCATATATCATGAAATAAAATTATTGTAAAGAAAAATATAAACTCTAGTTAGATAATATCAACAAAAATATGGATTCGTACAATTTTCACCGTTCATGAAAGCATCCCCAAACTGAAATTTTGGATTGTTTTGAGAAATAGGTTAAAATTTAACTTTTTGACTTTTTTTTGAAAAATGTGTAAAGCGGTTATGTGACTCAAAAGAGATTAAAGTCAAAAAATTGACTTTTAACCTCTTCTCAAAAGAGGCCTTTGTAAATTAATACGTAGTTGAATTTACATTTTTGTTGAAATTACTCCATCCCATTTAAGTATCGGTTGAATTTGAATTTGCTTTAAGTAAAAGTGGAAAAAAAGTAAGATTTTCAAAAGGATGCAAATATGCATGGACTTACATGGCAGTGGGCTAGGTTGGACCCTTGAGCATAGCCACAAACTTCTTCAAAACCATTGATATACGCATAATTAAACCACCAAAAAAAAATATTAAAAATATACAAGTCAATACGATGGAGTATATCTAGCGAAAATAATGAAGGATGCCGACAAATGAAAGTACTTCTACACCCTACGATATCGACGTGTACATTCTTGGTGAAGAATTATTAGATAATATAAAATTATTAGATAATTCTAAAATATTATGTGACATAATGCATACGTGGTACTCTTATAGATACAGAACAACTCCTGGACTAAGGGTAGCCGTGGCCCCCTGCCCTTTGCAATACTCCTTGTGATATAGTGCAATTTAATAACAAGTAAAACCATTTTTGATATATGCCCCCTCTTTTTCATGCCATGCTATTTATATTTCCATTCCTCTCTTTGTTTTTCTCTTTACATTTTGATTAGATATGGAATTTAAGTAAAGATTTGTAAAAATAATGGACAAAATGTGAGAAATATGAATAAAGTATAAGTTAAATTTTAACTCCATTTTTCTCACATTTTTATTTCTTGTCATTATTTAAATTTATGATCTAAACACAACCATAATGATCATCTTCCACCATTTTTGATTGAGCACATGTGAAGGGATATGAGCTTAATCAATATTGTAATAATTATTTTTTAATTGAATTATTTAAACGGTAGAATTTTTTTTTAAATATGTCTTAATCGGACCTTCCCTCATGCGGAAACCTTAATACCTTCCTATTGGCCCCCCAACGATGGAATCTTGGTTCTGTCCTTGTACTCTTGGACAATTAAAAATTATAATAAACATTAAATGAGTTTTTTTTTTGTTTCTTAATTAACTAACAATGGTGAGTTATCAGATTTTATTAGTAAAATTTTTCGGTACGCGATTGGTTTGGAGCACCATGTAAAAATACCACATGATGCTCTAAGAAAATTACACCTGTAATCTTTATAATTTGTTTTTTCGGTCAATTTAAACTTTGTAGTTCTAATGGCATCAATTCGAATCTTAAAATTTTCATGTTGTGTCAATTTGATCGAATGGATAACATCCTTTTAAAATTGGACTAAAATTAAGAATCAAAACAATTCGCTTACTCTTTTCAAAGTGATTGAGGGTTGGTGTTCAATTTGAAATGGTCCATTAATGGACTATTTTTTGCTTTATTTCTGTTTAATTTCTTAATAAATGCTATCAATTAGATTAAATTGAGACAATGTGAAAAATTAAAGAGTAAAAATGATACAACGAAAAATATAGAAATCAAATTGACACATGATGTGAATTACAGAAGGTTTGGATTATCTCAAGTTGACCATCTCAATTTGAGAGAGCGTTTGGGCTTGATAGGCTCATTTTGAGACATACCTTGGTGTTTCAAATTGTTTACTTTTAGTACTTATTGAGTAGAATATTTATACAAAAAAATTACGATAATTAGACATCGATATTTATATGTTTGACTAACATTTGTATTAGAAAAAATAGATGGCTACACTTGAAATTATAATTGTCGTCTATTTTTTAAAAATAAATGTGATTCAAAAATATAGCTACCGATGTCCAACTATTTTAGTTTTTTTTTGCATGAATATTCTACTCAACGAGTCTTAAAAAGTGAACGGTTCAGATCATTAAGGTCCGTCCCAAAATGAGCTCACCAAACTCAAACATTCTCTTAAGTTAGATAATCAACTTGAGAGAATCCCATCAATCCCATTACATAAACTACGAATATAATTCATGCTATTTTTTATCATTTAGGGTTATTTTAGAAATTAATTAACTTTTTACAAAAAGATGTACAGAAAAATAGGAAATTTTTTTTTAATCATTTTAATATGTTTCCAAATATACCCTTAATTCTGTGTATATAGGCTAACAATATTTCAAAATTAGTTGTTCAACCCTTTTAACCCCAAAACCAACTCCAATACAAAAAGGACTTATAAAAAAAGGGAAAATAACCTATCAGTCAGAAGAAAAAAAATAATAAATATTAATAATTAAAATCATAATTTTCAAAAATGACCACTTAATGGTAATTTTCCCAGAAAAAAAAACAGGAGCAGCAATGCATGCATGGGGGATTTTATAAAGGCATTTCCATATGCATTTTGGTAATTCAGCAGCAACATGAAAAAATATAATAATAATAAAAAAAGTTGGTGGGAAATTGACTCGCAATTTTGTGGTGGCCCAGGAGAAGTATGGGCTTTGTAATGTAAAGATCTTCTAGAAGTCCACCTACTCACAAACACGGATGACGTGAACAATGGTTTCAAAAAATTACGGACTCTGAAATTGTAAATTGGGTTAATTGGTTAAATTTTTTTGAAGTCATATGTTATTTAAGCCACAACCTTGGTGATTCTATTTGTAGTGAAATAATAAATTTAATTAAAATTTTAAAATTTTAATTTTTATTATATAAATTTATTAATAAGAACAATATATATTAAATTTTAAAATAAAATATTTTTTTTATGGTATACTCAAACCATTTATACGTATTTTTCATATTTAATTTTATTCATCTTCTTCATCAAGTTTTAATTATTTTCTTTTTATTTTTTTTTCTCATTTCAAAATTTCAATCCACCCCACAAAAGTTCACTATCATCATCAACATCATTCTTTCTTCTCCTCTCTCTCTCTCTACAAACCCACAAACCTTCCTTGTATGTGAACACAATGAATAACTATGAGAAATCTATTCAAGGGTTTTTTTTGGGTCAAAATTATAGAATAAATCTTATTGATAAAAGATGAAGAAACCATCAAGAACAGCAAACATCTTTCTCCAAAGAGGAGTAAAGCCGAAAAGGAGGTCTGAATTGCATGTAAGAATATCAGACAAACTCACCCCATGTCTTGCCAAACAATATGCTACACCATTAGTGCACCTTTTCACAAAATTCAACTCACAGCATTTGGAATTGAACGTACATAATGATTTTTTGAGTGCAAATGAAATCTCTCATTGTTATTCGGACTTTTAGATCCGAATAAAGCTTGAAAGTTCAAATCAAACAATATTGTTCGGCATTGTAAATTTGAATATGGTGACTTTGTTCTTATTTGGGGGTACCTTGAAAGATAATTTCGGAAAAATTATATAGCGTATTGAGAGTAACATAAAATCTTAAATAATTGAACAGAGTGTGCTGAAAAATTGAGAGTACTTAATTATTTTTTAGGTGTAAATAAAATCCTCCCACAATCTTATATATATATATTTTTTAGGGTTGTTATTTATTTATTTTTGGACTTATCTTTAGGCCACAACCTTATATCTTTCTTTTTTTTAAAAAAAAAATTATATATATATATATAGTTTTTAATTAGTGATATACAAACAGATTTTTTTTACAACAATTTAATAAATAATTACGGAGTTATCTAATTATGATGATTGCAACATATAAAAATTGAGTAATATTAAATAAATAAAATTTATATATACAAAAAAATACCTATAGAATGATGCATGTCATTTATATTGATTGAAAAATACTGGAGATTCTAAAAGATTCTATACAATACTTACATGGGAGTGAGACTGGAGGAATTATCTTGTCTTCTAGAAATTTCAACTAAGGTGTGTGTTCTTCCAATTCTATTAGTTGTTTTATGTAATACATAAGAAAAAAAGAGAGGAAATAGGGTATGTAATCAATAGAATTGTAAGGATATATCACATAAAATATGAAGTGGACCTATGTGATAATTTTTCTTAAGAGTGAAACCCATATGTGAGCATTGTATACAATATTGGTTGAATCAAAAAAAAAAAAAAAAATTGTGTACAATATTGGATAAGTTTTCATTTATTTTTAGTCATTTTTCTTCTAAAAATATTTTATTCAAATTTTTGTACTTTTTAGATACACATAATCAACATGCATATAAAAAGTAAAATAAATTGGCTAAAATATTAAAAAAATAACTATAAAAAAAAAAATCTGTGTGTATTTTTGTTCAGATTTTCATTTGTTTTTAGTGAATTTTTTTTTTCATATTTTAGTTAAACTATTTTTTTTTAAAATAACTTTTGAGATACATCAAGATAAATGCATTATTTGTTTTTAGTGAATTTTTTTTTTATAGTTTAGTTAAACTTTTTTAAAAAAAATTAATTTTTAGATACATCAAGAATAAATGCATCTAAAAGTTTTTTAAAAATTAACTAAAATATAAAAAAAGTTCAATAAAAACAATACAAAAATCCGCTCAAAAATAATTTCTGAAAATATAAACCAAACAAGGCTATACATGCATATCAGTTTTCATAAAAAAAATTTCTTGTAAATCATTTTTATTTACTTTTTTGGGTGAATTACACTAATAGTCCCTGTAGTTTGACGTTTGTGTCACTTTGGTCCATGACTTTTCAATTATGACATATTTGACCCTAAATTTTGAATCTTGTTCCAAATAAGGACAATTGAAAATATTATTAGAATTTTCAAGGATAAAATCGTCAATTTGATAAAATATAAACTACTTTGACAAAAATAAATGTCAAACAAATATTTTTGAATTTTTAAAAATTATTTCTACCCACTAAAAATAAAATTATGTAAAATTGATAAATCTTTTAAACATTTATTTATTTTTTTTACCAAATTAATTTTTATAATGTGTTTGAATGATGATCATGTAAAATTAATTTTAAAAAATTAATCATGTAATTTTTATTAATTTTTTTATCAATTTTACATAATTTTATCATTTGTGGATAAAAAGAATTTTTAAAAAATTAAAACTATTTTTTTGACATTTATTTTTGTCAAATTAGTTTATATTTTATTAAATTGACAATTTTACCCTTGAAATTAAACAATGGTATCTTCAATGGTCCTTATTTGGAACAAGATTCAAAATTCAGGGTCAAATGTGTCACAATTAAAAAGTCAGGGATCAAAGTGACAAAGGCCCCAAACTATAGGGACTATTTGTATAATTTCCCCTACTTTTTTTATGCATATGCTTAGTAAAATGTTTGAACTTTCTTTGTTAATTCTCTGTTGTTTGCGAGTGATGAGCTTTACATTTAGAGTAATTTTATGGGCAAATTACAATAATGGTCCCTATAGTTTGAAATTTGTGTTACTTTAATCCTTAATTTTTTAATTATGACACATTTGACCCTGAATTTTGAATCTTGTTCCAAAGAAGGATAAGTGAAGATATCATTATTTAATTTCAAGGGCAAAATTGTCAATTTGATAAAATATAAACTAATTTGAGAAAAATAAATGTCAAAAAATATTTTTGAATTTTTAAAAATTATTTCTACCTACTAAAGATAAAATTATATAAAATTGATAAATATCTTAGACATTTATTTATTTGTTTATTTACCAAATTAATTTTTATTATGTGTTTAGATGATGATCATGTAATGAGTGGTTGTTTTTATTTTAATTAAATTAGTTTTTATTTTTTCAAAAGTCAAATATGACGACAACTTTGATATCATTATTAAATCAATCCATTAAATCAAAAAATTCAAAACTAAAAATAATTCATATATTAAATATATCGATTACACATTAAAATCCTAGCAACCACCTATCACATGATCATCATTCAAATACATAATAAAAATTAATTTGGTAAAATAAATAAATAAATAAATATCTAAAAAATTTATCAATTTTACATAATTTTATCTATGGTTGGTAGAAATAATTTTTAAAAATTTAAAAATATTTTTTGACATTTATTTTTGTCAAATTAGTTTATATTTTATCAAATTGACAATTTTACCCTTGAAATTAAGCAATGATATCTTCAATTGTCCTTATTTGGAACAAGATTCAAAATTCAGGGTCAAATGTGTCACAATTGAAAAATCAAGGACCAAAGTGACACGAGTTCCAAACTATAGGGACGGTTAGTGTAATTCATCCATAATTTTATTGTATACACCCTTAAGTTATGCCATTTGTGCTGTTACTTACAATAAATATTATATGATTCAATCATAATTAAAAAAAAAAAAATTATAACCAAATATCACATAAGGTATAACTAAAAATCTTGGATAAATTACACTTACCTCCCCTGAAATTTTTGACAATTATAAGAACCTCTCCTGTGATTTTAATAATTACACTAATATCTCTTACTTTTGAAACTATTATCAAGATTCTTCCATTGTTAGGCTATTTAACAGAATTTGCTGATGTCATGCTGATGTTATACAAAAATGACAAAATTTCCCATTGACTACTTTATTTATTTAAATGAGAAATTTCACCCACCTCCTTTGATATTTTGCACATATATTATCAAAAATCCAAACATATTTTACCATTATTTAATAAAATTCTTAACTTTCATGCAATATTAAATAAAATATTTAATTTGTTAAGACATTAAATCATTTAATGCAAAAAATAAAATAATTGTTATCGATAAAATATTTAAAAATAAATAATCTCTCTAAAATTAATATTGGATAATATCCTAATAATTTAATATAAGACTTATTTCACACCACATAAATAACCTAAAATTTATTATCTTAAGTAATGCATTTGTTATTTGAATTTTTTTGAAGTTAAAATAAATAAATTTATTTTTTTTCTCCGCAATTTGCATTGCTTATTTATTCATATGTAAAAAAATTATTATTTTATTTTTTCTCAATCATATGTTATTCTCAAATTTTAAATTTTATCTTTCAATCATTAAACTTCTAATCGATGCATATTTAAAAAATACAAGTTAATATTTCTTACATGATTTAAAAAATTAAAAACTAAAAATAGAGGCAAAAAAAATTTAATCGCCTCAAAATAAATTTAAATTAGTTAATGGGAAATGAAAGATTAAGAAATCATTTGAGAATAATAAACAATTCAAATAATTTGTCATTTCTTATACCTAAAATTAAAATTAATCTTTACTTGAATAGAGAATTATTTGAGAATAATAAAATACTCAGTTAATTTATTATGTATGATACTTAAAATCTATTTCTCTATCTTTATTTATCTCTTTTAAAGTATTTTTATTAAATTAAATCTTAAAATTAATTTATTACCTTCATTAATGGTTGAATTTTTATTTTATTTTTTGTTTATAAAAAGTTAAAAAACTTGTTGTGGAAAAAAAATAGAGTCAAGAAATTACATTTATATTTTTAAAAAATTATGAAAAATAAATAATAATTTAATATATATTTAATAGGGTAAATTAAATTAAATTTATATTTTTTTCTTTAGAAAATAGTTTATTTTGTTATGTGTTTAAATTAGCATTAGAATTTGATTTCTTAGTCTTATTAATAAAATTATATGAGTATTAGACATACGAAAGATGTAAAATTAGATAATTTAAATAATAATAATTCGCTATAAATAATAATAGAACAAAATAAAGGTGAGAAATTAAAAAATAAAGTAAAAATTTAACCATTAATGAAGGTGACAAATTAATTTTAAGATTTAATTTAATAAAAATAGTTTAAATGAGATGAATAAAGATGGAGAAATAAATATCATACATAACAAATTAATTGACTATTTTATTATTCTCAAATAATTTCTCCATTCAAGTAAAAATTAATTTTAATTTTAGATGTAAGAAATGATAAATTGTTTGAATTGTTTATTACTCTCAAATGATTTCTTAATCTTTCATTCCCTATTAACTAATTTTAATTTATTGTGAGGTGACTAAATTTTTTTTTTTTGCTTCTATTTTTATTTTTTAATTTTTTTAATCATGTAAGAAATATTAACTTGCTTTTTTTTAAAAAAAAAAAAATGCATTGACTAGAAGTTTAATGACTCAAAGATAAAAATTAAATTTTTTTAATAATATCTTAACAATTTAGGGATAAATAATTTTCTTACATATGGATAAATAAGTAGGACAAATTGATGGAAAAAAATTAATCCATTTATTTCAACTTAAAAAAAAGAAAAAAGAAATTTAAATAATAAATGCATTAATTAAAATTGATAAATATTTAGTTGTTTATATAGTGTGAAATAAGTCTTATAAGTATTGTCTTAATTATTAGGGTTTTATATTAAACAATTAGGGTTTTAAATTAAAATATGTATGGATCTTTAATAATATATATGCAAAACCTTAGGGGAGGTGAGTGAAAATTTTCATTTAAATGCCTTTTTATTCCTTCCTCTCAATTTAAAGGGTTAAATGGTCATTTTAGATTAAAAAAAAAGTAACGGCGTTTATACTAAATTAACGGATTGAGAAAATTTGATAATAATTTTAAAAGTAAAGGAGGTTAATATAATTATTGAAATCACAGGGGAGGTTCTTGTAATTGTCAGAAACCTTATGGGAAGTAAGTGTAATTTATCCAAAAATCTTTTAGATCATAATTAAAACAATATTATAACCAATATCACAATGAGTCATAGCTAACATTATGAAAATTATAATCAAATTAAAATTAACACTATAATAAATCATAACTTAGACTATAAGTTGTGGGTGGGTACCATAAAATTCCCCTTACATTTATTGCTTGAATAAATAGGCATCTTTACAGCAACCTCTGAAGTACCAAAAAATGAATAGATATTATAGAGTTAATTTTTCAACCATGCTGGGGATTTCAACTATTTTAAACAGATAGGTGAAAGTAGTATGTTCTTTTTAACTTTTCCTCTGGTTTGAGAAAAATTATCACTTGTCCCATATCTTACGTAATATGTTCTTATAATTATATTGTTTACATACGTGCTATTTCTTATTTTTTTTCTCCTATAGATTACATAAAGCAATCAATAGAATTAAAAGGGTACACAACCGAATTAGAATTAAAAAGGTAGACAACCTGAAAGACAAGATAATTACTCCTGGTTGGGGTTGCAATTTTTTTAAAATGGTCCCTCAAATTAATTAGCATTTGACTTTTAAACATTTTGCAATCCCATTAAATCTTTTCAATGGATATACAAATTGAGATTAGCTTCTCTCTAGTTGAGATCTCAATTGGATCGCGTGGTTTGGGTATGTGGGATTTGGTGTGTGTTATGTTTTGATAATTCAACCTGTTTTAAATACACCGTCTATTTTTTGGAGACGAATGCCATAAAATAATAATGTTATAATTATTCGATCGATCTAATTTTTTTCATAGATGATATACATGAACGATCTTATAAAATGAACAGTTCAAATTATTTAAATGGGACCAATGACAGGCTCATGAACCCAAACAATACAATCTAATTAAAATTTTCAACTTCAAAGAAGTCAATCCCATGATTGAAGATTGTGTTGGATTAACTGATATTTTTGGTAGTGTTCTCTTCTAGCTTGTTGGATTAAAATCGTTTAGGTTTTTTGTAGCAGCATCATTATATTTCATTGAAATTATGAGATACATTACAATAAAAAAATATGATAAGCAACAAGGTTTTTTAAATCGAGATCTTATATTAGATCCTTAAGGAGTTTTATAGGATCGAATTGAGAATCACAAAAAAGAGTGAGTTGTATTTCAACCTATTTTGATATTGTTGTACTTTAAAGAAGCAATAAGAGTATGAACATATTTTAGAAATTCCAAAAACAATTTTAGGGCTCTATAGGGCTATTGTTAGTATTGAAAAAGTGTGTAAAAAGTATATAAAAGTGTATTAAAATGTGTGAAAATATTTTAAAATATATATGTGAAAAGTATATTGAAATTATAATTTTTTAACATTTTTAATGTTTTTTATTGACAATCTTTAAAGATTATCATTATTAAAATCCTTTCAAAACTGAGTTATCGGTTCACATATAACTAACCTGAGTTGTGATTGGAGGGAGATGGTGTAAACTGTCAATTATGCCATCATTGATGTGGCATTTTTATCAATTAGTATTAATTAGAGGGTTGTTGGATGATGTTACAATTCAAGTAGTGGACACGTTTTTCTTTTCTTTTTTTTCTTCTTCAAATGGTAGTAGTATTAGTTTGTTTTGATTTAATATCAAGACATATCTTGTGGAAAAAGCGATTTGCTTTGGTTGGCAAAGATATTTGATAATTATTACTATATTCAAGAAAATTTCTCATCAACCCAATATCTCATCTACTAATTGGAAAAAAATGATCAAAACATGCGTTTTGACCCTGCTAATTTGTTTTTGCTTATTTCCTTCTCCTACTTATGCATTCCTTTTTCAAATGTGAATTTGGTAAGGTTTTTTTTTTTTTATTTTGTTATTGTTTTATTTTATTTATGGCAAGCAACCTTCTAAGGAGAGTTAAATCCATTATTGGTTAGTTTAGAAGATACTAATGAGAGTTAAACCCATTTAATTTATAAATATATTGTGCTAATTTTGATTTATTTATTATCAGAAGTGCATATTGGAAAAATGGTTTGAAAATCATTAATAGGTGAATGAGAAATTGACTCAAAAGAGCACCATTTGAGTATGGTTTTAAGACGAAATTTATTTAATTTAAAATTAAATTTATTTGTTATATTTTTTGGTCAAAATTGAACCAGATTCGATTCAAAATTCGAATCTGTTTGAAAGAACAGTCATATCTGTTCTTTATACCTATTCCATAGAAGAGTTGTGTCTCTTTATAGAAAAAAGATGTGCCTTTTCATTGAAAAGTTACCATGACCTTTCGAAAAGCTACCAATTCACCTATATACATAGACCCCATTGCATTCATTAAACATGAAATTCATCTCGTGTTTTTTTTCTTCTGCATTCTGTCTTTTCTATAAGAGAATTCTACACAGTAAGGTTCGCCAGACTTGCCGTAGTAGTGTTGCTTCTGCAAAGTTCAATTGTTGTATCCTGAGAGATGAGCATCCAATGAAAACTCGTGAGCACCATAGCGAGAGACGATTTTATTTTAAAAAAATTGTGTCCAACACAAGCCTCGATCAAATTGGTTTTTGTTTCCAGATTTTTACAATATGTTTGTAAGTTTTCTACGTCTCTGTAAGTAGTTTTGGTTCTTGATATATGGTTTGATTTGGTTTAACCCAAACAATTTATGTTATATTCAACTTATATTTTTTTTTATATAATTTGATAATATATTTGATGCAATTATTACATGTTACAACTGTACACATAAGATTTATTCCAACAATACATTGGATGCAGCCCTTTTTTTTTTTTTTTAGATAGTTGATGTGGTAGCCTTTGAAAAACAATTCTTTTACGTGTATAAATTTGATCGGATTTTTTTAGCACTCTGAATTTTTCTCTGAAAATTCAAAAGTGTATTTTTATAGAAATTACAAAAATTACAAATCTTTTAAACTTTTTTTTGTCTTCCTATTTATGCGGCACATATCATATTATATTCTAAAATTTTATTATTACATGACACATCAATTAATAATTAATAATTTTTTTATTTATAAAATTTGTTAATTTTGTGTAACATTTTTTTAAAAATAAATTGAATTTAAGTAAACTCAGCACCGTTTCATGAAGTTAGCACTTTGAGTGAAAGCTTAAAACTTGACGGTGAAACAAAAGTCAAGTTCATATCTGCACAATCGCCAATAATCATAGAGACTATTAATTTTGGAACTCTAAAAAGATCACTAATGACATGACACTCAATAAAAAAAGAAAAAAAATACAACACCAAGGTCAAAACATCAAATCATTCATGATGGGGCCCACTGCCACATCATTAGTGGTAGCACTAATTAGTGCTCTCACTCATTTTCCCCTGTATAAACATGTTTTTTGTGGTGCAAAACCACAACTAGCAACTTTTTTTTTCCCTGCCCAAAAAAAAAAGAAGAAGGGTAAATTACACTCATCTCCCTTCAGATTTTGAAAAAAATACACCTAATCTTACACTTATACTGACCTCGTTTTTACTATGATTAAAATAATTGAAACTAATGTTAATGAAGTAAGTAAAAGAGAACATTTTTTTTTTTCATTCATAGGACTATAAATTATTGATGAAAAATAACTTAAGTGTTATATGTAACGCCCCGAAATAATTTGACAAGAACAACCCACTTCCAAATAAGATATTAACCAAATCCCATTACATAAGATCAAATGTTTTACAAAATAATCTCACATGCGGTTATACATTCATAGATAAACTAGTACATGAATCTATAGCATGTAAAATCATCAAATCAAAACGACTAAGGCCCTCAAGGGCTTAAAAGTCCCAAGGCAATAGCCCGACTACACAAAATGGCCTCTCGGACCCATACACATTAGCCCTTGGCTTTACAAAAATTTACACAAAAATATAAGAGCAAGCATTCTTCACAATCACGTCCACGCCATCAACTCGGCGGGATCACCATATCTTTACCTGCACCAAATCCCATAGGGATGAGCATAAAGTCCAGTAGAGAAATTCTCACAAAGTATATACAGTTATGCTCTTTCCTCAACATAAAAATAAACGTGAATGCAATGCCATGCCAAGATTAATAAATGAAGAAAATATTCATTTCAATGCACTATTTCAAATCACCATGTCCTCAGTATTATCATGTAATCTCATCAATTTCAAATTCCAATATTAATTCCATAGGGGCGGTAAATACGATACTGGTAATCCCTAGGTTGGTGTCTGCAAGTAGACTCTATGAGTACTACCAAATTGTCATTTTTACCGGTATTAACCGAAAGGCTCGACACCTATCCGCGTGATTTTCTGGTCTTTCACCAAGGACACTCAGACCAACTTATCAAGTACAACTACACCCCCTATCTGGACTTACCACGTATTTACGCCATATCACATTTTCATAGTTCACATTACAATGTAATCTTTTTCAATGTAAACGTTTGCCAATTCATGTCAAGATATACAAATAATGATAATAATCAAATGAGAAAATGATGCTATTACATAACATTTCATGATATTTCTCCATTTCAAACATCTCTTCAACAATGTCAATTTACCATATTTATCATCTCTTCTCCTCAATATTATTTCACAACTACCCATGCCATCAATTGAAACAACAACGATAACTTCTCATCATGTCCAAATCTCAATAAACTAGCCTCTTCAAGGCTGCATGTAATGTTGTCAACACCAAACTATAAGATTTAACAATTTACACATCCCATAATGCACAACCATTTGTCCTCTCACAACAACACAAGTTCATATATTCGGTAACAATGTTAAAATACCATCTCAATTCTCATTTAACAAGTAGATGGCCATTTTACTACATATAGGATGAAGTTACTTTCATTCATTCACTTGATACAAGAATAACTAGGAATTTTATAGACATGTTTCTTATTTTCCAAAACCCCCAAAATTTTACCTAGGGTTTTCATCAAAACAAACATTTTTCATTCCCTTGAAGAAAACCTACCAATCATCTATCTAGAGTGTGATAAATAGGCAAACCCACAAGGATTTATAAAAAGATTTGAGCTTTACACCCATTTTGAAAACCCTCTACATTTTAGATCATAAAATCAAAATCAACACCAATGCTTTAAGGAACTATTAAATCAACAACAACAATGCACAACATGTATATATAACTCAAGGATTCCCCTACCTCAAGCTTGATGAAGAAGATGATGAAACCCTAGCTTTTGATGGAAGATCCTTCAACCTCTACCACCCAAGTGAAACTCTAGCTTGATCTTGAAGATTGGAGGAGGATGATGATGATCTAAGCCCAAATGGATAGCAAGATTTAAGAGTTTTTAGTGCTTTGGTTAGGGTTTCTAGAGAGAAGGAAGAGAGAAAATGACCTATAGAGTGAGAGGAGGAAGCCCTAAAGTGAGATACAACTTGGCTAAAAAGTTACAAAAATGCAGATTTTCGGGTCCAGACCGACCGCACGTGCGGCGCGCCTCTCCTGCACGTGCGGAGCGCCTCTCCCGCACGTGCGGCCCTCACCCCCGCATGTGCGGGGCTCTCCTCCCGCACCTGCCTTTTAGGCAGTGTGCAGCCCCAGCTTCCCTTGAAATCCGCACGTGCGGCCTCACCCTCCCGCACGTGCGGCAAGCCAGCCAGTCCAGAAAAGTTGTTGGTTCGACCCCCGAGCACTCCAGAACCGACCTCACACTCTCCGGAACACGTGGAATTCAATACCGAGCAAAACAAAAGTAAGAATTTTTATTTAGAGGACTATTTCCGGATATTTCAACCCTAACAAAAGTAAAAGAAGAACTGAGCCACGAGAGAAAGAAAGGAGAAGAAAAGAGGAGAAGAGAGGAGAAGGGACCTGGTCGCTATATTATGTGAGTTAAAATCCTTTTAGTATGGTTAAACTAATCCAAACTAATGTTAATGGTGGATAAATATTGAAATAAGTACAGATAAATATACATTTTAGTAAGAATGAGATTATAACATCGTTTCTTCATTCATACGACTAACAAATTATTGATGAAAAAGGATCTAAGTACTATGTGAGTTAAAACATTAAAAGATGTCAATATAATTAGGTCAAAAGTGTAAGACTAACTATATTTTTTACAAACTTCAGAGGAGGTAAGTGTAATTTACCTTAAAAAAAGTTATATTAAAAGTTAAAACAATACAAGGTTTACTAAAACATTAAGAGAGACCAATATAATTAGGTCAAAAATATAAGATTAATGGTATTTTTTACAAACTTTAGAGGAGGTGAATGTAAGACTTAAAAAATTGATGTTCACTAAAGATAAAATTGGCATAGTTTTGTCTTTTTCTACCTTTTTTTTCATTTTTTTTTTTTGGGTTGAGACAGATATAAAAGATAGATAAATTTGATATGATTTTTAAAAAAAAAATTTACTAAAAACAAAAATAAATCAAATTACAAAATTAAAAAAAGTCAACTTACAAAAAATGTTTCGGGTGATAGTGACACATGTGGCAAAAAACTTCATTATGATTTAGAAGTTGATTTTTTTATTTATTATAAAAAAATGTGTAAAAAAATAAAGAAATAATGTGAAAAAAATAAATTAATAAGTAATTTATTTTTGTTATCCCCAAAAGAGCTCTCAATGTGTTATAATTTAATAGGAGGATATTCTAAACCAAGCATAAGCAATAAGTAGCAAAGCAAAGCAAGAAAAATCGAAGAACTCATTACTTGGTTAAGTGGAAGGGTTCTCTTGAAGCAGATGCGAGTTGGGAAAATGATGTAATTCTATGGCAGTTTGAGAAACAAATTACAGACTATTTAGAGGCTTACCGACGAGGACGTCGGCTTCTTTGGTGGGGGTGGTTTGTTAGCACCTTAAGACTTGGACACACAGCTTGGCATGGGGTGGCACCTTGCACCTATGTCAAGGTCCAAGTCAGGCATGAGGGAGGCATGCCTAAGTCAAGGTAACAATGTGGCAATGGCAATGCCACCAGACCCAAAGGCAAGTAATGTTTCATATGGGCAAATGAACAGCTATACTTAGCCCGAATGCTGTTGGCAGCATAGACTTGTTGGGTCAAACAGATCAGTGGGCATGACACTTTATGGCAGACCAAGACTTACAATTTCGTGGGTTAAACTCAGGAGGGTTCAAAAGGCTGATATGGATAGGCAGTTCATAGCAGTTCTTTGGCATGATGCAAAGCTGACAAACAGGGCAGTTTATAGCAGTTATGCTTGCAAAAAGTCATGATAAAGCCTGCTAGAATTAAGGAACTGGTCCAAGACAGTTCCAGGCAGTTTCCAGTAGTTACAATCTGCAACAGCCTTGTTGGTTTGAATTTTCCCTAGCAGTTAGGGGTGTCAACTGCTCATAACTGATTTGTAAAATGCCTATAAATATTAAGGCATAGAGGGATTTAGACAGATCATGTTATCTGTACGAATACTCAAGTATCCTTGTATTATTCGGATATAATAAAGGTTGGGAACGGTTCCTGTAATCTACTTGTGTATGCTTGCTTGCTTACAAAACTTATAGTAGGTAATTCGTGTATGCTTGGCTGAGACTAAGTATTGTAACTTAGTGCCATTACAGGTTGGAAATTTAAAACGAAAATTGACCCTGTAACAATTGGTATCAGAGCACGGTTATGCTCTAATGGTTTCTGGCATGGCTGTCTTGAAAGAAAGAGTAACACGGTTGGAAAATCTTGTGGGTGACCCTGCTGATGAGAACCGCTTGCTAACGGATCGATTGGATGCTGTGGTCTCAGGGTTTCTTACCCTTGAGACCTCGACAGCAAATCGATTCAAAGACATGCTGACGGATGTGCTTGCCATTTCGGATTCTTAGAAGGACAAGTTTCAAGAAGTTGTGGACGAACTAGCCCTTCTAAAGAAGGCTGTCTGTGGGCATACGAATTCGGAAAAAACTCATTCGAAAATCAAAGTTCTAGACCCTAAAGCTTTCGGTGGAAATCGAAGCACCAAGGAACTTGAGAATTTCTTGTGGGAAGGGTACTGAAGTTGGGCAATTTCAACTTTATCATTATATTCTGATCAACAAAGCTGAGATTACACTATGGCTCAATGCCTTTGTGAGGTAGCATCTACAAATCCCGTGTGTGATTTATCCCACATTGCTAGGGCCATCTAGTTTCTTCATATTTGGCTCCTTAATGTATAGGGTTTCCTAGTCATGTTCATGTAGGTTGCCAGCATGCATGCAGTGGTAATTAAATTTTGGCTAAGGCTATGTTAAATTGGAGGATTTGATGTGGGGGAAAAAATAAAATAAAGAATTGATAGTATTTGAATTTTAAATTATGTTTGGTTAGGAAATAAATAAGGGAAAGAGCCTGTTTGGTTTGAGAATTTGATGAGAGAAATAGAAAAAGAAAAGAAAAAGTAATCTCACTTTCTATTTGGTTATAATGGAATAGATAGGGGAAAACAAAGGAAAAAGAAAGTACGAAGGAAATGCAATCCCATTTTTTGTCTTTAGGTTCACTTACGCTATATTTGGTTGGAGATTTGAAAAGGGAAAGAGAAATGATATGTAAAATATGAATAAAATATACGTACATTTCACTTAGTTTCATACATCTTTTTTCTTTTCTTTTCCAAATCCCTAAAACATAGTGTTAGCTTTTTTCTTTCTCCATTTCTCAATTCAACCAAATATAGTTTGGAATTTGAATCCTATCAATCATTTCCCTTTCTATTTCCATTTCCCTTTCCCTTTCTCTCGGCAAATCCTTCAACCAAATATAGCCTAAGTGATCTCAAAAGACAAAAGTGAGATTATATTTCTCGCTCACTTTCTTTTCCTCTATGTTTTCCATTATAACCAAACAAAAAGTGAAATTACAGTTTTTTTCCTTTCTATATCATTCATCAAATTCTCCAACCAAACACGGCTTAAAGAGGAGGCAATACTAAGGCAAAATTTTGGGTCGAGTTAGCTGGGGACAAAAACCATAGTTTGATAAATAAAAAAGAAAAATCAATTCAATGTATTTGGTTTCAGTTTTCTGAAAATTAAGTTTTTTATTTTTCGTATTTTTTTGTTTTTAGTGAATATTTTTAAAATTTTAAGCATTTTTTTTTTACTTTTTTAGATTCACTTACTTAGATGCATCTAAATAGTAAAATATTTGTGAAAAAATATTTTAAAAATTAATAAATACACAAAAAATATATAAAATGTACTAAATTTTTTTTTGTTGTTGGTATTTTTGGTATTTAGTGAATTTTTTAAAGATTTTTTTCACAAATATTATACTTTTTAATTAAGTTAGGTGTGTCTAAAAATTAAAATAATTGCTTAAAATATTAAAAAATTTCATTGAAAACAAAAAATATATATATGAAAAATAAAAAAGTAGAATTTTCTGAAAAGTGTTTTCTGAAAACCAAAACCAAACAAGCTGATTAATATTTTAAAAATATTTCATTGTGTTAATTCATTCATTTCACTACAATAAATCATCATAACTTTAAAACTGATTTATAAAACTTTCAAGCAACAAGAATATGAAATAAAAAATGCAAATGCTAATAATAATAATAATAATAAATCGTTCTTGGATTCAAATAAGGAGTCAATATATGATCTTGTTTTGCCTCTGCTACTATTAATGAAAAATTATTAGCATGCAGGGACGGATTCAGAATTACAATTTAGAGGGGTGAGTATATACACTAAAATTTGTTTTGAAAAAAAAGTATACATTACAACATTAATTTCTATTGATATAAGAAATGAAAAATAACACCAATATATATATATATACACACACATATATAAGCCTGTTTTGTTGTAATCATATTGGATAATATATGTTTTCTAACATTCACATTGAATTACAAATACATGTTTCTTATATCAATGGCATCCATGTATAATGATTTTCTTATATGTTTTCTTCAAAATGACCTAGACGTTTTATTTTTGTAAATCAAGTCAGGAAATAAAAAGACCATTTAAACTTTTTGAAAATTTTGAGATTGTGATTTGTGATTATGATTCAATCTTAAATAATAAATGGCAATTCCTAATCAAACACAAGTAGATCTAATTCAATTAAACGAGGATTGAATTATATCTACAAAACAAATAATGACTAATCGACACAGTGATATAACGTGAAAAAAATCACAATTGGAGCACCTCTACTTGTGATAAAAAAGCATGGGTCAAACTCGCGAAACAATCCACTAAGAAGACAAAGAATTATACATGAAAGACCCCTCAATCACTTAGCGAATCCACGCCCGAATTTAGCCAAACCTGATGTGCCTCTTCCATCACCATCTTCACCTTGGAATTGCTTTGCCCAACATTGAGTCTATGATGCTGATGTCGAGTCCATGACAATGAGCCACTCCAAAATCTACTAAAGCTTCATGTCCAAGTTCTCTAGAATCCACAGATGAACACTTCTCTCTTTGTGAATGAAAGTATAAACTAAAAATCCCTTGATGATTATCAATATGTAATCCGTTGATCCATCGATCATCCTTTAGTCATCAAGGAAACTAATATATAAACACCCTTCAATATAGAGAATACTTTGGTTGCTCTCTTCTTTGAGAATTTGGACGGATTCAACTCTAAAACGAGCAAACGATGCATTTTATACAAAATAGGGACGCAAAACCGCTTGAGCGCAAGAAATACTGTTCAAACGATGTGACTAAAAGCAATGCTCACAAAGGCCAACCGCTCGAGCGATAAAACAAGTTTCAGAACGCAATTTGAGATACTGAATGAACTACTTTTAAAAAAACCCAACACTTTTAAAAATATGTAAAGGGGGTGAGCTTATATAATTTTGAGATAATTAATAGTCAATACTAAAAAGGGCGTGATCGCCCTTGCTTGCCACCCCTAGGTTCATCATTGTTGCCATGACAAAATGTTTTTCTTTATGAAAAAAGTAATGCTATACAGCTATCTTTTTATGAGTTCTGCTTTGATCTTGTTTGAATTATATTTTCTTGGAAGACTATGTTTCAATGAGAAGAATTTAAAGTAATTGTAAAAATATGAAAGTACAAGCGGGTCTGTTTGTGTTTTAGTACATATCCCACTTATAATTCCATGTTGTTACAATTATTCTGAGTTTTTCTTACTAAAATGAAATTCTACCTATTTTCTTTTATCAGGAAAAAGGGGTTCAAAATTTTGAAATTATTAAAAGAAATAATTAAATAGGTTAAAAATTTTAGTATAAATGTGTACTTGTTAATTCACACTTAATGATATGTGACCACTTCTTATTTTTATTTTTATGTTTTATAAAAATAATGGCGTACACTTATTATTGAATGTATATATGATGACATAATATTCCCATAAGACCATTTTAGGCCACATGTTTTGTCATGTCAAGAGAAATGTGGGTCTTCAATTTTTTGTCCCAAAACTTTAAAACATGTGTTGACATTATTAGAACTTTAAGAATCATTCAATCTAAAGGCAAATGCAGATGGTTCAATTCCTTTTGAGATGCCAAATTGTGCATAATGAACTTGTGGTGCGGATGAATTGGAAGGTTAGTCATTCAATGCTTACTTCTACATAATAGAGCTGGCCACTTTTGGAGCAATTGGTTAGCAAAATTTGTGGTTAATCAAATTAATATTTACTTTCTTCTAGTACAAATTAAATTTTACTCTTAATTGTATGACCTTCACTAGACTCTGAGCTGAGAGATTGCTGGACTGCATTTGAAAGTTGCCATGTTCTTACCCACCTCGGACTCCATTATGAAGGGATGTCTCCACATTTTGATCTAGTCCGAAAAATTTAAAATCTCTTGATTTGTGATTATATTTTAATTTTAAATAGTGAATATCAATTACAATCAAACAATCAATAATAAATCAACACAATGATTTAACATGTAAAAATCACAATTAGAGTGCTTCCAATTGTGATAAAAAAAAATCACGGGCCAAAACTACAAAGCAATCCACTAAGAATACAAAAAAAAAAAAAAGTACATAAGTATACTCTCAATTACCTAGTGAATCCACGCCCAAATTGAACTGACTCCAATGTGCCTCTTCCACCACCGTTTTCACCATGGAATTGTCTTACTCAACGTTGAATCTACAATGTTGATGTTGAATCCACGATAATGAGCCACTCCAAATCCACCAAAATTTCAGGCCCAAATTCTCCTAAATGTTCATCGAAGAACAACTCTCTCTTTTGTGAACGAAATAATAAGAACAAATCTTGATGTTTGACAATCTGTAGTTCGTTGATCAATTGATCATCTTCTATACACCAGGAAAATTCACATAAAACAGCCTCCAATAGAAAATATTTTGTCTTTTCTTTCTCTCTAAAATTTGGGACAGCATTTAACTCTAAAAACAACGAACGACGCACTTTATAGAAAACAGGATCACAAAAACCGCTCGAGCGTACATTTCACCGCTCGAGTGGTGTGAGTAAAGGCGGCGCAAAACATATAGGCTGACCGCTCAAGCGCAACTTTCACCGCTTGAGCGGTAAAACTTTCTTCTCAAAAGTTCAGGTGCTCTGCAAAGTATTGGATGATGTCATTCACCGCTTCAGCTCAATCCCCGTATATAGTCAGCAAAGTGGCAAACATGAAAACCTCAAGATCACAAACTCCTCTACATAGGCACAATTCGAGTTGGATTTGCATTTAAACAAAAGAGCAAATAAATTTACAATTAAAATTAGTTTTGTCAAACGAAATTGTCAATTACAAAACCTAACATAGTCCTAACAAAAAATATACAATTTCTGACCCTATTTAACTATTTCAATTTGTAATTGTCAATCTAATTGTTTCACTCTTGCATACACAGTGTGTGTGCCAACACTACTAGTGTATATATATATAACTATTAACAAAAAATACAAAAAATAAGTATGGTTTTTAAGATTGAAGAAGACTAGCTTGCAGGCCCAAGAAGGGCAAACATAGGTAGAGAATCTGTCTTCTCTAAGAATATTGAGCAAATGTTAATTAAAATGTTTAATAAAAAATTCTATTTTTATTTTAACTAGTTAATTTTTATATATATACAATCTCTAACAATACTATCTTTTTTACTTATTCACATATTTTAAATATTTTTTTTTCTTTCAATTTTATTTTAAAATATAGAGTACAATACAGTTGTATAATATGAAATGAATTTATTGGCTTGTGTATAGGTACTAGTCACATTTGGCTAGTTCTTGTAGCAATTTTCAAAAATAGCTGGCATCTATTGAGGCTCTTAAAGTAGAGTTTTTGATATTTGCTAGCTAATAAATACGAGATAATTATTCTCTTGGTGATGTTCTAATTTCTTCGATCTCCATTCTTCATTTGTGTGGAAAAAAAAAATATACATATATATATATATATATATAATGACCTTTGGGTTCAGCCTAGTTATATACATGTGACAAATCAAATGGGACCTACCACAGTTAAGTAGTCCATAATGGAGGTAGGTAGGAATAAGAAAAACAATACTCTACCTTAAATCTCTCACTTCATTATCTCTCTAATTTATTTCCTTTCAAGAAAACTAATTTAATCATCGTGGGGTTTACGAATGACACCATACTGGTGCACAAGACATTCCCCTATTCTCTTACGTTATATTTGATTGGAGGATTTAGAAAAAAATATAGAAAGAAAAACGAAAAAAGTGTGTGAAACTAAATAAAATGTAAACATATTTTATTTATATTTCACCTACATTTTCTTTTGTCCTTTCTAAATCTCTTCCCAAATCCCCAACCAAACACAGCATTATAGATTTATTGAATCAACTCAGGGCCATAACGATTTTATCATCATCAATCTAAGCCTCTTAAGTTTACTTATGGGAGTAAGTTTCAAGAAAACTAATTTGATCATCAGAAGGTTCTTGAACGACACTAAACTAGTGTCACTAAGGATGGATCTAAGATTATCACCATGGAGTGCAAACTTTTATAATTTTAAATTATTTAAAATTTTCTAATGATATTTTAAAAAATTTTGGAGGTGGGATCGCCTCTCTCCACACCCCCTAGATCTGAATGTCACCCAAGATTCACCTCTTCTCTTAATGATTCATTGAATTAATTCATGGCCATAATGATTTGATCATCACCAAACTAAGCATCTTAAGTTTAATTATGAGAGTAAATTTCAAGAAAATTAATTTAATCATCAGAAGATTTTTGAATGACACCAAACTAGTGTCACCCCAGATTCACCTCTTCTCTTAATGATTCATTGAATCAGCTCATGGCCATAATGATTTGATTATCATCAAACTAGCATCATTAAATAACAGTATATATGTTAAGGGAATGAAATATAAGGGTGTGATTTGTAGCCTTTCTCCCCCAATTGTCATTTTGTCTACACTTTTGTTGCCTTGACAATAAATTACCCCAACCTTGCCCCCTCAGGAGGAACTTACACTCGTAAATAAACTCAAGATGTTTCTGAATTATTTGCAACATGCCATTAAATTGCATAAATAAAAATAAATAAATAAAAGAAAGAAAACTCTTAATGCCAATGCGCTGGACTGATGCTAACTCATTGCTATTGTTAATGCAACTTCAATTGACTGGAAGGTTATTCATAGAAGCATCTCTCTTTTTGTGGTAAGCTAAAAGCAAGGATACGTTGACTCGGTCAGGTACAATTTGTAAAGATAGGATACATTGACTTGGTTAGTACAATTTATAAAGATTAGTTATAATTTAAAAAAATAAATAAATAAATTATATTCGAGTGTTTGACACAGTATTTGTTCAAATTATGATAAAGAAATAGTTTAAAAGTTAACAAAAAACTATAGGAAATTATAAATGAATAAAAACTCAGGGTTTGATTTTTGTAACAAAATAAATTTTGATTTTTAAATTTTGTCAATTTAAACCCTATTCTTTTGATTTGTTTTCAATCTAAACCATCATCCTATTTTCATTACATAAAATTGACGAAGAAAAAATATTTTAATCATTAAACTCAATATAAATATACATAGAATGTTTAAAATATTATTTTTTGTTGAATTTAAGAACTAAAATATCTTTTTTTCCGTCAATTTTACTTACCGAAAATAAACTGATAATTTAGATTGAAACAAAACAAAAGTTTAATGTTTAAATTGATAAAAGTAAAAACTCAAGATTTATTTTTGTTACGAAGATTAAATCCTGGAGTTATTTTATTTTATTTTTTTTGTTTGTAATCTCCAAAAACTTATTACCTAAAAGTTGAAAATTTAGTTATTCACATTTTAAATACTAGCATAAAATCCGTGTTGTAACACTCCCAAAATAATATAATAAGTCCAACTCATGAATGGAAGAATAACAGAAATAAATCACTTTCATTCATCAGAGTTCGTATTACAAAAGATAACACATGCAATATATACATCCTGAATCTATAGCATGTAGTACCAGTTAATGATCAACAAAATAAATACCCTACGGGCTTACATTACTACAAGAAATTACACTTTTGGCAACTAAATAGTTTGGTCGCTGGCTTGGTCGTAGAAAGACGGTCGGGGAAGGTATTGGCAACTAAAAAAAATTTAGTCGCCGAAAGTCTAAAATTGGCGACTAAACAATTAGTTGCTAAAAGTAAAAGTATAGGCGACAAAAAAAACTTTAGTCGTTGATAGGCTGAATTGGTGACTAAAAGATTAGTCGCCAAAAGCTTTCAAAAAAAATTTATATCGCATTTTCAGCGACTAAAACATTTAGTAGCCAAAAAGTTTTTTTTGTTCATCTTATTTGTTTTAGCTACTAAATGTCTTAGTCGCCTAAAGTGTAATTTTTTTTAACTACTAAAAATTTAGTCGCCTAAAGTCTATTTTTTTATTTGGCTACTAAAATTTTAGTAGCCAAAAGTTTTTTTTTTCATTTTATTTATTTTTAGCTACTAATTATTTAGTCGCTAAAAATATTTACTGCCTTTTTGGCTACCAATTATTTAGTGGCCAAAACATGATATTATTTTTTTTAAAAAATTTGTCCATAACCTGCATGTATTCCGTGCAACCTATACCATGTATAAACAAAACAATATGTATATTATCAATCATTTTGCAATTTACATCCATTTCACTTTCAACCATTCAAAAAAGAATAACTTTTAATGTCAAATTCCATACAAACTAAGTATATTCCAATTTAAAATAATAATTCCATACAAAATAGAGAATCATACGAAAACCATTATATTCGTATAGGCTTTGGGGATGACAGTGAACTTTTGAAAAGTCTGTCCAATATTGAACCTCATTTTCTAGAGTTTCAACTGTATCCTTATCTTGAATGTCACTACGAAAAGCATGCTTCCCGCTGTTGTTACCATTTGTCATATGTGATTTCTCTTGCTCCTCTTTGTATAAACTTTGCAAAAACAAGTTTTTCTTGCGAGGTTTAGATACATTAGTGGAGAGATTAGCAGTCCTGCATGTTGGCAAAGTGAATGTTAAGTCCTAGTCATTAAAACTAAACTTTTACAGATCCAATCTTTACATTCAAATGGACAAAGAGAGATGTTGGGACAATCTTCTGTGTAAATAAAATAACTTGAAATAATTCAAACAAAATAAATAAATAACATACCGAATTTATTTCGTTGAACAAAATAAATAATTTAAGACCAAGTCGAGTGTGTGACACTCTGTCCTTAAGACAGATTCGCCCCGCTATGGTGCTTGCGGTTGAGTGGCGTCTATCTCCCAGGATACAATGATCTTCACAAATTTATAGAAGCACTTCAAATAAATTTGTTCGGCGAACCAAACCTATGTTCTAACTCTCTGAAATATTTATTCTTAAAACTAAATATGAGGAATAATGCACTAAAAGAAATGGACAGCAAAGAGACCAAATTTCAGACTGAATTTTCCGAATAGGAATTGGATTATAAAGACTCAATTTCCCGGATCAGGAAAAAACTCCTCCAAAGACTGCCGGAATGATGGACATATATAGGCAAGATAAATCTGACTCGAACAGGCGTATTTCCAATAGTGAACAGGTACCAAACATTTTCAGAAATTGAATTCAAACTGTTTGCTGACCGTTACACATGGAACACAAATATTCAAAACATGTCAAAAGTGATCCGTAAGTCAAACAAAGCAACTGCTTGCAACTTTATTTAATAACTATTTAGAATAGTTCAATTAAATAAAGTCAAAAATTGAATAGATTTATTAAAACTTTGAATAGGATATAAATATAAATCTATTTGACAAACTTTAGGAAACCACTATTTGAATTTAGAATTAAATTAAATTCTCAAAATTACAAACTTTAGGAAACCACTTAGGAACCAAAAATTTGAATTTAGAATTAAATTAAATTCCCACAATAATTTTTATTGAAAAAATTCAAATAAATTTTATCTAAAAAAAAATTAATGTTAGACCCGAAAACGACGTCAACTTTCCATTCACTCATAAATGGTTTTGACGTTCCGTCTTCACCGTGTGACTTGCCACGCGGCAAGGAACACGTCACCTCTTCGGACCCACTCCAAAAGACGTTTGAGGCCCACTCAATTTTGGGCTCAAAGTTGGCCCAAAATATGCCTTATATATAAACCAATTTTCCAACAATCCCCCACATGAATGGAATTTGACGGAGAGAAAATGCAACAACATGATCTATTACAGAGAGTACAGAAATTGGAAATATTCTGCAAAGGATAGGTAGCTTTTGGCTTTGAACCTTCCCTTGTGAGACACTATCGGATTTACTAGCTAACCAGTGAACATGATGTCTTGAATTGTTCAGCCGTTTGTGTAAACCAAGACAATAGAACTCACACAGTATATCCCCAAACACAGTTTAGTTCTCACTATTGTGTTCATTTTGGCCCTGAACAACCTGGTCTTCATGAGTACTTTAGAGAATTGCAGCCCTTCACAAATCTCATAGAACCGGCCCAGTTCACACTCATATAGGTGATTCTTATGAAGAGTATCCTGCCATACTCTACTAGGTTTACCTAGATATAAGAATCATTAAAATTTTACTTAACCTTTAACGCTGCAGACATCACTATTTCATCAAAGAAATGGGTAGGAGTTAGACTCCCCAGTGATCCTTCTGAGTCATTCACAACTCGGTTGTCCCTTTGAACCTAGATCTTGGGATCTCCAGTCAACTAGGTTGGGTTGCCGTTGTGGTAACTCTTATTTAATAGGCTTAAGTCCCATTCCCCTCGATGAATTCTCAACTAATTCTCTTGCTAACCCTTTGGTTAGTGGATCCGCTATGTTGTCTTTAGACTTAACATATTCTATGGAGATAATTCCATTAGAGAGTAGTTGTCTTACGATATTATGTCGACGACAAATGTGTCGTGACTTACCGTTATACATATGACTCTGTGCTCTACCTATAGCTGATTGACTATCGCAATGTATGCATATAGCAGGCACCGGTTTTGGCCATATTGGAATATCTTCAAGGAAGTGGCGAAGCCATTCTGCCTCTTCCATTGCTTTGTCTAAGGCTATGAATTCTGATTCCATAGTAGACCTAGCAATGCAAGTCTGTTTGGAAGATTTCCAAGATACAGCCGCCCCTCCAAGAGTAAAGACATACCCACTAGTGGATTTTAAGTCTCTTGTATCCGATATCCAATTTGCATCACAGTATCCTTCAAGTACTGCTGGATATCTAGTAAAATTAAGCCCAATGTTATGAGTAAATCGGAGATATCTAAGAACCCTTATAATTGCTTTCCAGTGTTCTACTCCTGGATTACTCGTATATCTACTTAATTTACTTACTGCATAAGCTATATCTGGGCGAGTGCAGTTCATCAAGTACATTAAGCTTCCAATAATTTGGGCATACTCTAATTGAGAAATACTTTCCTGTACATTCTTAGCAAGATACAAATTAACATCTACAGGAGTTCTAGCAAGATGATCATCATCTTTGCTGAATTTGTCAAGTATTTTCTCAATGTAATGAGATTGTGACAAAGCATAACCATCTGATGTTTTAGTAATTTTCATACCAAGAATTACATCAGCAATGCCAATGTCCTTCATGTCAAAATGTTTATTCAACATTTTCTTGGTAGATTTAATCATATCATTATTACTACCTATGATGAGCATATCATCTACATAAAGACATACAATGACATAACCCTTATCTGTGTTTTTAATATAAACACATTTGTCACACTCATTAATTTTAAATCCATTTGACATCATTGCCTTGTCAAATTTCTCATGCCATTGCTTTGGCGCTTGTTTTAAACCATATAATGATTTCACCAATTTACACACTTTCTTTTCTTTCCCTGGAACAGAAAACCCTTCTGGTTGTTCCATGTAAATTTCTTCATTTAACTCACCATTTAAGAAAGCGGTTTTAACATCCATTTGATGAATTTCTAGATTGTATAGAGATGCAATGGCAATTAGCATTCTAATGGATGTTATTCTAGTAACCGGTGAGTATGTGTCAAAGTAATCTAGACCTTTTTTTTGTCTAAAACCTTTGACTACAAGTCTTGCCTTGTATTTGTCAATTGATCCATCCGCTTTCATTTTCCTTTTGAAAATCCACTTGTACCCAAGAGGTTTATAACTTGGTGGCAAATCCACCAATTTCCAAGTGTGATTTTGTAAGATGGATTCAACTTCACTGTTGACAGCTTCTTTCCATAAAGGACCTTCAGGACTGGACATAGCCTCTTTAAAGGTTAAAGGCTCATTTTCTAACAAATATGTTAGAAAATCTGGACCAAACGATTTTGAGGTTCTAACACGTTTACTACGCCTAGGTTCCTCTTCCTCATTTTGATCTAACTCTTGTTCTTGATCATGTTCTTGATCCTGACTAGTAATAGCATCAAAAGATCTTTTATTAGTACTAGTCTCTTGTCCAGTCTTCTTTGGAAATACATGTTCAAAGAAAGATGCATTCCGAGACTCAATAATAGTATTTATATGCATTTCGATATGTTCTGATTTATGAATCAAAAACCGATATGCACTACTATTCTTGGCATAACCAATGAAAATGCAATCAATGGTCTTAGGACCTATCTTAGTCTTTTTAGGACTAGGAATAGCCACTTTAGCCAAACACCCCCACACTTTTAAGTATTTGTAGGATGGTACTCTCCTATGCCACAATTCATAAGGTGTTTGATTTATTTTCTTTCGGGGTACTTTATTTAAAATATAATTAGCAGAAAGTATTGCTTCCCCCCACAAGTTCTGAGGTAATCCAGAACTGATTAACATGGCATTCATCATTTCTTTTAAAGTCCTATTTTTCCTTTCAGCAATTCCATTTTGCTGAGGTGAGTAAGGAGCAGTGGTTTGATGAATTATTCCATGTTCTTTACAAAATTCACCAAAAGGTGATTATATTCACCACCTCTATCACTTCTAAGTTTCTTGATTTTCTTACCAAGTTGATTTTCAACTTCATTCTTATATTGAATGAAAGTTTCCAAAGCTTCATCCTTGGTTCGAATTAAATAAATATAACTATATCTAGTATAGTCATCTATAAAAGTGATTACATACTTAATCTTCTGTGTGGAATTATTTTGGTTAAATAAAATTTTATTTTATTTCCAAATTAATTGAAAAATAAAAGTTATAGTTTTTATTTCTTTTATTTTCTGTGTGGAATTAATTTGTTTAAATAAAATTTTATTTTATTTTCAAATTAATTGGAAAATAAAAGCTACATTCTTGTTTCTTTTATTTTTACAGAATTTAATTCTGTGAATTTGGTTTAATTTTCTGTATAGTGTAAATTCTAATTATAATTTTGTTTTATATATTAGAATTGATGGCTACTGAAACTAATGCCCAAACAAGTACTGCTGTGGTGGCTGCAATTGCACCAACCCCTTCTCCTGTGATAACAGTACCGGTAAATCACGGTGAAAAGCCAGAGAAGTTCTTAGGAACTGACTTTAAAAGATGGCAACAGAAAATGTTGTTCTATCTTACAACTCTGAACCTAGCTCGTTTCCTCTGTGAAGATGCTCCTATCCTGAAAGAGGATGAAACCGACCGGCAAGTGGTTGCTGCGGTTGATGCCTGGAAACATGCCGATTTCCTTTGCTGGAATTACGTCTTGAACGGACTTGACAACACATTATACAACGTCTACAGTCCAATCAAGACAGCAAAGGAACTTTGGGAATCGTTGGAGAAAAAGTACAAAACGGAAGATGCCGGCTCTAAGAAATTTGTGGTTGGCAGATTCCTGGATTTTGTAATGGTTAATTCAAAAACTGTGATTAGCCAAGCTCAAGATTTCCAACTCATTCTGCATGACATTCACGCAGAAGGTATGTCTCTCAGTGAATCCTTCCAAGTTGCAGCCTTAATTGAAAAATTACCAAAAGGCTGGAAGGAATTCAAGAACTACCTCAAACACAAGCACAAAGAAATTTCTATGGACGAGTTAATTGTGCATTTGAGGATTGAGGAGGACAACCGCAATTCTGAAAAGCGGGCTGGTAAGCTTCCTATGGAGTCTAAGGCAAATGTGGTGGAACATGCTTCAAAAACCAAGAAACGAAAGTCTTCTGGAGAAAGTTCATCACAAGGCTCTAAAGGGGGGATAATAAAAAGTACAAGTTTAATGGCAAATGTTACATCTGTGACAAAGAGGGACATCGGGCCAAAGATTGCCATAGCAAAGGCAAAAGCAAAAGAAGAATAAGCAAGAAGCTTGCACAAGCCCATATGACCGAAGTGGACAAGATTTCCAATGGTGTAGATGACATCAATCTTTCTGCAGTTGTTTCCGAGGCAAATCTTGTCGGAAATCCTAAAGAATGGTGGGTGGACACTGGTGCTACTCGCCATATTTGTGCCGACAAAAAGATGTTCACATCTTACTCTACAGTGGACAATGGTGAACAACTTTTTATGGGCAACTCCTCAACTTCCAAAGTTGAAGGACAAGGAAAGATTGTTCTCAAGATGACATCAGGAAAGGAACTCACTCTCAACAATGTGCTGCATGTACCGGACATTCGCAAGAATCTTGTTTCCGGATCTTTGTTGAGTAAGAATGGGTTTAGGCTAGTATTTGAGAGTGATAAATTTGTACTTACTAAGAATGGGATGTATGTAGGGAAAGGTTACATGTCTGATAGCCTTTTCAAGTTAAATGTAATGACCGTTGTACCCTCAGTTATTAATAATACTACATCTTCTTCTTACTTGCTTGTGTCTTCAAATTTATGGCATGGTAGACTAGGACATGTTAATTATGGATCTTTGCGTAGATTAATTAATATGAAATGTTTACCTAAATTTGACATTAATTCAAATCATAAATGTGAAATTTGTGTTGAGGCAAAATTATCTAAAACTCCTTTTCATTCAATTGAAAGAAGTACGGAACCACTTGAATTAATTCATAGTGACATTTGTGATTTTAAATCAATTCAAACCAGAAGATTGTTCCAACAAGAGACACCTACTATATGTATAATAGATCAACAACACTACATAAAAACTCACATTATCCCAAAACAACACAAAACCCCGCATAATTTTCCATCACACAATTCCAAAATGAGCAAATTTCACAAAACCACTGACTCCCAAATCTATAACCCATTAAAAAAATAATGTTACAAGAAATTCCAAACAAAAATAGAGAAATTTCAATGAAACAAATTGATACCCATTTCGAACATGACTGAACTCAGGTGAAGTGATTAAGAGCTTTGAATCTCCTTAGCTGCTCATTCTACTTATTCTCACATTGCACTAATAATTTTTTTTTCCAAAACTCAAATATTTTTCATCTCTTTTCACTGCATTACTAATATTCCCAGGATCTGCTCTTCTCTTAGAGACTTTGTATTGAAAAACTAGAAGGAAAAAAAAAAAAAAACAAAATCATAGAACTGCAGTCACTCAAACTAAAAACTGGAATCATCATTATGTTTTATCAACTGACCTTGCAGATTTCATTAATGATTCATGAAGTATGAAAAACTGCATCATTTTTTATTTATTTATTTGAAGGAAGGGAGTGGAGGCATTTGCACACAAGAAAGTGGAACACACCAAAAACAAATAGAGGGCTCAGCAGAACCAAACTCAAGCTCGTAACATTTCATATGGCAACAAACAAAAGAAGAAGAAAAAAAAGAAGGCTCAAATGCAGTATAAAGGTATTACTATAGATTCCAACAAGTAACATTAAGCTCATAATTACAAGAAGCCTAGTCAATGCCGTAAATCTTTGCAGCACTAGCGGAAGCTTTTTCAGAGTTAAGGTTATAACAAGTGAATTCTCCAATATACTATTGTTGATTTCACGAAAGATCCTATCAACCCTGCCGAAAGGAGATTCAGGATTAGGAAAGGGAACATCAAAATTAAGCCTACAGCATAAATGACAAGAGTAACTATTTGTGCATTGAATTCTTTTCAATGATTAGATCACAAAAAATAAATAAATAAATAATAAATAAAAAACCATTAACTACATTAGTGCATCTAATTTCACTGAAAAATGAGAAGATTCATTCATGTAACCAATACAATTATTTGGAAATTTTGCAGTGGTAACCAAACCATGTATTCATTCACAAGTGCTAGCTCTATCTTTTCCAAGATGCATATGCATCTATTACCATCACTTGATGCATTGCCACGTCTTCATTTACAATAATTCTAGCAGGATGAACATATTTTCTCATGCCTACGCTAAATTGTTTTTATTTTTTATTAATCAAGAATGGGATGGTAGAATTTGTAAAAATCTGCTAGTGGATCAACAAATTAGCAAAGCAAATGCAATTAAGCTGCATGGTGTCAAATATTCCCAATGCCAAAACAAGTATTCTGAAAATGTTTGCTTTGGGTTTTGAACTGCCACCACCAGTAGTACCTCAGGGAAGGAGGCATGGGGGAATTGGTAATTCAATATTAATATGTGTGGTGTGGTGGTGCAGCAGAATCCTGTGCTTTATGGTACAATGACACCACTTATAAAGGAATTGACAAATACCACATGTATAATGTCAAACAAAACTCTCAGCCCTCACAATTCCTTCAATTCCATTCTTTTCCATAGCCTACAAAGCAGCTAGACTATCAGATGCCACTATATTGACTCCATTTCCATGAAACATATATATATATAGAGAGAGAGAGAGAGAGAAAGCATACGCGAGACGGAGCATCAATGGAGTCTCTTCTCAGCGATGAAGCCTTTGGATCTCGTGGCGGTGGCGGTGGATTCGCGAAGATCAGCGGAGGAGGGGGAGGCGGTGGCGTGAAAAGAGGGCAGCGACAGAGGTGCTAGCGACGGCAGTGGTGATCGCAGCAGTCACGATGGCAATGGTGGAGGAGGAGGAGGTGCTCTGGTTGCTAGCGAACTTGAGGAGAAGCGGCGGCGAGATGACGACGCAACGGGACTCCTCAACCCTTCATCTTCTCTTCACCTACCCTAATATTTTATTGGTGAGGTATTGATTTCCATCCTTTGGTTCTTCAAGTGATCTTAGCCATGCGTTTTACATCCTTGTTAACTTATTTTTCCCGACTAAAATATAGCTTCGTTGTTAATTAAGTAAGGAGCCTGCCAAAAATTCAAAATCTTTCTTTCCAAAATTTTAATTACAATTGGCGACTAAACATTTTAGTCGGAAAAAGTTAGCTAAAGGCGACCAAAATAATTTTTTGTCGCTGAAAGTAAGTTTTTGGTGACTAAAAGAGAAAAAATAATTTTTTATTTTCTATTCGGCGACTAAATATCTTAGTAGCCAAAAATCAATATACGGTGACTAATTTTTTTTGTCATTGAAAGTAAGTTTTTAGCAACCAAAAGTTTGGTTGCCAATGAGAAAAATTATTTTTTTATTTTCCATTCGGCGACTAAATATTTTAGCAGCTAAAAGTCAATATACAACGACTAAGTTTTTTTTTTTTGGTAGCCAATTTTGGCATTTTTAGCGACTAAATTTTTTTTTAGTCGCCAATAATCAATATACCCCAACTAAAAAAAATTAGTTGCTAAATATTTTACTTTTGGTGACTAAAAAAAAGGTTGGTCACCAATTCCATAACTTTTGGCGACTAAATTTTTTTTAGTCGCCAATTTTGGTTGTCAAAGGTGAATTTTGTTGTAGTGCATCTTCCCAAGACATTGCTTGGTTGCAACAAAAGAGAGTCATAAGCTCTGTACATATAAAGCCCTCGGCTTGA
This sequence comes from Camellia japonica, assembly GCA_030407325.1. Taxonomy (NCBI): domain Eukaryota; kingdom Viridiplantae; phylum Streptophyta; class Magnoliopsida; order Ericales; family Theaceae; genus Camellia; species Camellia japonica. The sequence continues at coordinate 69,038,203 of JAPPVO010000013.1, read as the reverse complement.
ATAAACATTTCAACACAAAATAACAAAATAGAGCCTCCAGCTCCTAGGTCCTTCCAAGCTAAGTCCTTGGAGGAAGCATGTCACCAATACCTGAAAATATTTTTCCCAAGTAGGGTAAGCCAAAGCACAGTAGAAACAATCTAACAAAATATATGAGATTTAACGAAGATATAAGTGTCAAGTGTATATTCAATATTCATGACAAAACACACATTCTCCACATGATCATACGATGCCAATATTCACATCTCAATCCATTCCCATCTATTCATTTCAAGTTAATTCATTTCATTTCAATTCATAGGACAAGTTTATAATCCTCCGAATAACCCAACTGAGACTACAACTCAATGGTTCTCAATCAACACAATCATCAAACAAGCACTTCAATCTTGTCATTTTACGAAAATTTCGTCCGCGGGATCGGCACCCATGTATACACGTGATTTCGGGACTTTCACCCTCGACACTCCGACCAATTTAATTTCAATGGAGTCCATCCCCTATCTCCTCCTAAGACATGGAGTACATCCCCTTTCTTCTCCCAAAACATTATACATATACAATGTATTTAAAAGTACCGTCATATTCAATGACTACCAATTATACATATTCAATGCCTTAACATACCGTCATATTCAATGACATAATTAAATGATTAGTTTTAATTCACCTAATTCTCATGCAATTTCTACAACAATCATAGCTATCCTCCACCGATAGCCCAATATAAATATTTCTAAACAGATATTCAATCCCAAGACAGATAATTTATTCAAGTTTCCATAGGAGCGAGATAACACATATTCGGCTTCACCATTTGTATCAACAACTATCCAATTCCATGTTATCATAATCAATTTTGCCTATTTATACAAAACACAAATTGACCCATCTATGGCACAACTCTCATTCTTCCAAATATTAACTCAAGTGACCAAATCAACCCTTTTTCAACAACAACCCTCTACATCTACACCCAAACCATTATTACCAATTACATTGAAAACCCTTCTTTCATTCCACACCCAAGCCCTAGGTCTGTCCACAAATATTCCCAATATTCCATCTTTTACACATAATAATAAATAACTAGGCTAAAATCATATTAAGGTGTAGAATATCCCTACCTCAAGCTTAGAAGAGCAAAGGAAGAGATGGAGAATCTTCAAAGACACCGAAATCAAACTTCAATTAGACCAAAAGGAAGCTTTTGAGACGCACTCTCTTTTTAATAAAGGCACACGGGTGTAGAGATCACTAGATCTAGGTGTAAATGTAGAGAGAGAGAGAGAAAGTATTTTAGAGAGATAGAGTCTCACTTTAGTGTTTTTGGAAGAAAAGATCTAAAAAAGTGATGTAAAAAGTCATTTTCGCGATCTGATATACGCATAGTCTACTCGAGCGGAAGAGTTGACGCTCGAGCGTCAGACACAAAAATTTGTTCTGCTCGAGCGCAGAATACACACCTCCAGCACTTTTGCAAACAACAGACAAACCGTTCAAGCGCAAGAAGAGCCGCTCGAGTGCCCACTCGCTCAAGCGTAGGAAACACCGCTCGAGCGTGGAAAACACCCCTCCAGTACTTTTGCAGATGTACAAAGTACTGAGAGTTTGCAAATCCTGCTCAAGTGGAAGACCAAAATTCTAGGCAGCTCAAGGTTTGAAAGCCAAGCAACCAACCTGTTCCAAACACTCTCAAAATGCCCAAATAACCAAATTTAAGGAGGAATAAAGAGGAAAAGACAATGAACAACATTCAGAAACCATAAACCTGAGTTTGGACTACCATAAGTATCGGGTTAAAACTGGAATCGCTATAACCTTCATTCCTTAAAGAATTTCGTCCCCGAAATTTCAAATCAAGCTCAAAATCGTTGTTAAACCATTCACAACAATATTAGTACCCACTTACCGGTCATCCATTCTTACCAACTCGATGAACAAGTTCTAGTATCAAGCATGCCAATTATAATTCTCAAAACATTTACAATGTTTAAATCAAACCCAAGTTCTTTTTCCAAACTTTACTCAATATATATACAATGCCCCCAAAAGTGATACAACATACACAATATTCCATATCCTTAAAACATATATAATGTTTATATTGAATTCATGTTTCCAAACTCCCATAACATATACAATGTTTTCACAATTCAAAACATATACAATGTTATCACATTTCATTAGCGTAATTAAAATCTCAATGCATGCTTAGGCATCAACAAACAAGTCTGGATATTTCTCTCGGACTTCCAATTCACGCTCTCAAGTCGCTTCCTCGACTCCGTGATGTTTCCATAATACCTTTACTAAAGGAATTGTCTTACCTCGCAAGACTTGGTCCTGGGTATCCAAGACCCTCACCGGTCTCTTCTTATACGAGGCATCCTCGTCCACCTCTAAGTCGGTCCAATCCAACACATGTGATGGATACAGCTCATACTTTCGGAGCATACTAATGTGAAACACGTCATGAATCCTGGAAAACTGTGGCGGCAACGCCAAACGGTAAGCAACCTCTCCGATTCGCTCAAGGATCTCAAAAGGCCCAATGAATCAAGAGGACAACTTCCCACTCTTTCTGAACCTCATCAAACCCCTCCTAGGTGATATTTTCAAGAACACATGATCCCCCACCTCAAAAGACAAGGGTCTCCTCCTGCGGTCGGCATAACTTTTTTGACGACTCTGAGCCGTAGGTAATCGTTTACGGATAAGTGTCACTTTCTCCGTCGTTTCCTGAACTAACTCTAGACCCAACAAAGGTGCATCACCTACCTCGGCCCAACACACAGGGGACCTACACGGTCGGCCATACAAGTCCTCAAATGGTGTCATACCAATACTCGATTGGAAGTTATTATTATAGGCAAACTCCATTAAGGGTAGGTGCCTCTCCCACGACCCTTTGAAGTCAAGGACACAACCTTGAAGCATATCCTCAAGGATTTGAATAGTACGCTCGGACTGCTCGTCAGTTTGAGGATGATACGCTGTGCTAAAGGTCAATCTAATGCCTAAGGCACTCTGCAAGCTCTGCTACAATCGAGCTGTGAAACGCGAATCTCTATCCGACACAATCGTTACTGGGACCCTGTGCAACCTCACTATGTCTTGAATATACAAGTTGGCAAGGAAATCTACTGAGTCACTCACACGCATAGGTATAAAGTGCGTCGACTTGGTCAATCGATCAACTACTACCCAAATGGCATCACTACCCTGTTGAGTTCTAGGAAGACCCACAATGAAGTCCATTGTAACATGCTCCCATTTCCACTTAGCTGACTTTGATGTTCGGCCTTCACTTGCTAACAAGTAAGACACTTCGATACAAACACCGCCACATCCCTCTTCATACCTCTCTACAAAAACTGGCGACTAAGGTCGTGATACATCTTTGTGCCTCCCGGATGCACCGCAAGGTGCAAATGGTGAAACTCTTGGAGTACTTCCTTTCGGCAAGACTTCGGCATAAACAAATGGTCACGGTATCTCACACTCTGGTCGGGATACATATTTAAGCCCTTCTCTACCTTCCCATTGGAGATCTTCTCCCGGAGAGATTCCGTCTCAAGGTCATCCTTCTGTGCTTCTAATACTCGGTTCACAAGTATAGGTTGTGTAACTACTAAAAACAAGGCTGCAGACTCAACAAACTCGCCTAGATGCAAGTCAAACTTACCAAGAGTACCCAATATCTCCCATTCTCGAATTGTAGTACAAGCCACACTACTAATTGACTTCCTACTCAAGGCGTCGGCCACAACATTAGCCTTTCCCGAATGATAATGCAACTCAAAATCATAGTCCTCTATGAACTCCATCCACCTCCACTGTCTCAAATTAAAGTCTTTCTGTGTAAACAGATACTTTAGACTCTTGTGATCGGAAAAAACCTCAAACTTCTCACCATAAAGGTGATGCCTCCAAATCTTTAAGGCAAAGATCACTGCCGCTAACTCTAAGCCGTGAGTAGGGTAATTCCTCTCATATGTTTTCAACTGCCGCGAGCCATAGGCCACAACCATTCCCTCTTGCATCAAAACACAACCCAAACCTTCTCTTGAGACATCATAATATACCGAGTAGCCCAAACCCCTCTCCGGAATAATCAAGACTGGAGTAGTGGTAAGTCTAACCTTAAGCTCTTGAAATGATTTCTCACAGATCTCACTCCACACAAACTTAACTCATTTCCTCATTAATCTAGTCAAAGGTGAGGCTAGTCTAGAAAAATCCTTCACAAATCGGAGCTAATACCCGGCCAACCCCAAGAACTACGGATCTCGAAAGCATTCTTAGGTTGTTCCTAATCTTGAACTGTCTTTATTTTGGATGAGTCTACAGTCACCCCTTCCCCAGATATCATATAGCCTAAGAACTTAACCTCTTTCAGCTAGAATTCACATTTCCCAAACTTAGCATACAGCTTGTGGGCTCTAAGTAACTCAAGTACTACTTGTAAGTGTTCATCGTGCTCCTCCGCAGAGGGTGAGTAAATCAAGATGTCGTCCACAAAGACGACCACAAAGCAGTCTAGAAACTCACGGAAGATCTGATTCATCAAATCCATAAATACCGCCAGTGCATTGGTCAGTCCAAAAGGTATCACTAGAAACTCGTAATGGCTATACTGTGTACGGAATGCCGTCTTCGGGATATCCTCCTCCCTTACTCTCAACTAATAATAACTCTATCTCAGGTCTATCTTAGAGAAACAACAAGACCCCTTCAACTGATCAAACCGATTATCTATACGAGGCATTGGATACATGTTCTTAACAGTTACCCGGTTTAACTTCCGATAATCAATATAAAGTCATAATGCTCTATCTTTCTTTTTAGCAAAGAGAGCAGGTGCTCCCCAAGGTGAAGTACTAGGGCGGATAAAACCCTCATCTAACAATTCCTGGAGTTGAACCTTCAACTCACTTAACTCAACAGGTGCAAACTGATACGGTGCCATAGAAATCGGTGTTGTGCTAGGCACTAAATCAATAGGAACTCGATCTCTCGGTGAGGTGGTAAACTAGTAAGGTCCTCGGGAAAGACATCGGGGTATTCACATACCACCCTTGGCAACTCAACCCGGACTTCACTACATTCACTATTCAAGAAGCTAGCAAGGAGGCAACTAAGCTCACTCCACCCACGCGGATCATATATCGGTGATAAAAATCTCTCCACCCGTCCTGTAGGCCTCTGATCTACCTGCTCACCCTTCGGAGCATAGGAATGATGCACTGATTGAGCCGAAGAGGCTCCCTGATTAGCCCTCGAGGCCTATGCTGGCTGTGCTGGCTAGTGGCTTTATGTTTACCTCGAACCAGACGTACCAGATGTGCCACCCAATTGTGGGCAAAATCTCTTTATATGCCCCACCTGCCCACATTAATAACAAGTGAGTGGCTGGCCTCTCCCCTGACTTTGGCCCTGAGAACGAGCCGAAGACGATGCTGCTTGCTGCCCTCCTCCTCTCTGCAGGCAAACTGGAGACTTGTGGCCCAACTGACCACACTTGAAACAAATGAAATCCCCCTAACCACCTCTCTCAGAACCCGAACTTGGTACTGAAAAAGTGGACCTCGGCTAAGTCCCCTAGGACGGGTGAGGGTTAGAACCCCTCTGCTTCTTGTTGTCCCCCTAATTATCCTTACTCCTCTTGGAGCCCCTCATCCTCTCCTCCTCCGTCTGCATGATAGTCTCAAGATGAGCTGCAGTTTCCACAAGGTGCCCATAATCCCTAATCATGGATCCCGTCACTCTAAACATGAGCCCGGTCCTCAACCGCTTCTCGAACTCCAAACAACGGCACTCCTCAGTCATCACGAGTTCCAGTGCAAACCTCGACAAACTAATGAACGTGGCCTCAAACTCAGCCACTGGTGTATTCAGCTGCAACAACTTAGAAAACTGGTCTCTCAACTTCTCCCTAACTGTGGGAGGCAAAAACTTGTCCTGAAAGGTGTCGACAAAAGCCTCCCAAGTCCCTCCAATGTGCCCTCGCGCATACTTCCACCATTGACCCGCGTATTCTTTCAGTTGGAAAAACGCCAAGGTCACTCTCAAACCCCCATCTTCAATGTCGAGCATCTCAAACGTCTTTACCATTTGCTCTAGCCACTCATTTGCCTTCAGTGGCTCCTTGGGATCACCCAAAAACTCGTCTGGACTCGACCGGAAAAATTCTCTGTTCAAGAAAGATGGCCTTGCCTCAGTTACTTGGGCCTGGACTTAATTCTCAGCCCTGAGAATGTCCATGAATTTTTGAAAAGCTCTGGCCATTTTGCGGGCTAAGGTGCCCATGGCCTGTTGACCAACTGGTTCAGCCACATTGGTCTGACTAACCCCCTCTTCCTGTGCCGGAATATCATCCAGCAAAGGCATCTCATGCCTTCTAGGCCCACCACGCCTACCACCACTACGTCCATGCCTGAGCATCCTAATAAAGATAACGAAAGAGATTAGCACATTTACAAATGTGCCGAAGCTAACTCACTCACGTCCTAATGCAATGAACAACAGTAAATCACTCTATATAAGCACGTAACCACATAAACACATACGAATTTCCTTCCTAGATAATGACCGTCCTGCGACGTTACTAGAGGTTCAATTAGAAACAACAGTGATCAAGTGTTCTTCTAAGAGGACTTCCAGAAACCCATGGACCCAATCAATATCTTAGGAACTAAATCCAATACCCATATAATCATATAAGCATGTCATCACATAAGCATACAATACATACTAACGTCTCAGCCAAGCGAGGCAGACCCATTGTAATACTAACCATTCTCCACGTACCCAAAGTATTGACACCCGGTATGCTCTGATACCAAGTTGTAAAACCCCAAAAACATAATAAGTCCAACTCATGAACAGAAGAATAATAGAAATAATCACTTTCATTCATCAGCGTTCGTATTACAAAAGATAACACATGCAATATATATTCATTAATATACATCCTAAATTTATAGCATGTAGTACCAATTAATGATCAACAAAATAAATGCTCTACGGGCTTACATCTTCCCAAGACATTGCTTGGTTACAACAAAAGAGAGTCATAAGCTCTCCACATATAAAGCCCTAGGCTTGAATTAACATTTCAACACAAAATAACAAAATAGAGCCTCCAGCTCTTAGGTCCTCCCAAACTACGTCTTTGGAGGAAGCATGTCACCAGTACCTAAAAATGTTTTTCCCAAGTAAGGTGAGCCAAAGCCCAGTAGAAACAATCTAACAAAATATATGAGGTTTAACGAAGATATAAGTGTCAAGTGTATATTCAATATTCATGACGAAACATACATTCTCCACATGATCATACGGTACCGATATTCACATCTCAATCCATTCACATCTATTCATTTCAAGTTAATTCATTTCATTTCAATTCATGGGACAAGTTTATAATCCTCCAAATAACCCAATTGAGACTACAACTCAACGGTTCTCAATCAACACAATCATTAAACAAGCACTTCAATCTTGCCATTTTAAGAAAATTTTGTCCGCGGGATCGACACCTATGTATACACGTGATTTTGGGACTTTCACCCTAGACACTCCGGCCAACTTAATTTCAATGGAGTCCATCCCCTATCTCCTCCCAAAACATGGAGTACATCCTCTTTCTTCTCTCAAACTATTATACATATACAATGTATTTAAAAGTATTGTTATATTCAATGACTGCCAATTATATATATTTAATGCCTTAACATACCGTCATATTCAAAGACACAATTAAATGATTAGTTTCAATTCACCTAATTCTCATGCAATTTCTACAATAATCATAGTTATCATCCATCGATAGCCCAATATAGATATTTCTAAGCAGATGTTCAATCTTAAGACAGATAATTTATTCAAGTTTCCATAGGAGCGAGATAATGCGTATCTGGCTCCACCATTTGTATCAATAACTATCCAATTCCATGTTATCATAATCAATTTTGCCTATTCATACAAAACACAAATTGACCCAGCTAGGGCACAACTCCCATTCTTCCAAATATTAACTCAAGTGACCAAATCAACCCTTTTTCAACAACAATTCTTTACATCTACACCCAAACCATTATTACCAATTACATTTGAAAACCCCTCTTTCATTCCACACCCAAGCCCTAGGTCCATCTACAAATATCCCCAATATTCCATCTTTTATACATAACAACAAATAACTAGGCTAAAATCATATTAAGGTGTAGAATATCATTATCTCAAGCTTAGAAAAGCAAAGGAAGAGATGGAGAATCTTCAAAGACACCGAAATCAAACTTCAATTAGACCAAAATGAAGCTTTTAAGATGCACTGCCTTTTTAATAAAGGCACACGGGTGTAGAGATCACTAGATCTAGGTGTAAATATAGAGAGAGATAGAGAGTATTTTAGAGAGAGAGAGTCTCACTTTGGGGTTTTTGGAAAAAAATATCTAAAAAAGTGATGTAAAAAGTCATTTTCGCGACCTGATAATAAATTTTTTTATCTAAATTCTTTATTTAACAGAATTAATTAAAAAAGTAAAATTTCTAACTGTTCACTTATACAATAATAAAATTATCTAAATTCTTAATTGAAATAAAATTTTAACATTATTAAAAACTGTTAATTAACCTGATGATTTATTAATAAAAGGATCTATTTGTTATGAAATTAGAAATCTTAGGGGGCATAGTGTAATTTCTAGAACTACAGGGGATAATTTATAATTTAAGTAAACCTCAGGGGATGTGTTTATAATTTATCCATAATAATAATATAGATAGATTAGTTATAATTTTATTTCTTTTAAATTTTATATCAAAGTATTTGGTGCAATATCTACTTAAAATTTAAAATGAAAAAATAGTTTAAGTAAAATTTAAAAAAATATATATTATCTAAAAGTTGAAAAAATGTACTATTTTTTACTTTTATTTTGTAATTATCAATATTTCACTTGAAAATAGTTACACCAAATAACATCATTAGGTGGTTGGAAAGAGCCTCCACATACTTGTAACTATAATTCTTGTGAACTCAAGTTTTTCAATCAATACTATTAATTTTAAATGTTTTCTTAAGAAGTGCCTTGCGACACAAAGACAAAAATACATATATAGTTTTCACCATCTTCAAAATGTTTTTTTGGTAATTTTTCAAATTTACACTAGCTTTAACACCATTTTTAAAATACTTTTTATATAACTTTCATATTAAACATTGCCCTAATAGCATTTGTTTAAGGGTTTTTTTATTGATAAATCTTATTTAAAGGTGTTCTAATCCAATAAGTCTATTAAGGAAAATTATAATCTAATTAGAATGTTATGTCCTTATGTCTATTGTTGATATGTATTACACAAAAAAAGGATATATACATTTCCTTTTTGTTGCTACTTCTATTTTAGTAGTTACCATTATTCACATTTTTCTTTTTGATCAATTTCATTCATATTTGTGATATTGTTTCATTGTGTTAGGGTTTCAAAACTCTCTATTTGGTAGGGTTTAAAACTCTAGTTTATACATGGTGGTGAAATAAAATTATGTTTCTCCATTATTGCGGTGAAGTTTTGTATTCTTCCATTGTCACTTTGTGTTCGAAGTTCTGTGTTCATCCATTGTTACTCTGTATTCGAAACTCTATGTTTCCTTATTGTTGTAAGTCGAAACTCTATTTATGTCCAGTCAATTTTGTTACAAACATATTCTTCAAATGTGGGTTTGGTTTGATTTGAATTGGTGTAATAGTGAAATTGCATAGATTGTTAATTATAGTAATAATAATACAGATGATGATGAAGATGAAGATGTGGGTGATTTTTTTTATTTTTATTTTTTTTTGGTTTTTAGAGTGATTGAGTTTTTTTTTTTTTTTTTTTTTGGATTTCTAATTATATTGTTGCCATTGCTTCTATTTTTTTGTCAATTAGTGTGAATATTCATATTTCACATTATTTGAAAGTCTGAGAAATAAGTGTTGAAATATAAATATTGATATAATTATATATTTTGTAAGATGTGAATGCTCACATATTATTGGTTATTTGTTACTATACTTGTTGTTTGAACAATCATTTTTTGTTATCATTAAACAATTGAAATATATTTTTTTTTCAATTTTGTTTCATGTTGCAACGTGAATGTTCATATTGGTATGAATTTAGTTTTTTTGAGATTAGTTGTATGTTAATTGTAAATTGTGAACATTCACATTGTATTTTGGTATGAGTTTTTTATTTTTTGAAGTTTTTTCGAAAGTTAATTGTATTTTTTTGTTTTTTGTTTTTATACTTGTTTACCATTGAACAATTGAAATAGTCAATTTTTACTCTTTTTTTTTTTTTTAAATTTTATTTTATGTTTTCACATTGCAGTGTGAATGTTCATACTAGTATAAGTTTATTTTTATTTTTTTTTAAACTAGTTGTATATTAATTGTAAATTGTGTACATTCACATTATATTTTGGTATAAGTTTTATTTTTTCGAAAGTTAATTGTATGTTTGTTGTTTTTGTTACTATGCTTTTTAGTTGAACAATCATTTTTGTTACCATTGAACAATTGAAATAGTTGATTTTCAATTTTTTTTCATTTTTGTTTTTTTGTTTTCACATTGCAGTGTAAATGTTTTCATTGGTGGTCGTTGAACACACTAAAAATAATCACTAAACTATATCAAATTCTATCAGAATAATGGCAAGTCCAGGTATCGATCCACAGGGACAATTGTGAAATTAAACTAATTTAATTGTTAAATTCCTAAATTAATTTTGATAAAAAGATTGATTGTTCATAACCTAAATTAATAACAAATAAATTAAACTAAGGAATTAAATTATCAATAATAAATGAAATTGAGTTTACTGAATTGGGGGAAAAACTAAGGCAAAGAGTCCACCACTAGCCACATAATTAGGGTTTCCAATTGAAATCAATTATGCTATGGTTTGAACGGATTAATGCTTCACAACTACAAGCTCAAAGCATTTAACAAGAAGATCATCACGTTCAATGTACGAGCATGAACCATCTCAAGTAATACGAATCGTTCACTCTAAACTAGGGTAGTGATACGACTCGTTCCTCGTAGTATGGTTCGTCTCATACCTTGAATGTGAAGGAATAGAAAACTCATGTATGGATAACATTCAACAATCACAGAAAGTCAAATATTCGAAGAAATATTGAAAAATATATAAAAGAAACTTCTAAATCACCATACAAATGTTCAAACCTTTACATAATTAAAAATCAAAAAGAAAACTAAATAATTACATGGCTAGGGTTTTATCAAAACCCTAGAAAAGGAGACTAGCCACTCATGGAGGAGTGGAATGAGGTAGATGGAGAAGGAACCACCATGAGAGACATTCTTGAAGCTTTTAGTTTTTCTTCCCTTCCAAACCCTAGCCTCCCTCTTTAGGTCAAAACAAGTTCAGAACCCTAGAAAAACCTTTTCCTTGCCTTTTTATACTTCTACTCACTTTCAAACAGGTTTAAAACGTCGGTTTGACTTTTCCAGAAAAAGTCAATGCACGTGCGGGAGTCAACGCACGTGCGGGAAAAGTCAACTTTGTCCAAATTCTATTTTTTGCCCATTTTATGCTCCGACGATGTACAACCTAATTGACATTCAACACACATAAAGTATACAGTTTGACCAGCAAGTGAAGTTAAGAGATTCTAATTAACGGCCTCAATGATGTACATTTCGGTCTTAATCACATCCCCCAACTTACTACTTGCTAGTCCTCAAGCAAGTAAAATAAAATAAAATAAAACAAAATCTATCTATTTCCTCTTTTGTGGGAAAACGGTTGCATTTAGCATATGCAACAAGCCTTTAAACCACAAGGTTACCCCAAGTGGACGAGTAAAGTCTCGTGAGGATTTCCAAAAATGATACCCACAAACATTAACATATTCATATATACTCAACAACAAATGACCACACTACTCCACCTAACAATCAACTTATGTGCCACTACAGTTGATATTGAGACATCATGAGTCATTAAAGGCATAGTGGACAAGCATGAAGGAACCTATTGAGTCGAAACCACAATTCAGTTAATACAAAAGTAAAGTTCCCTATACTTGTGCATGCTAGTAGACAAGTCATGAGTATCCTCGGTGTAAAGTGCAATCTCCATATTAGTTAAGTATCCACTATAATAGTCTAGTATAACTCATAATAACACCCAACATATACAGAAAAACTAACCTATTGCAGCCAAGATTCTCAAAAGTTTATTTTTCATTTTATTTGTTTTTTTTATTTTTTATTTATTTATTTATTTATTTTATGACTGTGCAATGTCCTGATCCATTAAGCTTTCTAATCAACCAATGTAACAAGCATTGGGCCAATGACTCCTAAACCAGACAGTTTTAGGGCACTAGGTGTAAAGACACCCCTACGGCCTTAATAACTCGAGTTGAAAATGTTACGAATCCGAACTAGTCATTCTTCTTATTTTTCATTAATTGTGCAATATCCAAGTCCCTTAAGCTTTCTAATTAACCCATGTAGCAAGTTTTGGGCCAATGACTCCCAAACCAGACGGTTTTAGGGCATTAGGTGTAGAGATACCCCTACGGGCTGAATAACTCGAGTTAAAAAAGCTACGAATCCAAACTAGTCAAGTGATTTTTTTTTATTTTTTATTTTTTATTTTTTAAGAATCTTGGCTCCTCATTTATTATTTTCTACAACTCTAGCTATTATCAATGATGTACACCAGGGATTATAATAAAAAGATCACCGCTATGATAGTGTGTTTATGTGAATTAAGGCATACTCATGACAAGTGTACTAATATGCTGCCATTCCCGCTGGCCGAAAGTCGGATACCCTCTATCAATCTCCTCATCCTCAGCAATGGGGAGGTGGTTCAGCTCAAACACAAGTGTCAACAAATTGGCAAATGGTAGTGGCCAAGTCAGGTTCTGCATAGGATCAGGCCGAACTGCCTCCCGTAGAAATTTCCGCAAATGCGTCCAGATGGTATGCGCAAGTGGGACCTGATAGCCATACTGATACCCGTGTAAAACTCGAACAAACTCCAAATGTCACTCAGCTTGATGCCCAAGTGGAAGGACATTCTTATGGACCACGGAATCAAGGAATAGCAAGCGGCTAGGTAGCTTGCTCCGCCGCAAGCATGTGAAACTGAGGTCACCGTGGGCCCCCGGGAAGTATTGCTGGATAAGGCTATGTATGGGCTGTCGATCCTCAACTGCCGGGAAGGGCTGATATTCGGGTTTGGCGAAAAACCCTAACACTGTGGCAATCATGGATGAGGTGATGTAGACAACCTGACCATCAATGTTAGAGAGCAGTTCATCCTCGGTGGGTGTCTCATACAGGTTCTGGTAGAATAGTCGTACCAGACGAGGATAAGTGAGCGCTGTCACAGCGCAAATGCCCAACTGTTGCCGGAGTCGGAGCTGCTCAACGGCCCAAGTAGTGTCCTCGTCACGCTGGAAAAATTACATGTTGAACTGCGTGAGCTTGTGAAGAGGGCGTGAAGCCCACTCCGGCCGTGGCAAGTCACCCGGTGGTGGTGGCAAGGATGGTGGTGACGATGGTGGCGGTGGCGCCGAAGAGGAAGAACCCCTGGCCTTCTTGGAGGCCCGAGCAATACGTCGACTCATATCCTGCACACACCAAAAGCAAATAGATACAAACCCATGGAACCAATTATGAGAATAAAATAAAATATGAAAGCACAAGTTTGCCCACTAATGTACCACATGCAATTCCCACTTTTTTTTTTTTTTTAAATATATAAAAACGAAATTAATTAAATAAATGAAGTAAAATGACATTAAATTAAATTAACTAAACTATAAAATAAACTAAACTAAACTATAAAATAACTAAACTAAACTAAACTATAAAATAACTAAACTACAAAATAGACTAAAGTATAGAATAAAACAACCAAAACTAAACATTTTTTTTTTTAATTGAAGAGAAGAAAATTAAATAAAACTTCAGAAAATAAAATAAAATAAAAACTAAACTACTTAATAATTATATGAACAATGACATCATAGAATAAGATAAAAATAAAATCACTAACTACACAAGTATAATAAAAATAAAAATAAAACCAAATTCCATTAACTAATTAAACTAACCAGAATCACTACGAAGCAATTTAAACTAAACAAATATAGCAACAAAAAAAAAAAAAAAACTAAATTAGGATTATTGTTAGTACCATTATTTATGAGGTTTTTTTTTTTTAAGCTTGGCCCGCACGTGCGCCGGAGAGGGCCGCACGTGCGGTGAGCATCTTCTTTCTACGCAGATTGTGGTTCTGGTGTTTTTTTTTTTTTTTTTTAGGATGAACACTAGATCAAATAAAAATAAAAACAAAATCAAAAACTCCACAAATTGAGTCCTACATCCACAAATCTACACATAAAAGGAAAAATTACCTTGAAAAAGTGGAGAAAGAGAGAAAAAGAATGGAGGTTCGCCAGAAAAAATAGTGGTTCGCCGGAGATTCGTCGGACAGAGAGGGAAGTGATGCCGGCGGTGAGATGATGGTGGTGAGGAAGAAGAAAGAAGAAGAAAAGTTGGTAATAGTGAGGTTGGTGGAGTTTGTGGGTGTGTGTGGGGTTTAGAGAGAGAGAGAGAGAGAAGAAGAAGGATGAAGATGAGGAAAATGGAGAGAGTTGGGAAAGTGAGGGTCAACGTGTGTAGATAAGGTGTTTTTTTTTTTTCTGTACGAAAATAGAAAATAGGAAATAAAATAATAATAATAATAATAAAATACGACTTTTTTAAATATATATATATATATAAATTATAAATAAAATAATATAATTTATTTATTTATAATTTTTAAAATTGATTTATGTATTTATTTAAAATTTATTTACTTATTTATTTGTTTTGAAATCAGTAAATAAATTTAAAGAAAAATGAAATTAAAAATAATTAAAAAGAAGAAGAAAATAAAACATTTTTTTATTTTTTTATTTTTCCGAAAATTTCCGCACGTGCGGCGATTTCACCCCTCCTCGCGATTTTTTTTTTTTTATAGAAAAACGTCGTCCCGCACGTGCGGGAGTCAAGCCGCACGTGCGGCTTGGTCAACGCTTCAACCCCCGCACTTGCTTATTAAGTAGAGTGCAAACTTACAAAGTCACACTTTTCGTACGTGCGGGGTCCAGGCCGCACGTGCGGCGATTTTTTTTTGCAATTTTTTTTTTTTTTTTTTTTGCAAACATGACGTTCCACACGTGCGGGGCCCAAGCCGCACGTGCGGCTTGAGGGGCGCACCTCCGTGCGCACCTGCAATTAATGCAGTGTGCAACTCACAAATTGTGGGGTTTCTCCGCACGTGCGGGATTTTTTTTTTTTTTTACAACAAGTACAACACAAATTTTTTTATTTTATTTTTTTAAATTGAACAAGTATAACAGTTTCCCTTTTTTTTTTTTTAACAAAATTCTAACCATTTTGAAATGTGGTTGAATACTTGATTCCCCAAAAACCACAAAGTAGAAATTAGGTCTTACCCAGGCTAGGGAGGGTCCCTTCCACCCACACGCATACAATGACCTTTTTCTGCTACATTGCAATAGCATAGTTTAACAAAAACAAGAAGCACTCGCAAGCGTACATATTTCAAGAAAATGGAAAATTAACTCCCAGCACCTAACAAAAGGCACCAGAGTTATGGCATAAAGTTGCCACTTCAGAATCCCCCAAGTAATAAAACCCAACGTAGTTTATAGCCTTCGGGCTAGTACAACCCAAATATACTTAACCATTTCTACCTTCAATTGACATCCGAAATAAATATAGCACATAAGAACATAACAGAATGCCCACTAAAGGTATAATCTTCACGCGAAAACCACGGGTACTACTTTTCTCCCTAACTGTGTTTGTAATTTTCCCTATTCTCCAACAGAGTGATAGACTAGGTTGATTCGGTATCTAGAATCGAGGCGCATAAAGCTACCTCAACCTATGGGGCTGCCATACAGAGTTCAAACCGAGGTAGTTTTGAAGCAATCTCCACACCCCTGGGTATTTAAACCAAACTCTAGTCTCGGAAATCCCAAACCTTTGTGTTCTAGGTTTTGCCATTCGAACTCTAGTTTCCACCGTCTCAGTTAGTCTCCTAGGAACTCACTACAAACATGGTTAGGTGGCTATACCAAACTGTCAGATGCCGTTCGGGTACGGCTAACACCAAAGGAATTACACCTTTAGAGGATTTAAAGTCTCCTAGACGCAAATAAAGCATGACGAGAACAAAGAAAAACAAAATAGCATAGAAGGGAAAGAAAAGAGAATAAGGAATTAATCTATCAATCGTAGTAAAATGGGTCCATCAAAGCAATGGACTGAATCATATCCCCATTCCCAATCCCCTCTATATATGGTTTCAATCTTTGGCCATTCACTTTGAAAGTGTGGCCAGTCTTTGGATCTCGCACTTCAACGGCACCATGAATAAATGCCTCAACAACTACAAAGGGGCCGTCCCATCTTGATCTTAGCTTACCGGGAAAGAATCTCAATTTTGAATTAAAAGCCACACTTTTTGGTCGGGTTCAAAGGATTTCCTATTAATATGCTTGTCATGGAATTCTTTAGTCCGAGCTTTAAAAACTCTTGAACTCTCATATGCATCATTTCGGATTTCCTCCAACTCATTGAGTTGCAATTTCCGGTTGAGCCCAGCCGCGGCCATATCAAAGTTAAACTTCTTTATGGCCCACAATGCTTGGTGCTCGAGTTCAACCGGGAGATGGCAAGCTTTTCTGAACACCGCTCTGTATGGTGAAATCCCAATGGGTGTCTTATAAGCAGTACGGTAAGCCTATAATGCATCAATTAACAGTTGTGACCAATCTTTCCTATTCGGTCTCACCGTTTTCTCAATTATGTGCTTTACCTCCCTATTTGAGACTTCCACTTGGCCACTAGTTTGAGGGTGGTATGGAGTGCCAACTTTATAAGTGATAGAGTATTTCTTAACTACCAACTCAAAGAACCGGTTACAAAAATGCGTACCCTGATCACTTATTATGGCTTTAGGAAACCCAAAATGACTAAAGATGTTTCATGCAAAAATTTGATTACCACTCTATTGATCGTTTGTTCGGGTAGCTATTGCCTCCACCCACTTAGACACATAATCTACTGCCAAGAGAATGTACTCAAACCCGAATGACGACGGGAAATGGCCCATAAAATTAATCCCTCAAACATCAAATATTTCTACCACAAGAATAGGGGACATTGGCATCATGTCACGCCGAGACATCGAACCCATTTGCTGACAACGCAAACAAGTTCTACAAAATTAATGGGCATCTTTAAAAATTGTGGGCCAATAAAACTCACTCTGTAAAATCTTGGCGGCCGTTTTATGCCCACTAAAATGACTGCCACATGCAGAAGAATGACAAAATGTAAGAATGCTATGCACCTCACTCTCCGGCACACACCGTTGGATCACTTGGTCGGAGCAATATTTAAAAAACTCCGGATCCTCCCAAAAGTAATACCTGACCTGCGAAAAGAATCGCTCTTTGTCTTGCTTAGACCAATTTTACGGAATTTGCCCAATGGCCAAGTAATTCACAATATGTGCAAACCACGGGGGGCTCGCTTGTGACAGCTCAAAGAGTTGTTCGTCCAGAAACGAATCATGCAAAATAAGAGGGTCACTATTATACTCAACAAGGATTCAAGAGAGATGATCCGCCACCACATTCTCAGATCCTTTCTTATCACGGATCTCTAAATCAAATTCCTGAAGCAACAAAATCCATCTAATCAACCTAGGTTTTGTCTCTTTCTTAGATAGTAAATACCGCAAAGCGGCATGATCAGTGAAGACTATGACCTTGGAACCTAGGAGATAAGACCGGAATTTGTCTAAGGTAAAGACCACAGCTAGCAACTCTTTCTCGGTGGTAGTGTAATTCAATTGTGCATCCGAGAGAGTGCGACTAGCATAGTATATAGCAAATGGTGCCTTATTAACCCTTTAGCCCAACACAGCCCCGATAGCATAATCAGAGGCATCACACATGATTTCAAAAGGAAGCGACCAATCTGGTGATTTCATGATTGGGGCGGTGGTCAAGGCCATTCTCAGTGTTTCAAATGCCTTTAAGCATGCCTCATCAAAGACAAAAGGCGCGTCCTTAACTAGTAAACTACACAAAGGACGTGATATCTTACTAAAGTTGTGAAAACCCATATTTAAATTATTCTTGAAAGAAAATAAATTAATTAACTAATTAATTAGTTTTAAATTAACCAAATCCTATCACTAACAAAGACCCTATTAAGAATAAAAAAAAAAAAATTTGTGGGTGTTTAATACTTGTTATTTATAAATTATTTTATTGAGGACTTATTTTTGAATTAGAAATTGAACGTCCAAATAGCCTAAGGATGTGAAATTGATAAGTTAAATTAGTTTAATTTCAAGTATTGGACCCTATGAAAGTGTAATTAAATATTCGATTCAGTTTAATAAAACTAAGGTTTGATCAATTAGGTCCGAATTGGAGTTAATTGCGTTGTGAGGATTGAGAATTTAGATTATTATGAACTAAATTTATTTATGAGGTGCTCAATTGAATATGTAGTTTATAGATGGAGATTTTGAAAAAAAAAAAAAAAAAAGGGGAATCAAACCTTTGCAGGAGGCTTTCCACATGTTGGTTTGCATGTTTGTTTAGGGAAGATGAGCTAATTATGCTCTTGGAATTGAGGGAAAGGAGCCTTAGAATGAAGAGAAAGAAAGAAAGAGAAAAAGAGGGAGAGAGAGATGTCTTCAACTAGCATCTTATATATATGCATGCAAGCCTTCCTTGTGCATGCAAGCATTCTGAAAAAAAAAAAAAAAAAAAAAAAAAAGAAAAGAGAGAAATCTCTTAAGCAACCAAGTTTAGTAGTAGGAGAGGAAGAAGAGTAGGAGGTTAAGGAAATCAAAGTTCTCAACCATTTTGTCACCCTACTACTAAGTAAGAAAACCCTCTCAACCCTCTCATTTTTTTTATATAATTGAAAATTTTCAGATTATGTACATTTGATACATTGTCTAAAACTGTGTTGAATCTGCCAGCATGTTTGCTCGAAATTTTAGACAATTTTATGCTCACAATTTCAATATTATTTCTTCTACAAAATTGTTGATAATTATGTCTAGTTCATCCAGGAATTTTGGCAACAATTTTTGAGCTTTCTACGAATTTATACAAATTTTTAATTAAAATTGAAGCTGTGTTGGGAATAATCTGTTTGAATCTGCCAACCTGTTACCCGAATTTTTAGATAATTTTACACTCAAAATTTCGAGACGATTTCTTCTACAAAGTTGTTGATAATGATATCTAGTTTGCCCAGAAATTTTTGGAAACAATTTTTGAGCTCTCTAAGAATTTATACAAACTTTTAATCTGAAACTGTGTTGAGAATAATCTGTTTAAATCTGCCAGCATGTTACCCGAATTTTTAGATAATTTTATACTCAAAATTTTGAGATGATTCCTTCTAACAAGTTGTTGCTAATGATGTCTAGTTTATCCAGAAATTCTTGGAAACAATTTTTGAGCTTTCTATGAATTTATACAAATTGTTTACTAAATCTGAAACTGTATCGAGAATAACTTGTTTTGAATCTACCAGCATGTTTACCCGAATTTTTAGATAATTTTATACTCAAAATTTTGAGATGATTTCTTCTACAAAGTTGTTGATAATGATGTCTAGTTTATCCAGAAATTTTGAAACAATTTTTGAGCTTTCTATGAATTCATACAAATGTTTTTCTAAATCTGAAACTGTGTAACAGATTTTACCATGTATTTGAAAATTTATTTAAAATTCTATACTAAGCCAAATCTGGTAATTTCTAACTAAAAGATGAAATTTGAGAAGTCTAGTTTCATGATAAATTTTTATATTATGGGTTTGATCTATAAATTTAAGCATGGAATTAATATAAGGAAATGTGAAAAATCTGTGTCATAAACACCCTTGGAATTTTTAAGAATTATTTATAATTTATTTTTGGAAAATTCTTTCTGAAAAATGACCATAACATGTTTATGGATTATTCTGTAGATTGATATGAATTTTAGAGTTGTATAAGTAATGTATTTAAAATTTTACTTGCAAGATATAAATTCTAAAAATTTTGACAGATTAAGGAGGAAAAAAAAAAAAAAAAATCTGTTCAATTGTTTTCTTTGGACTAAAATTTAATATGGTGCTAATCTAATCTTGTAGATTAAAAATCCATGCACGTGTGTGATTATGATTTATTTCTTCTTTTTAGTATCTACATCATTATTTTATACCATGGTTTAAATAAATTATTTATTTAAATTTTGTACATTGTGTGACATGTGTAATATTTTATGTTGGGAATTTTAATGAGTTAGTAAACCATTAATTGTGATTAAAAATTGAAATTATTGGTAATTAATATAAAAAATTAACTGAAATGATTAACGGCATACACAAAGTTAACAATTGACGGTCAATACCGGTTGTTCAGGGTGAGCCCTGGTTTTGAGAATTCGCGGTTGTTCAGGGTGAGCCCTGGTTTTGAGAATTCTCGTGTAAATTGTGTCGCGAAATCCTAAGATGGCACGGGACTTATTTGAACCCTTTTCGGTATTTGGTTTTGGAATAAGGGTGGATGTGCAGGTGGCACACAGGGAGGTTACGTACCCCTGGCAGACCGTTTCCTTGGAGCAGACCACGGATGCCACTGCTTGAGTATATAACTCCGGACGTGGGCATCCCTGGTAGTTACGATTGGTAACACTTGAATATTTGACCAAGGGAGGGTTTCAAATTAACCGTTGCCATGCTTAGTGGTTGGTAAGTTAAATCTCTTTGGTGAGATTTCGAGTGTCACCTAATTTATTAAAATTATTGAAATTATTTTAATGGTTGTAATTTATGTTTACAATTATATTGTTATCTCATGTGTATAATCTCATTATTTTTCTCTTAAAAAGAATGGTAGGTTGGTTATGTTTTCTTACTGTGTTGCAAAACTCATGGCATATATTTTTGTTGCCCTGGCGTTTTATGCCAGGTTTTATGTTCGGATTTTAATGAGTGGGCATTTTTCTTATGATGAAATACTGCCTCTGTTTGTCATTCTATTTATTTATTATCTATTGTTATTATTTCAACTGATGGCATTCCTATTATGCTTATTAAATGCTACCTGTCATTCTGTTACTACACATTATTCATTGTGGGTATTACTATCGGGGTGGGTATTTCGGGTTGTAATATCTTATTGAGCTCGTCGCTCATTGGCATCCTCGTTGCCCCGGCGTTTCATGCCAGGTACCGAAGAAACCGAAGGAAACACCGAGGTGTTGAAAGGCAACATTCAGCCCTGATTAGCTTGAAGCGTACCAAAGTTCCATGAACCATTTTTCTGAGTTTTCTAGTTTTCTCTACTGGAGTTGTAATTGAAGAACTTTTAGTTTTGGTGTTGTAATTAATGGATGATGGTAAATTTGGTGGCAACATTGTTGAGGATTCTTAATTAAGAAAATTGGTTTTAAGTTTCAAACCTTATTATGATGTCCCCAAATTTTGGGGCGTCACAAAAGTCTTTGATGAACCTACAGTAAAAACCTGCATGCCCTAAGAAAAACCTAATTTGACGCACGAAATTAGGTGGAGGAAGGCCTGCAATGAGGTCAACCTTAGCCTTGTCAACCTCTATACCTCGAGGGGACACAATGTGTCCTAACACTATACCCTCACGAACCATAAAATGGCTCTTTTCCCAACTCAAGACTAGGTTTGCCTCAGTACATCGTTCTAACACTCTAGTCAAGTTCCTAAGGCATTCCTCAAAAGACGGTCCAAACACCGAAAAGTCATCCATAAAAATCTCTAAGAATTTCTCCACCATATCGGAGAAAATGGCCATCATACACCGTTGAAAAGTCGCCGGTGCATTACATAGCCCAAAGGGCATGCGTCTGTAAGCAAAAGTGCCAAAAGGGCATGTGAATGTGGTCTTTTCCTGGTCAGCGGGGTACACCGAGACTTGATTATACCCTGAGTAGCCATCAAGAAAACAATAGAAACCCTGCCTCGCTAACTGCTCTAGGATTTGGTCAATGAAAGGTAAAGGAAAATGGTCCTTCCTAGTCGAGGAATTTAGTCTCCTATAATCAATGCACACTCTCCACCCAGTAGTGGTTCGTGTGGGGACTAACTCTCCTCCCTCATTCTCAACAACGGTGATGCCCGATTTCTTGGGCACCACTTGTGTGGGACTCACCCACTTGCTATCTGAGATGGGTTATATGATACCCGCATCCAACAATTTCAATACCTCCTTCTTCACTACCTCTTTTATATTAGGATTCAGCCTCCGTTGCATTTCGCGAGAAGGTTTGTTGTCCTCCTCTAGGTGTATATAATGCATGCACACGGAGGGATCTATCCTTTTCAAATCAGCCACTGACCACCCTATAGCACTCCAATGTGCCACAAGAATACTCATTAACTGACTCTCTTACTCTACAGTCAAGTCAGATGCAATGATGACCGATAAAGTATCTTGGGGCCCTAAAAATGCATACTTGAGTGTGGCCGGGAGTGGCTTCAACTCAAGTGTAGGTGGTGTAACCAAAGATGGTATTGCAGGCTCTCTCGACAGAGGAGGAAGTGACTAAAACCGGGCTTTCCATGTAGGTGGTGTGACCAAAGATGGTATGGCAGACTCTCTCGACAGAGGAGGAAATGACTCAAACCGGGCTTTCCATGGAGGAAAATCCGGTGTAGAAGAAGCATTAAGCAAGACATTCACCTCCTCAACTGACCCATCAATATCAAAATTTTCAAACCCAAAATGAGTTAGACAAGCCTCTAAAGGGTCCTCTACAAGAATGGAGGGCAAAGCCTCCTCCACAATCTCATCCACAACATCCACTAATAGGCACTCCTCTTTCTCATGAGGTTGTTGGGATGCTTGGAAAACATTAAGTTTCACTTGCATGTTACCAAATGAAACTTCCATCACCCCGGTACGACAATTAATGCATGCATTGGCCGTAGCCAAGAAAGGTCGACCCAAGATCACCGGGATTTGTTTCCTAGAACTGGCTACCGATTCCATATCTAACACCAAAAAGTCAATAGGGAAGTAGAACTTATCAACCTTAACTAGCACATCCTCAATCATGCCTCGTGGCACTTTGAGGGACCGATCAGCCAACTGAAGAGTAACAGTAGTGGGCTTCAACTCGCCAAGCCCAAATTCCTAGTACATAGAGTACGGTAACAAATTGACACTAGCCCCTACATCCAAGAAGGCCCTATCAATGAAATGGTCCCCTATAATGCATGCAATGGTTGGGGCACCCGGGTCCTTAAGTTTAGGAGGTGTGTCATTCAACAAGATGAAGCTTACTTGCTCCGTGAGTAGGACCTTTTGGGACACATGTGTCCTAGATTTACGCTTTTGCGTACAAAGGTCCTTCAGAAATTTGGCATATGAGGGTACTTTTTTAATCGCCTCCAACAGGGGGAGGTTGGTTTTTACCTGTTTAAAGACCTCCATCATTGCCTCCATAGATGTCGCCTTCTTATTAAAAGGTGACGGTGTGTCAAGGCATTGGGGAAAGGGTGCCTTAGGCACATATGGTGCCTTGGGCTCAAGTGAAGTGCTAGGGACTAAGTCATCCCTCTTAAGTGTTTCCTCCTCAACCTTGCTCTTATTGGGTGTACTACCGTGGTCACCCTTCCTAACTCTAGTTGCATCAGACGTAACTGACTGAGGCTCTAACTCTCTACCACTTCTCAAAGCAACCACCGCCTGCACTTGCTCATGTTGCTTCCCATTCCCACCCGAACTCTCTGCCCTATATTGTCCCTTAGGGTTGGCCACAGTTTGACTTGGTAATTTTCCCTCCTCTTTCCGATTCATGTTGTTAGCCATTTGACCCAATTAGGTCTCTAGCTTGGCAATAGAGTGAGTGTAGGAGTGAACTACCGGTGCTAACCCCTTAAGTTCTGAGAGAACTTCCAACACCTGAGTCTCAAAGGCAGAGTTGCCCTGAGGAACAGGCGGGGGTTGTGGTTGTGGTTGCCGGTATAATTATGGGGGTCGATAAGGTTGCGGTGGTCGATAAGATGATTGGTTGGCAAAATTATTGAAATTCTGCCTTGGTGGTGGAATATTGTAAGAAGTGCCTTGTGAAGGGGGTCTCCATGAGAAATTAGGGTGATTTCTCCATCCCGGATTGTATGTGTTGGAGTATGGATCATTACCCGGGTTGGAGAATCCTTGAGCCGCAGTTACATGCTCTTGGACTAACTCCGAAAATTGTGATGCTGAAGGGCACTCACTCAAGTCATGAGCAGGGCTCGCACAAATAACACATGCCTCGTGAAATTGAGGCTGATCTTGCTGGGTAGGGGCATGTCCCGTAGCTAACAATTGGTCCATCTTGCAGGACAGTGTCTCTACTTGTTAGGCTAACTCTAAGTTTTGCCTGACCTCATAAATGCCCCCTCTTTTCGGGGCTCCAACTACTGGTTGCCGGACTTGCCGGGCTACGGAGGCATAGTGAAGGGAATTATCACTTAAGTTCTCAAACAATTGCCATGCCTCAGCATCATTTTTAGACATAAAAGTCCCACCACAAGATGAATCCACCATTTAGCGGTGCGGCTCAGTTAAGCCATAATAGAATGTTTGAACAAGTTGCCAATCAGGCACTTAGTGGTGGGGACACTGTTGGAGAAGGTCTCGAAGTCTTTCCCACGTCTCATGGAATTGCTCGCCATCCATTTGACCATTTGAGCAAAGTTTGTGATGGCTCGCCTAAGTTGGTTGGTTTTACCTATGGGAAAGTACTTCTCCAAAAACCGTTACTGTAATTGGTCCCAAGTTGTGATTGAATTAGCAGGTAAAGAATTTAGCCAGTGTTTGGCTTTATCCTTTAACGAGAATGGAAACAATCGCAACATTAAGGCCTCATTTGTGAAATTTTGGATCCTCACTGTCGAGCAAATTTCCAGAAATTCATTCAAATGCTTATAAGGATCATCATGAGTTAGTCCATGGAATGATGGAAGCATTTGTATGGTGCTGGACTTAATCTCATAATGAGCAGCAGTGGTGTTGGGTAATTGGATGCATGATGGTGATGTATATGCAGTGGGTGTAAAATAATCCTTAAGGGTCCGGTTAGGCACATTCGGGACATCAGGATTTGCCATCTCTAATGGCTTACTGTATGAATATGAATATTCAAGCCTAGGAACACGAGCAGAGGCCCTAAGTCTCCTAAGGGTCCTTTCTAGTTCAAGGTCCAAACTCCACAATTCAGGACGACAAGAATGACGCCTGTGCATACACTACCCACACACACACAAAAAGTTCGACTCTGTGCACTAAGTTACGAAAGCAGAATGCTAAAGGAGAAATACTCACAGCGATTTAACGAAAACGCTTTACTCGTCTTGCGGATACTTGACGTGTAGACGTTGTCTCCAACCTCTGTTTGAGCTTTGACTTTCGTTTTAGTACTTTGGTGCTTTGCTTGTGAGTGTTTGCTTCTGTTTACTCACTTTAGTGCTGCTATTTTTTTTTAAAAAAAAGCTCGGCTGCGCTCCGCTTGCACTTCAATGATAGCTCCAATTTCAAACGCTCTGCACACTTAGTAACACAAAAGCATAAAATCCTAAACTAAAAATTAAAATAAGAATGTAACTTTAAATTAATTAATTTCGCCAGAAGTCCCCGGCAACGGCGCCAAAATTTGATGGGTCGTTAAACACACCAAAAATAATCACTAAACTATACCAAATTCTATCAGAATAATGGTAAGTCCAGGTATCGATCCACAGGGATAATTGTGAAATTAAACTAATTTAATTGTTAAATTCCTAAATTAATTTTGATAAAAAGATTGATTGTTCATAGCCTAAATTAATAACAAATAAATTAAACCAAGGAATTAAATTATCAATAATAAATTAAATTGGGTTTACTGAATTGGGGGAAAAACTAGGGCAAAGGGTCCACCACTAGCCACGTAATTAGGGTTTCCAATTGAAATCAATTATGCTATGGTTTGAATAGATTAATGCTTCGCAACTACAAGCTCAAAGCATTTAACAAGAAGATTATCACGTTCAATGTACGAGCACGAACCATCTCAAGTAATACGAATCGTTCACTCTAAACTAGGGTAGTGATACGACTCATTCCTCGTAGTATGGTTCGTCTCATACCTTGAATGTGAATGAATAGAAAACTCATGTATGGATAACATTCAACAATCACAGAAAGTCAAATATTCGAAGAAATATTGAAAAATATATAAAAGAAACTTCTAAATCACCATACAAATGTTCAAACCTTTACATAATTAAAAATCAAAAAGAAAACTGAATAATTACATGGCTAAGGTTTCATCAAAACCCTAGAAAAGGAGACTAGCCACTTATGGAGGAGTGGAAGGAGGTAGATGGAGAAGGAACCACCATGGATCCTTGAAGCTTTTAGTTTTTCTTCCCTTCCAAACCCTAGCCTCCCTCTTTAGGTCAAAACAAGTTCAGAACCCTAGAAAAGCCTTTTCCTTGCCTTTTTATACTTCTACTTACTTCCAAACAGGTTTAAAACGTCGGTTTGACTTTCCCAGAAAAAGTCAACGCATGTGCGGAAAAAGTTAACTCTGTCCAAATTCTGTCTTTTTGCCCATTTTATGCTCCGACGATGTACAACCTGATTGACATTCAACACACATAAAGTATATAGTTTGACCAGCAAGTGAAGTTAATAGATTCTAATTAACGGCTTCAATGATGTACATTTCGGCCTTAATCAGTATGAGTTATTTTTTTTAAGGCTAGTTGCATGTTAATTATAAATTGTGAACATTCACATTTTATTTTGGTATGAATTTTATTTTTTCGAAGGTTAGTTGTATATTTGTTATTTATTGTGAACATTCACATTGTACTATAGCATATGTTTTGTTTTTTCAAAAGTTAGTTGTATGTTTATTGTTTACTGTGAACATTCACATTATATTTTGATTTTCATTTAGAGTTTTTGTTGCGTTATTTTTAAAAATTTCCAATTATAAAAAGGTTCAAAATTCATATTTTGAGATTTTTTCCATGGAATGCGGGAGAGATTTTCTCCTTAGAATAAAGAAGAGATTTCTCCATGGAATAAGGGAAATATTTTCTCTTTAGAATGAGAGAGTATAGCGATTCCAGTTTTGACCCGACCCTTGCTGTATCCCAGACTCGAGTTTCATGGTTTCATATTGTTGTCACATCTTGTTTCCCTTTTATATCCTTAAATTTGGCTATTTGATTGTTGTGGTTGCATTTGGGACAAGTTGGTTGCCGAGTTTCCAAACACTTGTTGCCCAGAATTTTGCTCCTTCGCTCGAGCGGTACTTTTTGTGCTCGAGTGGGCTTTGTGAACTCTCAGTACTTTTGCAGGCTTGCAAAATTACTGGAAGAGTGTATTCTATGCTCGAGCGGCATTTTCTACGCTCGAGCGGGCGTGTGCTCGAGCAGCCATTCTTGCGCTCAAGCTATATTCTTTTGTTTGCAAAACTACTGGATATGTGTATTCTCTACTCGAGCGGAACAACTTATAGTGTTTGACGTTCAAGCGTCAATTTTCACGCTTAAGCAGAC
Source organism: Camellia japonica (assembly GCA_030407325.1). Lineage (NCBI taxonomy): Eukaryota > Viridiplantae > Streptophyta > Magnoliopsida > Ericales > Theaceae > Camellia > Camellia japonica. The sequence goes on along the minus strand of JAPPVO010000013.1, from coordinate 69,010,480 downwards.
TGTGCGTATATCAGTTCATAACAGCCAATTTTTAATCTCTTTCCCTCTCTAAAACATTTCAAAATCGTAGATCTTGAGTCTCTCTCTCTCTCTAAAACTCACACTCTTTCTACATTTTCATCTAGATCTATTGGTTTCTCTACCCTAGTGTCTTTGGGAAAAATGTAGAGCACCTCAAGGGTTACGTTTTGATCCGAGTAAAACTTGATTTCGGCGTCTTTGGAGTTCCTACATTGCTTTGCTTGCCTTTTTACTTTGAGGTAGGGACTTTCTACACTCTACTGTGATTTTTAACTTCGTTATTTGTTGATTGTGCAAATAATGTTGGAGATTTGGAGGATTTTAGACAAACCTAGGGTTTTGGTTCAAAATCAAAAGAGGGGTTTTCAAATGAAGGTATTGAAAATGGTTATGGGTATAGATATGAGGATGTGATGTGTTGAATTTGTTGATTTTGACACATGAGTTGGATTTGGGAGAGAATGAGGTTTTGTCCTAAAATACTTCAAATAATTATTTTGTTTAAATAATGTAATTGGTATTAGAAATATGAAATTAGATGAATTTTTAAATAAATGGTGGAGTTGGATGTGTATTATCTCTCACTTATGGAAATTTAGATAATTTATCTGTCTTGGAGAATGTATATTTGTTTTGGACTATCGGTGGAGAATATCTATGATTGTTGTAGAAATTGCATGAGGATTAGGTGAAATGAAACTAATCTCTTAACTGTTGTCATTGAATATGACCATATTTTAATACATGGCATATGTATAATATTTGGGAGGAGAAATGGGATGTACTCCATATTTGGGAGAAGAAAGAGGATGTACTCCATATTTGGAAGAAGAAAGGGATGGACTCCATTGAATTAAGTTGGCTTGTGTGTTCAGGGTGAAAATCCCGAAAATCGCGTGTATATATGGGTGCCGATTCCCGTGGATGAAATTTCTGTAAAATGAAAAATTGAATTGTGTGTATAATGGTTGTATTGATTAGATAACCACTGAGTTGCAGCCTCAGTTGGATTGTTTGGATACCAATGAATTGACTTGAAAGGAGTTGAAATAAAATGGATTGAGATAGAGAAGTTGGCATATTATAATCTGGTCGAATATAAATGATTGTATTACGGGCATTGTATATGCACATTATACTTATATCTTTGTTAAGATTCATATATCGTATTAGATTGTTTCTATTGGGTTTTTGATTCACCCTACTTAGGAACATATTTTGAAGTACTAGTGATATGCTTTCGCCAATGACTTAGCTTGGGAGGATTGTGGAGCTGAAGGCTCACTTTTGTTTATTTTGTATTTACTTTCATAAGTTGAGGGCTTTATTTGTATTGAGCTTGTGACTCATTTTATAGTAACCAAGTACAGTCTTAGAAAGATGTAAGCCATTAGGGCATATGATTGTCTTTTTAGCTTTCATTTCTTATTACCTCTTGTAACGCATGTTGTAGATTCAGGATGAACGATTTATGAATGTATATCGCATGTGTTACCTTTTGTATGTTAACTTTGATTAATGAAAGCTTCTGATGTTATTTATATCACATTATACTAGTGTTTGGAGTTGGTTTATTGTAATTATTTTGGAAGCGAGAGAGATTTTCTCCATAAAATAAGGGACTATTGTTATGTGTTAGTTTCAAAATAGAAACATGTACAAAAAATTAGAAATGATAATTTGGTCATATTATATTAAACAGAACTTAATGGAATACTCAAAAGAATATAAGTTAGATAAAATAAAACACTTAGAAAAAGAATTTATCAAAAAATTATCCGTGTTTCAATTATGCACTTTTAGGATTTTTTTTTTTTTAATCCCTAATATTACTTTACATGAATAAGAATAAACAATTTTTTAATAGTAGCAGTTTAGATCCTCCACCAAACATGATTAAGGATAATTTTATTTTCACACACCATTACTTTTTGCACACACACTCAATGAATTATTTATTTTTTTTACAATTTCACCATTAAACAAAATGACCAATATGAATATCAATACACACATCAAATCTTAAAATAGATTTTTTTAATACACATTTTTTACATTAAAATTCTCAGTACACATTTTTTTTTTCCAAAAAAGACACACATGAGACACTCACAAAAAGGTGATTTTTTTTCCGGATTTTTTTTTTTCATTTTAGTGAACCTTTTTAATATTTTAATTATTATTATTATTATTATTTATTTTTTTAATTTAGATGCACTTAAAAAATACAAAAATTTAATACATATATATTTTTGTATTTATTGATTTTTTTTCTAGATTTTTCACAAATATTTTATTTTTTAAATGCATCTAAATTAAATGGATCTAAAAAGTAAAAAGTTTATCAAAATATTTAAAAATTTTACTAAAACAAAGGAATAAGATTTTAAAATTAAAAATATATATATTTTTAAAAACTCAAAACCAAACAAAGAATTAGTTTTGGTAGAATAATAGTAAAACAAAATCAAAAAATTATTGATTTAAAAAAAAAATTGTATACCTTAGTATCGTTTGTTGGAAAGTGCCGTAAATATTATGTGTGTAGGGTACGGTTTAGGTTTAGAAGTGTAGTGTAAGCTTATGTTTTGTATGGTGTGTGTACATATGTGTTGGGGATTTGTGTAGATGTGTGTACACATTATATGCTATGGGCATATTTGGAATATTTTGTGTATGGAATGAATAAAACAAAATGTAAGCAAATTTATTAAGTGTGTGCATTAAGAAAGACGTGCATAGAGAGTAAATAGTGTGTGAAAATAGAATTATCCCATGGTTAGTCATTTTGGACAAAAATAGCCCTTATAGTTAGTTACCTTTTATATTGTTTAAGTGATTTCAAAACTTTAAAATTTAATAACTATTGATTTACATCTCCATTTTTTTTGTGACAATATCTTCTAAATAAGATCCATGAATAATACAAAATTCTGAAGAAAAAAATTTATGAAATTTTACTGTGCTCATTGTTTATGTCACAGTGAAATTTTTCTAATTTCATACAAAGTGAAATTTCACTCAAAAAAATTTCAATGTGCAAAGTTAGTAGAATATATTTTTTTAAACTAGAAAATCTAAAATTGATTGCAAAAGTTAGATCATTAATTCTAAATTTATTATTATAAAATTCAAATTGAAGGTTCCAAAATAACGAATTTAAATTTTTTTTTATATTAAATCAGTAAAAATCCGTTGTATATATAGTGAAATTTCTTTGAATTTGCACTGTGAACTTCATTGTGCAAAATTAGTGAAAAATATTTTTTTGAACTCTAAAAGATAAAAAATTGAGGGTCAATTGCAAAAGTTAGCTCCTTAATTCCAAGAAATTTCTTTGGTTGAAATCAGTATAATTGTACAGGTCAAGTGAAATTTCACTAGTATCAACTAGAAATTGACAGAGACTAAATTAGTGAAATTTCACTAATTGAAGCCAATGCAATTACACAAGTCAGTGAAACTTTACTTACTTAAGCTAGTGCAAGTCTGAGACCGAGTCAATGCAATTACGCAAGTCAATGAAATTTCATTGACTAATTCCAGCGAAAATCTAAAATCAATAAACTTGAAAAATAAAAAATATAAATCAAATAACATAATCAAATCTTTATCAATCAATAGCATATAAACCAACTAGATTGGCAGTAGATGGACGGTGTTAAATAGAAAAAGAAAAAACAATGAGATCAACTAAATCTAAATAAATAAAAAAAATGTGTAAACGGTAGTTAATGTCGATTGACAGAAGAGAAAGTCACAATGAACAATAGTGGAGCGACACCGATGGATATGACAAGGGTGGTAAAAGTAGTGGAGGTGATGGTTGATATAGTTATGGCAGAACCTTAGATGCCATAGATTTGAAATCATTGATAGGAAAGAGAGAGAGAGAGAGAGAGAGAGAGAGAGAGAAGAAGAAAAAGAAGAAGAAGAAGAAATTTAAACACGAGAAAGAACGATAAAAAATAGCGTATGAGAAAAATTAAACCATCTCCAATGGTGAATCAAATGCATCATTAGATTTGAATTTGGTGAAAAAATATCATTTTTATGTCTCCAACGGTTTCACCAAATTGATACCAAATTGAGAATGGACCAAATGTTTCACCAAAATTAGAAGTTGAAGCAGATTTCACCAAAATACTATGCATTTACGTTGGAAGTGGGCCATCGGACAACCAGCCGGATGTCCCACCGGTCGTCCCTGCGGTCGACTATCAAAGTAATAGAAGAAGGAAAAGAAGAATTGAGTGTAAGAAAGAACACATTCATATATTGAGTGTAAGAAAGAAAAATTATAAATTAAAAAATTTCACCTCCTCGATCGGCAAGAAAGAAGATCAGAAGACCACCAGGCTTCGATTTGAAGGAGAGATGAACATCACTGAAGCTTTTACAAGCCTTTTGAGTAGCCTCTGCATAAACCACAGTTCCAACCATTGTTCCTCCATATTGAGGAACCCCAAAATTCTCAATTGCATATTCATAAACACCTTTCAAAGAGTCCAGTGAAGTCACCTTCAAGCTATTCCTCTCCACCACAAATCTACCCAAATAAGACCCATATAGAAGAAACCAAAAACACACAACGAATCCCACTTTTTCTCTCACTTTCCTTAGAAAGAAAATGACCCCAGAACCGAGCAATCAAAACTCAAATCACTTTCTTGAAACAAACCCAAACCCAAAAATCAATTCTTTACACGAATTTATTTCGAACCCACATCATTATTTATCTAGACATGACGTAATTCTTCTGGGTTTTATTTTATTTTTTCTTTTTTAGCTGAATATGGATAGTTAGGTTGTTTGGAAGACAAGAATATGCAAGAAAAAAGAAAAAGTTGAGGAATTGTAAAAAAGCCTTGCTTATTGGATAAAAAAATGTAGACTTTGGATTGTTTTTGGAAAAAATTCACGACCCTTCTTCACGAAGTAAACATGAGATCTAAAACCGCCATTGATGAAAGCTTTCAAAGCTTTATTTGTAAAATCAAGATAAGACAAAAATGAGGTTGCTTATCAAGATAAGACAGAACAGGTTGACTATCAAATTGCAAAAAAAAAAAAAAATTCAGGCCTAACTGGTCGACCGACCGGTCGTCCCTTTGTTTTGATGCATGCTACAGGGCAACAGTTAGAGTTGCTCGTATCAGATTGAGAAAATTATCTTTTTTTTACTCAAATTTGGTGAAAAATTTGCTAAACCGTTGGAGATGCTCTTAGAGAGAAAATTTAGGATTTTTAGGTTAAAAATGGTATTTCAGATTATTTTAGCAAAAATTTATTCTTATCCTTTCAAAATTTCAAATCCTAGGGACCTTAACTCTCATCAAGTTAATTTTTAAGAAGTTTAAACTCTTACACAAACATGGAGAAGGAAGTTTCCCTATTTTTTTCTTATTATTATATATTGTCAATTAAAAAGCCAAAGATCAAATCTTTATTATAAAAAAAATGATTATTTCTTCACTATTTGAGATTTTTATTTAGTTATTTACAAATTCATTTTATGTGTTCTTTACACTATATCTAATTTTAAATTTATATCATAAATTTTATTTTTTAATATATTTTTTTTCATAATTATTATATTATAATTTTTTATTTATATAACATTACATATTTCAAAATTAATAACATTAAACAAACAAAATTCATATATAAAAAAAATTATACACCTATTTACATCATTGAAAATGAAAATGCCCCATATAGTTCACAATTATAAAATAACATTGTCATTTTATTTTGTATGATCTTTTTAAATTAAAAAAAAAATTAGAAAAAAACTACCCCCCCAAAAAACTCTAAAGGTTGACCCTTATAACAAAATAAATCTTAATTTTTTTATTTTGTCAGTTTAAATTATAATTTTTTATTTGTTTTTAATTTAAATCCTTTGTATATATCCATGAAGCCCACTTAAGGAAAAATTAGTTAAACATAATTATCCAACTTTAGATAGTAGAAGAGGTCTAATATATTTTTTCTTATTAGTTAAGGTCTCTCAATAATATTATTATAGAAATTTCAGACCGTTATAAAGAAATTTTTCTGTGAGAAACTAAAATTTCTCTATGAAATTTTCTTTTTGAAGATTTTTAAGAGTTGAAATTTCTCTGTGAAGAGTTATTTGTTGTGAAAATGTTAAGGGACTCCAACTACTATAAAAATATTACATGTCCCTTATCTTATAAAATCATAATATTAGGGACCTTAACCAAAAACCCTTTAACTAAAACTGATATAAAAAAAAGAATTTTAGTAATTAAATTCAATCTAAATATTAATAAAATGTCTAAAATATTATTATTTATTGAATTTAATGATTAAAATATTATTTTTTATTGATTTTATTTAACAAAAATAAACAAATAATTTAGATCAAAAATAAATTAAAAAATGATAATTTAAATTAATAAAATTATAATTTTATAATTTATTTTATTATAAAAGTTAAACAGTAAGTTGTTTGTTTGTTTGTTTTTATTTTTTATTTTTAATTTCTCCGTAAAATTATATGTAAGGGCATCTCTAATGATGTATCAATTTTTTTTACCAAATTTTAGTAAAAACTCTCTTTGATATCAAGTGCTTCAAATGAGAGTTTTGCGGCTTCGTTAGACCACCGGTTGACTGGGCGAACGACCGGGCGGATGTTCGACCAATCGACCGGCCAGTGCAAATTTTTTACAATTTTTTTTCTTAAGGTGGTCATCCGAGGGGTCGACCAATCAGACGACTGGGCGGTTGACTAACCAGTGTAATTTTTTCACAAACTTTTGCCTTGAGGTGGTCATCCGGGAGAACATCCGGGGGAACATTCGGTGGTGAAAATCCAACGGCAATAAACAGTGATTTGATGAAAGAAAAGTGAAATCTTGAATTTGATACTGATTTGATGAAACCATTGAAGCTCAAAAAGAAATCATTTTTCATCAAATTCAAATTTGATGATAAGTTTGATACACAGTTGGAGATGGTCTAAGTTCTAAATAGATTTTTAATTGTCGATACGTTACCTCTAAACTTCAATCTTCTCACTTTTCATTCCACTATGCAACTCTCACCGGTCCTATAACGCCCCGAAATAAACACAATATACCCATCTCATAACAACTAATAGATAGCAACATAAATGAAATGATAAGCTTTCATTAATCAGAGTTTGTCATACAAAAGGTAATACAGTCGATATACATTCATAAACAGTACATCCTGAATCTACAGCATGTATTACAAGATAGTGAAAAGAAATGAAAGCTAAACAGATAACCATGTACCCTATCTTTCCAAGTCAATGCTTGGGTACATCAAAAGTAAGGCTTAAGCTCAATACAGATAAAGCTCTAGGTTTGTACAAAATTTAAATATAAAATAAAAATGATGAGCCCTCAGCTCCACAGTCCTGCCAAGCTAAGTCCTTGGCGGAGGCATATCACCAGCACTTGAAAATGGTTTTCCCACGTAAAGTGAGCCAACGCCCAGTAGAAATAATACAATACAATGTATAAATCTTGACAAAGCCATAAGGTGAATGCATGTGTAATGCCCACGTTAGAATGTTTTACATTTCCTTTCAAAAACCATGCCATGCGAAATTTATATCACAATTCATCAAATCATCTCTTTTATAATAGTAAATAGGGTAATGAAGTATAACTTTGGAAATCTCAAACAAGTATAACCTTCCACGGATATTTTATCTATAGGAATCCGTCAAATAAAACCCATATAAACGTAGTCTATACAAGTACTACTATTGCCATTTTACGAATATTTTATCCGCGGGATCGGCACCTATGTATATGTGTGGTTTTCGAGACTTTCACCTTGGACACACAAGCCAACTTAACTTTGGTGTTACATACCTTCTTCCCAAATTCACCTATTTTTCTCAAAATCATATATATCACTACGCCAAAACAGGGCATTAACAGCGGTTTTCGTTACCACCGTTAAAGGTACTATTAACGGCGGTAACGAAAACCGTTGTTAATACCGCCGTTAATGTATCATTAATGGCGGTTTCGTTACCGCCGTTAAAAAAACCGCCACTAAAGTGTCTTTAACGACAGTAATGAATGGGCATTAGCGGCGGTTTTGTTACCGCCGTTAATGACGACGGTCTTTGCCGGCGAAACTCCGGCGGAGCTCCGGCGAAACCATCTACAATAAAGTAAAAATAATGTTTAAATGTTTATTTAGGGAATATATTTCATGAAGAGTGGCTATGGTAGAGTGGTTGGTGTAGGTGGATGAGAGGTTGAGGGTTCAAGACTTGGGGAGTGCAAGAAGAAAGAATTATTTTTTGAAAAATTTGAACCTATTTACGGCGGTAAAAAACCGTCGTTTTTGGTTGACTTTTAACGACGGTAATTTACCTTTTTATGACGGTTGTACTTTTTCCGACACGCGCATAAACGGCGGTAACGAAACCGCCGTTAATATTGCCGTTAAAGGCTTTAACGGTGGTTTTACAGCCTTTAACGGCAATAAAAAACCGCCGCTAAAGCCCAATTTTGGCGTAGTGTTTTTTCAATATATTAATTAGTATACAGCAATGCTCAATACAAAATGGATGGGGATTTAGTTTTATTTCACCTAATCCTCATGCAACTTTTACAACAATCATATCAATCCTCCACCGATAGCCCAAAACAAATACTTCTAACAGATAAATAAATTTCCATTGAAGATATACTTTTCCGAAATCTCAAATGAGAGTGATAATACATATCCAACTCCACCCTCATCATTATCATCAATTCAATTTCACAATTTCCAATATCAATTCCATGTTCTCTTTACAATCTTAACATTTACATTTTAGGGCAAAACCCCTTCTCTTTGAAAATCTATTTCAATACAAGAAATATCTCATTTCAACATGTATCAACCCCAAATCCATAATCACAACATTTTTCAAGAAACCATTTGAAAACCCCTCTTTTACATTTTGATTTCAAACCCTAGGTTTTTGCCAAAAAAACCCAAACCACTATAATCTTTTGAAATAGCAAATAGCAAAGGCAAAACCCATATTACAATGTAGAGAATCCCTACCTCGAAACTAGGAGACCAAGGAGAGAGTGGAGAAACCTCAAAGAAGTCGAAATTCAGTTTTGTTCAGATGAAAATAGAGCCTATGGACTGTTCTACCCTTTTAACAAAGGGAGTAGGGTGAAGAAATCACTAGATCTTGGTGTTTTTGTAGAGAGAATGTAAGTTTTAGAGAGAGTGCGTCTAGATCTAGGGTTTTTTTGGAATGTTTAGAGAGAGAGAGTGAAATGAAAAAAGTGACCCAAAAAGGTGATTCTGCAATCTGTTATACGCACAATTCGCTTGAGCGCAAAATGCAAACTCCCAGTATTTTTGTAAACCTGCAAAAGTACTGGATGATCACAAAGACCGCTCGAGCGCAAGAAGTGACACTCGAGCGAAGGAACAAAAATCTGGACAGCTAAAGTTTGAAAAATAAGTTACCAACCTATTCCAAACGTAATCAACACATCCCAAAAGCCAAACTCAAATAGAGATGAGGGGAAATAAGACATGAATAACTATATAAGACAACGAAATTTGGATCCAAAACATACAATGGGTTAGGTCTAATCTAGAAATAGCTCCGCTATGAAGCTCGAATAAGCCTCCCCCGAATGGCTCGAATGAGTTGGAATCTGCTATTGTAGGGTTTGGCCCATTTGCCCCAAGTCAGCGTGAAACCCACGCGTTTACAAAACAAAGAAACGTAAGAGAGAGGAGAGATGAAAGAGGGGAGAAAGAAAGAGAGGACCATGAAGTTGAATGTGAGAACAGAGCTATGTTGCCTCTAAAGTCGAGCGACCGACCATAGTGATCACCGTCGACCATTGACCGTTGACCACCGTCCACCACACACACACACACACTCTCTCTCTCTCACAATTAGCGACCTTGTTGTTGTTGTTGGGACCTTGTTGAGAACAGAGCTGTGTTGCCTTTTAGTGTTTTTTTTTAATTAAAATTGTGTGTATATATTTCTTAAGTATACAAAAGAGTGCAGGAGGGCTCCAATTCCTTCATGAGAACATGAGGGCTCCAATTCCCTTCTCCGCTACACGGATCCTTCCTGAAATCCCAATCTCTCTTCCCAATCTCTCTCAATGCCTTCACCGTGTCCCAATCATCAATCAATCAATGATTACAATTTCACAACAACATTGTATTGTTTGGTTCCCAAGAAACCGCTAGAAAAACGAATAATGTTGTAATTAAACAAAAGATTTGAATATTGTTGAGGTATATAATATACCTTTATCGGGGTGGAGCTTGGGAGTGGCTGCAAATCCGAAGCTATGGAAGAAAATCAAGTGAAGGGAAAACATGATATATACAAGAAAATGCCCAATTGAGTTGTCCACTTTGTTTCTTTTTTGATAGTTGGATCCAATTATGGTGGAGGAGGTTCACTCACTCCTCCTTCCTACTGAAAACTTAGAGAGATGATGAGAGAGACCACAGTGTGATTGCATACATACAATTCATATATAATATAGAAAGATATGATGGGGTCATTGACCGCAGACAAAGCTGAAACAAGAGAGACACTGAGTGGCTGAAACAAGGGATGAGAAAGAGGGATAAAAGAGTGCATTTTGAAGAGAGGAGAGAGAGAACAATTATCACAGCTTTCTTGCGTCTGGTCTGAAAGAGATAGAGAGGAGAGAGAAAAACATGCGCGTGTTTGATTTTGGAGTGGGTTTTGGAGAGAGAATGGTTGCCAATGCCTTCTATCAAATTCGGGCAATTCGAGCCCCAAATTTTGACCTACCAATCTTTTTCCAATCTAGAAACGCTATAGATCCCTCTCTATCCCTGTGTACACGCATAATCGGAATCAGTCACCGATACATACATTCCTACATATAGACACTCTTATATATTTAGGCCTTTTTGAAAAGATAGTTAAAAATCAAAAATTAAATTTTAATTTATTTTGAATCACATCATTTCTCAAATTTTTTATATATGTTTTTTAAAAAATCAAAAAATTAATTTTTAATCAATTTTCTAAAATGACTTATAGTGAGAGAGAGAGAACGACACTGCCATTCTTAGGTGGTCTAAAGTGAAATCATCTTTGATTCTTTCGCTCACTTTGTTTTCATTTCGTATCATTTTTTCTCAATCGTTTTTAGTCTTCTTCGGTCCCCCCTCTGTCTTTCTCTCTCCATCAAATGCCTAGTGAACTTGTTTCTTTCTCGCTTTTCTCTCTCTCTCTACCTTCTTTTTTTTCTTTTTTCTCTCTCTAGAAGTAGCCACCGCGTATATGTCTTTTCTGAGAGATTCCGGACGCGTACATGCCTCCACTACTTTAAATATTAAAAAATTCGTTCAAACATACTATACTAGTGTTCTTTTGTTAATCTTCTCTCTTCATCATCTATAGGCGCACGTTAGCTGGAAAATAAACTTCCCACAGTTATTGTATAAATTCTTTACATTAAAAAACAATCAATGAATGAATTAGCGAGGCATGGGCGGCGGTGGGCGTCGGACACCGTCTCAAGCAAGGCGCTGAGCGGCGGATCTTCGCCGGGAACTGACTCTGGATCTGCAGCGACGCCGCCGCCGCCGAAGGAGGAGTTTGTCGAAGTGACACTCGACCTCCAAGACGATGACACGATCGTTCTCCGCAGTGTGGAACCGGCAACGATCCTCAACATCGACCGAGAGTTCGCCTTCTTCGGAGGAACGGACACTCCGCCGGCGTCGGCGTCGGCGTCCGCCTCTGGTTCGCGGTCTCCGACAATGAGGCGGAGTTCGTCGAATCGTCTCCTTCAGTTCTCGCAAGAGTTGAAAGCAGAGGCGGTTGCAAAAGCGAAGCATTTCTCTCAGGAGTTGAAGGCGGAGCTGAAGCGGTTCTCGTGGAGTCACGGTCATGCGTCGCGTTCAGCGATTCAAAACGCTCTCGTAGTAGGAGGTAGCAACGGTCTGGACTCTGCTTTGGCTGCTCGAGCTCTCCGTCAACAGAGAGCTCGTCTCGATCGCACCCGTTCTGGTGCCAAAAAAGCTCTAAAAGGACTCAGATTCATCAGCAGTAGCAAAAACAACAGCGTCGATGGATGGAACGAAGTTCAGAACAGCTTCAACAAGCTTGCCAAGGACGGTTATCTCTATCGTGCCGATTTCGGACAATGCATAGGTCATAAAACTATCTCCGATTACAATGGTGCGATTTCATTGCGTGTTTAAACTTTCAATCTCAATTTTTATCATTTCTGGTTGTAGGAATGAGAGATGATTCAAAGGAATTTGCGTTGGAATTGTTTGATGCTCTGAGCAGACGACGAAGGTTGAATGTTGACAAGATCAGCAGAGATGAGCTTTACGAGTATTGGTCTCAAATCACTGATCAGAGCTTCGATTCTCGACTTCAGATCTTCTTCGACATGTATGCATTATTATTTTTTCTTTTCAAAAAAATTAATAGATTTAAGGGTAAGGTTTTTATTTAATATAGATTTTCCTTTAAATTTGAAAAATTATATTCTCTTTCTTGTGATTTGTAATCTAATTACAAATTATTCCATACATTGCTGATATTATGCCTTAAAATTTTCTAAATGATTATCTCTCATCTTTAAGATATTTTTTTGTATAAATTTTTATATATGAATATAATTTTTTATTTTTATTTTCACCATTATATCTAAATTAGATTAATTTAATTTAGATATATTTAAAAAGTATAAAATTTGTACAATTTTTTTTAAAAAAAATCCATTGAATACAACAAAATATAATAGTGTATTGAATTTTTGTATTTTTTTGCATTTGGTGAATTTAAAAAAAAAAAAACACACAAAATATTATACTTCTCAAATAATCTAGATTAAGTGTATTTAAAAAATAAAAATAAAAATTGTTTAAAATATTTAAAAAAAAATTAGTAAAATAAAAAAAATACGAAAAATTAAAAAAAACTCAATTTTTGTGTGAAGTAAACCAAAGAACATGACTATTATTTTCTTAAAATGATATAAACAAAGTATTTGTATTATTTTATATGTATAAAGTTTAAGGAATAAATATGTTATTTTAATTTAATTTTTTCAAATGTAAAGGAGCAATATATATTAAACAGAAACCTCAAGAACGTGTCCGTGTAATTTACCATGGATTTAAAATAAGTAAATCTTCTAATCTCTTAATTAAATAAATTAATTCTTGTTTTATTAGCTGTGGAGCAATAATTTTCCCATAATTGCAGTATAAAATAAACAGTACGATTGATTTGAGAAAGGATAAAATTGTCTTTTTAAAGTCATAATTATTGAAGTATTGATGTTTAATTGGTTGCGTTACAGGGTGGACAAGAATGAGGATGGCAGAATTACAGAAGAGGAAGTTAAAGAGGTACTGTCATCGTTTGTTTCAAATTAAATTAGAAAATCAGTTCCATTAATTTAATTAACAATTTGATCAACTAATGAACATGAATGAAGTTGAAAAAAAAGAAAAAGAAAAAGAAAAAGGGTTCCAGTGATAAAAACAAATGGCACGCTGACTTTTCCAGTAGATAATAGCTGAATATATATATGTCAAAGTCTATATATATATATATATGTAAATAGCCTTGTATAAGATATAAATTATATATATATATGTATAAAATTGAAGTTTATATGAGATATTAGGGGTAGACACAGGTCCGATAGCCCGCCGAGCTCGTCTGAGCCTGCTTATGATTTTATGGTCCCGTTTTTTTTTTAACACCATTTTATGGTCCCGTTTGAAATGAGTATTTGGATTAAGATAATCATATAAGATAAAATAAATTATTTTAATTAAATAAGATAAAATATTATATTCAATGCATAATAATTTTTTTTTTCACAAAAGTAAAAAAATCTAACCCTAAATTAAAATAATCAAAAAAAAAAAAAAAAATCAAAAAGATAATACACATTCCAAACGAACCTGTAGAGTTTCGTGTGGTTTAGGAATATGAGGCCGAGTAGTGTAAGTGCTTTAATCCTAACCCGCCAACAAACTATGATATAATGTATTTTTATATATGTTTTACGTCGTTTAACTTTAGTTTTTTATTAATATAAACTATGTATTACTATTTAAGTAAACAATTAAACCTAGTTTGAGAAGTGAGTTAAAAGTTACTTTTTAGTTTTTAACCCACTTCACTCTCTCACAAAAAAATCAGAAACAGTCAAAAAATAACTTTTAACCATATTCCCAAAACACTCCATAGTTATGAAATTTGAACTACTAAAGTTAAAGAGACTCCTAAATTATTAAATTAATTATAATTTTTATTTTAAAATATGAAAAAAAATTAAATAATATCTAAGTCGTGTCGGAAGATTTGTGATTTTGTTTTCAGACAGGCTTAGGAATAAAGTATAGGCCTAATCCCAAACCAGTCTAAACTTGAGAGATCAATGGCATGTTTGATTGGGTGGATTAGGGCATGAGATTGGGATTATTAATCCGTGGGCCTAATTATCCTATGTTTGTTTTAACATTTTGGTTTAGGATTATTAATCCAATAGATAATTAATCCAACAAATTTGTAGGATTATTAGTAATGGGTAAGGGTGGGATTATTAATCCAATGGATATTAATCCAATTGGATAGTGAATACCACACTAATTTAATAGGATTATTAATACTTCACTATTAATCTTGTGAATCAAACATGACCTTTAAGTATTATTATGTACTATGGGTCTGGCTCAAATCCGCCCATGCCAACACATGTCTGCCACCCCTAGTTGTGGCCATGGCTGTTGAGTCTTACAGTGACATATAATGTGTACAAATTTTTTTTTTTTTTTTGGGTTAAAAGAGGTGTTATTCCTTGCAAAAAGCATTACTGCAAAACCTAATTTGGTTAAATTAAGCATCGGTGCTGTGGTATGAGTTACTTGGTGGTGGTGCAACTAAATCAGAAAACTTCCAAAACCAACCACTCCAATATATAAATTGCAGTGCATCAGTATCTGAATTAGATTTATGTCATCTCCAATTCTACTTATTTATTTATTTTTCTGGAGTTGGTAAGGCTTTTGGTCAATTTCTAACAAAGATGCTTTTCTTCTCCTTCTTTGTTTTTTTATTTTTATTTTATTTTTTATTTTATAATATCATATGTGTAGATCATAATGTTGAGTGCTTGTGCAAATAAATTATCAAGATTAAAAGAACAAGCAGAGGAATACGCAGCTCTAATCATGGAAGAATTAGATCCTGAAAGGCTTGGCTACGTTGAGGTAGGCCCTCTTTCCAACACTTTTTTTTTTTTTCTTTTAAAAAAAATATATTTTCTTTTCCCCTCTGGGTGGTATGGTAGCGTTGTCCTACAAACATATATATTTTGTTTTATTAAATATTTTAATTTATAATACTTGGTTGATTCCTTTTAAATTGTAATAGCTTATTAGCTGTTTCAAAAAAACCCATACATTTGGACTTTTTCTCTTTGAAGTCAGTAGTTGGATGACAAAACGACTGACTAGATCTTCTCACAATTTGGTTTCCTTGTTCAACTATATTTATGATGAAGAAGGAACGAGTTGCACTCCATCAACAACCCACAATATAAGAAAATTTCCGTTCATATAAAAAAATTCTATCTATAAAAAAATATAACAATATTATTTTTGTAAATAAACTCAATTTACGAATATTTTATTTTAAAGTGAAATTTTATGAATTTTTTATTTATATATCATTGCTCATATTATTATTGAAAATAAATTAATGAGATAAATGACAAATATATTTCCTGAAGTTCGTTTAAAATACAAATTATTTATTATAATTTTAGAAATTATAAATACTCCTTATTAGAATATTTTGTTTAACAAAATTAACAGAACAAACAAAATTTTTAATTATTATCTTATACAATAATAAAATTACTTAAATTGTTAATCAAAATATATTCAAATATCTTTAATTAAAAATTATTAATTAATTTAATAATTTTTAATAAAATTTATGCGACTAAAAACTTAAAAAGACAAAATATAATTTCTAGTAGTATAAAAGAGGATAATCTGTATTTTGGACAAATTTGAAGGGTCATTTGTAATTTACTCAAAAAATGTGTGTGAATTCCGAGCCCAGTTTATTACCTGACCCGAGACAAAAGTTACTGGTGGTTGAACCACTTTTCCTTTTCTTTCTTTTGTTTTGACCTTTTTCTAGGACCATTTACTTTCCGAATAATGGTAGGTATGATAAAAAAAATATTTTATAAAAATAATTATAAAAGATTTTTAACTCTTAAATTAGATATACAATAAGTTACAAGTTCATAATCATTTTCATAAAGCATTTTTCATAATGCTTAACATTCTCCTTACTTTCCTTCTACTTTCCACTAATTTATTTTCACGATTGGTCAAAGAGACATTTCCAGAAAATTAAAGAAATAATGTAAGGTATGTGAAAGGCTTAAATGGGTCCGACAAATTTACTAGCTGCTATATATATGACCATTTCTTAGAGTGGGTAGGACTCGTTTTTCTCGGTTAATGTTAATTAATTGAATTATATGTTCCGCACCTAATTATGGTTACCTGCTCACGACTGACCAAGCCAACTCAGAAAATGAAAGGAAAGAAAGAAAGAAAGTGTGAGTGGCTCTTAGCTTTGAACAAAAAAGAGTTAATGACTAAAGCTCTTTTTGGTGAAGTTATGAAACGTTAGTTTTATAGTTTGATTTAAGCATAGTATTTATTTACGATTTTTAAAAATTAATTTCATATTCACTTCTAAAAATGCAGTCGACGGTGGGAGAATTTGTGCTAACCGGTCGTCTTACCAGTTGACCGGAATAGTACAATTTTGTTTTTTTTTTGCAATTGACACAAGTTAATTTTTATATACTCAATAAAAAATATTTTTCAAATTTTTTAAAATTTTTTATGAGCTTTAATAGAACTTTGAGTTGTGTTTTTGATTATGAGTTGTAAGTTTTTGTCTCAAATATCATATGCCACATCAAAAATTTCCCACTTAATTCAAAACTCTTTTCAAAACTCATTCACCAAACAAATTTTACTCACTCAAATCATAATTCCAAAACTTACAAACTCAAAATTCAACTTTATTCTCAAATTATATTTAGAAAACTCTACCAAATGCAACCTAAATTTTTCTACTAAATTTTCCTATTATCTAAAGTATTTGTGACTGTAATGAATCTCACCTTTCATGCATTATATTATTACAAAGATAATATTCCCTCCGTCTCAAAATATTAGTTCATTATTCTATTTTTTATTATAGTAAAATATTAGTTCCTTATTTTATTTTTTATTATCACAAAATATCTTTTTTAAAAATCAAGATTGTAATGAATCTCACCTTCATGCATTATATTATTACAAAGATAATCAGTGCATTTGGTTTTAGTTTTCTAAATTCAGTTTTTTGAAGATGAGTTATTTATTTTTCGTGTTTTTTTATTTTATTGAATATTTTTAAAATTGTAAGCAATTTTTTTTATATTTTTAGATGTATCTTACTTAGATGTATCTAAATAATAAAATATTTGTGAAAAATATATATTAAAAAAAATTAATAAATACACAAAAATACAAAAAATGTATTGAATTTTTGAAATTTAGTTAAACTTTTTAAGTGTATTTATGTTATTGTCTAAAAATTTAAAAAATTTGCTTAAAATATTAAAAAAATTCAGTGAAAACAAAAAAAATACAGAAAACAAAAAATTATAATTTTTTAAAAAGTGAATTCTGAAAACTGAAACTAAATAGGTTAAAGGGTTAATTACACTAATAGTCCCTATAGTTTGGGACTTGTGTCACTTTGGTCCCTGACTTTTCAATTGTGACACATTTGACCCTGAATTTTGAATCTTGTTCCAAATAAGGACAATTGAAAATATTATTAGATTTTTCAAGGGTAAAATTGTCAATTTGATAAAATATAAACTAATTTGACAAAAATAAATGTCAAAAAAATATTTTTAATTTTTAAAAATTATTTTTATCCACCAATGATAAAATTATGTAAAATTAATAAAAATTACATGATTAATTTTTTAAAATTAATTTTACATGATCATCAACCAAGCACATAATAAAAATTAATTTGGTAAAAAAAATAAATAAATATCTAAAAGATTTATCAATTTTACATAATTTTATTTTTAGTAGGTAGAAATAATTTTTTAAAATTCAAAAATATTTGTTTGACATTTATTTTTGTCAAATTAGTTTATATTTTATCAAATTGACAATTTTACCCTTGAAAAATCTAATTATATATTCAATTGTCCTTATTTGGAACAAGATTCAAAATTCAGGGTCAAATGTGTCACAATTGAAAAGTCAGGGACCAAAGTGACACAAGCCCCAAACTATGGGGACTATTTGTGTAATTTGCCCTAGGTTAAATATTATGTAAGATGCCATTATGAAATGTAGAAAATTTTTGAGTTTATGAGTTTTATGGGGCAGATATATTAGCTGCTCTAAAAATGCAGCACAATTGCAATTTGAATAAACTATTTAGGGGATCGGTCCTACTGAAGAGACTTGTTTAATATTTATCCATAAGTCTTACTTAGTTTTTCACTTATTTATATCCTTAAAAAATATTGGGGCAAAATAAACTATTTAGGTTTTGTTGGGCCACAGTGGCCACATCTTAGATCCACCTTGATAATTTAAATTATTTATTTTTTAGAGACTTTTTAGTAGAGCATTAATGTGAATAATTAAGATAATTAGATATTGACAGTTACATGATTGAATTACATTTATTCTATCATCAAAATTATACTTGCATCCTTAGGGACAAATGTGATTAGATAATATAACTAGCAATATCACATCAATTTAGTCTCTTATTTTTTTAATTTTTTAACTTTAATATATATATATATGAATGATCTATTTAGTGGACACTAAAAAATTAACGATTTAGATCACTTAAGTGAATCTTGTGGAATCAATTTTTTTCCCAGATAATTAACATTGTTTAAACTTCGAAACATCAACGTGACTCTTTGATTATTAAATTATTGCTAGGATAATTTTATCTTCCGTTATTAATTGAATTGATTGCAATGATCCAATTTCTGGTCAATTAATTTTGTTAAAATGCAGCTATGGCAGCTGGAGACACTTCTTTTACAGAAAGACACATATCTCAATTACAGTCAAGCACTCAGCTACACGAGCCAAGCCTTGAGCCAGAGCCTACATGGGCTAAGAAAAAGAGGCCCATTACGAACCATGACTTCAAAACTTCTCTACTTCCTGCAAGATAACTGGAGGAGAGTTTGGGTTCTCTGCTTGTGGATCATGATAATGGCTGGTCTGTTCACTTGGAAGTTCTTTCAGTACAAACAGAAAAATGCATTCAAGGTCATGGGTTATTGTCTCCTCACGGCTAAGGGCGCAGCCGAGACTCTCAAATTCAACATGGCTCTTATCTTATTGCCTGTGTGCAGGAACACCATTACTTGGCTGAGGTCCACCAAATTGGGTTTTTTTCTACCCTTTGACGATAATATCAACTTTCACAAGGTAGACCCCTAATACCCAACTCCTCTTTATTTATTTATTTATTTGTTTTAATTTTGCTTCTCTTTTATACGTTCATCTTTTGGGTCCACTTATAAAGTGCGTTTGGTCAGTCAATCAGTCTTTGAATAAAAAAGTGGGTAGACAGTAGTGACAAATCAAAAATATTAGAAATCTTAAAAATTTTACTAAATTTTTTAGTAAATATCTCATATGCATGTGAAATTCACATAGACTCCTGTTATGTGAGTCTCACATTTATACAAGACCTTTGGTAAAAATTTTAATAAATTTTTAGGGTCTCTTAACATTACTCGTGACCAATATATGTACTTGGGGGAAATTACTTGTGAACACAGCAAAATTGACTGCTTGGCTTTTTGCTAGTGGAAACGAGAAACAGTTGATCTGTCATAACTTTAAACGAACTATGAAAAGAAGGAAAAGAAGAAACACAAATTTCTTTATGGACCCAAAGAAGCTTTTATGAAAAGTGGAAACAATCTTATATTCTTATAAATAAATAAAAAAAAACAAGGAAAAAGTGAGGAACCAGATTTATGGTCCAGAAATTGTCCAGAATTACGAAGTTGATGAAGTGTGAGGGTTGTAAGTGAAATGAATTTGAATCATTAATTGTTATTCTGGATAAAATTTGGGTTAAAAATTCTGAGTTCATAATTCCTCTGAGAAAAAAAAAAAGAAAAGAGTAAGGAGACAATACGGCCTGAAAGAGATCATGAATCTTATTACCAATTTACCACTGTAAGCAATTCATGCATTCTGTGTTCCCAACCCAAGATTCTCTGATTCTTACTACTGATCCGAGTCTTTTGTTTTGATGACAACATCAAAGTTTGTTAAGCTTCACAATTATTGGTCTAAATTACATTTACCATGAGGAGGTGTTTAGTGGATTAGACAAAGCACATAATTGCTTGCTTTATAACTTACATCTGTCAAATCGTTTTAAAGGAATCATCATATGATCACTCAAGAATCAAGCCACATCATTCTGGGATTATAATTGCAACTTTGCAAGCATGATAGGTTGACAAAAAAGAACTGATTGAATCGCTATTTGCTGTAAAATATGGTTACCTTGGTTCTATTGTCATGCTACTGGAAATTCTATTAATTTTGTAAAATATGTCCAGTTAATTACTTAGAATTTTAAATGTTTCTCTTTTCCTTACTTGTAGACCATTGCTGCTGCCATAGTAATTGGTGTCATACTTCACGTTGGAAACCATTTGGCATGTGATTTCCCAAGGATTATAAATGAGTCCAATGCAAAGTATAAGCTTTATTTGATCAATGATTTTGGCCCTCATAAGCCAAAGTACATGAACTTGATTCAAGGGGCTGAGGGTGTGACAGGAATTCTAATGGTGATTTGCATGTCTATTGCTTTCACACTCGCAACACGGTGGTTCAGGCGGAGCCTTATTAAGCTGCCCAAGCCCTTTGATAGGTTGACAGGCTTCAATGCCTTCTGGTATTCACACCATCTGTTCGTCATTGTCTACATCTTGCTCGTCACCCATGGCACGTTTTTGTATCTTGTGCACAAATGGTACCTTAAGACGGTATAATTTGAAATCCTTTTTTCTTAATTTTATACAAGTATATTGAGTTTAAGGGATGTTAATTTCTATTGGTCTCAATGTCATATTTTTTGCTTGCAGACATGGATGTATCTTGCTGTTCCTGTTCTCTTCTATGCAGGGGAAAGAACTGTGAGATTCTTTAGATCTGGCTTCTGTCATGTCCGGCTTCTAAAGGTTAGCATAATATGTCAACTGATTCTGCCACATAATTTAATGTTTGCATGTGCAGCCACTTGTTGGAACCAAAGTTCACATGACTCAGATCATTGCTTCCGTTTGGATCTCTCATGTATAGCTGTCCTCTTCATGTTTGTTGACTTGTTCAGTCCATCTTTCTTAATTGTTAAAACTCTCAGGTTGCTATATATCCGGGAAACGTTCTCACATTGCAAATGTCCAAGCCTCCCCAGTTTCGATACAAGAGTGGACAATACATGTTCGTCCAATGCCCTGCTGTTTCTCCATTTGAGTGGTAAATCACTATCGACACCCTCAAACATTCAATTGCCCATTATATTAAAGTGTGCAAGGCTAGTGAACTCAGTTTAATTACCATTCTGGATTGTCTTATTTTATTTTTCTCTTCCTGACAATACAAGTAATGGAACACAAAGTTATGCAGATGATAACATGTAGTATTCAATTTGGTCCTGATAATAGTAAATGGTCAGGATGCAGGAGCAATTGTTTTATTCATTTCAAGAATATTTTGAGGCAAAATATGAAGGGTATCAAGTTCAACATGGTCAAGCCTCTATTTTGCTTCTGTTCTTTCTTTCTCCTAATGTTTAATGCTAATGTCCAATAATTTATATTCTCCAGGCACCCGTTCTCCATAACCTCAGCCCCTGATGATGACTACCTTAGCATTCACATCCGGCAGCTAGGTGACTGGACACAAGAGCTTAAGAGGGTTTTCTCAGAGGCCTGTGAGATTCCGGTTGCTGGGAAGAGTGGGCTACTCAGAGCTGATGAAACAACAAAAAAGAGGTTTGTTTTATTTCTGAGTTTGTATGGTTTCTCATAAGTTCCTTTTTTGCTTTCTGATTCAGATGTTCAAATAATTGTTATGTGAAATTGTTGGCTCGATAACAGTTTGCCAAAGCTCTTAATAGATGGGCCTTATGGAGCTCCAGCACAAGATTACCGAAATTATGATGTCCTGCTACTTGTTGGTCTTGGGATTGGAGCAACACCTTTTATCAGTATACTGAAAGATTTGCTCAACAGCATTGTCAAAATGGAGGAACTAGCTGTAAGTAATCACAGCCATTAAAGAAAATCATTTAAGTACTCACCATGCTAAAAATAAAAGAATGAAAAAATAAAAATCCCCTTTGTCTGTTACCATTGTGGTTGTTTTTGATTGGTCTTTCATGTTTTCAGCTATGATATTACACATGAAATCCTTGATCATATTGATAATTATTCTTACTTTTCAGGAATCAGTCTCAGATATCAGCAGGAACTCAGATCAGAGTGTTGCCACTACTGAATCTGCCTCCCCCAATAAGGTTCATCTAAAAACAAAGAAAACTCTGAAGACAACAAATGCTTACTTCTATTGGGTAACTAGGGAGCAAGGCTCATTTGATTGGTTCAAAGGGGTCATGAATGAAGTTGCTGATCTTGATCAAAGGGTAACATGAAACATTCAGACTATAAGACTTGTAGTTTAATGTTTTTTTGGGGTTTATTGATTGTTAACTTTGTCATTTTGGATCTCAGGGTGTGATTGAGATGCACAATTACTTGACAAGTGTTTATGAAGAAGGGGATGCTAGATCTGCACTCATCACCATGGTCCAAGCACTAAACCATGCTAAGAGCGGGGTTGATGTTGTATCCGGCACTAGGGTAAAGATTGATCTCTTTCAGTCCTTTGTATTACAATATTGTATGCAAATGGTTAATGTAGATTTAGGACTTTTAGTTAATTAGTGAAGTGTCTTTCTATTTACTACGTTTGCTCACAAACCTTCCATGTGTTCTCCATCTTCAGGTGAGAACTCATTTTGCAAGGCCTAATTGGAAAAAGGTTTTGTCTAAACTATGTACTAAGCATGCTAATGCAAGAATAGGTGAGTCAACCTCTATTACAATTAGAAAAACAACATAATTTCATTAGGATTCTTCTAATATTATAATTCTTTGTGGTTTGGGTAATTTGGAGCAGGAGTTTTCTACTGTGGAGCACCAGTCTTGGCTAAAGAACTCAACAAACTCTGTCATGAGTTTAATCAAAAAGGTTCCACCAAGTTTGAATTCCACAAGGAGCATTTTTAAAGATTTTTTGGGGTTGCATATGGACCTACTATATGTATTTACACCACCAACCCCACTAAAAGTCACACCCATCTCCAACACCTGCATTCACATAGAGATTTAGAAAGATTAAAAAAAAAAAAAAAAAGAAAAAAAAGAAAAAAAAAAGATGAGGTTGCAACAAAGCATTGCATCGTCCTTGGTTACAAAGGGTAGAGCAAAGTGTATGTATACAATTTTACTTTTCCAATATAGTATACTTATATATACTCACCAAACACAACCCAAAACATGGTTCTGGTTGGTGCGATCAGATGGTTATGTATTATCCAATAGTAAAAGATGCATGATCATTTGATTTACACAATTATATGATCATGCATAATTTGTAAGTATTTTTGGCGTGACTTAGAAAAATACAATATAGAAAGAATAAAGTGTACGAAACAAGTCTTTTGTGGAGAGTTTGAAGGTGGGGGAATTTGTAAATCATTGGACTCTTTCCAATTTTTCCTGGAGTGGACCGAGGATCCTTCGAAAAAGGCGACATGTCCACGTGGAGTTATCTTCAATTTTCCTATTTACATTAAATCATAGAATTATAAATTAATATATTGTAAATAAATGAAGTCCCTACTTTCTACTATATATGCCTCCTCAATTTGGTATTATGTGTAATTTGATTTCTTTATGGACTGTTTGGGCATTCTTTCAAAAAGTAAATGCACACAATGTTTGATGTTGAATTTAAGAGTGGCTAGAATGCATTTTTTACAACGCAATAGTTGTAAAATGGTTCATTGATAAGGTTTTAACCAATTATGATTCTTATCTTCTATATTAATATGTAAAGTAAATAAGTCACTGTAAATGTGAATATTTTTATTTTTCAAAAATATTCTTCTGTCACTTCCATATTCTATGTATTTTTAATTTGTAATTTCAAAAACACTTATATGGATGTCCACACCTTCTAGTTTTATTGAAAAAAAAGGGTGGTGTGTGTTTAATTTCTCATAGCCTAGATCGTCTCTCTCCTCTCTAAAATATATATATATATATATTATTTTTTTAAAGGAAGCAACTTGACATGGATATTCCCTATTATTCTCTCTTAATTTCACTCCTTGGTTTTCAATTCATCAAAATACTCCACCACAAAAGTTTGGTGGGGACTATAATTTTTTTTAAAATTTTTATTTTTGGCTAGAAAATGGAACATCTCGAGTGATGGGGCGGCAATTTTCATTAGTTTATATACATATATATATATATATATATAAACTTTATGGTTATGTACCTAAAGCAATTAATTTGATCTATCCTCGGCATGTTCTACGGCCGCCTGTCGGCCTCTGCTTGCAGTACGAGCACAAGCACTTGATGTGCAGCTAGGCATTTTTTCATAGATTTACTCCTGTATTTTCTTTAATTTTTCATCTTACCTTTGTTGGTATAAGTTGTTTTTGGATGGATTCCTCTCCTTGTAGCTGCTTTGAGCTATTTTAATGGATATTCCTATTTTCTGATAAAAAAAAGCAGAGAGAAACTATTGATACACATGGTTTATTTAATTTAATTGATTATGAATAGATTTAATTTGATGTAGATGTGTTAGCTAGCTAGCTGCACCAATTCCCATTAATCTCTTGATTACAAGCAAATCATAATATATATATATATATATATATATATATTAAAAGTGGAGTTTTTTTCATAGTTATGTAATACATTATAAGGTCTTACTTTTTTTTTAAGAGAGTTACGTTAATATGTATTTTCTTAATTACATATAGAATTCTATACAAATCTAAATTTAATTTAAATTATACTAATTTTACCTAGTTTGTATGAATAATACTATATGCACAAATTAGTGCACTAATTAGTGTATCAATTGATGATATGACATAATTTAAAGTGTTTTTGATATTTGTAATTTGTATAATAAATAGGGTCAATAATAATGTCATAACTAGTGTTGTTACACTAGTTAGTACAGTAATTAGTGTATATAACACCACTCATTTTATATGGACTCTATTTGACAAATATTTCTTTCCATATATTTTTCATGATAAATTGAGATCATCCACAAACTCAATACTAATTTTGCGTTTCACGTTTTTTTCTTTTAATTTTTTGAAGGACATTAGGATTTTTTTTAATGTTAAATTGTCTTCGTTTTTTTTTTTTCTTCTTATTTTTTCATGTATTATTTTATACCCAATACGAATTCTATATTATGAATTTGTCGTTTAAATTTTATAGTGATTCTATGTATGAAATGATATTTCATTTCTTACATTATTTTATATAATCATAACTCATAGAAGAAAAAAACCTGTACAACAATGATACTCTTAAGGAACTTTTAAAGTTTGGATTTACTACTTGAGTTACTTTTTTAATTGTTGAACAGTAAGTTCTTTTTTGTTTTGACATCATATTACAGATGATTAATCACTTCACTTCACACACTGAGATATATCTATTGTTTGAATGTTTTTATTATTTTTTCTTTTTGGGTTTAAATGTTGTTATGTGAATCTTTCTTAGTTAGTATTGTTGAATTTCTTTTATATAGTTAATATTTTAATTTAATTAAGAGTATTTATTTTACAATATTATAATTTAATATATATATATATATCATATAAGATCATTATATGATAATCCAAGTACAACAAATTTATATTTGACTTTTTTAATAAATTTTATATAATTTCTATTTCTACATATTTTTATTTTCCAAAAGAATCTAAAAGAAAATTAAATAGTTAGAATTACTTTTATTTTATATTACTAATTCTTCTTCTAATTTAATTATTATTTTTAATATCAAAATGAATATTTATTGTATTATTTTATAATTTAATATATATCATGTAAAATTATTATATAATAATTACACTTTTATAATACGATAGAACTAAAATTATTAAAATATATAAATAATTTAATTAAAATTAATATATAAGTATTTAAGTAACAATTTTATAGAACGATAGCGTCAATATTATTAAAATAAATAATTAAAATCACAATTTAATTTGAATTTGAATTTTAAATTAAAATTAAAATTATTTTTTTATAGCACATATTATATCATTAAATATTTTTTTTAAAAAAATATGTATAATTGCACAAGTCAACTACTAATTCATCTGTGGTGGTGGTGTCGACCAATATTTTGAAAATCAAACATGTGAGCGAACCAAAAAAGGGACCGGGTAGACGGGTCACTGGTTCAACCGTCAGGTCAAAGCGGTCGAATCATGACGTCATAATTAATATTATATAATTAAAAATATAATTATAAATTATAAATAAATAAATATATATATAATTACTGAAATAATAGAAAAAAAATGTTGCATAATATTTACTAATAATATTTAATAAAGTCATAATTGATAAATAAATAAAAAAAGGCAATAGTTTTAAAGAAATGAAAAAATTTAACACTTTCTTCAAACAAATTGATTGAATGCTAGATTTAATTTTGGAAGGAAATGAAATTTTCAACTCTCCCTTCAATCAAATATGATTCAAACAATTTGATTGAATCCCACGTTGAATTTTTAGGTTCTATTTGAACAAATTTTTTTTCCTATAAATAGGAACAAACTTTTATAGTTTCTACAAGCTTCCAATGAGACTTCTTTTCATGAGAGGAGACTTGAAATAAGAGTTTTTAGTCAAAATTTTGATATATATATATATATATATATATGTATAAATAAATATATAAGAAAGAAAGAGAGAGAGAGAAAAAAAAAAAAGGGGAGGGGGTTGGTCGAGTACCGGCACCGGTTCACTGGTTGAACCATTGGTTTTTTTTTTTTTTATTTTTACAAATAAAGTCAGGTTTTGGCCTAATGCAAATTTAGAGGGTTTTTCAAACCAAAAGAAGGATCCGGTTCGATCGGCCAGGCTGGTCCGGGTTTGAAAACATTCGTGTGGACCCGTGAAAGACAAGTGAACAAAAAAGATTAAAATAAATGAAGTTGGTGATAAATGCACTAACTTTAATCTCATGAGAGAGAGTGGTATTTACTTGGATTAAATATTCAACCGTGATCGGTAGCTCGAAAAGAGCCCCCCGAATCTCCCGAATTTGAAAAGAAGAAGAAAGAAGAAGAAGGAAGAAGAAGAAGTGGAGGGGCCAACATCAACCAAAAAAAGAAGACGAAGAGAAGGGAGAAGAAGAAAGAGGCAGAGGCGGAGGAGGCGACGGCAAACGAGCTGAGACGATCGGCCGACGAGCTGCGACAAGCGACGAGCTACGAGTTGCGACGATCGGCCGACGGCGGAAGCGAAGGGGCCCTCTCTTCTCTCCATTCCCTCTTCTCCTCCTCTTTCTCTTCTCCTCTCTTCTTCCTCTCTTCACTCCCTCTTTCTCCTCTGTTTCAGACCTGCATACAGGAAAAAAAAGAAAAAATAAAAAAATAAACTGCCCAAAACGACGTCGTTTTGGGCAGTCGGGAGATTCGGGGAGGCAAAATTCGGAGGAAAAATCATTTTTCTTAAATATTTATGGAACTGTGATTGAGCCATGTGATTTACGCTGTTAAGGGATCACTAAGACGTAACCATTAAATTAAAGTGGTCCATATTTTACATAGTACTAAGGGGTCGTTTGGTTTTTGTGATAGGCTAAAAAATCACAAGAGGATAAAAAAAAAGTTAAAAAATTACAAAATGACAAAAATTACAAAAAGACAAAAAAAAAAAAAAAAAAAAAAAAAAAAAAAAAAAAAAAAAAAAAAATCCATTCCAAAGTCAAAAAGCTAAAAAAGCCAAACAAGAATATCAAACGATCAAAAAAGTCCCAGACTAAAAAAGTCAAAAGAGTCAAAAAGTCAATTAAAGAAGTCATTGGCAAACGAGTACTAATTATATTAGTAGTTCAAAAGTTAGATGATATTTACTGTTAATAATTTCAATGTTTGCTCTGTCAATATTACTGTTAATGTAGGGGAGTTCGTTGTAATTATATAAAAATTATGAAATTAATTATAATTTTATCATATGAAGATTATTGTAATTTACCCTCTAACTTTTGGTCTGAGCTAAATCTACCTAAAGAAGCCCAAACGATCCAAACTGCACAAGCTATTTTGGACTCTGCTTACATAAAAGCCCATACCAAATAAATAATGAGATTAAGTTAGGGCAGAGCATTGTGGCCCAATCTCATGATGGAAGCCCTATTTGCATGAGACCATCCTATTTGCCAATTGTCATTTTTTTTAATTCTTTTTAATTTATTTAAGTTATTTCTACCTCATATATCATAAGAATAGTGTAACAAAAATTTAAAATAAAATAATAATAAAAAACTATTAGTGACTCCACAAATTAGATCAAACAACTCCAATGAATCGAACAAACTATTAATAGTTTACAACAATCACATGAATAAAAATGAAGTCTCCATTTCTATTATACATGATTATTGAAAAAGAGATTTTTGTCTGGTTCATATCTTATAGTTGTATGTCGAATTAGGTTAGACGATATTATCAATATAGTGAGATTAAGTGATAGAATTACTAGTATGTGATTGTAATAAGTTAGAGATATAAAAATAAATTGTATTTGTTTGTGCACTCGTGTAATTAACTGATTGACATTAAATCTATAAATTACATAGAAATCTTCATTATAAAAAATGCAACTTTATTATTTTTATAAAATAAGAGTAAAAAGTCTTCTTCCCTTCTACTCTTGTATAATTAGATTAACAATCCCAAGTTTCCTATGAAAATGCTAATCCCATTTTTGAAAGTGTTTCAAATTGTTAGGATATTTTTCCAAATAAAACCAACACATGCTTGCAGACCTAGCTACAAAGCTTACAAGGCACTTCGATTGTTGGAGGCGAAACACAAGCATCACAAGAAAGTAAAAGCTTGTTTTTATATATAACTAGAAAATTTATATATTAAGATTTATTTACATAAATATCAAAATCGAGTATACCAAAACAATAAAGAACTATAATACCAAGTAAAAATTAAACCGATTGTTAAAAAAGAAAAAAAAAATCACTTAATTTTATTCTCCCTCATGTTTTAGGTGTAAAATTATAATTAAAGGTGTATAACTTATCTATCATATCATTTTTAATGGATTACATTATTAATTCCTTAACAAAGGACTGTAGAATGTGTGGTTAATCTTTTGGCCACCAAGTCTCTCTTAAGAATAAATCTTGGATTCTAAGAGTTTAAAAGAATACAAAAGCCTATTCTAAATTGAATTTGTGTTTCAATTGGATTGGAAAATACTTTTCACAAAAAGAGTTTAAAAGGAACATAAAAACCCATCCTGAATTGATTTTGTAAACTACTTTTTCTATAAAGGTCTCCATAATTGGTATTACAATATCCCAAAATATTTTCATTTAGCCAAAACTTGTGAGATCTCTTAGAATAATTGTGAGCTTCAATTTCCATCTTTATGAGGAATTTTCTGATATGATTTTTTAAAAACTCTCAAAATCTTTGTGTATCTTTGCACTGTTCGTTCTTCGCAATCGAACAATTGGTTAATTGGAGCCGTTCATTTGTTCATTTACACTCAAGGCCAGTTGGGTACATAAAAATCAAAGTTGAAACTTTGTAGTTTCTTGAAAATTAAGAAGGCTAATTGAGTCTGACTGTGTTCGTGAATTTACTATAAATCATCGTAGTAAATAAACCTAATTGAAGGTTGTAAGTACTCTCAATTTTGCCTCTATAGTCTTGGATCTTTACTAGTGTTAGGACCGTAGTTTTTCGCCTTTTCGGGTTTTTCATGTGTTCATGTGCGATTGATTATTCATGTGTTAATTAGATAAATTGATTAAGTTGAACATAAAATTGAAAAAATTAATTAGATAGCCTATTCTCCCCTATAGGCACATAATATTCAGACTATAATATTTCAATTATAGTGGATAATATTGTTAGACCATTCACTTTGGATTAACCCCTTTTATTTATTTTTTTTATATTTTTTGATCGGCTAAGAAAATTTGATAATAAAGATGGAGTACAAAATGATGGCTTGGTGAATTGCATCATAGCTCAAAAAGTACATTCTAACTATGTTGGCACCTACAATCAAACCCGATCATGTACATATCAAAACCAAAAAAAAAAAGGGTTGGCGAGGAACCAACCAAGAGGGGGATACAATCCAGATATAATGAAAACCAAAGTAGAGGGCCGGATCTTAGTGGCTTTAATTCCATCCAAAGCAAAGATGAAATCATGGATTGAGTAGTCAGAAATGTTGGCTGAAATCTTGACCCAAGAGGCCGTTCAAACTTTCACAAGCTCCGCAATATCCCTCCATGTTAATTCCTTCTTGTTGAAGACCTCATTTCGGCCCAGCCAAAGGGACCATAAGATAGCCAATGGTTATGCATCCCCAAAAAGAAAAATAAAAAAAATAAAAAATTATTGGACCTAACATCAAACTTAAATTTTTTTGGGACTTAAATTTTAGAAAACATTTAGGAGACCTAGGCTGCATTATGGTGAGCTAACTTACATCTTATAAAATTTTTCCTATAATAATTGGACAAAATATCAAAATCAAAATAGAACAGCCAAAAGCAACCTTCCAATTAACCATCCCATTCAGGAGGGTGGCTGCCGGTAGTGAGGATTGACTCGATCCTCTCTCTCTCTCTCTCTCTCTCTCTCAGTTCATACAAAATTCAACACAGCCTGTCTAAAACTACATTTTTTGTCACCTTATATTTGTATACATCCACATCTACAACAATTATACACATAAAATACGTACTCTTAATCAAGATTTTCCAATCTTGCCATAACAATGGTGGAACAGAATCAGGCTCATCCACTAGCACCACCTAGTACGCATCGTAGAAGCAACGAAGAGTTTGCCATTGTTAAACCCAATAATCTTCATCGACAAAAAACCAGTAAGTGTCTTGTTTACATCCTCATTGGTATTGTCTTGCTAAGCACAACCACACTGGTTTTTGCACTAGCTGTGTTGCGTATCAAATTTCCTCAAGTCAATCTCAGCTCGGTGGCAGTTAAAAATCTCAAGTATGCCACTGTACCGTCATTGGCTTCGATGAATATGACCATGGTGGCTGAGAACAGTGTTGAGAACAACAACTTTGGGGGATTCAAATTCGAGAAGAGCAACGTTGTTGTGTTTTACGAGCATATGTGGCTGTTGGTGGTGCTAAAATTGAGGGAGGTCGTGCCGGAGTTAGGGAGACAAAGAGAGCGATTGTTGGTGTGGAAGTGAGATCGAATGGGTTGTTGAGAAAGAATCAGAATTTTAACAATGATTTGAATTCTGGGTTAGTGAACTTGAGATGGTATGCCAAATTGATGGGTCGACTTCGTGTGTTGAAGATTATTAATAACGGTAGAAGTATTGAAATGAATTGCACCATGAGAATCAATTTGACTACTACAGCAATCCAGGATTTAAGATGCATGTAAATTTGATTGAGAAAATTGTTAAAAAGTTCACTCTAACAATTCTTTAAGGTATTAGGTCCAGTGAATATTTTTTATTGATGAGAGGTTTACCATTTGTAAATAATTTAGCAAGAAGTCTTTTTGGTTGTTTTGAAGAACATTTTATTTCTAAATTTACCCCTTAATTTATCTGTTGACTTTTATTAATTATATGTTCAAATTTTTGTTCTATCTGTTCTGATTTTTTCCCTATCTATGCAAAATTTTTCTTATCCGTTCAAAAATTTTCCCTATCTGTTCGAAAAAAATTTATTATCTATTCAATTTTTCTCCTTTATCTGTTCAAATTCTTGTCATAACTTTTCAATTTTTATCTGTTAAAAATAGTAATTCATTTTTTTTATCTGTTGAAATAGATCTAATCTGATCTATAGTATATTCAACCGATCACAATCATTCATCATCAACAACAACAACAACAACAACAACAACAACAGAGTATCGTTCGTAGTGCACCTGTACTCAGATTTATAGTTTCGATAAAGGTCTTACACCATTGTTTATCACAAGGTGTTCTTCAACTTTACTTCATGGAGTTTCGAATAGATCTGGAACAAATCTAGCTTTAGAGAGAGAAAGTGAGAGTTAGAGAGAGAAAGAAATGGTGTAAGACCAAAAATAATAATTAGCACACATATTCACCAAAATTTCACTTTATCCTTATTTTTCCTTCAGTTGTGATTGGTGGCACTAAATTCAGGGGCACTAATGCCCCGAATTTCTATATCAGGTAAAAAAAAAAAAAAAAAAAACAAACTTACCAAAACAGAAAATTAGTGCCATTAGTGCTCAACAAATTAGTGCCACAAATCATTTTTCTTTTTCCTTTTCTTCTGATGAACCAAACAGAAAAAGAAAAGAAAAAAATTGGATTATACATTGTTTTTTTGACCAAAACCAAACATAGATTGACTATGCCAACATAATCAAACCAAATAGAGATTGACTTTATGCCTCACATTTTGCTTCTCTTTTGTTCTTTCTCTATTCAATTATATACATAGTTTCTAACTTAAGCAACATTCATCTCCTATATATATATATAACATTAATTCAATTACATCACAAATTAACCATAAATCCTTAATATTTATTCTAACTTCAAACTTCTTAACTTAATTTTCATTTAATTATATTTTACAGATCCATATATACATACACTATAAAAAGTACAATCTGAAATGACGGTAAGGAAATGAGACAAAACAATCAAACATTATAATGTGTAAAGGAATCAAACACATTTACAGTATTGAAGTAACGAAAAAGTCAAACTTGTTTACAGTAATGGAGCAAGAAGGAGCGGTACAGCAACCAGCAATCGAGTGAGAGAGAGAAGGACCACGACTCGATATAGTGCAACCCGACGATGTTACCCTCTTGGAGTTGCGACACCGCGACACCGGCACCACGAGGAAGGACCACCAACACCGACATATAGATCAGCTCAAATCTCAACCCACGATGGTCAGATCTCGGATTCGGCAGAGCCTACTGTAGTGGATGCGAGGACGGTGGGGGAGATCGACTGAGATAGAGGGAGTGAGATTGCGGTGAGAGAAACGGTGTGTACGTGTGTGAGTGTGTGTGTATGTGTGTGTGTGTGTGAGAGAGAGAGAGAGAGAGAGAGAGAGAGAGAGACAAATGTGACGAGAGAGAGAGAGACTTGTGTTGTTGACTGTAGACCGTCTATGTGATATATATATACACTAGTTTGGGGTTGATCGCGCATTACACGATCACGGTGCCCGTGATGAATTTTCCAAGTTAATCGTAGAATATGTGGTGTGCTTTAATAATTCAAAACATATATCTGCACACTTGCATTGCATAGGTGGTTTGTTAACCCAACTCTACACAACTCAACAAACAAATTGAAAGATAGATAACGGTCATAAAGTAAAGAAACTCTTCATATGAAAAAAAAAACCCAACTGATAATAGAGACCAACCAAAATACTCTTGTTTATCTTCTTGCCAGAAGCAGTAGGTATGGTCTTAAACTATGCCTATATTTTGATATAAAAATCAAGTAGCATGATAAACACTATAAAATGTAGAACAAGGCTAATAGTTTAAAAAGACAAGTTCAAATAATCAAATGAAAATAGTAGTATTGTAATACAGCGAAATGCACTCACATATTTATATAACATGTGTCCTATAAATTTCTACACACATGCAACTAGACAAGCACTGCACCAACCAAAAGAGTAATTTACTTATTGGCCAACTACACAAACTCTTTTGACAGTTTAGCTTAATGTGCCCATACCATTCATTAAATCATTGCCTATTACCTTTTCTAAAAGCCCAAATGCAAATTCCTATTGGATTTCCTATAGTCCATATCAACCCGTCAATCTTTCCAGAATATATGCAGCCTCAATTTGAAATCAGCATAAATAAATAAAGAAAATGTGCTTTCCTGCTGGTTTCCTATGGCAGATTTGGAAGCAATAAGAAGGCCGAAACATTGTAGTCTTGCATTATCTTTGCTATCTTTTGGACCATTTCGTTGGAAAGAAATGATAGAATTTTTAATGAAAAGGAATTTAAAGTTAATGCTCTGTTGGATAAGGTGAGGCATCTCACGTCACTTTGGGCCTGTGTGTCTCCCTTTTTCAAGGACATACCCCTGAATTTCGATTACTACGGATTGGGCTGCTGTTTGTTATACTTAGGTGGTTTGTTTTATGTTTTAGTTGACGCTTCTTAGGTTTTTGCGTAGATCTCTCAACTTTGTACAAGGGCATCTTGTCCACCCCTTGTTTTCACCTTTTAGTTCGATAATATTGTTTTCTTGCTATTCAAAAAAAAAAAGTGCTTTGTAAGTAAATTTTTAGACATATGACCAAACTTTTTAGTTTCAGTAAGATAATGTATAGGATACAACTGCAAATCAATTCAATCTCCAAATTTGTTTCACTGTTTCCATACTTGTTCATATTATTTACAAATTTTAATACAAGGGTAAACCCAAAATCATCTGTTCTCACTTAAATATAGTAATTTTCAAAACAGAGTAAACCCACGCATTTAAGACCAAGAAAAAAACTCCCTTCTATGTCATTCAACCATTCAATCAAATCTAATTTCTCAAAACAAGAAAACCTATAAATATGCAAACAAAATTCAAGTTTCTTTCTAACAAATTCAAAATTTTATATGATGTTAATCCATATGAATAAATTGAAGATGAGCAGAACATTTTCACATCAATCCCAAGCAAGACATCTAACCCATTAACACCAACACATCCACCATGTATACACTTGGAAGATACAGGTAAAAACTCACAATTAACAACCACATAATTAAATAGAAAAAAAATCAGAATGTCATAGCCTTCAATATATCTGGCAACTACTAGAAATTATTTATAAAACAAAAAATTCATAATTCAAATTGGAATAAGAATGATTTCTCTTTTTAATAATTAAAGGACACGCACAACTAAAAAGAGTGGGAATATATCACCACGACAAGGTTAACATGGTTCTTGAAAAATAGAATTATTAAGACGATTCTCATAAATCTTAAACCACATGTAACTAATCCATTAGGCTTCAATCAGAATTTCTTGTGAAGAAAGACAAGAAAAATAAACTTCTAATATCTTTGATTAGGGAAAAAACCAACAAACAAAAATCTTAAAGGTTATAGTACATTCATCAGTTGACATATATACTTAATGTGAGAATTGAAAATATCCTACGACATCTAGGTTGTACAATACATTCATCAATTGCACCACATGCACACATGAATGGATTTGTTGAATAATAATCTAGTTAACAAACACTTGGACTAAGTTTCCAATGTAAAAAAGAAAAACACTATAAAAAAATCTAATAATAAGCAAAAAATGATACCCTAGCTGCGTAGGTCACATTACCTTAATAAACAGACTAAAGTTTGAGTCTCCCTACCTTACAAAAGAAAATACTATCAAAACATTTTATTAAAAAAGAAAAAAGAAAAAAGAAAAAAATGAAGCAAGAAGAGAATGGAGATAGAGGACAGTACTAAACTCAAGTTGCTATCCAGCTCAATTTTCCCAGGGTCTAGTTTCGAAAGCAAAGAACATGCAGGTCGGGCCTCTACCAAGGAAACACATAGCCACTATAGCACTTGTTTATCTATCCTAATAGATGTACTTATCACAAAATTAAATAAAATTGAATTTCATTAAGGCAGTGTCATCTTACTAAGTGAACAACCTGAACCTCATCATAGGGCACAATCAATGCTAGAAACTATAAAGTTGTGCTAGATACAGTTTAATTTATGAATTCAATTTTACCTTTCATCTGGGCTAACAAAAATTCATAAAAATTTAAATTGAATTTCCTATTTACCATTGCTCCACGAGCATTGAATAATTTATCCTATTTACCAACTAAATGAAAATCAAAATCAAGTTACACAGACAATTTAATCAAATAAAAATATAATAAGTTAACTACAATGGATATAGAAATAATCCCAACCCCAAACCTAATTTTTTCAATCCCTAATTTTTCAATTGAAACCCATGAGGCCATGAAACAAATATTACATTTAAACTGTGAATAGGCAAGAGACGAGATAAAATATAGAAAACAAAAATTAAAAAAAGAACAAGTAAGACAGTAACCAACTAGGCAAAGAATCCATTATTAACTAATAATCTATCAAATTCTACCAACAAATTTCACCCAATATATCTTATAATCAAGTTGTGCGAGATACTGTTTGATTCGTGAAATTACCTATTTATCGAGAAATAGGGCTTTAGGAATTTCAAACCATACCTCTTCAATGAGAACTCTTTTGAACCAATAAGCTACTGGAGAGGATAGAGATCCTCAAGAAGCCTCCGAAAGCAAGAGACGAGAGTGAGAGATGATAACGAGCAAGAGAAATCAGAGAGAGAGAGATTGAGGGAGAGAAACCATAGATTCGGAGCAAGGGGGAGAAAATTTTACCTCTTCAATCCTTGCACAGCCTGCGACTTCGATCTCCATTCGTGGAAGACGACCAGAGAAGAGAGAGAGAGAGGAGTTCTGTTTAGCCAAACCAGAGAGACGTGACTGATGAAAATTGAGAGAATGGCCGGGAAAGTTTCAACCGGTTTAGCAGGTAAATGATATAAACTGTATAAAATATTGAAGGGTGTAGATTAATTTAATCAAATTTAATGGCTGAGAATTAACTTGCATACGGTATGCAAGTTTCAAGCCTTGCACACTACAACAGCTCCCTTGAGTCTTAATATGATATTATAAGTATCTAGAAAAAGTAGTGCATTAGCATTAATAAAGGAATACTCTATGAAAGATCATGATGTCATTAAACATGTAACTCAATAGATGAGAAGATGAAAGTATAGTTAAAGTAAACTACTTTAATATAAGATTAAGATTTAACAACAATTTTCAAAAGGTACAATGTAGATAGCTAAAGTTTTATATTGAATACATTTAAACCAAAAAAGATGGATTCATGGAAGTGACATGACTGCAACTTAAGAAGAAACTACATGACAAAATGAGATAAAGATCATGACAAAAGGAGATAAAGATCCTATAAGCTAGTGGAGTTCAACTGTACAAGCCAAACATAGTTCATACTATATAGCAAAAGGTTGATTGTTTTTTTGTTGTTGCAGTTAGTCTAAGTTTTTTTTTTTTGTTATAGTTAACATGGTGATTTCTCACTTTGCATCTTCTGAAATGACAAGTGGATTATCTGATTTTGCTAGATCTAGTGATGTACTTGATTAAGCTGGAAATAGTTCTTTGCGTGCTTTCTTTGAAGCTGGTGGAGAGATTGTTTTTGAACCTGAGTATTTGGGGTTTGGTGAAGCAATGTCGCATTCTTTATGCAATGCATTGATGTTAAATTTGTACTATGATAGGCCACCAAAATCATATTGACATGCAGACAACTCGAAAATGTGATTTTCTATTGTAGATAGCTTTTTCAGAACTTCCAGAGAAGTTTGTCCATCCTATTGCATTAAGAAAAATGTTGTTGTAATGATTAGTAAATATTATGAAGTTGTAGAAAATGAAGAGTATTTTAGAACTTACATCTGATGTGCTCTTCATCAATTCCTCAACAGTGATTGAAAAAGTTTTTCAGCATGAGAACCAAAAATGGTTGCTGTGATTTTCCCACTTTCATTAGTTAAATCTACTTCAAATCTGCATCTGTTGTTATTGCGGAAGAAAAATTATAGCACGAATAACAAAGAAACATTCAAAGTTATCACTAAGCAAAGGAACAAAGTGTGCTTTCTCAAGTGAACAAACTAATTATCTCTGTTAGAAATTGGGCGCCCATGTGGCATGACCCTTTGAACCTTTTGAACCTGAACCTTTTGAACCTTATCCATGTAAGTTTGAATTTGAATTCAAAACTTATTTGGATAACCATTCAGGATATCTATATCTATCATATCAATAGATATGGATAGATGGATAGATAGATATTGGTGGTTATATATCTAATTATATATTTTAGATAATATATTGATATATCAGATACGTATATCAGATACGTTATGGGTTTTTTTTTTTACCTATAACCTTTTTCCCAGACTCTCTTTCTAACTCTCTCCCATATGAAAACGATCGAGCCTCTGTACTGTGACTTGTGTGGGTGATACTCATTTTGTAGTATCACTCCACTGCTGGGTTCGTGGTTCGGATTCTGGAAGCACGTGATTTACCCACAAGATTTTTCACTTCAGGTTCTGCTAAAAGGTATGATTCTGATATTTTATCCGCTGCATTATAATACTTTGATTTACATTGGTATCAGAGCCAATATGGGTATTTTCGTGCTTATTTTTATACATTAAAATATGTGTATATTTTTATATAAATATATATACATGATATATGCATGAAATTAATGAAGAAGGAAGATGAAGTGTAGGGTTTTTTGCACTTCAACTTTCATTAGATTGAGA
This sequence comes from Camellia japonica, assembly GCA_030407325.1. Taxonomy (NCBI): domain Eukaryota; kingdom Viridiplantae; phylum Streptophyta; class Magnoliopsida; order Ericales; family Theaceae; genus Camellia; species Camellia japonica. Next base: position 68,971,526 of record JAPPVO010000013.1, on the reverse strand, counting down.
GTGTGTGATACACCTCATTTTTATGTTCAGTAAATGTCATTTTTGAGACCATAAATGTATTTATTTTGAAAAATGGAGTCTAGCAGTACCGAAGTTGGACGAAAAAACACCTTGGAAGGCGGAGCGTGGGCCTCATGCGCCACCTGACGCCGTGAGCGGCTTCCACGCGCTGAGACGCACTTCCACGCTGTAACAAGCCCGCGAGGGACCTCGCTACAGTTCGGACTCGATTTTGTTGCGGTTCTAAATCTCGAACCAAAGAGTCCAAATCCGGCAAATCGTTTTGAGAAAAACTGATTTTTTGAAAGAAGTGCCAAACATGGACTGCTTTGCCAGATAACAGAGTCGCCACCTAAATATTTTTAAATGAGAAATTTAGGAAACCCTAACTCAGTGCCAAAGGCCACGTGTCCGTCATCACCAAAGTTGGCTCGGGAACTCGGGTACGATTGGGGAAGGTCACATCGTGAGCACCCCCGCTCGCCCGGTCAAAGACCGGCCTCTACTAACCATGATATCTGTTTTTGAAAACTTTGTGAGTTCTTATTCCGATTATTAGCCTAGGATTACTATGTGATGCTCGCAGCAAACAAGTATAGACTGGGCCGTCTGAATTGGAACAAAACATTTCATGTTTGTTTGTTTGAAAATTGTGTGATGGTGCTACCCGCAGGTAGGCTAAAATGCGGATTTGCCACCCTCGGGTGGGCTTAGAAAACATGATGTTGCCACTATCTAGTGGGCTTAAAACAAACAGTCAATGCATTGTCCCAATTCAATTAACTCAACCTTCACCCACAGGCACTCAAGGCAGTTATATCACATAAGCACATAGCCTCATGGCAAGCATGCTATCATGGCAACACTCACACGCATGCAAGTATGCTAAAGCATAAAACTCACCGAGTACTCCAAGCCAAAACAGAAAACTGATTAGAAATCCATGCATGATCCTAAGAATGCAGAGATGCCTAATGCAACACATGCAAAGATGCAACTATAGCAGGCTCGGCTATTCTAAATGGCATATGAAATGCTACAGCTAACATGTATTCAATTTGGAATTGAAATACAAATGCAGTTTGTATGATGCGCCGAGCCCGGTGCGTGCAAAACAGATGAATGATGCAAACATGCTATCATACTGTATGCTAATTGAAATATGCCCTATCTCTAACCATCGTAAGCGGATAAATAAAAGGGAGAAAGACGTGGGGTTGGAAGACATACATCACACACACGCACACTTATTACATTTGTGCCCTCGCGCAGAGGGTCCGAATAAATAATACAGACCCAATGAAAGAATAATACAGTCCAAATATTACAGATTCTTAATTAATTAACAATTAACTAAGAAAAACAGTAAACTGGCGCGCAGGCCAGGGAGCTGCCTTGCTTCTGATGTATGATGTATGTTGGGCTGCCTCGGGCGGAAATCCACAGGGATGCCCTGATTAGCCTCTGTTTGCAGTTTTTCTCGAAATGCGCGCCAGACTCCGAAAGTTGCTAATCTCTGAATTTTGCTGCAACAGAGAGCAGAAAAAGGGCACAGCAGTGTATTTCACAAATATATGCATGCCTCGATCCTCGTGCCACCAATCACGCATACCAATGCATGATGGCCGAGGAGTCGAATTGCACAACTCAATATAGGGATGAATGCAGATGAATGCTAAAACAACACTTAACTCCATCATGGATAATCCGGAGTGTCGGTGACTGGGGAATTGAGACATGTTCCGGTACGCGGAGTACGAAATGTGCCTCGTTTCCCGTGCAATATGCATGATATGCATGAAATGCAACTAACATACAACCTAGCATGCACGATGCTATGAGAATGAGATGCCTCGAAATGCGTGCCCACTGGCACGCGAACCGAGGTGATGACATAAAGGCACGAAATGCAATGATGGGCTTACACCAACATGAGAAGGCCTCAGCCACACTCATACGGGATGCCGGAATGATAAAAATGAGGTGCCTCGAAGTGCGTGCTCACGGGCACGCAAACTGAGACGATGATGAAATGCAAATTGGATAAAACAGAGGGCCTCGAAATACGTGCCCACGGGCACGCAAACCGAGGCGGAGGCATACGCAATGCCAATCGGATAAAACAGAGTGTCTCGAAATGCGTGCACACGGGCACGCAAACCGAGGTAGAGGCATACGCAATGCCAAGCGGATAAAACAGAGTGCCTCGAAATGCGTGCACACGGGCACGCAAACCGAAGCGGAGATGTGAAGTGCAAATCGGATAAAACCGAAGTGCCTCGAAATGCATGCCCACAGGCACGCAAACCGAGGCGATGACAAAACAAGCATGAAAATGCAAATGGGCTTACGCCAACATGAGAGGGCCTCAACCACACTCACATAGGCTGCCGTGAGGTGAAGTGCCTCGAAATGCGCGCACACGGGCACGCAAACCGAGGCATGACATACAGGCATGAAATGGCATGAAAATGTAGATTGGGCTTACGCCAACATGAGAGGGCCTCAACCGCACTCACATAGGCTGCCGGATAAAAGTGGAGTGCCTCGAAATGCGTACCCGCGGGCGCGCAAACCGAGGCAATGCATACGGAATGCAAAATGACATGGAAATGCAAATTGGGCTTACACTAACATGAATGGCCTCAGCCACACTCACATCAGATGCCGGTGAATGAAAACGGAGTGCCTCGAAGTGCGTGCCCACGGGCACGCAAACCGAGGCAAGGCGGAATGACATGGGAAATGATATGCAAGCATGCAAACCAAATTTCAGCCCCCTAAATGAAGGGGAAGACAGCCCCGGAATGATATGAAATGACAAACGATGCATGCAATCATCCCGAAATGCGAAAATAAGCCCCGAAATGGCCTATAGCCATGCTATACATGCAAAATATGATCATGGCAGCAATAACAGTAGCAAGGCAGTCCCAAATATGGCATTTTTTCAGTAATAAACATGGCCAAAATGCAAGCATAGATATGGCAACAATAGCTCGCAAGATTAATGGCCAAAAGAGCATTATAAAGGGAGATGGTATATAGAAAATGCAAATGGACAAACTTTCTTCTACAACATTAAAGAGGACCTAAAAATAAGCATATATGCAGAAGATGGCAGCCTCTAAATCATAAGACAAACATGCCAGAAATGGAAGGCAAAATGGAGCCGCAAAAGGGTATAACACAAGACATGCAATCTATACATCAAATGACCAAACCTTCTTCATGAAACATGTAAAGGGGGTCAAAATAAGACCAAAATCAGTAGGGGTCGAAGTCCCAAAAACAAACACAAATAGGTCAAAAATTGGATACAAAATATGGCATACTTGATGAAATTGAAGGAACTAGTATATACAATGGCCAAATGAAGTTGAGCTCCTCTACAATGTTGTAGAGGGGCTCAAAATAAGCAAGAAAGCAGTAGGGGTCGGAGCCCCAAAAACCAACACAAATAGGTTAATTTTAGCATGCAAAAATGTGACAATCTTGATGAATATTGAAGGAACTAGTATATACAAATACCAAATGAAGTTGAGCCCTTCTACAATGTTGTAGAGGGGCTCAAAATGAGCACAAAAGCAGTAGGGGTCGGAGCCCCAATTCTCAACCAATTAGAGTATAAAAAAAGATCAAGAAAAAGCCCCAAAAGTTGGTTTTGAATACTTACCCTTGAAGACTTGTCTTTCTTTGCTTCTTGGCTTGGATTTGTGGCTTCTCAACCTCTGAAATTCACTTCCTAGCTGCTGGAATCAAAGTTGGAATGGTGAGGCTAGGTGTTGGTGAAGAAATCAAGCAAGACTTGAAGCTTTTTTGAAGGTTTTGGCTATGGAGAGGAGGGTTTTTGCTTAAGTGTTCTTGAAGACAAATGTTCTAACCTAGGCAAAGGAGCCCTTGGTTCCTTTAAATAGGCAAAACAAGGTGTAAAAGGGGAGGGCAAAGCATCCAAGCTTTCCCTCCCAAAATATCCCCCGGATGGGGGAGATATTTCAAAAAGCATCCGGACAGCTGTAAAGGGCTGGAAAGCAGGAAGCTGGCCGGCCAGGTGGTTTTCTCAAGTGGCCGGCCAGCCACCCCATGGCCGGCCAGCCACTCCCATGGCCGGCCAGCCACCCCAAAAATGAAGTGTTGAATTTCTGGCCGACCACCACTTTTTGGTGTCCTCCCATGTGTGTAGAATAAGGCCCCAAGGTCGGAATCTGGCAACTCTGAAGCAGGAGTCACAACATAGAGCTTGAAGGAGAGGCTCAAAAATGAAATCAACAATTGCTGGCCGACCACCAACTTTTTGTGTCCTCCAAGATGTGTAGAACAAGGATCCAAGGTTGAAATTTGGCAACACTGAAGCAGGAGCCACAACATAGAGCTGGAAGGAGGGGCTCAAAAATGAAACCTGGAATTTCTGGCTGACCAGTAGTTTTTAGGGTCCTCCCATGTCCCCTGATCACAGATATGTAGCTTTGGTTGGAAGAAAATGGGCCTAGGGTGTTCAACATTGGCCCGGAAGTGAGCAAAACGGGCGCCGGAGGAGCGAAACTGGTTATCTGGGATAATTGCTGGCCTCCTACCCTCCAGTGATCTTCCCAATGTTGAAACAGAGGTACCTGCCAAAATTGAACAAAAACTAATGAGAAATGAACGCTCGGGGCCAAAACCGAGCCATTCGGGATCCCGAAAATGGGCTGCGGGTGCCGGAAGTGGTGTTCGGCAGCGAAGTGGGTATCTGCAACTCCAGTGTCCCTCGGAATGACAAAACAGAGGTTCCTGCCAAAAATCAGAGAAAACCGATACAAAATGAATGCTCGGGGCCCAAACCGCGCAATTCGGGGTCCCGAAAACCGGCTATGAGCACCGAAAGTGGCATACGGCCACGAAGTGGGCATCGGGGGCCCCAGTGTGCTCTGTTATGATGAAACAGAGGTACATGCCAAGAACCGGAGAAACCTGATGCGAAATGAAAGCTCGGGGCCCAAATCACGCAGTTGGGGTCCCGAAAACCGGCTGTAGGCACCGGAAGTGGCATACGGCCACGAAGTGGGCATCGGGGGCCCCAGTGTTCCTCAAAATGATAAAACAGAGATACTAGCCAAGAACCGGAGAAATCGGAGATGGTTGGGCGGTCCCGAGCCGAGGCACACGGCCTGACGGCCCCGAAAACCGGGAACCGGGCTCCGAAATGGGCAAAATGGCCTACGGCCACGAAATGTAGCTCACGGCCACCGGGAGATAGTCTACAGGACTACTCCCTTCCCTCAGGAAAGAAAACAGAGAAAACCGAGTCTGGTTCGCAAACCGAGACAAGGCACAGAAGAGAATTCGGAAGTCCGGAGGCAGGGCGCACGGCCGCGACTCTGAGACTTCTGAACGAGCACATATGCAACATCACCGAGCGCTCAATCGGTGACGTCTGAGTCTTAAGGTCGGTCAAAAATGGGGTGTCTACAGTTGCCCCTCTTTGACAGAACTCGGAAGTCATAACAATGACGGGAGTGAATGTCAAAGCCCAGAGACGACCCATTTTTGACAAGGCCGAAGACTTAGACAATCAAACAGGATAAACAGAGATATGTGTGCCCGCAGGCAGAGGGCAAAATGCAAAGCGACATGCACAGAGCCAAATGATTATGCAAATGCAGCAAGCTGTAATGAAGCAAGTATTGACAAATAGATGCAACAGTTTTAAGCAAGAATGCAAAGCAACAACTACATTTCATGCAGTTAGGAATGCGGAGAATCATTCAATTCTCGTCGCGTCTCACACGGAGAAGATACGATACCTGCGCGATTCGTCTGGTCGCACCAGCCTCGAATGAACCGTACATACAATATCGTGCCTGCAAAAGAGAGAAATTCAACAAGAACAATATGCTAACAACATATATTCAATGTGATTCCTGTGATTCCGAAAGTTTGACACACGCGGTGTCGGCGAGTGAATGCATAAAGCAGTGTGATACAGGTAAGGTGCGCAAGATAGCACGATAAAATGCATACACAACGCAAGTAATGTGCACAAAATAGTGCGATGCGCAAAATAGCGCGAGTGAAATGTAATGCACTAACAAGTGCAGGTGGGACGCGCAAGATAGCGCAAATGATACAATGCACAAAATAGTGCGATACGCTAAACAGCGCGATTGATTTGAAATGCACAAGATAGCGCGATGTGATATGCAAAGCACAGGACAGTGCGATTGAGGTGCGCAAAATAGCGCGAATGTAAACTGCACAAAATAGTGCAATTGAGGTGCGCAAGATAGCGCGAATGATACAATGCACAAAATAATGCGATGCGCAAAATAGCGCGAATGAAACTGCACAGAATAGTGCGATGCGCAAATAGCGCGAATGATAAACTGCACAAAATAGTGCGATGCGCAAAATAGCGCGAATGATATAATGCACAAAATAGTGCGATACGCTAAACAGCGCGATTGATAACTGCACAGAATAGTGCGATGCGCAAAATAGCGCGAATGATAAACTGCACAAAATAGCGCGAATGATAAACTGCACAAAATAGTGCGATGCGCTAAATAGCGTGAATGATATAATGCACAAAATAGTGCGATACGCTAAACAGCGCGATTGATTTGAAATGCACTAAACAGCGCGATACGCTAAACAGCGCGAGTGATTTGAAATGCACAAGATAGTGCGATACGCTAAACAGCGCGATTGATATGCGATGCACAAGATAGTGCGAGTGAGATACAAACACAAGATGCACAAGACAGTGCAAGTGAGATACAAAGTGTAAGTGCACAAGATAGTGCGAGCGAGATAAAATGCACAAGAAAGTGCGATAAAATGCATCTTCTATGCAAGTATGGGGGCATCTTCTATGCAAAAGATACGGGCATTTTCTATGCAAGTATGGAAGCACAATTTATGCAATATTGAAAGCAAGCATTTTCTATGCATGAATCATAATGATGCGCGGCACGCATGCAACAGCAGTGTATAAGAAAGTTCACATTCTATGCAATAAAGGATCATCAAATATGTACTCTGGTGCCTCTGATTTGCCTCTTAGAGGGCTTCACAACATACTCAGCTCAAAAGGGACACACCCTGTTCATATCGGCAAGAGATAACATCTGCTGCTGCTTTAATTGCCGTTCTGACTTGAAGCAGGCTTACACTTGAGGTAGAGGCGCACTCATACTTCAGAGAAACGGCGAGGCCTGAGAAGGTGCACCTGGAATGCAGTCTCGAATTTTGCTAAGGTTGAAACATGCTAAGATGCTCCAAATTTTCCTCTTTTCTTTTGCTTTGCAGTCTGGAACCGAAATAGCTTCAAATAGGCCTTTGCTCTACTGTTCACACTTATCGGGGGTGGACCCTGCGGCTTTATGAAAGAACCAATTCTGTTTTGCACAAATGTGGAGAACGGCACGACACTCGGAGCACAAAACGATTTTATTTTTGAAATTGAGAGATGAGTTTCAACCGGGTATTGAGCCTACAACTGAACACAGCAAAACGACTCAACAAGGAAATAAAAGGCACACAACCTAGACACATCGAGTAACACTCGAAACGACCCAAAACAAAATCGAGATAAAACAAAAAGACACGACACTCAGACGTGCACAGGGAGCCTATTTCACCGGGTAGTGTTTCCCACCCTTTCTCATTTGTGGTTCTAACATCACTCGGCCCTCAAGCTCTGTTTTTCTGAAAAAGCCCTTTTCTCACTTTTTCTCTCATCGCACATCTCTCTATTCTTCAATCTCTCATTTTTCAATCCCTCCCCTAGGTGTTTGATGGATAAACAGCAAGTTGAAGGCTCTCGCCCCTAGCACTCAGCTAGATTCTTCTTCTTCTGCACACAGCTAGTGAATTCCTCCCACAGAGGGGTTGCGCTACAACTGGGTGTGTAGCAAATCTGTAGCTGACATCGATTGATGATGCTCACTGGGGAGTTTGGACGTAATAAGATCTGTCCAGATAATGGAGTGGAATATCTTGCCTCATTCCAGTTCGTGCTTCGCACTTGGCTCGACCTTTTTGCTTGGAGGATGAGAGAGCTTTCAGCCCTTTTTGCGTTAGCTTCAGCGGTCCCCTTTTGGCAGGTAGAGTGCCCTTCTTGGCAAGTATTTGAAAGGGGAAAAGACAGAACACCTGACTCAACTGTGCCCCTAGTTCATCATTTTGACCATTTTTTTTTTTTGGTTTTTTACTAAAACAATTTTGACCAATGTGAGATTAGATCAACATGCTTGTTCGATTTTTGATTTGAAATCATGCAAGTCAGGCTATGAGCACTGAAAATTTTCCTTTTTTGGGTCCAAGAAATGGTCCAGTTTTGGAAAATGAAATAATTTTCGAGAAAATTAGTCAACCTCAGTAAAAATTCTCAAAAACTATTTTTGCAAACGGCCATTGCTCAACGAGCACGGAACCTACTCCTGAGATGCACAACCTCGGATCCAAAGAAAACTGCCCTGTGCTTGAAGAGAGCTGCATGGCAACGGAAAGTTGCCCCTTGTTTGAACAGCACCGCGGCGCATTGAATGGCAACGGAAAGTTGCCCCTTGTTTGAATGGCACCGGCGCGTTGAATGGCAACGAAAGTTGCCCCTTGTTTGAATGGCACTGAGCGCATTTGCAGTCAGTCCTCAGAGCGACGAACACAAACAGACTCTCGGATACAGAGAAGGCAGAGATGATCAAAACCATTACATGGACACAATCAAATTTGAATTGTTTTACGGCTGACTTCAGAATGAAGTTGCCTACGTATCCCAAAGATGGGAATCAAGCCTTACGTAGTTCGGGGTTAAGGTACACTCGGGTATTAACCTCTCCTTTTTAGGCTCTAACTTTTGCCAAGGCGCCCGATGCGGGTTTTCGACCTTGCGAGCTTCTTTTTCTTTTCTTTTCAATTCTTTTCATTTCTTTTCATTCCTTTTTCTTCTTCTTTTTTGCATTTTTCTTTTCTTTCTTCTCTTTTTTTTTTGTATCTTTGCATTTTTTTTCTTTTTTCTTTGCTCTAACTTTTGCCTGGGTCGCCCTTCCGGGTTTTCAGCCCAGCGAGCCTCTCAAAGGGTAAAAAAATGTAACCAGTCCATGCCAAATGGTTCTGAGATTGAAGCCCTCTATATCCAGGAGAGTGGCTGTTGTATTGACTTGCAGAAAGATCCACCTTTGGCTCTTCGAGCACATTGGATATTTTTTTGCCCCTAGTTCGAGGGGTGCTTTTGCTCTAGCCTTGCAAGCTTCTTTTGACGAGGTCTGACCTTCTTGATCTGACTTTGGTGCCTCTTGTTCGAGGGCTGCTTCAAATCTGGCCACACAGGCCTTACATCGTGGTCGACCGTTGAACATTCTGAATGCCAGTTCAAGGTTTGAAAGCCAAGGGGGGTCGAGTCTCGAGGCTGAGAGCGATCCTAAGCTGCACAATCTCAAGAGCGATTCCACACATGTCTTCGCAGGACCGTGCAAAACATTTTTTGAAAGTTTTTAAGAAAGCGACAAATTGCTCGCGCTGAAGACAGTGTAGGATCAATCTGGATCAAAGCCAGGGTCCTTCTCAGTACTCACACTAACAAGCATGATTTCATTCATTAAGGGCTTAGCACGCCTCTCTTTCTCTCAATTTGATCAAAGTTTTGCAAATCCCGAGGAATTCCTCCCTCTTTGTTTTCACCGCAGTGTTCAAAAAGTTTTGAAAAACTTAGGTCATACAATGACTTCAAGGCACAAGAGAGCAGGTGGAATGCACTGCCATTTCATTCAAATCCCGGTACAACTAGCACACGGCAGAAACAAATGCGAGAGTATGGAAATCACTGCTGTTTCATTCAAAAGTCTGTTGGCACAACTGGCTCCCTGGCAGAAACAGACTCAAAACAAAACAAAAAGACAAACACAAAAAAAAATGGTGATGCCCGAGGTAACACCCCCCGGAATCACCCGACTCCTATACAACAGGACTGACTCGATGCAACAAGACAGACCCAAAACAAAAGAGACTGACTCAAAACATAACAACAAGACTGACTCAAAACAAAACAACAAAACTGACCCAATACCCAAGTCAGAAAACACAAAAACTGGTATTTGCGCATTGCTCAGAACAGTGCATGCCATCCACCATATTTGGAGTAAACTGAGCGCTGCCCGCAGGTGGTTCATCCCTCGATCACATCACATTATCCCCCACAAGTTCACTAATCAAGTGCCGATAGACTTTGCAGAGCTTGGCGGGAGGACAACCCCGTTGTCAAACAGATCCTGTACTTCATGACGAAGACGGAAGCAGTCGTCGGTAGTATGGCCAGTTTGCTGATGGTACGCGCAGTACTGGGTAGCATCATGTGTAGCCAGAAGAGGGTTCGGGAGAGGTCGAGGCTCAAGGGGTTCGAGATGGCCTTGTCCACAAGGATTTGAAAAGCTTTGGACAAAGGCATATAGAGGGCATGGAAGACCCTCCGACCTCGAGGTTGGTACTTCTGGGTTTGTGGATTTTTGCTGGACGCACCAGCAAAGGATTGGCAGGTGCTGGCCTGGTTTGCCGATCTCTTCTGAGTGGAGGGTTAGAGCTAACAGGATTGCCTCTGGTATAACGGCCCTTCTCCCGGTTTTCCTCTTTGGTTCAAACTGCCCCCAACTTGAGTAGCGAAAGTGTCATCCACAGTTTTTGCAACAACTGTGAGGACTTGCTCTTTGTCCAGTCCCTCGGCTTTCAAAGCCTCAATAGCCAACAGAAGATGTTCATGGGGGTCCATGCCCGCCCCTATTTTGTTCTTTCCACTCGCCTCCACTTTGCCAAGGGATTGGCCTTCCTCGATGTAGCCCGTCCAAGACTGGGGAGCCTTTTGACATAAATTCCCAGTATGTGGTGTGGTCGATGATGGAGCCAATGTCCCAGAGGCCAGATCGGTCACAGTTCTTTGAAGATCTTTATCATCCCATCAGCTCGGAAGTAGTGGGTTCATGGGTTTGAGATGATTGGGGTTCAGGTGCACCCATCATGCATAAGTCCATGCTTTCTGGGATAAACACCTCAGGCTTGGGTAGATGGGCCGGGGTGATGTATATGCTGGGGTCATAGGTGGATGGCAGTGTATGGATGAGATTGAGGTAGTGGGAAATGTTTGGTCATTGGGGCCTGAAGGTGGAGCTATCGTCCGGTTGTCGATGAGATTTTGGACCTCATGACGAAGGCGGTAGCAACGGTCGGTGCCATGACCGCGCTGCTGATGGTACATACAGTACTTGGAAGGGTTATGTCTGGCTGGGAGTGGGTTGGAAGAGGTTGAGGATCGAGGGGTTTGAGATGCCCTCTTTCCATCAGGAGTTTTAGTGCGCTAGTCAGGCTCATATGGAGAGGGGTGAAAGTTCTGCCTTGAGCTCGGGCTGGGTCGGCTGTTTGTAGGCTTGGATTGGCAAAAGGGTTGGCTGTGGCGACTGTATTGATTTCAATGGGTTCGGAAATAGTGCTACTTCCGGCATTGGTACTCCTTGAAATCACCTTCCTTGTCGGTTCACTTGTTCTGGGAATGATCCCACTGTTGAACGCATTCTCGACCTGGACCCCCAGTTCATGCAAACTTTTGAAAGTGAATAGCGGAGCCACTATCAATTTCTGCAACATATCATGCTCGAGGTTTCGCACCATCATCTGCACTTGATCCCTCTCAGAAGGGCGGCGATCTGTCATATCTGTGCTGCCTTTGCTCTCCACCTCGCAACAAATTTCACAAAAGGCTCTTTTGGGTTTTGGCGGGTTGCTTCAAGCTCTTGGATGGTCATTTCAACTTGGGTATTGTAAGAATACTGATCGACAAAGGCCTCAGCCAGTTCTTCCCAGTTTTGCTTCACTGTATCCTCCAATTTGGCATACCAACTGGCTGCTACACCCGACAGGGTTCTTCCATATAGAGAGAGTTTCTGTGGCTTAGTCAGACCCATCGGCTTTAGGACATCCAAGAAAAGTCGGATATGTACCATTGGATCCCCAGACCCGTCGAAACGGTCAATATGTGGCATTTTGAATCTGTCTGGGAGCCGGATGGCAGACTCAGTGTGCCCATCCTCAATGTCGGGAATGGAGTTAAGGCCCTGTGCCTTTTTGAATTGCTTCTCAAGGTTCGCAATTTTCACTGCGGTCAAATCGAGGTCATTAGCATCAAGGGGATAACGCCTCTCATTAGGCTGCACCATGGGTCTGAAAACTTGGGCTTGAGCTAACCCTTCTCGAGGACTCGGACACAGCAAATCTTCAACTGGCGGAAGTGGGTCAAAGTTCGGCTGGGGTCCCAAAGCTGGATGTGAGGCAGATGCCCCAGATGGGCGCTGCGTTTCAATACTGGTCTCAGCCTGCATGGCAGTTCCCTGATTCAACGCTGCTATTACGGCTACAAATTCTTCCGAACCCTGTGCCATCACGGGCTGCTGATTCTGAACAAGGGTGATGTGACTGGTGACTGACGGATCAGATGAGCCAATGAGCCCTGTATGGCCCTTCTTTGCCTTGCCTCAGCGAAAGAACACTGGTTGCCCTTGAATTGAATTTCTGACCTAACAAAGTCTATCAGCACTAGTCCAATGTACCCGGGGGATATCGGAGCCTTCTGAAGCTATGGTTCCAGGACTACCTAGCAAAAGAGAAAACGGACAGCATCTCAGCCTGATTTCACATAACAGAATGCAAAGCTGAATGAGTGTGCCCTCTACTGAATTCTGCCCAAATCTCTGCCTCAAAACTGAATCTGATACCCGCAGATAACTGATTCCCAAATACTGAATTGGTGCCCGCAGGCCTGATGCCCAAACTTATAGACTGATACATGCATTCCCTGTAGAGGCACACTCTAACAAGCACATAACAGATAAGTGAGAGCCAAAACACCCCTATGTTGGGGTAGGGTTTCCCTGTCCTATTTTGTCAGGAGCTAGGGTTTCACTACGCACGCAGCGGTTTCAAACAACCTATAAACGGGTAAGCAACCTGTCCTAGTTTGGAATGGTCACTATGGATCCGATATGCACTAGGTCGAATGGTCAAAAGGGTGCCCCGGTAAAACCGGGGTTTGTGTTCCCATGCTGTCAGAGCCCAGAGCCGATCAGCCTTACGGACATGACTTGACAAGACAAGCCTCCGGCAAATCGTTCGGGAATGGCATATGGCAAACACGGTGTCCTAGGCGCACCAATGCAAATGCAATGCAAAGAAACACACAAGTGTAGTCAAAAACAGATATCATGAGTTCGAGTCAAGTTCTCTAAATCCCCAGCAGAGTCGCCAGAAACTGTAACAAGCCCCGCGAGGGACCTCGCTACAGTTCGGACTCGATTTTGTTGCGGTTCTAAATCTCGAACCAAAGAGTCCAAATCCGGCAAATCGTTTTGAGAAAAACTGATTTTTTGAAAGAAGTGCCAAACATGGACTGCTTTGCCAGATAACAGAGTCGCCACCTAAATATTTTTAAATGGGAAATTTAGGAAACCCTGACTCGGTGCCAAAGGCCACGTGTCCGTCATCACCAAAGTTGGCTCGGGAACGGGTACGATTGGGGAAGGTCACATCGTGAGCACCCCCGCTCGCCCGGTCAAAGACCGGCCTCTACTAACCATGATATCTGTTTTTGAAAACTTTGTGAGTTCTTATTCCGATTATTAGCCTAGGATTACTATGTGATGCTCGCAGCAAACAAGTATAGACTGGGCCGTCTGAATTGGAACAAAACATTTCATGTTTGTTTGTTTGAAAATTGTGTGATGGTGCTACCCGCAGGTAGGCTAAAATGCGGATTTGCCACCCTCGGGTGGGCTTAGAAAACATGATGTTGCCACTATCTAGTGGGCTTAAAACAAACAGTCAATGCAATTGTCCCAATTCAATAACTCAACCTCACCCACAGGCATTCAAGGCAGTTATATCACATAAGCACATAGCCTCATGGCAAGCATGCTATCATGGCAACACTCACACGCATGCAAGGATGCTAAAGCATAAAACTCACCGAGTACTCCAAGCCAAAACAAAACTGATTAGAAATCATGCATGATCCTAAATACAGAATGCCTAATGCAACACATGCAAAATGCAACTATAGCAGGCTCGGCTATTCTAAACATGGCATATGAAATGCTACAGCTAACATGTATTCAATTTGGAATTGAAATACAAATGCAGTTTGTATGATGCGCCGAGCCCGGTGCGTGCAAAACAGATGAATGATGCAAACATGCTATCATACTGTATGCTAATTGAAATATGCCCTATATCTAACCATCGTAAGCGGATAAATAAAAGGGAGAAGAAAGACGTGGGGTTGGAAGACATACATCACACACACGCACACTTATTACATTTGTGCCCTCGCGCAGAGGGTCCGAATAAATAATACAGTCCCAATGAAAGAATAATACAGTCCAAATATTACAGATTCTTAATTAATTAACAATTAACTAAGAAAAACAGTAAAACTGGCATGCAAGCCAGGGAGCTGCCTTGCTTCTGATGTATGATGTATGTTGGGCTGCCTGCGGGCGGAAATCCACCGGGATGCCCTGATTAGCCTCTGTTTGCAGTTTTTCTCGAAATGCGCGCCAGACTCCGAAAGTTGCTAATCTCTGAATTTTGCTGCAACAGAGAGCAGGAAAAGGGCACAGCAGTGTATTTCACAAATATATGCATGCCTCGATCCTCGTGCCACCAATCACGCATACCGATGCATGATGGCCGAGGAGTCGAATTGCACAACTCAATATAGGGATGAATGCAGATGAATGCTAAAACAACACTTAACTCCATCATGGATAATCCGGAGTATCGGTGACTGGGGAATTGAGACATGTTCCGGTACGCGGAGTACGAAATGTGCCTCGTTTCCCGTGCAATATGCATGATATGCATGAAATGCAACTAACATACAACCTAGCATGCACGATGCTATGAGAATGAGATGCCTCGAAATGCGTGCCCACTGGCACGCGAACCGAGGTGATGACATAAAGGCACGAAATGCAATGATGGGCTTACACCAACATGAGAAGGCCTCAGCCACACTCATACGGGATGCCGGAATGATAAAAATGAGGTGCCTCGAAGTGCGTGCTCACGGGCACGCAAACTGAGACGATGATGAAATGCAAATTGGATAAAACAGAGGGCCTCGAAATACGTGCCCACGGGCACGCAAACCGAGGCAGAGGCATACGCAATGCAAACCGGATAAAACAGAATGTCTCGAAATGCGTGCACACGGGCACGCAAACCGAGGCGGAGGCATACGCAATGCCAATCGGATAAAACAGAGTGTCTCGAAATGCGTGCACACGGGCACGCAAACCGAGGTAGAGGCATACGCAATGCCAAGCGGATAAAACAGAGTGCCTCGAAATGCGTGCACACGGGCACGCAAACCGAGGCGGAGATGTGAAGTGCAAATCGGATAAAACCGAAGTGCCTCGAGATGCATGCCCACAGGCACGCAAACCGAGGCGATGACAAAACAAAGCATGAAATGCAAATTGGGCTTACGCCAACATGAGAGGGCCTCAACCACACTCACATAGGCTGCCGTGAGGTGAAGTGCCTCGAAATGCGCGCACACGGGCACGCAAACCGAGGCAGTGACATACAGGCATGAAATGGCATGAAAATGTAGATTGGGCTTACGCCAACATGAGAGGGCCTCAACCGCACTCACATAGGCTGCCGGATAAAAGTGGAGTGCCTCGAAATGCGTACCGCGGGCGCGCAAACCGAGGCAATGCATACGGAATGCAAATGACATGGAAAATGCAAATTGGGCTTACACTAACATGAATGGACCTCAGCCACACTCACTTCAGATGCCGGTGAATGAAAACGGAGTGCCTCGAAGTGCGTGCCCACGGGCACGCAAACCGAGGCAAGGCGGAATGACATGGGAAATGATATGCAAGCATGCAAACCAAATTTCAGCCCCCTAAATGAAGGGGAAGACAGCCCCGGAATGATATGAAATGACAAACGATGCATGTAATCATCCCGAAATGCGAAAATAAGCCCCGAAATGGCCTATAGCCATGCTATACATGCAAAATATGATCATGGCAGCAATAACAGTAGCAAGGCAGTCCCAAATATGGCATTTTTTCAGTAATAAACATGGCTAAAATGCAAGCATAGATATGGCAACAGTAGCTCGCAAGATTAATGGCCAAAAGAGCATTATAAAGGGAGATGGTATATAGAAAATGCAAATGGACAAACTTTCTTCTACAACATTAAAGAGGACCTAAAAATAAGCATATATGCAGAAGATGGAAGCCTCTAAATCATAAGACAAACATGCCAGAAATGGAAGGCAAAATGGAGCCGCAAAAGGGTATAACACAAGACATGCAATCTATACATCAAATGACCAAACCTTCTTCATGAAACATGTAAAGGGGGTCAAAATAAGACCAAAATCAGTAGGGGTCGAAGTCCCAAAAACAAACACAAATAGGTCAAAAATTGGATACAAAATATGGCATACTTGATGAAATTGAAGGAACTAGTATATACAATGGCCAAATAAAGTTGAGCTCCTCTACAATGTTGTAGAGGGGCTCAAAACAAGCAAGAAAGCAGTAGGGGTCGAAGCCCCAAAAACCAACACAAATAGGTTAATTTTAGCATGCAAAAATGTGACGATCTTGATGAATATTGAAGGAACTAGTATATACAAATACCAAATGAAGTTGAGCCCTTCTACAATGTTGTAGAGGGGCTCAAAATGAGCACAAAAGCAGTAGGGGTCGGAGCCCCAATTCTCAACCAATTAGAGTATAAAAAAAGATCAAGAAAAAGCCCCAAAAGTTGGTTTTGAATACTTACCCTTGAAGACTTGTCTTTCTTTGCTTCTTGGCTTGGATTTGTGGCTTCTCAACCTCTGAAATTCACTTCCTAGCTGCTGGAATCAAAGTTGGAATGGTGAGGCTAGGTGTTGGTGAAGAAATCAAGCAAGACTTGAAGCTTTTTTGAAGGTTTTGGCTATGGAGAGGAGGGTTTTTGCTTAAGTGTTCTTGAAGACAAATGTTCTAACCTAGGCAAAGGAGCCCTTGGTTCCTTTAAATAGGCAAAACAAGGTGTAAAAGGGAGGGCAAAGCATCCAAGCTTTCCCTCCCAAAATATCCCCCGGATGGGGGAGATATTTCAAAAAGCATCCGGACAGCTGTAAAGGGCTGGAAAGCAGGAAGCAGGCCGGCCAGGTGGTTTTGCTTCAAGTGGCCGGCCAGCCACCTCTCATGGCCGGCCAGCCACCTCCCATGGCCGGCCAGCCACCCCAAAAAATGAAGTGTTGAATTTCTGGCCGACCACCACTTTTTGGTGTCCTCCCATGTGTGTAGAATAAGGCCCCAAGGTCGGAATCTGGCAACTCTGAAGCAGGAGTCACAACATAGAGCTTGAAGGAGAGGCTCAAAAATGAAATCAACAATTGCTGGCCGACCACCAACTTTTTGTGTCCTCCAAGATGTGTAGAACAAGGATCCAAGGTTGAAATTTGGCAACACTGAAGCAGGAGCCACAACATAGAGCTGGAAGGAGGGGCTCAAAAATGAAACCTGGAATTTCTGGCTGACCAGTAGTTTTTAGGGTCCTCCCATGTCCCCTGATCACAGATATGTAGCTTTGGTTGGAAGAAAATGGGCCTAGGGTGTTCAACATTGGCCCGGAAGTGAGCAAAACGGGCGCCGGAGGAGCGAAACTGGTTATCTGGGATAATTGCTGGCCTCCTACCCTCCAGTGATCTTCCCAATGTTAAAACAGAGGTACCTGCCAAAATTGAACAAAAACTAATGAGAAATGAACGCTCGGGGCCAAAACCGAGCCATTCGGGATCCCGAAAATGGGCTGCGGGTGCCGGAAGTGGTGTTCGGCAGCGAAGTGGGTATCTGCAACTCCAGTGTCCCTCGGAATGACAAAACAGAGGTTCCTGCCAAAAATCAGAGAAAACCGATACAAAATGAATGCTCGGGGCCCGAACCGCGCAATTCGGGGTCCCGAAAACCGGCTATGAGCACCGAAAGTGGCATACGGCCACGAAGTGGGCATCGGGGGCCCCAGTGTGCTCTGTTATGATGAAACAGAGGTACATGCCAAGAACCGGAGAAACCTGATGCGAAATGAAAGCTCGGGGCCCAAATCACGCAGTTGGGAGTCCCGAAAACCGGCTGTAGGCACCGGAAGTGGCATACGGCCACGAAGTGGGCATCGGGGGCCCCAGTGTTCCTCAAAATGATAAAACAGAGATACTAGCCAAGAACCGGAGAAATCGGAGATGGTTGGGCGGTCCCGAGCCGAGGCACACGGCCTGACGGCCCCGAAAACCGGGAACCGGGCTCCGAAATGGGCAAAATGGCCTACGGCCACGAAATGTAGCTCACGGCCACCGGGAGATAGTCTACAGGACTACTCCCTTCTCTCAGGAAAGAAAACAGAGAAAACCGAGTCTGGTTCGCAAACCGAGACAAGGCACAGAAGAGAATTCGGAAGTCCGGAGGCAGGGCACACGGCCGCGACTCTGAGACTTCTGAACGAGCACAGTATGCAACATCACCGAGCGCTCAATCGGTGACGTCTGAGTCTTAAGGTCGGTCAAAAATGGGGTGTCTACACACGCGCCCTTACGCGCTGCCACGCGAGCGCTGTTCGCGTTTTTCACGCGCGCGCCATCGGCGCTCACGCGCTGAGCCGCGTGCTGCACCGTGCGCTGAGCCGCTCGCTACGCCGCCTCGAAGCCACGCGTTGAGCCGTGCCGTTTTTCCTCCGCGGCTTGGCTGGCTTGGCTACTTGTACTAAGGCGCTGTTTGTTTTGTTTTAAATTTTGAATCGCGTTAAATAGTCATAATTAATTCGTTATAGCTTTTTTTTAAGCGTGGTTGGTACCGTTAGACTCAGAATTAAATTTTCTATATTCTGTAAAATTTTCAAAATTTTATGAAAATAAAAAATATTTTTCCTGAAATAATAATTCATTATTTCTGCCTTAAAATGCATCTGGTGTTGCATGATTATGTTTCTGGGGCTGAATTTTTTATTGTAGACTACTGTTATAGTTTACTATTTACTAGTATGGTTATTGCATTTTACCAGATTCTGGAATATTTATTTATAATTTTATGTGTGTTTATTAGTTATTTAAAATTTCAGAAAATTCCAGAAATTTTCAGAAGTGATATACTTTCTGTTATGGCATAATTTGAATATTAAATACAGCATATTGTTATTTTTTTCCTAGAGTTTCTAATATGTTGTAATTAGAATAGCATGATTAATTGTTATTTGTTTAAATTCCATTATTAATTGTGACATAGCATGAGTTGGTTGTGAATCTACATTATGATGCTATTGTATGGAATTAGAATTTTTTATCATGCTTTTAAACATGCCATAGTCAGTGAAGGTTATTCGGTTGAGAGAAATCTTTGTAGATTAACTCCCGAAAACTAATATTTTGTGCATAAATTAAATTAAATTTTGGATAATTGTCACCTGTGGCGCAAGAGATGATTACGAGCATAGCGGATTTTCGATCTTGCGACTTGTGTAATATTGTCACTATTTAATTTAGACTTTTGTGGCAAAATTATATTATGCTAATCAAATTAATCCCAATGCGAATTTCTCTTTAAATTGACTTAGCTTATGGAAGTTAATTGGTTGACCTAGACTTAGTAGAGATGTTCAAATGTGAACAATGTAATCCCATTCTTTAGATGAGCAAAAGTCTTGGAGACTTTAGGTCAGACCGTAATTGAGCCAAAGTAAGGAAACATGACTCAAAGTCGCTGTGGTTTTGTTGCCTTGTTTGGCACAATAAAAACTAATGTGTGCGCTATGGTTAGCGGCACGCTATGTAGTTTTGGTTGGCGAGTTTTGGAGTTATGAAATTAGTAAGCCCTCAATAGATCTCTATATGATCTTCACTATTGAGCTGCGTGGATTGACTTTGTAATTTGATTTGTAATGATGTTGCATCATTGGATGAAGTAACATTCAAGAGTCACGTCATCCAAGAAATGCGAGCTTTAATGAGTTAGTCATTAAGTGTAAGACGAGTAGCCAGTATGAGTAGTGTTTTGCTCTTTATCCAACTATTGGGAGTGGATGGAGCAAAATTTCACGCATTATAATAGTGTGCATTAAAGTATCACTTGAAGTTAAAAGATTAGCGCTTAGTAGCAGCAAAATCTATTAAACACTAAGTGAAAAGATTAGCGCCAAGTGGCTGCAAAATCTATTAGCATTGCCAACTTGTCTAAGTCTGGACACTTACTGTTTCCACACTTGAGTGTGAGACATGTTGAGGTGCTTCTTTGTATGATTCCTTAGCTAGGCTAACGTTTTTTTTAATAACGTTTACCACTAAGCGCAAACGTTACAGCATAGTAATGAAAAAGGTCAGGCCGACAAGGTTGTTATGACTCTAAGAATTTGACGCATCGCTTGTGAGAGCATTGTGTTGAATTAGACTCTTTAACCTAATTCGCGCTTAAGTTACTTCAGGAGCTGTCATAGATTGATAGCTTATTCTCTCCTTCTTGTGGATAGTAGAATTAATTACAAGTAACTATGAAGCGAGAAATAGAAATGGCAAAAAGAGTATCGTTATCTTTTAACTAGATGCAGTAAAGTGTATGGAGAATAAAATTGACTTGAAGGTGGAGGGGATTAGCACTTACTAGTTAAATTTGCGACTTAGGCGCACTTGATATCTCCATGACATCCTTTTATGATCTAGTGAATATGAATTAGTCGTGAGTCATTACCTAGTTGGGCCTAAACCTTTAAAACTTGTCTTCGAGAACTCACACTTAAGATGATTGGAATTAGTTTATGACATTGGTCATGAACCGGTGGCTTATTATACTTAATCACATTAATGAGATGATGACACGATCGTTTGAGTAGGCCTTCTCAAGCCCACTCGCTTGTGACATCCTGCTCTCATGTGAATGTGTAACTTTGTTCGCAATGGGTGCGCACAAGTAAGTAGGAAAGCCGTAGAAGGTTATTTGTTTTGGCGCATTTAGTCCACTATGATATTTGTGACTAGATATGTGTAAGGGTATGATAGCTAAGCCTCAATCTCGACACATTTATAGATTACGATACGCATCTGAGTCAAGACTATTTGATCTCCCATAAGTCAAAAGTTTTGAGATGATTTTTGACATTGCACATATGAGGTCAAGATCAATTAGATAAGAGCTTTTGTGCTTTTAGTTTTGACCAAGGTGGCGAGTATCTATTTGAGTTATTTTAGAAAACTCTGTGAAGAGAAATGGATGCTTAGAAAATTAATTATTCTTAGTACTCAACAACACAATGGTGTAGTAGAGATAATGAATTAAATATTGTTAATGTTAGATGGATAATGGCGTAAAATGTTTCCCAATTGGGAATTGCACTAGTTTGTTGCCTATATCCCTAACTAAGTGCCCTCCATATCAGATTTTACACTCCATTTGAGTAATGGGTTAGCGGAGAGCCATCTATGGGTGATCTGTAACCGTTAAGCAGCTTATCTTTATTTTACTTCTCATAAGGTTGCGAAGTTAAGACCTAGGGTTCTATAGCGCATTATTGTATGCTGTCTTATAAACACATAGGGTCGTGTGGCGCATTATTGTATGCGGTCATGTAAACCCTCCGGGTCATGTGCATATAGGTAAGCAGCTTTACGGTAGTGTAACTAAGTCACATAAAGTTTTCTTAGTAAAGGTGACGTGAATAGAGTTTTGGAACTCTATAAGATAGAGAATTCTAATCATAGCGCTTTATGTAGCCTAGTTGAGAATGGAGAGAAATTTCCAATATTCTAGGGACAGTGGGAGCGATGTGCCTACTAGTGGATTACTCCATTAGAGAAGAATACTCTCTACATTCTTTGTTGCGTCGTAGCAAATGTGAAAATTTTCCATGTCATCACTAGGTGATTGAGAGGGAAGCATTCATGATTGCTCCGCAAGATGATAAAGAGCCTAGGAAAATGCCAAAGGCCCTAGTCCCCTGTTTTTAGAAAGTGGATCAATGTTGCGCAGTTGAAGACAAAGTCTTTGAGGATTAACCATTTCTATAATTTGGTTGACTTTCCATTATGACGCGAAACTGTTCTAAAGTTATGCGTAATTTGGATAGTCATTATTGAGGCATAAGGCTCGCTAGATACCGAAAAGTCGCACCATTAAGGAAAGTGTAGACCATGAGAAGACTTCCTCCTGGGGAGTGAGGTTATTTTGACTTAGGCTATGATTGACATAAGTTCGGAACATTGATTTGTGAACATTGTGACCCAACTTTCTCGTTAGAGAATTGGATAAGTAGATCCGTAGGGATTTACCTTCTGCTTTTATGGTGAAAAGTTAGGAGCGCAAAAAGGTTGCTAGTTCCAATAAATCTTTTACAGCCTAAAACAGTTATCCAAATAGTGGTTCTTAGATTTCATCAAGCCATGATAGGCTAACGATGATCAATGAAGACCACTGAGGCATGATCAATGGTCCAAAAGAAGTTTTTCCTTACTTAGTCATTATGAGCCATGAATTTATAGGGTTGTTGCCACCTAGGGTGGGCAGTCCTCTGTTTTAGATATGATGGACATGGGTGATCTAATTTATATGCTCGGATGTACAATCCTTAGGGATTGTTTTGGGAGAATTCCTGGTTTGTCTTTGATGACTCACATAAGGAATATCCTAGAATGATTCTAGATGCAAAATTGCAAACCCATTAACTTACCTATCGGTAAAAGTCAGAGCCTTAGCTATTGAGTGAATCCTCAGATTGTCTTTGGGAGAAACAGATGACCTATATTCCTTGATCTTTTCTTTGTTGTGGGAGCCTAAAGTACGCTATGTGGGCGTATTCAGCATGATAAGTGTTATCTTTGGTAAATGGTCAACTGAGTAGTTTAGACATTAACCTTGCTCATTAGACTGTGGACTGTGGACAGAATGCTTTACTAGTAGTATATAAATTTGCCCCTTGTAAGATTCAATGCGCTAGTTGGGCGCATCCAGAATGAACGCAAATTGGTCACCAAAATATCTTTAGAGAGGTTATTGCGCAAGAGGTAGTGATCTTGAATCACTTCATGTGAGGCGCACATGGTGGATTTCGTTGTATATACTTATCGCAAGAGGTGTTGATAAGGCTTATGTTTGGAATCCAGAATTGCGCAAGCTGTGGTCATGTTGCGCATATGGTGGATTCCGTTGTATTTACTTATCGTAAGATGTGCTGATAAGGCTTATGTTTGGAATCTAGAATTGTTAAGTTGTGGTCATATTTTTTTTTTAGATCGATCACTTATTTGTTGTGAGATGATGGGATATTGACACCATTATGGTTTGTGTCATAATGATTAGCAGATGATGATGTCAGCAGGCAAGATTGGCTCACTCACATGAGCAATCACCCTTGGCGCTTGGGAATGAGTAAGGATGAGACTAGTGGTTTATTTTTATTTGGAGCCAAGAGAGGCTTAAATAATCCACTATGTATATCGCCTTGGTTACAACCAAGATGAGGTCGTGTTAAGGACCAAACATGGATGTTAGTACCCACTTTCCATGTTGTGCCTGTTATGATTAGCCAAATGCGAGATCTCATTTGGCGCCTAGGAGGCGAGCAAATAGAGAATTCGGGTTAGGCGCTAGAAAGCGACTAGACTAATATCTGTACAGTGTATCGAGGATGACGTCACTCTTTTGGAAGAGTTACTCCACCGTAACATGTATTCATACTATATGTGCTTGGCGACTGAGTAATGAGGTGAGAGAATGGATCCCTGTTTCCTCACCGTGTGAGTCTTACGTGTCATTATTGATATGACTTTCATTTATGTACCCTTTTATGACTTTTGACTATGTCATAAGGTAAGGGGTTGATGTTCTGCTACTTTGGTATGTTGACTGCGGTCATGCAAGATTCGGCCTTAAGGGACATCACTGGGAAAGCAGTCAATTCTAAACTAAATGGCATGAGGGCAAAGGGAAGATTATCTAGTATTACACCACTATCGTATATTCACTGCTGGCAACTCACATCGCTCTGTATGAGACGCGGATTGAGTGTGAATATATTGCAAGAATTGAGAGGGTCAAACATGCTCTTTTTTGAGGGATTAGAGATGTTTTATTGGACCGGTGTAATTAGATGGGTCTGGGGTATATGAGACACTATTTCTATTCTTTTGGGGTTGATGTCTCTATGCTGGCTCATTTTGAGTTTCTAGTATAGAGCTCCCACATGCAGGTGTTCTTAGCGGTCGCACGGTGCATTGGCTAGTATGAGATTGTTCATTTTTGAAGAGATTGAGATAGAGATGTGGCAGTGTCATGCCAACTCATGTGCGAGTGAGAGATGTTAGAAATTGGGCGCCCATGTGGCATGACCCTTTGAACCTTTTGAACCTGAACCTTTTGAACCTTATCCATGTAAGTTTGAATTTGAATTCAAAACTTATTTGGATAACCATTCAGGATATCTATATCTATCATATCAATAGATATGGATAGATGGATAGATAGATATTGGTGGTTATATATCTGATTATATATTTTAGATAATATATTGATATATCAGATACGTATATCAAATGCGTTATGGGTTTTTTTTTTACCCATAACCTTTTTCCTAGACTCTCTTTCTAACTCTCTCCCATATGAGAACGATCCAGCCTCTGCACTGTGACTTGTGTGGGTGATACTCATTTTGTAGTATCACTCCACTGCTGGGTTCGTGGTTCGGATTCTGGAAGCACGTGATTTACCAACAAGATTCTTCACTTCAGGTTCTGCTAAAAGGTATGATTCTGATATTTTATCCGCTGCATTATAATACTTTGATTTACAGTCTCGAATTAAGTGGGTTGCTATGTATAGAGTCCTTCTTGTTAATTAAGTTTTCAGTAAGTGTGTGATTCTATATTGATATATGATTTGGGATGTAAATTCCTTAGGCACAGCAGGGTGCTAAGGGAAATGGTCATCTTCATGGTATTTTCTAAACTACCTCATTTTTCTTTTTAGATAGAAGGTATTGCAAATGTACTTCATAAATCCATTAACTTAACCTGATGGACTCATCCCCAGAATTTCCTTCCAGCTATGTTTAATCTGTTTAAGATCTGGCACCATTTGATCTAGATAGGTGACACAGTAAATTTTGTCTAGTTTTTGTAGGTAGTTTATCTGCTTTTAGAAAACAGTTAATGCAATTTAGCGTTGAGTATTTTGACTTTCTAAGAAGAAATTCTAGGGTAGTTGTAGCGATCCCAATTTCGATCATTCTTTCATGTTTTGCCACTTCGACTGGGCCGGTCGGGGGTCGAGCTGTCCGGTCAGCTCGCAGGGGTCCAGGGGGCAGCGCCTCTTAGCGGGTCCAAGGGCAGCGCCCTAGCGGGGGTCGAGCAAAAATGCAAAATGCATTCGAAGTTGCTTGTCCACTCAAGCGGCCGTTTATGCGCTCGAGCGGAGAATGTTTGGTTTCAGAAGTTTGACCTGTCTGCAAAAGTACTGGGTTAGTGTATTTGACGCTCGAGCGGGCCATTCCACGCTCGAGTGGACCATATTATATCAGTTCGTGAATCTGATATTTCATATCACTTTTTTAGTCCTCTCTCTCTCTCTAAAACTCTCCAAAATTCCAGATCAGGAGCTTTTCTCTCTAGAAGTCATCTTCTCTCTTTTGATTTCTCCAAATCCATTAAGATTTAGACTTAAGTTCTTCACCAAAGTTGGTTATCATCTCGAGGGCTTCGTTGTGTGTGGTGAAGATCGAGTTTTGACACCGTTGATTTTGGGGGTTTTATCTCATTTCTTCTTCAAAACTTGAGGTAGGGATTTTCTTAGAGTTATATATATGTTTTTGCAAGATCTAGATGATTTTCAAAATCATCCTTTGATTAGTTTTGAGAAATTGATTGTTGATTTTAAGAAGATGAGTGATTTTGAAAGAGGGTTTAATTTCTTTTCCTTTTAAAATAGAAATTGAAGGGTTTGAACCATATTGATTGAAGAAAGATGATTTTGGAGAGATTCTTCTAAATATCTTGGAGATGAATGGTTTTGGTGAGAAAACCTAGAAATTGGGTCTTTTCTTTGACAGATGTTGAAAATCCTTGGAAGATGTTGTCATATTTATTTTGTGTACCAAAATAAATGGATATTTTGAAAATTGTTTATTTATATATAAATGACGAATTTTGTGAAAAAAAAAATGAGAAATGTTGTTTATTTTGGAAATTGTTGTCAAAATGTTGATTTAGTCTTGAATTGACTAAATTGTTGAGATTGCTCAAAATGTGGGAATTACGTTATTCTCTTGAATGAATTGGATATAAAAGTATATATATATATATATATATAATCTTGTGGAATTGTGTTGAAAAGAGGATTGGGAATTTTGATCACAATGGTATATTGTGTGGAACAATTGAATATGAAAGTAATGTTGCATTGCATTATTAAGCATACATTGGCATTTCAATTCATTGGACTATGTTAAGCTTTGGAAATTTGCATTGAGAAAAGAATGTTTGGAAATGGGTTTTCATGAAATGGTTTTGGGGTAAATATGGTAGTAAGTCTTGATAGGTGGTGTAGATGAAATTGTTTAAGTTGGCCTGAGTGTCCTTAGTGAAATACCAGAAAGTCGCGCAGATAGGTGTCGAGCCTTCCGATTAATACTGGTAAAAATGATAATTGGTAGTACTCGTATAGTCTGCTTGCAGATACCGACTTAGGGATTACCAGAGTTGTATTTACCGCCCCCTTTAATTAAATTGATAAATTTTGAATAGTTGAAGTTGCATAACATCATTGAGCACGATGGTTTTCAAAAGATGAAGATGTATTTTATTTTCAAAAAGGCATGGCATGGCATGTGCATGCACCTCTTGAGACTTGTATAAAATGTATATACTTTGTTAAGGATTTCCTACTGGGCTTTATGCTCACCCTACCGGATTATTGTGCAAGAAAAGACGTGGTGAATCCGCCTAATTGAGGGCTTGGAAATGTGTGTGTTGAGAGCACTAAAGTTCTCATTTGCTGTGATCCTATTTGTAAGCCAAGGGCTATGTATGTGTGGGTTTGAATAACCATTTTGTGTACCGGGCTTAAGCCTTGGAAGATTATAAACCCTTGGGGGTGCTTATTTGGTTATTTACTTATTGTTGAATCAATGTAATATCGCATGAGGAACTATTATTATTATGTAATGCAAGTATGAGAAGTTATATTTGGTTTTCCTTTAAGAGAGCCATGATTGTTGCATTATCATTTGGGTTAGAAATTTTGGGCGTTATAGTAGTTGTAGATTATAGGAGTTTGAACTGAACTAAAAGAGCAACAAACCAAGCCTAAGGTTGAATTATACTTGCACGTTCTGGTCAAATTCCTATGGTCTATATACCCTTCTTTTCTTTAGCTTTAATAATATAATAATAAACTTCTAGTAAATTGGGAGATAGATTCATAAGCATCTCTGTTGCTTGTGGTTAGTTAGATTTCACTTCAAGTTACTATGTTGTATCTCTTGTCATATTGAAAGGCTCTGCACTGCTGAGATTTTGTTTGTTGTGTTTTGCCAGCCGTGTTTTTTGCATGCAATATTTTGCTAGGAGTGTTAGTTTAAAATTGTTTCTCAGCTGTTCTTTTAAGATTGTTTGTATTTAGGATTTAGGTAAAGATATGTGGAGGGAAAGGGAAAAAGTGAATGAATATAAGCTAATTTTTTTCTCTATTTTTCTTGCAATTTTCTTTTTATTTCCAATTCCATTATCCAAATACAGTCTAAATTTCTTTTAGTTGTTTGTCATGTCACAATATGTAATGCCCCGACCCTCGTTTATGATTCTGGTATTTATTCAGTCCTCTATTCTGTGTCTTTGAATATCTATTGTGAAATTGTATGTGTAAGTATGAAAATTTGCATGGAACTTAGACAAATGGGTCTCTATCTGTTGAGTTGAAATCTTATCTGTTACACTTAAATGCTTTGAAGCTAAAATTGGGCACCTTAGAGAACTAATTCTCAGAAATTGATTTGATATTTGGAATCTGCATGATTTTTAAGCTCTAATGGGATTTTCTGTGAAATTTTTATTTCGGCACCATAAAGCGATTCAATTTCGTCTTATATGCTTTTCTATAGTTAGATATATATATATGCCTATGTCTAAGACTTGTGTGGGGATTTGTGAGCAAAAACGTGGGACTCTTTGGGAGAGAAAAGAGAGAGAGTCAAGAAGGAATTGGGGAAAACGTGAGACACCAAGGAAAGCTAATCAAATTGGTAGAATTGAAAGAGTTAAGTTAAGGTAATTCAAATTTCTTGTATAACTCTTCAAGAATTTCAACCCATGTTTGTGTTGGGTTCATGGATAATATATGTTTGATTCATTAGGGTTTCTCACCATCTGAGCATGTTGATACTAATTTGAGTGTTGTATGAATCTATACTTCAAATCCTTGATTTTGTATCATCTAATCTTGCATATATGTTGATTTCAGGTGATATGTTTAAAGAACTTGAAGTTAGATTGAAATTTGTGAAAGTGTTGGCTTGTTGAAGCCTTTAACTTGGTTCAACTTGATGTGATTAAGCTTTAATTCATGTTATGGCGTTGTTAAGTGGAATGCTTGCATGAATTTTACCCTTGATTGCATGAAAGATTGGGTTTGAAAGATGAATTTTGGTTTGAAATCAGGCTGCCTTGAATCTGGGTAGTCGTCCGCTCGAGCGGAGGTCAGGGCCGCTCGAGCGTGAAAATGCACCTCCCAGCAGTTTTCTGAAATTTACCCTGCCCGCTCGAGCGGACAAAGCTACGCTCGAGCGGAGGACTGTTTCAGTAAGAAAAATCTGTTTTGTTCAGTTTTCATGTTTGACTCTTTGGTGTTATTAGAATGTTTTTCTGATGAGTTTATGATAGTGATATATTCATATCCATAAAACTGTAGTGACATACAGAATGACTGATAAGGATTTAAAAGGGAAGGATACTAATTTATCAGTATATTGTGTGCAGGGCACACTCCAGAAGGAACTAGTACACCGCCTCAACGCAGTGAGTAATAGTGCATTATACATATATATTTATGTATCTGTTTTCTGTAAGATAAGATCATAACTCATGTGTTGATCTGGAACTGAAATGTGAGCACCATATTTATATATCTGTGCCGTAAGGCTACCTGTTGTGCCGTAAGGCTACCTGTTGTGCCGCAAGGCTACCTGAGTCGAAAGACTATCTGTGCCGTAAGGCTACCTGTTGTGCCGTAAGGCTATCTGTTGTGCCGCAAGGCTACCTGAGTCGAAAGACTATCTGTGCCGTAAGGCTACCTGTTGTGCCGTAAGGCTACCTGTTGTGCCGCAAGGCTACCTGAGCCGAAAGGCTATCTGTGCCGCAAGGCTATCTGGGCTAATAGGCCAATCTGTTATCTCGGTATTTGGTTTTGATACATATACTACTGTACATTGTGATTTTATTATTACGCACTAATATTCACTGAGCTTGTCTCATTCTGTAATCTTGTCTGATTCTGTAGGAACCAGCTTGAGGAGCCGATTTAGCACACTTCATGCATTTTGTCAACCTAAGGATAACCAGGCACTGGAGGAAACCCTTACATACTAGATCAGTTCACTTTGTATATGTAATTTTTGGTATCCACATTGCTGGTCAGGGATATGTATTTATTGTTTTTGTATGCCTAAAACCTGGGCTGGATTGTAAATGTTTATGTAACCTCATTTTGTGTGCATGTTACTTTATGTTTAATGTTAAGATGGTCCTGGCTTGTTGGTAGTTGCTCAATGGATATTTCTAGATGTCGTTTTTAAATTTAATGCTTCCGTTCAGGCCCCCAAATGTTATACCATACAGGTTATTCTGTCTGTTTCTGCTTAGGTCATGCCCAAACTTTTAGGGGCTGGTTTGGGGTGTGACACAATATTTGCACAAATTACTCTAAGTTGTTTGTCAACAGTTTTTTTTGTTTTCTGTTTTTTTGGTGTTAGCTAATTACTCTATTGTCATCCTTTTTAGATGCTCACGATTTGTTTTTTTTCTTTAGTAATCATTCTTAGGTCATCATCTACCCTTTAAACTTCAACATAATATAGTGTATATGAAATTAGAGAAAATTATGAGTATGGATTGAATAATATGAAATTGAATAGATTTTATCGTAGAGATAATTGTTAATTATTACCTTAGTTGCAATTGCACTCACTGTTTGCAAAAGTTACAAAGAAAGAAGTCCTCTAGTTCTGCAACGGTGCTTTTGTTGCAGTTTGGGCAACATATATAGCATAATTTCTGATTTAAATTGGTGACATGGCACAAGCATTGACCCAATATCTTGTAGTCTAGGAAATTAAATTGAAAACTGTAATTAGTATGAATTTTAAATTAGGAATTATCATCGTAAGGTAAAAAATGAATTCAATTTGATTGGTTACTAATTGTTACTATTGTTATGAGTTTGTATTAAATTCTATTCAAAACTTTTGGGTTTGTTTCTCTAGATAAAAAAAAAATTGTGTAGTTTAATTGTTTCTTAATTGTTAGTATTGTTATGAGTTTATTGGTTATCAATTTTAAATTAACTAAAAAATAAAGATTGATGAAATTGCTATAATATGAAATATACCCGTCTAACAAATGTTAGAAGATTTTTGAGTTGAATCAGCTTGTCTGGAGTTGTTGGTGAAGACTGTGTTGTTACAATTCATTAGACTCTCTGAAGAGGAATTTCTTTGATGGTATTGCTATGGCTGATGCACCTGAATATCATAATTGTAAATTAAGTATAAGTAAACCTGAATATTGTATTGAACCAAAAAACAATGAGTTCAATATTGTAAAATATTATATTATACTAGCAATTACCAAGCTTTCAGTGAATTTGCTTCAAGAATTTGAGGGTCCAACATGAAAGTTGTGGATGATTTTGTTGATAGTGTGACACCTACAAAATTGATTGTTAGGAGTTTGATAGTAGTATAATAATTATAAAAGTAAGAAATGTTGAAGAATATAGAAATTACCATTGTATGAGGACACCTTTAGTCGCATAGCAATTATGATTGGGAAAGGAGCTGGGAGTTTGGAAAAAGCTACACCTTCATTTTTTGTGAATTCACCCCAAAGCGTTAAAATTGTTGGCTTCAATCTGGGAAAATGGAATTGTTAGATACAAAAAGTTATTTGGTGAATACATAAACATTTAGTATTTGTCTACATAAGTATGAATTTCAAATGGAGACATTTGAAGTTAAAATGATAGGAAAAAATTTGGAAGAAGATACAACTTACTGATCATCAATAACAATGATTTCTTTCAA
The DNA here is from genome assembly GCA_030407325.1 of Camellia japonica. Lineage (NCBI taxonomy): Eukaryota > Viridiplantae > Streptophyta > Magnoliopsida > Ericales > Theaceae > Camellia > Camellia japonica. The sequence goes on along the minus strand of JAPPVO010000013.1, from coordinate 68,940,173 downwards.
TGGAGTCTCCTCATCTTTGTGGTTTTTGAAATTTTTCTTCATCTGTGTTGGTCCAACCTCTAGTATTGCTAGCAAGACATCTAAATTAAAAAATATATATAATTTAATAGTAAATAAAATTGTATTGAAATATTGTAATGTATTCAATTATTGAAGAAGAAAAATGTGGGACAGTCCAAAATATTAGGGAGTCATTTCTGGCAGAATGATTTAGGTACCTGGCATGTTTTCGGCGACAGTAGAGACTGGGCCGCAATGTAGGATTCTCTTCCTTGGGGGTTGTTCCTTTGAGATACAGGAGGAATCAGCGGACCCTCGGGGCAATAGACGGTTGGGAATTGTGGAATGTGGTTCGGGTTTGCGACGAGCAGTGCTCTTGGTTGGATTTGAAGTAGAATGGATTGTTACGAAGTTGCGGAAGGCAGCACGTCACATAGGGACCCCGTCTTTTCTTGGTCGGTTGGATGAGAAACGACGTAGTATGGCAATCTAGACTCGAGGTGATAAGGATGGAAGGGCCATGTTTCAGATGATGTTTACGATTGAGGGCAAATGATATTAGACTTTTCTTCCAGCGTCGGAGTTTGGCGATGGCTAGGATGGAGTGGCTCTGGTTATTAAGGGCTTTGCCAAGGGGAAGGGTTGGGTCTCGAAACCTGGTGATATGGCAGGGACATCTGTGGTGCATAGGGGTGCGACCCTGGATGTAGGCGGCGACCCTTCTGTAGGCGGCGACCCTTCTATAGGTGGCAATGCTAATGTCATTCAGGCGGTAGCGACGGAGGGGTGGTTTGGCTTGCTGAATAGGGCTCTAGTGGGAACAGTGGGCTCGGTGGGGGACAAGGGTGTGGGGTTTCTGGCTGTGACGGCGTGGTTCAGTCGGTGGTGGAAGACGTCGGGGCTGGTAGAAATCCACTCAGTTAGGGGTCAAGCTATTCTATTTGTGTTCCCTTCTTGACGAGAAGCTAGAGAGGTTTTGCAGCGTCGGTGGGTGATTGACAGCTGTTATTTGGATTCGCAATGGTGGTCACCGTCGGTTTTTTGCGATACAAGGTTGACTTCGAGGCCAGTGACGACGGTGTGGGTGGGGGTGGTGGGTTTACCTATACATCTTCGTGGGGTGGAAACGTATCGGGCCATTGGCGAGCAGTGTGGAGGTTTGGTGGATGTCGATGAGATTTCGGCGGATTTAGGTGTGATCTGACTATAACTTCTCCGTAGTGGCCATCTACTATCCACGATTATGCTATAATGAGAGTCTTTGCTATATGTGCTACCTTTGTGGCCGGATGTCGGACCAACGGCTCGTCCGACAATAGCGATGCGCGGTGGGGGGTGATCGAATCTGGAAGGTCATATCTGGCTGCGTGATGGACATAAGATATTTCGGAAGGAGGATCTTCAGGGATTTGATCGTCGATTTGGGAAAAATAATTGACGATTTGGGCCTTGGGCCAATCCACGTACTCAAGGTGGGTGGGCTACAAAGGTACATGAATTGGACCCAAATCAGAAGGGGTGGATAGACTGTAGGGGCAGTAAGGGGGCCCAACGTCCAGTGGGCTTCTTTAATCAAGAGCTCAACGTTTTTGATAAGAGGCATGGGCTGGGCTCTACCTGCTTAGGCCTAGATCAAGTTAGGACTGCTATTGGGAAAGGCCAAGGGATCAAAATAGGGGCACAAATCAACCCGACTGTTGCACGGGTGTTCAGATCTTTGTGCGATGGAATTGGGTCAAGTCGCCAAATAGCCTGTGGTGATGCGTTGTTGACCAATGATGTGGCGGTGCTAGTTTCGTCGGAGGAGCCCGGTATGTCGGTGTGAGCCTCCACCCTAAACAGGGGGTGTCCAAGGACTTTGTGGTGCGTAGTCCCGAAAAATTACCGATGGAGGATCCGAGGTATACTTCGTCATTTCGATCGAGCGGAGCGAAGTCTTGTGGGGAGGAGCTAGTCAAATCAGGTGCGCCGGGGTCGTCTCCGGCTAAGCCGACAACGAGGTGGCCGATTCAACGGATGAGGCTTTGGCGTTGGTGCTTCAACCGGAGGTGTTAGAAGATGAGGGTTTTGGGTCACCATACTTAGACCTAGAGTCTGTGATAAGGTTGGGTACAGATTTGGATATGGATCAGTCGCCTTCATCTGGAGAGGTATCCGACTGGGTGCTTACTCGTATTTTTGAGGTTAGTAAATTTTTGGGAGTATCCTTTGAGGGTCATGAAGATGAGGCTCTGAAGTTATTTTCTGCTATTGAAGCATCTTGGTCAGGGGGGTGTGGGGGGGTTAGGAAGTGCAGGTTGCGGGTCAGAAAGATAGAGAGGTTCAGGAGTTACAGAAACTTGAATGTTCAATAAATTATGATAAGAACAAGAAATGCGATGACCGAAGGTTAAGGAAGGAGCGGGGTGGTCCCTTTTTGTTGCCATGCATCTGAAACTTTTGACTTGGAATGTGCGGGGACTGAATGATCGAGGTAAACGAACAGTGGTAAAGTCCTTATTGAAGACTGCTAGGGCGGATGTGGTGTGTCTTTAGGAGGCAAAATTGGAGGTTGTTGGGCCGGAGTTGCTGCAGGAGTTATAGGGGGGTGCCATATGGAATGGACATTCCAACCAACTATCAGGGTGGCTGGGGATATTCTTATGTGTTAGGATAGTAGGGTGGTAATGAAGGAGGAGGAAAAAGAAAGGGGTTTTTCTCTATCCTACTTGTTCCGGTGTCTTGAGGATGATTTTCGGTGGGTGTTCACTGGGGTCTATGGTCCAGTTCAGGGGTCAGACAGGGTTGTCTTCTGGGAGGAGTTACAGTATGTTGCATTTAGATGGGGATTGCCTTGGTGTAGTAGGGGTGGTTTTAATGCTGTAAGGAGTCTGATGGAAAGAACTGGTAGGAGTCAGGTGGGGAGGTCTATGCGAGATTTTGCTTCTTTTATTGACGAGTTGGAGTTGGTGGATCTACCATTACAAGAGGGAGGCTATACCTGGTCAGGTGGTCGAGCGAGTTCTCGGTTGGATAGATTTTTGGTTTCTGGGAATTGGGAGGAGCATTTCTCTTAGCTGCTTCAGTGTAGGCTACCACTTCTGATTTCTAATCATTGGCCAACCCTGTTGGATAGTGGGGAAGTTCGGAATGGTCCCTCGCCGTTTCGTTTTGAGAACATATGGTTACAAGCACATAGTTTTGTTGAGACGGTGGCTAGCTGGTGAGGGAGCTATCATGTGGTAGGGTCACCATGTTACAGATTGGCTTAGAAACTAAAACTTCTTAAGTCTGACTTGAAGGAGTGGAATATAGAGGTTTTTGGTCGTTTGGAGGCTCAGAAAGCCATTATTTTGTCTGTGTTGCAGGGGTTGGATGAGATGGAAATTCAGGGGACTCTCTCTAGGGATGATGTGGCCAATAGGGAGGCTACTCGTGGTGATTTTGTGAGGATGGCTTGGATGGAGGAGATTAGTTTATGGTAGAAATCTAGATGTGCTTATGGTTGAAAGACGGGGATCGTAATACAAAGTTTATCCATCGCATGGCCAATGCTCATCGCTGGGTAAATCAAATAGGCCGCATGCAGGTGAATGTGGTGTTGCTTTTATCAGTAGAGGATGTTAAGGCCGATATCATGGGCTTCTATCAGCATCTTTTCTGCGATGAGGGCGACATATGGCGGCCAGGGTTGGATTTTGTGGTGTTTGATTCCATTTCTAAGGCAAATGGGTTGTTGTTGGAGAAACCTTTTACTAAGGAGAATGTTTTGGGTGTGTTGAGGAGTATGCCTGGGGATAAGGCTCCGAGCTTGGATGGCTTCTCTATTGCTTTTTTTTCAGCGCTGTTGGAGGGTGGTGAAAGGGGAGGTGTTGGCTATGTTTGAGCAGTTTCACCAAACTGGGCAGTTTGAGAAGAGCTTGAATGCAACATTTATAGCTTTGATCCCTAAAAAGGGAGGGACGGAGGATATACGAGATTTTCGGCCTATCAGTCTTTTAGGTAGTGCTTATAAATTATTGGCCAAGGTTTTGGCTAATAGGCTTTAGGGTGTGCTAGATGGAGTGGTGTCAGAATCTCAGAATGCTTTTGTGGGCGGCCGTCAGATTTTGGATATTGTTCTGGTGGTTAATGAGTGCGTGGATTCACGGTTTCGGCAAGACACAGCAGGGATCATTTGTAAGCTGGATATTGAGAAAGCTTATGATAATGTCAACTGGGAGTTTTTGCTGTACTTGTTGCAGCAGTTGGGTTTTGGGGAACGGTGGAGGCGGCGGATACATTTTTGTATTTCTACTGTTCGGATGTCTGTTCTGGTTAATGGGACTTCGGCGGGCTTTTTCCTTACTCAGAGAGGTTTATGGCAGGGAGACCCTTTGTCCCTTTTATTGTTTATTTTGGTTATAGAGGCATTAAGTCGTTTGATTTCTAGGGCAGTCCATGGGGGTTTGTTATCGGGCTTTGAAATGGGCATTGGGTCTGCCTCTTTGGTGGTTTCTCACATTTTCTACGCTGATGATGCATTGATTTTTTGTGATGCGAATGCTACTTAGGTTGGTAATTTGAGGTGTGTTTTGTTATGTTTTGAGGCGGTGTTGGGCTTGCAGGTTAATTTGGCAAAATTGGAAATGAATCCAGTAGGTGAGGTGGTTCGTTTGCCGGTATTGGCAACCGTGCTCAGCTGTAAGGTGGCACGGCTGCCAGTTTCTTATTTGGGACTTCCTTTGGGGTCTTCCTTTAAGGAGACGCGAGTATAAGATGGGATGGTGGACAGGGTTCAGCGGAGGTTGGCAGGCTGGAAGCGCCAATATTTGTCGAAAGGGGGGCGAATCACTTTGATTAAAAGTGTTCTCTCCAATATTCCGACGTACTTTATATTTGTTCATGTGATGCCTGTGGGGGTGGCGAAGCGGTTGGAGTGGCTGCAACGGGATTTTCTGTGGAGTGGGGGTGGGGAGGGTTTTCATTATCATTTGGTGGATTGGGAGAGGGTCTGTGCTTTGAAGGAGATGGAGGGTTTGGGTGTGCGGAAATTGGTGGTGCTTAATTGGGCTTTATTGGGAAAGTGGTTGTGGCGTTTTGTGTGGGAGTGGGAACGGCTGTGGAGAAGGGTGGTGGTGGCGAAGTATGGGAAAGAAAGGGGGGTGGTGTTCGAAGCCGGTGGCTCAATCTCATGGTCCTGGGTTGTGGAAGGGGATTTGGTCGGGGAAGGGAGTTTTTTTGGTGCAGGTTCAGTTCGATGTGGGGATAGGCGATCGGGTTCGTTTTTGGCAGGATCGGTGGTATGGTGGGGTGTCTTTGGCAGCTTTGTTCCCTTTGATTTATGCTATTTCCACTGATGGGAAGGAGTTGGTTGGTTCCGTTAGGGTGCAGCAAAGGCAATTAGCTGTTTGGAATGTCTGTCTTCGGCGAGATGTTCTGGATTGGGAGTTAGACCAATTAATGGCTCTTCTGAGCTTTTTGTATGGTTTGCAGAATGGGGGGGATATGGCGGATTCCTTGGTCTGGGATGTTCAAAGTTTTAAAGGAGTTTTCTCAGTGTCTTCTTTTTATGGGGTGCTTGTCGAGGATGCTGGTGGTGGGTTTCCGTAGAAGGGTATTTGGGCGGTGGGATCTCCTTCCAAGGTCACTTTTTTCATTTGGATTGCTGCTTTGGGTCGAATTCTAACTATTGATAATTTGATCCGGCGACAGCATGTGTTGGCCAATTGGTGTTGTTTGCGTTGTGGTGCTGAGGAAACTGTGGATCATTTACTTGTGCAGTGTCTAATGGTGGCTCGTCTTTGGTCTATGGTTGTTGCTCTTTTTGGTTTGGTTTGGGTGCAGCCGAGGTCTGTGTTGGATGTGTTGCATAGTTAGGGTGGGGCTAGGGTGGGTAAGATGTGGCGAAAGGCTTGGTTGCTTGCCCCCCATTGCTTGATGTGGCTGGTTTGATTGGAGCGAAACCGCCGTGTTTTTCTGAATGCGTCTCATTCGTATCATTGGTTAGAAAGTCGCATTTTATTGGTGTTGCATAGTTGGTTGATGGGTTTGGTTGATCCTGATGTGCTGCTTTTTGAAGATTTTGTGCAGGATTTGATTAGATAGTTTGTTTTGTGGTTGTGTTGGGTGGCTTCTTTCCTTGTATTCTTTGCATCGCCTTAATGCTTTTCTAATAAAATTGTTTTATTTATCAAAAAAAAAAATTTAATTGAAGAAAACAAATATGAATAAATTTTACTTATATCTTTTGGTCGTGTTAATGATTGCGTATTTGCTGCTGTTTCTGAGTGGACATTCTCTGATGTTGTTGAATCGATATTGTCCTCAAGTGCTGTTAGAGTAGTAAAGTTGAAGTTCAAACTCCATATAGTTAACTAATCATCTTTGATTTTTTCTATGGGAGTTCGTCCATGAATTTTCTATTCGTATTCATTTTCAACAATTTGATATTGTTCTTGAATACATCTGACTTGTGCATTTGATATTGCATAAGACAAAAAGACTTCAAGTGTTGTTTGAAGAACCTTTATGTTTGCACCAAAGATTATGGCTTGCACTTTTGATCCCTACAATGTTTGAATTTAATAATTAATATATAATTCTAGAATTAGTAAGAAATAATTAGTATGTAGTTATTAAAGATTCTAAATCATATTTGAATTAGAAAAGTTAAATAAAATATAGACCGTTTATTAAGTTAAAAAAAAAAAACAAAGAAGTAGAAGTGCAAGAAATAGAAGTGATATGATGGTAAAAAAATAAAATAAAATAAAAAAAGAAGAAAAGAAAAATCCAAAGAGAAAGTAAGTATTTGATATTTTTATATTTGCAATAGAGATTTTTTGCAAATATACCTCTACATCAATTAACAAGAGCTTTTGAAATAGTATTCCACTAGAGCTAGTTCTCGAAAAGGATTTTTCAATAATCATGACATTTGATGTCCATCGTTTTGTAGATGGATTGATATCTTTGATAGCTAACAATTGATTGCGCATGATTTCCTGCATGCATAAAACATATATAGTTGGAGTAATAAATAAGAAGAAAAATAATGTCAAATGAGTAACATAAATATAATATAGAAATTGCAAATATATGAATTGCACATACCAAAAAACACGAAAAATAAAAAAATCAATTGCATTGAGCTAATGATATAATCTCATGGTAGACAATGTTTTTTATGGCATTGGGGAATTCATTTTTTGAATCTAATATATCTGTTAAAACTTTGACTTTAGTGGAAGTTGTAGCTCGAGATAATGCAACATACAATTGGCCATGTGAGGAAACTGGTTATGGTAAATAGATGCCAACAATATTTAGAGTTTGACCTTGAGCTTTGTTAATTGTCATTGCAAAACATAGTGTAACATGCCCGGGAGGGTACCCGCGCGCGTTAAACAGTTCGGACTCCCGAGATCTCTTTGATCTCAATGTCTCACGAGTGCAATGTGAAACATAGATGAAAGTCCAGATTTGGCAACTTTTATTGAAAATCCATTTTATTACAATTTTGTCAAAAATGGACTACGTCATCAGATCTCAGAGTCGCTACCTAATATTTTTGGCAAATTAGGAAACCCATGACTCGGTGCCAAAGGCCACTGTTCGTCGTAACCAAGGATGCCTGGCTCGGAACCTTAGGTATGAGAGGGGAAGGTCAATAATGAGCACCCCCGCTCACCCGATCAAAAGATCGGCCTCTACTAAACCATGATATGACTTTTATTTTCTTTATAAGTTCATGTTATGATTATTTTAGTAAATCCTAAAATTTACTATGTGAAGCATACAAGTATAGACTAGTTTGCTCAAATTGGAACAATTCAACTTCATGTTTGTTTTCCGAAAAGGGTTTGATTTTGCCACCATCAAGTGGGCTTAACGCGTACATTCATTGAATCATTCCAATTCAGGCAACAAGCCTTCATCCACAGGCATTCAAACAGTTTATCACTTAAGCAAATAGCCGCATGGTAGGATGCTAAACATAATAAGAAAATCACACACAAATGGGATGCTAAAGCATAAAAACTCACAGATTGACCGACGTCCTTCGAACAACTACAAAACAAAAGTTAGTAAAATATGCATGATCTTATATACAGAATCCTAATGCAATTCACTCATGATATGCAACTAAAGATTCGGCTTCTAAAATATGGCATGTGAATCATCTCAATAACATGAGGTAGCGCATAGAATCACAGAAGAATTGATTAAATCACAAATGTAAATGTAGCCGAATCTTAATGCATGAGACATAAATGTAAAGCATGGATATGCATGGCATGTCAAGATATATACATACACACAGTTAGGGAAAGCGATTAAAGAATGGGATAGAAAGAAGCGGGGTGGGGGAATTATTACAATACTTTAAATATTACAGATCCGAATGAGGGGGAGAGAAAAATAAAATAAAATAAAACCTCACAACACTCAAAATAAAAACAAAATAAACAACTTCATCACTGGCACATTCCACTCCTTTTCGCATGTCCCGGGTTCCGCGACACCACATAATTCACATTTTCCAAATTCAAGCGGCAAACCAAGGAACGGATTTGAAATCTCCTCTTCAGAACCTCGGAGTTATACCTTCAAAATTTCTCACAAACTCTGCTCTATGCAAATTCAAATTGAAATAAATAAAAAAAACACTAAACCCTCATTTACACAAACACAACTTGATCAACCAACCCACTTGGTCAGGTTCAAAGAACTTTCAATTCAGTCCAACTATGCCCGTGAACCAAAAAAACCAAAAGAGAATTCAGATCTTATGTGACTAAAACCCACTAAACCCAATTGAAAGAAATAAAAACAACTAAAAACAAGAAAATAAAAAAAAATACATTTACTCAAACAGGGGTGAGTTATGCATGGGAGTCTAGAGAGAGAGAGAGAGAGAGAGAGAGAGAGAGATGCCGAGGTGGGTTTGGTGTGTGAGTGTGCACGGCTGTGATGTGTGGATGTGAGGTGCCGGGTTTGTGAAGCTGAGTGTGTGTGTGTGTGTCTTTAATGAGTGTGCTGGGTTTGCTCGGTTAGAGAGAGAAGAGAGAGCCCGTGTGTATCAATCTATCTCTGTGTCTTCTTCATGTGTCTCTCCCTTCCATATGTGTATGTGAGTGTGTGTTGTGTTGGGTGTGTGTGTGCATGGCTCGGTGCAGAGTGGGTGAGGTGTGTGTGTCTATGTACATCGTAGAGAGAGGAGAGAGAGGTGTTAGCTGGGTCTCTTGGCCTCCTCCTCCTCTAACCCGTGTGCCTATGTATGTGTATGCTGGGTGTGTTGTGTGTGTATGGCTATGGTGTGTGTTGCCGAGATGGTGTGCTGGGTGTGTGTTTTGTGAAGTTGGTGGTGTGTGTCTGTCAAGCTGTGGTGTGTGCTGTGTCTCTTCTTCATGTGTGCATGTGCTCCCTGTGTGTCTCCCAGCTGTGTGTGTGTGCATGGCTGTGTATGGTGGTTTGGGTGTGCTGGTGTGTGTTAGAGTGTGTAGGTGATGAGTGTGTGCATGGGTCTGCCGTGAGGGGGAGAGAGGTGGGTCGTGTGGTGTCTTCTCCCCCCCCTCTCCTCAAGCCGAGAGAGAGAGAGAGAGAGAGAGAGAGAGAGGGCTCATGGTGAGTCAGTCATCGTCACCTCTCTTCACCCGTGTATGTGTGTGAATGGTCTGTTAGTGTTTAGTGTGTGGGTGAGTCTCCCTCTTTCTTTCAACCGTGTATCCCTGTAAGAAGCTCCCCTGTGTGGGTCTCAAGAGAGAGAGATATATTCCCCAGAGAGAAGAGGTGCTCTGCATGTATATATTTTTTATCATTTCTTTCTCTTGGGTTCTCATGCTTTTGCCGAATCTGGGCCTGTACTCCACCCATTCTACACATCCTTTCTTGTATTTTATTTCTCTAACCAACCCACTCAAATCCACTGAATGGCCATTCTAACTTGCTCCCTCCTTTTTCTTTTTATCATTATCCCACTCACCTCCCTTTTGAAACCGCCCCATTTCATTTTTTTTATTTTATTTTTTTATTTTCCTATTTTTTTTGTTTTATTATTTTCCCCTTCTTTATATATATATATTTTTTTGTTTTCAATTTAGTTTTATTTATTCTTTTTTTATTTTTTTTTCTTTTGTTTTAAAAAATGGTTATCAATGATAACACACAAAATATGCACACACCTAATTTAATACACATAAAATTATAAAACACTACAAATTACCAAAATATTAGTGATGGCCAAAATGGGTGAGGGTGGTCAAAATAAAGTGCCCAAGTCTTAGGGCTAGTCAAAATGGGGTGTCTACACATAGCCTGATTGGGAATTGACATCTAGTAAAATCAACTGAACACAATTTTTTATCTGATGGTTGCAAAGGTATTCGAGGTAAAAATACCATATCTCCTTTTCGATCACCAACAGCAATTTGAGCGAGAATAACATGTTCTTTAAATTTGCGACAAATGAGTCTTGTTCCATTACATAATCCCTTGGAAGGATTTATGTTGCGAAGCATAAGAATGGGGCAGTTTTCTTTTAGCAACACTTTGTGTGATGGTAATCCTGGAGCAGATAAAGAGTTAAGAAAATCTTCATAGTGGGTCTGTTGACTTTTATTAACAATCTTATCAATGCTGTTATACATGTGTTCATCTCCAGGGAATTCTTCCATCAATATTTCATTGATGTGATCTATAATGTCATTTTTTTAGAGTCAAGATAGATCGATTCATCATTGAAAGTGGATCTTCATTATAATCATTGAAATTTGGGAAGGCAAAAGTGATAAGCTCTTGAAGTGGATCAATGTTTTTATTGTAAGGAAGAAAGCATCACTTTAGGGATTCTGATAGTTTTAGAAGATATTTGTTGTTCTGTACCATTTCCTACAGAAAGTAAAAAATTACTAAACACTGGATCATGCTTAGCCTGCATATTTTCTGTCAATTTGATCTTCTCTAATGAATGCCAAATGTAAGACATAACAAGCGTAGCATTAATGCATTCATTTCTTGTGCTCTTTGGCACAACAAGTAGCACTTGACGAAAGTCACCACTGAATATTACAACCTTTCCTCCAAATAGAAGATTGTTATCCATGACATCTTTTAACAATTCATCAAGTGCTTCAATACTTTGTCGCCTTGCCATCGATGCTTCATCCCATATTATAAGTGCAGCAAGTTTCAAAAGTTTTGTCAGGCTACTTTGTTTGCTGACATTACAACAAATTTTGCTTTCAACTTCTATAGGAATTTTGAACTGTGAGTGCGCAATGCGCCCATTAGGCAAAAGTGATGCAGCAACTCCTGAAGTTGCAATTGTGAAAGCGATCAATTTGTGTGTTCTTATTGTAGCCAAGATTGCTTAATATAGAAAGGTTTTACCAATTCCACCAGGTCCATCAATAAAGAAATATCTTGGATTTCCAGAAAGTACTGCATCATCAGTTTCATCAGAAGAGACAGATAAATCTGAAAGATAAAATTGTTCAATGTTTTTGCCCATGGATTCAAGAGCAGAATTTATATTCTGCAAAACTCTAGAACGAATTTGTTCTATAGATAATTGTCCTCCTCTACAAAGAACCTCCGACATTGTTTTTTCATATTTTAAGAATAAAGCTTTTGGATCATGTGGACTACAATACACAAGTATTGTTGCAAACAATTGTCATAATGAAGAAGGCATTTGAAAAGTACTTGCTTCTTCTGAGCCCTTTTCATGACTTTTATCATCCTCTAATAAACCATATTGAAGAGCAGCTTCTCTGAAAGAGTTGTTTGTCACTTCCTTAACAATTCTCAATTGGTGGAATGAAGTTGGGCACCATACATGATTCAACAATAATCGCAAATAGTATCGCTCGCTGTCTCTTGGATTTGCAGTGATTGTTCTTTCAATCACCTCCCTTTGCTTTTTTTCATTCCACATTCTATGTTGGCCATCCCAAAGAAAGAATTCAGGAAATTCCTTGTATAAATATTTTCTTTCTTGAGCTTTTTTGTTTGTTCTGTTCATCACAAAAAATTCTGTCAACATTGTTCTTGAAAGAAATTGATTGTTAGCTAAAGAGCACAAGTCATCTGCCTTTCGAATGCTAACAATTTGGCAATCTTCAAGGTGTAGTTACAAGCTTATCATAGCAGGATTAATTTGATTCAAAGGGAATTTGTATATTCTCCACATTGCTTTTAGGGGAGATATCTATCTTGCAGATTGAAACATTGTGATCTCACGAATATCTTCATTACTGTGTTATCCTACTATGTGGAATGCTATTTTGTCATGACCCTTGTATATGTATTTATACAAGTGCTTGACAACCTTAATAGTAGAGCAAATTCCACATTAATGTGACAATCAAACTTTGTAAGAAGATATGGGTTGTAGGGAACTACCCATCTATTGTCCAACATGTGCCCTCAAACTTCAACTATTTCATTATTGTTGCACCGCCTATAGTTAAGGTATCCATCAGCTTTCATGGTTGTCATTGAAACAAGGATAATGGTTCTTACATAGGCCATTTTTCATACAAACATTATTAGAATTCAAAGAACCACAAAGACCATGCATCATATGTCTGACAACCATTGAGTACAAGTGTGGAAACTTTTCTTTGTCAGGGAACTCGGCAAATATGAAATCAACAAATTTTTCTGGAGAATCTAGCTTATGACCTCACTGAAGAATAAGAAGTAAATGAACATGAGGAAGGCCCGTTTCTGAAATTCGATTACATATGTGAAAGCTGCAATTTGACCAAATAGTTTTTTTTTTCTTGTAACTTCATTTTTCAAGTGCTCAAATTTGCTTCTAAATACTCGAACAAGAAGATCAAGTCTATTTTGTGGCTCTTCATTTGGTAACAATTCTGTTTTGATTTCACTTTAACATCGATTGTAAGTCATGGTTAAAAAGATATCAGGCTTTCCAAATCGTAGCACTAAAGTCATGGCATCAATATAGCGCTTCCGAAGGTCTATAGGGCCACCTATAAATGAGCCTGGTAAAATAATTCTTCGACCAATATTAGAAACTTTAGATTCTCCTGCTGTGATACTATCAACAATTCCTTGATACAAATCTGTTCTTATTTCTTTCTGATTTACTCTAAAGTAATCCAACCTTGAAGTTTTTACCTTAACATACATGTCAACAACAAATTGTTGTAGAAGTCGACCTGCTTGAAGTAAAATCAAATTATCGCTCTGCCTAATTTGAAACTTGAAACAATAAAACTCACAAGTTAAAACCATGTTTCTCTTCTTTAAATTCTCTTCATAAACTGAAATAAATAAAATAAATACTTTAGGGTTCTTGTTGTACTATAAGTTGTGAGTAGGGTAATCTTTTTTCTTTATTATTTTTACCTTGAGCTTCTGTTGATAATAAATCATTAGCATTGGAAGCTTCTGTTGCCAACACAGAAATTGACCATCTGAAAATTTGTTTTTGTCTTTTTTTTTTTTTGTTTTTTTCTTTATTCCTTGGTGCCATCTGTAACGCCCTCAAAAATAAACCCATAATACATAATATTAACATGCGGAATTATAAGGAAATAAAGTATCTTAATCCATTCATCAGAGTACCATGAAATAAAACATCAAAATAAATGCCCTATGGGCTTACATCTTGCCAAGCCAACACTTGGACACAATTCCATGAGTTCTAACTCAAAAACAAATAAAGCCCTAGGCTTGAAAGTTTACAAGTTGTTCAAATAAAACAAATAAAATAAAGCAAACAGGTCTTCAAGTCCAAATCCTCACAAGCTAAGTCTTTGGAGGTAGTGAACCACCTGAACCTGAAAATGAAGTTCCCATATAGGGTGAGCCACAGCCCAGTAGAAAAATACTAAACCAAGCATAAGAATTAACTAAAGCATTAGCATTCGATACATGGTTAACACAAGATAATCAATTTCCAATTTCATGACACGAATGTCTACATTGTCTATGACATATTGTCTATGACACCTTTCACTTTCCAATATTTATTCAACTTTCCAATTATATCATTATGGCTCAGAACCTGGCCAACTATAATAGTGATCCAGATGTCACAAAAATAAATGAGACTAAAGCTCAAACCACAACACTTCCATACTTCCAACTGATACACATTATAATGATGTATCATATCAACAACAAATAGCAATAAGCACACATATGAGTGATGCTACTGGAGTCCATCCCCTATCTCCTCCCAACAAATCCGGTTTAGAGGTCCATCCCCTATCTTCCCCTAAACCGTGGAGTTCATCCCCTATCTCCTCCAAACAAAATGCATATGCAATGAAACACACAATTGCCATATACAACACATAATCAATACAAGTAATGTTCTGTATTAATTCAACAGTCAACATAAGTGACATAATTCCAGTTATACCTAAGCCACATGCAAGGTCTACAACAATCACGGCTATCCTCCACCGATAGCCCAAAACAGTTATTTCTAAACAAGAAATAAATACACAATGAATGTAAAATCAACATTCTCATAGGTAAGTATTTAAACTACCCAACTATATCATTAATCTCATAATTTCCCCAACTTCATGAATTAAACCCAATTCCACATTTTTCCCTTAAATTAATTATACAGATTAATCTAAGCCAAAACCCTAAGGTTTCTCCCAAAATTACCAAACTACCCCCACATACCAAAATACCAACACTTAGGATTAAAGCGTATAAATGGAGTAGGAAATCCCTACCTCGAAGCAAGAACCCAAAAAGAAGAAGACGGAGATGATAGCCCAAACTCCAAAGTGCTCCAAATCAACAACCGTTCAGATTAAATGGAAGCCCTCACTCTCCTCTATCTTATTTGTAAAGCAACTAGGGTAAAAACACACCCTAACTAGATCAAACCTAGGAGAGAAGGTGAGTTGGGAGAGAGAAAATTCGTAACTAGGGTTTCTGGATCAAAAAGTTGTAAAAAAAATGATTTAAAACCGTTTCTGCGTATTTAAACTGGACAGGCTCGCTCGAGCGAAGACATGGTCGCTCGAGCGACCAGACACAAAAATCCACGCTCGAGCGAAGAAAAGCTCGCTCGAGCCAAAAACTCGATGCTTCAGGTCTGCAACCCAGAAGCTCGCTCGAGCGACGAAATGCTCGCTCGAGCGACGAACTCGAAAACATACACCTCGCTCGCTCGAGCGAAGAAATGCTCGCTCGAGCCAAGAAACACATCTCTCAGGTCTAAGTACTAGACGCAATCGCTCGCTCGAGCCAAGGAAAGCTCGCTCGAGCGAAGAACCAAAAACGAAGACCTCGCTCGAGCGAAGAGAAGCTCGCTCGAGCGACCAAGCCAAAAACTGAACATGCAGACTTGGTTTCTAAACCCAACCAATCTGCAACCAACCTGCTAAACACATCCTATAACCCAAGAATAAGGAATTAAAGGACAACAACAACAAATATAACAGCGGAATCCACGGAACGTAAGTCCGGATACAATAATCAAATGGGAAAAAGACCGGGGTCGCTATAACCTCCCCCCTTAAAAGAATTTCGTCCCCGAAATTAAGCATGAGTTTGTAAAAACAAGTTTTTCTTAATTCCCAATGATATATAAAACAATAATCAACAACTTGACCAATATTGGTCACTTCATCTCTTATCAAGAGGCATCTCACAATATGTATAAACCAATATATTTCAACCTGCATCAATATTATGCATTATTCCTTCAATGTTAACAAATTCCATATCATATTCAATCTCATGATATAAACAACACATTCAATATATAAATGTTATATTCCACTTCCATAAAAAGGCAAGTTCAAAATGCTAACATTAAATCCAAAACATTCTCAATGTTTTCCAACTTAAGACATATATAAAATTCTCAAGTTCAACAATATTACAAAAATCTATATATAAGATTTCTAATCACTAAACATGTCCGGATATTTCTCACGGACTTCCAATTCACGTTCCCAAGTGGCTTCCTCCACTCCGTGATGCTTCCACAAAACTTTCACCAAAGGGATGGTTTGCCTCGCAAAACTTGATCCCGCCTATCCAAGACCGAACCGGTCTCTCCTCATACGACATCTCATCAACCACTAAATCAGTCCAATCCAACACATGTGATGGATCTGGCTCATACTTCCAAAGCATACTCACATGAAACACATCATGAACTCCGGATAACTGCGGTGGCAAAGCTAAACGATAAGCAGCCTCGCCAATCCTCTCAAGGATCTCAAAAGGCCCAATAAACCGAGGGGACAACTTCTCGCTCTTCCCAAACCTCATCAAACCCCGCTTAGGTGATATCTTCAAAAAGACATGATCACCCACCTCAAATACCAAAGGTCTCCTCCTACGGTCAGCATAAGATTTCTAACGACTCTGTGCTGTAACAAGCCTCTTACGGATAAGCTCAACTTTCTCCGTGTTTCCCTCACCAACTCCGGACCCAACAGAGGTGCATCACCCACCTCGGCCCAACAAACTGGAGATCTACACGGTCGGCCATACAAGCCTCAAACGGTGCCATACCGATACTAGACTGAAAACTGTTGTTGTAGGCAAACTCCACTAATGGTAAGTGCCTCTCCCACGACCCACTAAAGTCGAGAACACAACCCCGAAGCATATCCTCAAGGATCTGAATAGTACGCTCGGACTGCCCGTCAGTCTGAGGATGATAAGCCGTGCTAAGGGTCAACTTAGTGCCTAAAGCACTCTGCAAACTCTGCCACAACCTGGCAGTGAAACGAGGATCTCTATCTGAGACGATCGTCACTGGGACCCCGTGCAACCTCACTATGTCCCGGATATATAAGTCGGCAAGATGATCTACCGAATCTCTAACACGCATAGGAATGAAGTGCGCTGACTTCGTCAACCGGTCTACAACCACCCAAATAGCATCACTACCCCGCTGAGTCCTCGGAAGACCCACAACGAAGTCCATAGTGACATGCTCCCACTTCCACTCGGCAATAGGCAAGGGTTGCAACAAACCCGCTGGCCTCTGATGCTCGGCCTTCACTTGCTGACAAGTAAGGCACCTAGATACGAAAGCTGCCACATCTCTCTTCATACCCCGCCACCAAAACTGGCGACCCAAATCCCGATACATCTTAGTACCTCCCGGATGCACCGCAAGGCGCGAATGATGAAACTCTCGGAGTACCTCCTCTCGGCAAGACTCCGGCACAAACAGACGGTCTTGGTATCTCACACTCAAGTCGGGATACACCGTCAAACCCTTCTCAACCTTCCCATTGGAAATCTTTTCTCGGAGAGATTCTACCTCAAGATCACCCCTCTGAGCCTCTAACACTCGAGTCACAAGTGTAGGCTGTGCAACAACAGAAAATAAGGCCGCAGCCTCTACGGATTCGCCCAGATGCAAATCAAACTCCCCAACTGCACCCAACATCTCCCACTCCCGGATGGCTATACTAGCTAAGTCACCAACAGATTTCCTACTAAGGGCATCGGCCACAACATTGGCCTTCCCCGGATGATAGTGCAACTCGAAGTCATAATCCTCAATGAACTCCATCCACCTCCTCTGCCTCAAATTCAAGTCTTTCTGTGTAAACAGATATTTCAGACTCTTATGATCCGAGAATACCTCGAACTCTCACCATAAAGATAATGCCTCCAAATCTTCAAGGCAAATATCACAGCTGCTAACTCTAAATCATGCGTAGGGTAATTCTTCTCATGAATTTTCAACTGACGTGAACCATAGGCAACCACTTTCCCCTCTTGCATCAACACACAACCCAGACCCTCTCGTGAGGCATCACAATAGACTGCATAACCCAACCCTCTCTCCGGAATAATCAAGACTGGAGCGGTGGTCAGTCTAACCTTCAACTCCTGAAACGACTTTTCACAAGTCTCACTCCATACAAATTTGACTCCCTTCCGAGTCAATCTAGTCAACGGTGAAGCTAACCTGGAGAAATCTTTCACAAACCGACGGTAATACCCAGCTAATCCCAGAAAACTGCGGATCTCAAACACACTCTTAGGCTGTGCCCAATCTTGCACTGCCTCAGTCTTGGATGTATCAACAGACACCCCTTCCCCAGAAACTACATGGCCTAAGAACTTCACCTCTTCTAGCCAGAACTCACACTTCCCGAACTTAGCATAAAGCTTATGGGCTCTAAGTAACTCTAGCACCACTCTCAAGTGTGCCTCGTGCTCCTCCTCTGAAGGTGAATAAATCAAAATGTCGTCCACGAAGACGACCACAAAACGATCCAAGAATTCCCGGAAGATCCGGTTCATCAAATCCATAAACACTGCCGGTGCATTGGTGAGCCCAAATGGCATCACCAGAAACTCATAATGGCCATACCGCGTACGGAATGCCGTCTTAGGAATATCCTCCTCCCTGACTCTCAACTGGTGGTAACCCGATCTCAAATCTATCTTAGAGAAACAACGGGAACCCTTCAACTGGTCAAACAAATCATCAATACGGGGCATAGGATACTTATTCTTAACCGTAGCCCGATTCAATTTCCTGTAATCAATACACAATCTCAAAGCACCACCCTTCTTCTTAGCAAAGAGGGCCGGTGCTCCCCACGGCGAAACACTAGGACGGATATAGCCCTTATCTAACAACTCCTGGAGTTGAACCTTCAACTCAACTAACTCGGCTGGGGCAAAACGGTAAGGTGCCATAGAAATCGGCGCCGTGCCGGGCACTAAATCAATAGAGAACTCAATCTCTCGCTGAGGTGGCAAACTAACAAGATCCTCGGGAAAAACGTCCGAATACTCACAAACCACCCTCGGCAACACAACCTGGGTCTCATCACCCTCACTAATCGAAAGACTAGCAAGTAGCCCACTAAGCTCACTCCGCCCCCGCGGATCATAACCCGGTGGCAAAACACTACCAACCCGGTCCCCCAGAAAACGAAAACACTCCCCGTTCACGGTACAACAAGTGACCCTCTGACGGTAGCAATCAATAACTGCCCTGTATGACGACAACCAGTCCATACCCAAAATAACATCAAAGCCCTTCATGGGCATAACTACAAAAGAGAAAGGGATTCTATGATCATCGACCTCTATATCACAACCCCTAACACCTTGTTTCAAAATCAATTCACCCCCAAGAGGTGACACTACACAAATAGGAGATGCTAACTGAGCTAACTCCAACTCCAAAACAGATGCAAATGCAGCAGACACAAAGAATGAGATGCACCCGTATCGATCAAAACACTAGCAACTGATTGCAAAACAAGAAGGTACCTCTCACCACAGATGGAGCCGGTACTAGATCCTGCGCGGTAACAGCATACACGCGCCCAGACGACCTCTGATCAACCTGCTCACCCCTCGGAGCAATAGACTACTGCACAGACTGGGACGATGAAGCCCCCTGATTGGCCCTCGAGGCCTGAACTGACTGAGCAGGCAGCTGACTCTGAGTCTGCCTCGAACCAGATGCACCAGATGTGCCACTCAACTGTGGGCAAAACCTCTTCATGTGCCCCGGCTGACCGCACTGAAAACAAGAGAGCGGCTGGCCTCTACTCTGACTCTGGCTCTGAGATCGAGCCGAAGACGATGCTGCTCTCTGAACTCCTCCCCTCTGAGGACAAACTGGAGACTTGTGACCCAGCTGGCCACACTTGAAACAGGTAATGTCTCCCTGACTGCCTTTCCCAGAACTAGCACTCGGCACTGGAAAAGTGGATCTAGAAAAACTACTCTGAGGCTGCTGAGGAGTGAAACCTCTCTGCCTCCTGCCATCACTCTGGCCATCCTGACTCCTCTTGGAGCCTTTCTGCCTTTCCCCCTCTTCCTGCATCATAGTCTCGGTATGGGCTGCTGCATCAACCAATCGCCCAAAATCCCTAATCATAGATCCGACAACTCTCAACATGAGGCCACGCCTCAACTTCTTCTCAAACTCAATGCAACGGCGTTCCTCAGTCGCCACCAACTCAGGTGCAAACCTGGACAAACTAGTGAATGCAGCCTCAAACTCGGCCACTGATAAACTGTTCTGCTCAAGATGGCGGAACTAATCTCTCAACTTCTCCTGAACAGCTGGAGACAGGTACTTCTCCTGAAAAGCATCAACAAAAGCCTTCCAAGTACCTCCAATACGACCTTTGGTGAACTTCCACCACTGACCCGCATCTCCTTTCAGCTGGAAAGATACCAAGGTCACCTTCAGTACCTCGTCTTCGATGCCTAGCATCTCAAACGTTTTCGTTGTCTGTTCGAGCCATTCATCTGCCTTAAGCGGCTCGCTAAGATCACCTAAAAACTCGTCCGGGTGAGACCGGAAGAATTCCCTCTTCAGAAAAGAAGGTCCTGTATCTGCAGCAACAACAACCTGGGCTGGATTGGCAGCCCTCAGAATGTCAACTGACGCCTGAAATGCCCCTGCTATCCCTTGGGCCAAAGCACCCATAAACTGCTGTCCTACTGGCTCGGCCACATTGGCCTGGCCAACACCCTCCTGAACTGCCGGAATTTCCTCCGGTATAGGCACTTCCTGCCTGGCTTGCCTACCACGCCTACCACGACCTCGTCCTCGTCCTGACATCCTAATAAAGGAAACAAAGACGTTAGCACTCTAGATAATGTGCCAAGACTATAACACTCACGTCCTAATACATTGGACAACAATAAATCACACCACGTAAGCACATAATCACATAAGCACCTACGAATTTCATTCCTGGGTAATGATAGTCCCGAAGCGTTACTATAGTTCCGGTTGGAAGCAGCAGTGATCAAGTGCCTTTCCAACAAGACTACTAGAAACTCAAGGGTCCAATCAACATCCTAGAAACTACGTTCCATACCCACATAGTCACATAAACATGTTATCATATAAGCATGTAAAATTACACTAAGTCTCTATCAAACGAGACGAACCCATTGTGATACTAATCACTTCCCACGTACCCAAAGTATTCAAACCCGGTACGCTCTGATACCAAGTTGTAACGCCCTCAAAAATAAACCCATAATACATAATATTAACATGCGGAATTATAAGGAAATAAAGTATCTTAATCCATTCATCAGAGTACCATGAAATAAAACATCAAAATAAATGCCCTATGGGCTTACATCTTGCCAAGCTAACACTTGGACATAATTCCATGAGTTCTAACTCAAAAACAAATAAAGCCCTAGGCTTGAAAGTTTACAAGTTGTTCAAATAAAACAAATAAAATAAAGCAAACAGGTCTTCAAGTCCAAATCCTCACAAGCTAAGTCTTTGGAGGTAGTGAACCACCTGAACCTGAAAATGAAGTTCCCATATAGGGTGAGCCACAGCCCAGTAGAAAAATACTAAACCAAGCATAAGAATTAACTAAAGCATTAGCATTCGATACATGGTTAACACAAGATAATCAATTTCCAATTTCATGACACGAATGTCTACATTGTCTATGACATATTGTCTATGACACCTTTCACTTTCCAATATTTATTCAACTTTCCAATTATATCATTATGGCTCAGAACCTGGCCAACTATAATAGTGATCCAGATGTCACAAAAATAAATGAGACTAAAGCTCAAACCACAACACTTCCATACTTCCAACTGATACACATTATAATGATGTATCATATCAACAACAAATAGCAATAAGCACACATATGAGTGATGCTACTGGAGTCCATCCCCTATCTCCTCCCAACAAATCCGGTTTAGAGGTCCATCCCCTATCTTCCCTAAACCGTGGAGTTCATCCCCTATCTCCTCCAAACAAAATGCATATGCAATGAAACACACAATTGCCATATACAACACATAATCAATACAAGTAATGTTCTGTATTAATTCAACAGTCAACATAAGTGACATAATTCCAGTTATACCTAAGCCACATGCAAGGTCTACAACAATCACGGCTATCCTCCACCGATAGCCCAAAACAGTTATTTCTAAACAGGAAATAAATACACAATGAATGTAAAATCAACATTCTCATAGGTAAGTATTTAAACTACCCAACTATATCATTAACCTCTTAATTTCCCCAACTTCATGAATTAAACCCAATTCCACATTTTTCCCTTAAATTAATTATACAGATTAATCTAAGCCAAAACCCTAAGGTTTCTCCCAAAATTACCAAACTACCCCCACATACCAAAATACCAACACTTAGGATTAAAGCGTATAAATGGAGTAGGAAATCCCTACCTCGAAGCAAGAACCCAAAAAGAAGAAGACGGAGATGATAGCCCAAACTCCAAAGTGCTCCAAATCAACAACCGTTCAGATTAAATGGAAGCCCTCACTCTCCTCTATCTTATTTGTAAAGCAACTAGGGTAAAAACACACCCTAACTAGATCAAACCTAGGAGAGAAGGTGAGTTGGGAGAGAGAAAATTCGTAACTAGGGTTTCTGGATCAAAAAGTTGTAAAAAAAATGATTTAAAACCGTTTCTGCGTATTTAAACTGGACAGGCTCGCTCGAGCGAAGACATGGTCGCTCGAGCGACCAGACACAAAAATCCACGCTCGAGCGAAGAAAAGCTCGCTCGAGCCAAAAACTCGATGCTTCAGGTCTGCAACCCAGAAGCTCGCTCGAGCGACGAAATGCTCGCTCGAGCGACGAACTCGAAAACATACACCTCGCTCGCTCGAGCGAAGAAATGCTCGCTCGAGCCAAGAAACACATCTCTCAGGTCTAAGTACTAGACGCAATCGCTCGCTCGAGCCAAGGAAAGCTCACTCGAGCGAAGAACCAAAAATGAAGACCTCGCTCGAGCGAAGAGAAGCTCGCTCGAGCGACCAAGCCAAAAACTGAACATGCAGACTTGGTTTCTAAAGCCAACCAATCTGCAACCAACCTGCTAAACACATCCTATAACCCAAGAATAAGGAATTAAAGGACAATAACAACAAATATAACAGCGGAATCCACGGAACGTAAGTCCGGATACAATAATCAAATGGGAAAAAGACCGGGGTCGCTATACCATCCAGGTTCACCAAGAGGAAATTACAATGGATATTGTAGTGGGTCATAGCATCCATAATAATACCGAATTCTTTTAGAATGACCTTGATGTTTTTGGACAATGAAATCGCGCTCTCTATACTTAACAATTTCATCATTCTCGTGCCATATTGCAGCAACTTGGAATACAGTAAGAGGATTAAAAGTTTGGGGATCTAAAGATGGATCAGCGTGGATAAGTATATGATGAGTGCCTAGGTCATAAACATCCCTTAAACTTCTAAAGAATATAGAATATCGATTTGAAACGACAATATCAATTAGAAGAGCAATGATGTTCGGATCTAGATTATCTGCAATCCTCATCCTATTCTGAACTTCATGTTCAGTGTCAAAGAAATAGAGCTGTAAGTAAGAAGGTTTATGATCTGAAGGATAAAGCTGATTGATATAATGATAAACCTGTCCTTGCACACGAAAGGTATAGATTCCTCTATTTCTACGCTTTAATTGTTTGTTTGGGTAACCCCGAATGAAGTGAAAGTAAATGAATTATTATAGGCATGAATGTACTTCAAGAAATAAAGAGAATTTTTGGAATGACCTGTGAACAACTCATACAATTGAGATGGAACAACATTGGGACATAGTGCAATTTCTCCAGCAGAACAACAAAAACCATTTGGCTCAAGATCTATTTTTTTTGCATTACAGAAAGAACAACACGATCTATTTGGTAAAACAAAGGCTTCAAGCAGTATATCTCTTTTTGTGATTCCCTTCTTCTTTCTACAGCGTAGAACAAAGCTTATGGAGAGTATAAATAGAATTTAAGAATTATTTTCTATCTAGCTGGGTGTATAATAAAAAAAATAATAAGAGAAGTTGTTTAAGTACCATCTTCAGTGTCAGTTGTTGTGTTATTCTGGAAATCATTAATACCTATATAAGATAAATGTATGAAGACATAATGAGAAAAACTAATTATCATAGTTGAAGAATAAAATAAAAACTTTGATGATGTATACACTGCAGAACTGATGTTTCATCAAATGTGATAGATGTAGAACCTACGGATTAGGAAACAAAATGTGTAATTATACATAAGTAATTGAAAAAGAAAGAATGAAATTGGTTGTTATCTAATAAGGAAAAATGAATTTTTTCTCTGATAAAGACTCTAAAGAAATTATACCCATTTCATAGGTGTTATGATTGATGGTTGCTCCTTCAAGACTAAATTGGGAAGGTTTTGAAAAAACTGATGTAAGAACAAGACGTTCAGATATTCCCAATGGTTCATATTCAAATAAACTGTTTGATTCATTGATGCATCGTATTTTTGTTGGTCGATCTTTTTGTTTTTCTGCTCTTAATTCTCACCTCTTTTGATTAATACGATCTTTTCATTCTTGTGAAAAATTTGCATATGACACTATTTTTTTTGGCTTTTCCGGCATGATTGAAACACTATACTGTATTAAACAATGATATATACCATAACAAATTGATAAATAAACATTAAACCGCAATTGTCATTTTGATAATAATTTTAGTAACATTGTAATTTTGATATAGCATGCACACAAAACAAGAAAAGAAACCATACAAGGACATTTTACAATTACAACAAATTACAAAAATTAGACTCAGATCATAATTAAGATTAAAAATAAATTTCCAAGGAATAATAAATTGTACAAATTAATACAATTAATAAATTAAATATTATAAAAACCGAAAGTGTAATTAATAATAAATTTCCATGGAATTTATATTACATATTTGTGTAAATTGTAATTAATAATGTGGTTATGATTTTTAACAGAATTTTATTCATTGAGTTGGTTGAAATTAATTAATTAATTTAATCAATTTACATGTTTACCTATAAAAATACATTTTCCATTATTAATATAAAAAAATAATGATAAGAATTGTAATTAATCGAATCAAATTATAAGACCAAAATCATACAATGATTAAAATATATAGACTATTGGTATAATCTACTCAACATACTCAAAGTTATCTCAATGCAATCATTATAACTAAATATGGATTTCCTAGGTATGATAAAGATTGATGATATCATCAAATTAGAATGGAACTAAACTTTTACTTTTTAACCAAATTAGATATATATGTAATAAGACAACAAATCAAAGGGTAAAATGGGGGAAAAAAAAAGAAACCATTTTACTTTAGCAATACCAAAACTAACTACAATCACAGTGCCAGTGGTGAATTTGGAGCTATAATAGGAATTATGCAACTTAATAGATGAGAAGATGAAAATATAGTTAAAGTGAACTACTTTAAAATAAGATTAAGATATAACAATAGTTTTCAAAAGGCACGACACAAATAGCTAAAGTTTTATATTGAATCCATTTAAACCAAAAAGAGATGTATTCATGAAAGTGACATAACTGCAAACCATTACAAGCATTCATCGTGTGCTTTTGTAGTAGTATATTTAAAAATAATTTTTATTATATTATATTTTAAAAGTTGTAGTATAGCATAGTAAAGGGGTTTTTGGGAACATTTAAAATAAGCCAAGTGTCTTTCTGGATTTATCTTTAAGCATTATTCTTTTTTTAAAATTATGTCAATTTTTTTTTACTTTCCTAATTTGTATATATGAATAAAAAAATAAAAAATTTTAAAAATAAAATAAAATAAAACAAGCCAAAATAAGTAAAAAAAATCAACTTTTTTTTGGGAATATTTTTGTCTATTCTAGACTTACTTTTAATTTTTTTTTTTTAAATATTTTTCTGATTGCTCTAGTTGAGTAGAACCCTAATTTTTTTTGAAAAATTAGTTCACCAAAGCAAAAATAAGTCGGAAAAAAAGAAAAACATAAATAAACAAATATATGAAAAATCAATCTTTTTCGTGTAGATGAATAAAAAAAAAAAGTTAAAAAATTACAATAAAATAAAATAAGCCAAAATAAATCAAAAAATTCAAGTTTTTTTTTGAATTATTTGTCTTTTTTGGACTTGCTTGCTTGCTTGCTTGAATTTTTTTTAAAAAAATTATTTTTCTAATTGGTCTAGTTGAGTAGAACCAAATTTTCTTTAGCAAAAAATTTACTAAAAGAAAAATAAACCAACAAAAAAATTATCAAAAAACTAAATCCCAAACACCCTTTAAACATGGAAAATTTAGGATATATATATATTTATGGATCTATGTAAAGAATATTAAAATCTTTCAATTTTCATTTTCCTTCACTTTCTCAGCAACCAAACAACACAAGAATAACACAACTTATAAGAAAATTTCAAAAATTTAAGCCAAAGCTCAAGAAAAATTTAGGATTTAAACTCTAAATCCTAAACCCTAAACTAACCCAGATTGCAACTGTTAGATTTGACCTCACCCTATAAAATTCACACTGAAAATCAAATTTCATGTGAATACCTCTATCAAGAATAGATTCAAAGCATGAGAAGTTTGAAAATCGAATTGAAAAGTACCTGAAAATGCAAATTTACGATGGCGTAGATTGAACTCTGATGAAAGTTCCTAAACTCCGAAGTTTTCCACTGCAACACCAAACTTCTTCTCCAAATGCAAATCTTCCCCTACAACAGCACTATCTTCACACTACACGAGAGATTAAAGCACCACAATGACTTTTTAATTCTACTATATACATTGAAATTATCCACATGTAATGATAATTCCTAAATGTAGATTGATAGGTATGACA
This sequence comes from Camellia japonica, assembly GCA_030407325.1. Taxonomy (NCBI): domain Eukaryota; kingdom Viridiplantae; phylum Streptophyta; class Magnoliopsida; order Ericales; family Theaceae; genus Camellia; species Camellia japonica. Next base: position 68,913,522 of record JAPPVO010000013.1, on the reverse strand, counting down.
CAAATTGATGATGAAATCTAATTAGAACGGAACTAATCAAATTAGAATAGAACTAAATGGTGTGTTTGACTGTATATTTTGAAAATATTTTTAGAGTTTGGAAGTTTGGAATGATTTGATATTTTATTATAGTTGAATAGATAAAAAAAAAAAAAAAAATTGAAGGGAAAGTTTAGATTTTTTTTTTTTTTTTTTTTGTATATTTTGAAAATAGTTTGGGAGTTTGGAATGATTTGATATTTTGTTATAGTTGAGTGGATGTGTGTGAGAAAAAAAATGATTGAAAAGGAAAAAGAAGAGAAAAAAAATGATTGATTGATGTGTAGAGAGAGAGAGAGAGAGAGAGTGATTTTGAAAAAAAAAATTCAAAAAATTTGAACTAAACAAAATTTTTAAAAATTATATTTTTCTCAAAAATTATATCTTGAAATATAAACCAAACAAGCCCAAAGTATTATTTGTTAACCTACCTATATATATATATATAACAGAACAAAAAATCAAAACAATACAATGGAACTAAAGTATTGGTTTTTTAAGCAAACCATATATATATATATATATATCTAACAGGACTTATATATATCTAACGGGACAAAAAGCAAAAGGATACAGCAGGAAAGGGGAAAAAAAAGGAGGTAAAATGGGAAAGAAAAAAAGAGAGTCGTGTATTATAGCAGTACCTAAAGTGCCTCGTATTTATAATAATAATAAGATATATATATATATATATATATATAGGGGTGTTTTAGTTATTCTGTCTAAACTTGTTCTTTTGGATAAAATATTTAACGTCGAAATGTTTGGCCAAATAAATTTGAATTTTGAATTTATAAATCAAGTCCCTAATTTTGATTTTATTTGTAAATTTTTATTTATTTATTATTTATTTTTTGTGATTGGAGCAATTAAGATTGATTTATTCAATATTGATATACAATTTTTGTATGAAATAAAAGCACAATGATAGTTTGGGTAGATTGATTAATGAAAATTGCTTTGGAAAAATTACCAAGGGTTATACCCTTCACTGATTACAAATCATCACATTTTTATGTTGTCTCCCAAAAAAATCAACATAACAGATGGACTACATTAAAATTAAAAGACAAATTATACTGGTGATTACTATATTTTGTCTCTTATATTATTCTACTTTTAATCAGCTCAATTTTGACTATTTATTTTAAATTTTGTGTCATTTTAGTCCAATTGATAATGCCGTTAGTGTGTGTTTGATGGAAAATAATCACTGAATTGGTTGAGTTTATCTCACTGAGTTTAGTAAATTTATAATTTTAATCTAAAAAATAAGACACAAGCTACTTATATGCATATTTTTCATAATAAATTGCCAAGAGTTGTGATCAATTGAACAAAATTAAAACAAAATCATAAATTCGTAGTCAAAATTGAGCCAATTGAAATTATAGGGACCAAAATGATACAATGACCAAAGTACAAGGACTACTATCACAATTTTCCCAAATTTAAAAAAAAAAAAATCCACCTTGCCAATACTCTTCGAGCTTGAAATAATTGCTCACTTCTTTGAGGCATATATTCCCTCCGTCTCAAAATATTAGTCCCTTATTTTATTTTTTATTATCCCAAAATATTAGTCATTTTTCAAAAATTAAGAACTAAAATAATATAAATTTTCTATTTTGCCCTTCTTTTAAATTATCAATACAAAAAATACAATTATGACAATTAATATTTTAAAAAAAAATGTACTATCCAAAGGGTAATTTTAAAAAATTAATATTTTTAAAGTGTAATAATTGTACTATAAAAAAAAATTAGATTATTTTGGAAATAATATTCATTTGCTCACTTCTTAAAGGGTGTATGAATGCACCCTATTTTAGGGTTTATTTCTTTTTCAGTTCTTTTTTTTTTATTATAGTTTTTTTAGGCATTATTGTAGCACAAATAAAATAAAATAAAATAAAATACAAACAATCTAAACAATTACCACAAAACAAACATTACCAATCACCTTCACGATTCATTTATCGTTACAACTGATATCTGTTGTACCTTAATCCTTACCTCGACATTACAACATAAAACATTTTGGACATGAGATGGTCATCTAATGTATAAAAGCATGTTTAGTAGCGTTAGATCTTGGTCAAAAATCAAATGAGTCTAGATCTAAAAGCTTTCTCGGTGATAAGTTGATGATGGAGATGAGAGGAGCGGTAGTGGCTAGCATAGTGATGAACAAAAAAGAAAAAAAGAGAAACCGCAAGAAAATAAACAAAGAGGAGAGGGCAGTTACAAGAACCACCCTCTTACCCTTAAACAACAAAGAAAAAGGGAGAAAGGTTACGAATTCTTAGAGAGAGAGAGAGAGAGAGAGACTAGGGTTTTTTTAACGAGACAGGTGTACATTTAATTTTTACATTTTTAGTCTCTAAAGTAGGTAGTTTATGTTATTTTAGTCTATAATATGCATACTAATATATAAAGTGAGCCCTTAACTTAGTTTCTTGAAACTTTTGCCATGTAGCATTTACATAAGAACTCAATAAATCATAACCAATCACTTCTACATTCTTACTTTCCCACGTTTGTCTCCCAAACTGCTGTGTAGTTCCAAAATCATTTCTGTAGCAATTCCGATTTTGACCCGGTCAACTTCGGGGGTCGAGATTACTTACGGGAAAGTGTATTTCACGCTCGAGTGACCTTGTTATATTAGTTCGTAAATTAGGATTTCAGATCACTTTTTGCAGCCCCCTCTCTCTCTAAAACTCTCCAAATTTCCAGGTCTAGAGCTTCTCTCTCTAGAAGTCATCTTCTCTCTTTGATTTCTCCAAATCCATTGGGATTTAGGCCTAAGTTCTTCACTAAAGTTGGTTATCACCTCGAGGGCTTCATTGTGTGCAGTGGAGATCGAGTTTCGACACCGTAGATTTTGGGGTTTCATCTCAGATTCTCTTCAAAACTTGAGGTAGGGATTTTCTACATTCTAATATAGTTTTTAGTTTAGTTATTTGCTATTGTGTATAGATGATGAGATTTGGTTGTGGTTTGGACAAATCTAGGATTTGGGTGTGAAATGAAAAGAGGGGTTTTGATGAATATGAGGTAAATGAGTATGAGACTTGAATATAAGATCATGTTGTGCCAAAATAGTTGATTTTGGTGTTTGGGTTGATATTTGGTGAAAGGGGGATTCTGCCCTAATTTTGATTAAATTATTATTTTGCATAAATAATTGGGATTAACATTGAAAACGTGAAATTGGAAGGTGGTGATTATAAATGGTGATATTGGATATGTATTATCTCACCTATGGAAGTTTTCAGTAAACTATTTATTTTGATATTGAATATCTCTTTAGAAATAATTGCATTGGGCTATCAGTGGAAGATAGCTATGATTGTTGTAGAAATTACATGAAGATTAGGCGATTTAATGCTAGTCCATTGTTGGTGTCATTGAATATGACCATGTTATAGATGCATTGTATATGTATATTTATTGGGATGAGAAAGGGGATGTACTCCATATGTGATTATGTTTATAAATACATTGCATATGTATATTTGTTTGGGAGGAAAAAGGGAATGGACTCCATTTAAAGCAAGTTGGTCGGAGTGTCCTAGGTGAAAGACTTGAAATTTTATATATAAATGGGTGCCTATTCCTTCGGACGAAATATCCGTAAAATGGCAGGTTTGAAGTGCTTATGTGAGTTTTGCATAATTGAAAAATCATTGAGTTGTAGTCTCATTTTGATTGTTGAAAGATAACGAATTTAACTCATGAATTGAGTAGCATATATGAACTGGAAATGAAATTAAAAGAACATGGAATAAGGTTGGTCTTAGTGGCATATAGATATGCAGGTCTTGTAGATGTTTCAGGATCGGTATTGTTTATGTATATGGTATTTATACCTTTGCTAAACCTCATAAATTGTGTTAGAATATTTTCACTGGGCTGTTGGCTCACCCTATATGGGAATACCATTTTCAAGTACAGGTGAGATGCTTCCTCCAAGGCAATAGCGTGGATGGAGTTTTGGGAAGTAAGAGCTTCTTAATTATGCCTTATGTGTGTATATTTGTTATTTGTAAAGCCAAGGGCTTAAGATGTAATGAGCGAGACTCAATTTGTGTAACCAAAAATGTTCTTGGATAAATTTGTAAGCCTGTAGGGCACTTATTACCTGTTTGGCTTCCATTTCATACTTGTTGTAAAATGCATGTTTGGGATTGGAACTGGGGCATTGAGATGTGAACAACATGTAATTGGCATTTGGGATTTAATGGAAATGGGTGTATGGATTACTTAGCAATATATATGTTTTTGTCTATCAGGTGGGTTTTGTTGCATAAATAGATATATCCTGCCCAAATTTTCGAGGCGTTACAATTTCACCATCTTCACTTCTCTCCATTTAAGGACTTCTCTTTTTTTTTTTTTTTTGCCACATCTAGATAGGCGACCAGAAAAACATGAGGGCAACGGTACCAACGTTAGCAAGGTGTGGTCGGTGCTGGTTTGGAGGAGTTTCCAACACGATGAATGGTTATTGCCTCTATTCACAGTAGTTTTGAATTTTGAAACTCAAACTTACAGGTTTACTTTCCTTTTATTGTTCCACAAACTTCTTATTTTGTGTATTGATGAAATCTGTTGTGTGGAAGTGAAATTTCTATTTGTAAAGATTTGCTGAGAATGTTTTTATGCGGTGTGTAGACACCCCATTTTGATCGGTCTTAAGACTTGGACACTTTCTTCTGAACACCCGATGATGAAAATTGTGCTATTTTATAAATTTCTCAACAGAAAAATCAAATTTAAGTTTTAATCTTAACCTTCACCTATTTTGGTCTAATTATTTTTCATCCAAAATTCACCAATCTCCACTACCAAAAGGATCTTGGATCTTCAATCTCTACTACCAAATTTTCTACACATCAATCTCCACTACCAAAAGGGTTATTTCCCTTTATCCTCCATTATACACTCTCTTTAACGTCCATTACACATTGTCTTCCATCTCTATCCACCTCCATTAGACATTGCCTTCCACCTCCATTATCCATTATTTTCCACCTCCGTTATACATTGTCTACCATCATTGTCTTCCACTTTCTCCACTAAGAAAGCCTTATTCAATTGCCTATATAAGAAGATCATTAGAGCTATTAAAAAGAAGTGAAAATTTTTTATTTGAGAGAGGTCTAAGTTTTGATCAAAGAAAGAGTTTGTTTTGTCAAAATTGGGACAAAATATAATATAAACCTCCATCTTCTTCTCTTTCACTAATATCCATTGATATACCACTTAAAATTTTACTAAAGCTAAAAACTTGAATTTCTTGTTGAGATTTCAAAAACTTATTCCACAACCTTGAGGGTGCTAGGAAGAGAGTTTGGAAATCTGAAAGTTCATTATCTCCTCCAAAGATGAATTTTTGCAAATTTCTCACCTATTTTATTTATATTTCTCTTGTCTTTAAATATGTGATATAACTTATAGAAATGATTGGTTGAACCACCTATCCTTAGATGATGTAGTTTCTTTAATTTCTTGTATTTTATTTCTTATTCTTTCATCTTCTTAAGTTATATTTTCAGAATTTTCTTATGCTTAAATATAGAATTTAATTTGTAGAAATGGTTGGCTAAGCCACCTACCCTTAGATGATGTATATTATTTATTTTCTTATATTTTTTTTGTTCTATTTTTCATTTGAAGCTATAAAGGCTTCCTTATTAAAAAGTGTGAAAAACTCTCTTCTCGACTAATTTTGAACATGGAAATGGATTCCACATCCATATTTTATGAGTAAAAAGTTGAGTCTTTAACTACTTTCGATGAGTTATATGTATTTTCTCGTTCTTTCCTATTTTCTTAGAAGTCCTATAGAGTTTTCACAAGCTTTGTAAGACTTTCCCTTTCAAATGATGGTAATCTACTCTCTCCAATTGATAAGCATGAATTTGGGTATTAATTTATTCTTATTCACAAAGAGATGAATATAGATTTCTATATATTTCTTTAGTTTGGTATTTTCTAGCTTCAGTTCCTATACATGTTAGATTTTCATTTGATGGCTTTTTGTACATATAATATAGCATCTATTGGAAAGGTTTTGTTTGCTTTGTTTTGGTTTTGCTACATGAAAGACAGGAATTCCCATAAAAGCAAAATAAAGTAGTTTCCAAGCAATAAACAAGGCAATTTTCGATGGATGATTGGAGTTTTCTATTATTTTATTTTATTTTATTTTATTTTTGTGTATTTCCATAATTTGTTAGAATCAGTTTGTGTTGTAATAATTTCTAACCTCATTTCTTTTATTTTTCTTTTATTCGGTGTTGTAATAATTCCACGTGCCCGCTTCTTTCTATCCATTTCATTCACTCGCTTTCCATATCTGTAAATAGCATCATATTTCATATTTCATGCATTAAGATTCTGCTAAATTTACATTTATAGATTTAATTAATTCTTATGTGATTATGTTGTTAGATAATGTCTCAATGGGACCACATAATTAAATGTGGTGTTATCATTTATAAGAGGCCTACAATTTAAGTGATTCAATTTAGTTAATAGGCTTAAGGGTATATGTGTTATGGACCTAATGTGTAGATACTAGTTGTATAATTTCAATTTCTATGATGGGCAGAAATGGAAAATTAAAACATATTGGTTAAAGTTGGTTTTCATTCCTTTTGAACTTCCACAACCTTTCAGTTTTGAAAACCAACAAATAGAAATTAAAACCAATAATGGTTAAAGTTGGTTTTCATTCCTTTTGAACTTCCACAACCTTTCAGTTTTGAAAACCAATTACAACCTTTAAAAGGTTATGGTCCCTATTTCTTCCCAAGAGTGAAAAAGAGAACACTGCTATTTTTCTAAATCCTCTCAAGGAGAAACATAAGGCACCAAAGGGGAAAGGATTAGAAGGCAATAACATAATCAATAACAAAGAGTTTATTGATAATCACGCTTCCGTTTAACCGTTCATCAATGGATTCAGGTATGTCATTTTGCCTTGATTTCTTGATAATACACATGGTAAATGATCCGAAGTGTAAGGTTTATGTTCTGAAATTTAAGTTTACACAATTGGTATCAGAGCCAGCATATCATGTGTCTTATCAGAATTGATATGCTTTATTCATTCTATTTAGTTTCCTGGAATCAGATTCTGAATTTTCTTATGGATGTAAATTCTGTTTTTTCCTGTTTTGTTCTGTGAAAATGGCAATCTGTTTTCTGGAATTGTAAAATGAGTCGGTGGGCAGTTTTTTTTTTTTTTTCTCTCTCAAATGGATGAACATCATGTATTTATATATATATAGATATATCTTGCGATTTGATCGGTTTAATTTTGAACATCATAAAAAAAAAACTATTTGTTTTTGGACCCGTCAATTCTATTTATATATGTATGTATATAATTGGGATTGCTGCAGATTATATAATATATACGGGGTCACAAATTTAGAAATCTTTAAATTTAATGTAATTTCATACAACGTCTACAGAAATTTAATTTTCTAACATTCTCAATATAAGTCAATTCAAACAAGATGTCACAAAAGTGATCTCTCTTGTCTAGATTGTTTTATATGGAATGTTTTGATGTTCATGTCTGTGTATCTCATGCGGGTATTTATCGGTCCAAAGACATGATTAAGACTTGGCAGAATTACACACACATTTTGTGGTGATAAACATGTGCCAATTGTCAAGAAAACCTAATGTGAATAATAAATCCATCAAAAGATAGATTTGTTATTTGACATAACTTATTGTCAATGTTTGATCATTACAACAAGAATACCACTTACAGTTAATATCACTACCCAAAGGCTTGGTATTAATGTTGTGCTAGGTATCTTGAGATGTTGTCATTAAATTAATTTATTTAGAGATTATCTGTTTGGTAACTTAATGTGAGCATACTTGTTTATTCCTTTTATCCTCTGGGGTGAGGCTCTAAAGACAGCAACTTATATCTTAAATCGGGTGCCAACTAAAGCAGTTGTAACAACACCTTATGAGCTTTGGGTTGGGCGAAAGCCTAGTCTAAAACATTTGCATGTGTGGGGGTGTCCTGCTGAGGCGAGGCCTTATAAACCTCATGAACGAAAATTGAACTCTAAAACCATTAGCAGCTACTTTATTGGCTATGCCGAACGATCACGGGATTACAAGTTTTATGATCCCACAAATAGGTCAATATTTGAGACGGGAATTGCAACATTTTTTGAGGATGTTGAGTTTGGGAGGAGAAATCCAGTTAGAGACATTGTTTTTGAGGAGGAAGCAGGAGTAAGGAGTAATCCCACTTCCTACTACTACTTTTGACCAATCACAGGTTCCTATACCTGTCATTGCTCGAGAAGTAATTTCGGATCCTCAACCAGACAATGTTGTTCAAGATAATATAGTTCAAACCCCCATTCAAGATGAGGTAATTGTTCCTGAGAAACAAACTCTACAACCTCAACCTCAAGAATCTGTGCCATTAAGGCGATCCATAAGAGAAAGGAGATTTGCACTTTCAGATGATTATATTGTATATCTCCAGGAACATGAGGTAGAAAATGGAATGTCGAAAGATAATCCAATCAACTTTCGTCAAGCCATGGAAAGTTCCAACTCTCATAAGTGGATAGAAGCCATGAATGAAGAATATAAGTCTATGCAAGACAATAAAGTTTGGGAACTTGTCTCATTACCAGTTGGTGCGAAGCCCGTAGGTTGTAAATGGATATTTAAAACCAAAAGGGATTCAAATGGTAATGTGGAGAGGTATAAGGCACGTCTTGTAGCCAAAGGCTTTACTCAAAAAGAAGGAATTGACTTTAAAGAAACTTTCTCTCCAGTTTCTTCGAAAGATTCTTTTAGGACAATTATGGCGCTTGTTGCATATTTTGATCTTGAGTTGCATCAGATGGATGTCAAAACAGCTTTTCTTAATGGTGACATTAAATAAACAATTTATATGGTGCAGCCAGAAAACTTTGTGTCAGGAGACCCAAAGAATATGGTTTGCAAATTGACTAAATCCATCTATGGACTCAAACAAGCTTCTCGTCAGTGGTACTTCAAATTTCATCAAGTTCTCACTTCATATGGTTTTGAAACTAATGTTGTTAATGAATGTGTGTATCACAAGTTCAGTGGGAGTAAACACATATTTTTGGTTTTATATGTTGACGACATATTGCTTGCCAAAAACGATATAAACTTATTGCATGACACCAAGAGATTTCTATCTAAGAATTTTGAAATGAAAGATCTTGGTGATGCTTCCTTTGTATTAGGAATCGAAATACACCGAGATCGTTTTCGGGGTATTCTGGGATTATCACAAAGGAGCTATATCGAAAAAGTACTCAATAGATTTGGCATGCAAAATTGTAAATCAGGTGAAACCCCGGTTGCTAAGGGAGACAAGTTTAGTCTCAGCCAATGCCCGAAGAATAGTCTTGAAATTCAAGAAATGCAGAAGATTCCTTATGCCTCGGCTGTAGGGAGTCTAATGTATGCTCAAGTATGTACGCGTCCGGATATTGCGTTTATAGTTGGCATGTTAGGCAGATATTTACGTAATCCTGACATGGATCATTGGAAAGCAGTCAAGCGTGTTATGCGATATTTACAGAGAACAAAGGAATATATGCTCACATATAGGAGATCGGATAAGTTAGAGGTCATTGGATATTCCGACTCCGATTTTGCTGGATGCCAAGACAGTAGGAAATCCACATCAGGCTATATTTATCTGTTAGCTGGCGGAGCAATTTCTTGGAGGTCTGCAAAGCAGACGCTCATAGCTTCATCCACCATGGCCGCAGAATTTGTAGCATGTTATGAGGCATCAAACCAAGGGATATGGCTGCGGAATTTTGTCACTGGGTTGCGTATTTTGGAAGGCACTGAAAGACCACTTAAGTTATATTGTGATAATAAGTCTGCAGTTTTATATTCCAATAAAAACAGGAGCTCGACAAAATCAAAGCATATTGATATCAAGTTCCTAGTTGTAAAAGAAAGAGTGCAGAGTGGACAGATTTCCATAGAGCACATTGGAACAAACTCCATGATAGCGGATCCACTTACGAAGGGACTACCACCCAAGGTCTTTCATGAGCACACTGCTCAGATGGGTGTTGTTCTATTTGAGAACATTCTGGTTTAGTGGGAGTTTGTATTTATATTACTGCTTTATGTCAGCCTTGAGTTTTATCTATGTAATTAGATTAATTTCTGCAGAAATGAAATATTCAGTTTATTACGCTCTGTTACGTATTGTGAAGTATTGATCTCAATAAAGTTAAGTAGGACCAGTTGGAAATAGGCATGTATGGATCACATCACATGTAATTTCCATGCTACGCATCCATGATTGATCTATGTCATTTAGCTGTATTAGTATACGTGACCATTGGTGGGTCGAGTTACGATTGATGTAACGAAGACCGCTTTGATCCTATATTAATATAGTTAATGGACAAGATTGTTTGGATACCCTCAAGTTATGATAACAAATTTCTGAGCTCACTAAAGTTAAGCACACATATGTGGTCCAGTGGGAGATTGTTAGATAATGTCTCAATAGGACCACATAATTAAATGTGGTGTTATCATTTATAAGAGGCCTACAATTTAAGTGATTCAATTTAGTTAATAGGCTTAAGGGTATATGTGTTATGGACCTAATGTGTAGATACTAGTTGTATAATTTCTATTTCTATGAGGGGCAGAAATAGAAATTAAAATATATTGGTTAAAGTTGGTTTTCATTCCTTTTGAACTTCCACAACCTTTCAGTTTTGAAAACCAATAAATAGAAATTAAAACCAATAATGGTTAAAGTTGGTTTTCATTCCTTTTGAACTTCCACAACCTTTCAGTTTTGAAAACCAATTACAACCTTTAAAAGGTTATGGTCCCTATTCCTTCCCAAGAGTGAAAAAGAGAACACTGCTATTTTTCTAAATCCTCTCAAGGAGAAACATAAGGCACTAAAGGGGAAAGGATTAGAAGGCAATAACATAATCAATAACAAAGAGTTTATTGATAATCACGCTTCCGTTTAACCGTTCATCAATGGATTCAGGTATGTCATTTTGTCTTGATTTCTTGATAATACACATGGTAAATGATCCGAAGTGTAAGGTTTATGTTCTGAAATTTAAGTTTCACATATGTGTGCTACTTCATGTTCTTGAGATGATTCACATGTCTATATTATAGTCGAATCTTTAGTTGTATTTCATAAGTGAATTGCATTAGGATTTTGTATATAAGATCATATATGTTTTATTAACTTTGTTTTGTAGCCGTTCGAGAGGACGTCAATAAATATGTAAATTTTTATGCTTTAAAATCCCGCTTGTGTGTATTTCCTTACTATATAGCATTCTACCATGAGGCATTGCTTATTTGATATATTTTTATAAATGACAATGGATAAAGATTGTATCGTTCAATTTGAAATAATGTCGGCTTTCATATTTGTGAACTCAATTTCTTTTGAAATAATATCTCTATAAAAATCAAGTTCATAATGCCTCACATGCTCAAAGCAAAATTTAAAAAAATAAAAAATAAAAAATAAAAAGAACAAGAAAAAGGAAAGCCTCAAATATATATATTTTTTTTTCTTCTATATATGTATTGAATCAAATAAATAAAAGGTACATATACTATAATATTTCAGGAAAAATTGTCTTCTCCGGACTCCAAAGTAGTCAAATGGGCTAGAAACCTAACATCTTCTAACAAAATCGACACGGTGACATCTTGATACCACCAGGAATAAGGAATTTTTTTTTTTTTTTGCCAAAGCGCCCAAAAATTGGATCTATTTCCAACTGATCACGCCTACAAAGAGGGAGTATTTTGTTTTAGATAGACTTGTAGTCACATATGAAAAAAACAGACGGTATAAATTTAGTAACACTTTTCCCCCCAATCTACTGCAAGAAAGGGATACTGTGCAATTTCAAATTATTAATTATACCCTTGAGGGAAACGGCAAACAAATTTAGGGAATTTTCCTTTCTAGTTCGTCTCCCAAAGAGGCAAACTTTAATTTCATCATTTGGTTTGAGTGTGATATTTAGTTATAATTTTTAAAAATTAATTTCGCACTCACTTTTGTAAACACGTCTATTAGGACATCTGACCGGTTGATCGGAACAGTGTTCGTTTGTTTGTTTGTTTGTTTTTTTTTTTTTTTTTTGACACTTGTTATTTTTATATTTTAAATAAAAAATATTTTCGAATTTTTTAAAAAAATTTTATGAGTTTTGAATAGAATTTTGGATTGTGTGTTTGGTTATGAGTTATAAGTTTTTTAATCAAATATCATATGTTACATAAAAAATTTCAAATTTAATTCAAAACTCTTTTCAAAACTCATAACCAAACAAATTTTTTATACTTAAATCATAATTTCAAAACTCACAAACTCAAAATATAACTGTATTCTCAAATCATAATTTAAAACTCTACCAAACGCTATCTAACATTTTCCAACAAAATCAACATTTCTTCTCGATAAAATTGATTATAAAAATTAACTAGTAAGTGGATTAAATATATTATCAATTTAAAAATATATTAGAAATTTTATTGTAAGAACTTAATTAGTAATTATTTTTAAAAAGAAGCAATTATTATTTTAATTAATATTTAATATATAAGCCCTCCTTTTGAGGTTTTTCCTGAGGCCCAAAAAAAATTGAGCCGCCCTTTTATAAGTATTGATCATAAAATAAACATCTTTATTTAGTGTATGTTATGAAGTGGATCAAAATCTCATTTGTCCTTGTAAATATCAAGCTACAAAACAACATTTCTTCTAATGAGTGAAAAACTATTTGGGGAATTTGATTAAAATTTTCTAATAATAAAAATTTAATAGATTAAGAGCATGTATAAAAAAAAATCTTTAAAAAGTTTAGCATATATCACCATTATCAAAATATCATTTATTAGTAATTAAATATTTTAAACTTTAAAATGATATAACATTTTATTTAGATGTTGGTTTTAATAAAATTAATATTTTTAGAATTCTCTCATCAAGATATATCAAAGAAGATACAGGTTGACTATAAAATTCTTTTACAAAAAATTTACCATCAAAATTGATGTAAATAATAACATTTTATTTTATTTAACAATAATATTTTACTCTATTTCACAATAAAATGTTACTCTCATTAACAGCAATATGTTACTGACTACCAGAGTAACATTTTAGTATTTTCTTGAATAAGGCATCAATGACCAAAAACAGATTATGAACTAAAGGAAGTTTTACGAGTTCCTTCACTACGAGCTCACAAATAAATCAACAAATAACTCGAATAGAATTGAATTCAATGAAGATCTGCAACTCGACGAGATTCTCTTGCTTTGAACTCGATGAATCTTTCACTATTATAAATTGAAAAACAATTGATGAAGGACAAGAACGATAGGAAATGAACGATAATCACACTCACAAATTTGATTCAAATCTTTGTCAATAGTATGCTTCACAAATCATTAATCTCTCTTCTTACTTACAAAAACTCTTTCGCTTTTGGCTCTTCGTGGGAAGGGTTGGTCTGCTTGGGTAACTCAATTCCAAAGTGTAACTGAAGTAACAAGCAACGACATTGATCACAGAAGACACAAGAAGCAACGATATATATGGAATGGCAAGTTTGTCAAAATATATATATATATTTATGTGTCCTCCATCAAAATCTCCCTCCAAGTGAGGGAGTTTATGAAGCAAAAAATTATGAATTGTCCTTTTCACAACAAAAAAAGTAATAATAATAATAGAGTCCAATGAAATAGTTTTGGCCAAATTTCATTGTAATAATCACCAAAGGTTTGAATCCATTTAAGAAAAATAAAAATCAAAAATCAATAAATAAGAAAAAAGTCAAAAAAAAAGGTCTTTAGTTAGAGTGGAGCACCAATAAATTTAAAATGTGATCTTGTGAACTATTTAGTCCTTCATTTTTTTTATGAATTGAAAGGCCCTATTAAAGTAGAAATTACACAAAATGGTAGTCACTTACACGTTTGAGTTTAATTTTTGAGAGATAATAGTGGGTTTCTCCAAATGTGACATTACACATTTGAGCAATCTGCACTAAAGAGGTTTTGGATTTTTCCTCTTTCTGAGATAAATCCCACATTACGAGTAAGAACGTAACATTTCAATGTAACACACTAAAAAACTCATTCGTGTACTTTTCTTAAAATTAACACTCCAATCACTACAAGAAAAAACATATTTGGCGACTAAAAAAAAAGTCAATTTTTAGTCGCCAAAAGTCTGCTTTTTAGTTTCTCCGACTAAATTTTTTAATCACTGGTTTGGTCGCCGGAAGACGGTCGAGAAAGGTATTGGCGACTAAAAAATTTTTTGTCGCCAAAAAACAAGTTTTTAGCAACCAAAACTTTGGTCACCAATAGGCAATTATATATGTTAAATTATACATTTACTGACCAATATTTTAGTTGCCAATATTCAATTTCATTTTTTTAAATTATACATTTACCGACTATTTTTTTAGTTGTCAATACTCAAGGAATCGGCGACTAAACCTTTTGGTCGCCAAAAGCTCATTCGTGAAAAAAAAAAATTTACACTCTGCTCTTGTGGAGATTCGAACCATCAACCTCTCACACCATAAACCTTATACAAGACACTCTTTCCACTGCACCTCCATAACACCTTATGATTATATATGCAACATATATTATTTATATAGTACATAAACCCGTATTAATATAAAAGTATATATATAAACATAATTATTTTTTATTAAACATAATTTATTTAAAAATAAATTATTTAGTAGAAAAAAAAGAGACCACTTTTGGCGACTAAACATAATTTTAGTCGCCAATTCTATACTTTTGACTACTAATTATTTTTTAATCGTTAAAAAATAAAATTCCCGCGCTAAAATTACCACTTTTGGCAACTAAACTTCTTTTTAGTCTCCAACAAAGCCTCACTTTTGGCTACTAAACATGTTTTTAGTCGCCAAATGCCTCACTTTTGGCTACTAAATTTTTTTTTAGTCGCCAAGGCCTTACTTTTGGCTACTAAAATTTTTTTAGTCAATAAAAGCCTCACTTTTGGCGACCAAACATCTTTTTAGTCGTCGAATACCTCACTTTTGGCTACTAAATTTTTTTTAGTCGCCAAAGGGCCTTACTTTTGGCTACTAAAATTTTTTTAGTCGGCAAAAGCCATATATCGGTGACCAAACAGATTTTTAGTCGCCAAAACCTATACTTTTGGCTACTAAATTTTTTTAGTCACCAAAAATCTTCACTTTTAGCTACTAATGCTTTTTTAGTCGCCAAAACCTATACTTTCAACGACCAAAGGTGATTTTTTAGTCACCAAAAATGCTTTTTCTTGTAGTGAATCAATGTAATTCTAAACATAACACTCTAATATAACACACAAAAATACTAAAAAACTCTTTATTGTACTTTTCCCAAATGTGACACTCACAGTTTAAAATTATACATTAGTCCAAACCTTACCAAGAAATTTTTGTACTCCTTTTAGAATGGTATGAAAAATCTCTCATCTTTTTCGGAATGTTACATTAGAGTATTACATTTGAAAAAATATATATTAAGGAGTTTTTTTTGGAGTGTTACATTGTAGTGTTACAGTTTGAAATTATACATTTGTCCAAAACTTATTAAGGAGCATTTGTATTTCTTTTAAAATGTTTGAAAAATCTGACATCCTTTTAGAATGTTTGAAGAATTTCACATTTCAGGTCATTTTTGTACTCCTTTTGAAATATTTGAAGAATCTCACATTTCAAGTCATTCCAAATAAAACAAAATTCCATATAAAAAATTCATCCCAAATTTGATTCTCATAGATTGTGTATCTTACCTTTCTACCACCCAAAAAAAAAAAAAAAGTACTAACATAATAGAAATAAAGGTATAACTGTAAACTCAATTTTTAAATAATAAATTAAATCTATCTTTCAAAATTTATGAGACTAATTAATTTATAATAAAAAAAATGATATTAAACGGATCACCATTTCTTAATATAGGATTTATAGATAAATTTTCCCTTCAATTGAAGCTAGTTCACAATACAAACCCAATGTAATATTTTCTTTGATGCTGAGTAAGCAATCATTCTTTCTCCATGTGCTTCCGATTGCCTATTTTTTTTTTTTTTTTTGGAAGTAGGTTAAAAATTGATTTTTAAAATTTTTGTTTTCGAGGGAACGTACAAAAGAAAAGATAGATAATGTGACTTTAAAAAGTTAAAAAATTAAAAAATTAACTTTTAATCGTGTTGCCAAAATAGGCCGAAATGGACATTTACTCATTTAGGAATAAGTTATTTTAATATTTTTTTAATTTTTTGACTAAAATATGAGGTAAAATATATATATAGATATATATTTGAGATAATTTTTTTAATTTTTTACAAAAAGATATGTAAAAAATAAAGAGAAAAAAATGTTTAACTTTTTAGTATAATTTATTGATTTTTTATTTTATTTTTTTAATAATTTTTTAACTTATCAATTAAAATTGAATATTACCAAACTAGGCACAAGTCCAAGTTTTGAACTCCATCTTCTTCCACGAATAGGGATTTTTATGATTCCCCAATTTCCATTGATTCCATTTTCTTCTCACACTTTATCAATGTGTAAACAAAACTATTTTCCCATTAGCTAAAGAAGTCAATGGCACAAATGTCAAACATTCCCAAGTGATACATAATTAATTTTTATTTTTTTTTCTTTTACCTGACAATGAACCCCACGTGCAGGTATTTAAATTTTTTCTCGTACAAAGTAAACTGTGAATACATGCAATTATTCACAAATTAATCAATTCTATTAATTAAATTTAGAGATAATTACATTTTACCTCTTATAGTTTCAAGCGTTTTTACATTATCCCTGACATTTGTAAATGTACTTATAAACATTTTGTGATTTTGACTAAAGGACAAAAGTAACGGGATCCAATAAACTTAACAGCGAGTGTAGAACACAAGCCAAAAAAGCATGTCTGCGCTGGTTTTAAGTGTTTTGGCGCCTAAATGAAAGGATTAAATGACCAATTTGCCCCTAATTTGGCCATCCACTTGCCTATATAAACATGAAGCAACCAAACCCAGTTTTTGCAACTAAAAAAATTCCAAATCTACTTTTCTAGCCAAAAAAATTTTAGGACCACTTCCATTTTTGAAGATGTCATCCTCCTAAGGTTCCCAATATAGTGGACAAAGGTTAGCTCGTACATGCTACTGCGGCCAAAGATCTCCGGTGAGAACAACTTGGACAAATACAAATATGGAAAGAAGATTTATAGGATGTGCAAATTATGGGGTAATTACTTTCAATATTTAATAATTAAGTAATTAATTTATTTATTATTATGTTATATAATATTGAAATAAAAATCTAAACTTATTTATTAAAATTTTCAGATTCATGCCACTTGTGAATATTTTGAGTAAATTGACCCACCATTGTGCCGCCGCTCGCCTGATCTACTACCAAGACTCGTGCAACAATTAAATCATATGGGGTTATCATGTTGCTAGGAAGTTGGATACTATTTTTATGCTAAATTGCATGTACTCAAATGAAAGCCAAAAAAAAATGTTATGTAACCTGATATGAGGAAGGAAGATATGTAATATTGAAGACTTTTTTTGCTATAAATGAAATATATTTTTGAAGCATTAAAAAACTTGTTCAATTCCAACACCTGAAGCATGTTCATTAAGCATTAATATATCAACATTGTACTCACAAAACCTGCTCTCTAAGACCAACATTTCAACAATTGAATTACAAAACCTGTTTTAATGTCAACAACATTCCAACATTTCAATTATAAAAGCTTGTGCATTGACAAAAAACAAGTCTTACAACATTCCAACATTACAAAAAACAGGCCTTACAACATTCCAACATTTAAGATAACATTCCGATATGCCAACAAAAAACTTCCAACATTCCAACATTCCAACATTACAAAAAACTTTTTCTGTTTGGATAAGATAGGCCATCTAAACCTAATCCCTTAAACCCTTTGCCATATCCTTTGCATTAATTCCAGGTGCTGCAAATCCACTTGCTTGCACTTACTCCATGAGGCATTGTTGGTTGTGATTGAGTACTGGCAATTGGTTGGGATGAAGATAGATAAGTACTGGCAGCTTGTTGGGATAAAACAGGATGAGTGACAGCTGGTTGGGATAAAAATGTGTGTGTTTCAGCTTGTTGAGATGAAGCATTTGAGATCTGCAATAAGAATTCAATTCAAATTGAAATGCATAAAGTGAAATTACTGAAATCGACATGAATTTACCTTTCTTGGTTGACTTGCAGATTTTCTAGAACTAGTGGTTGGTCCACCCCTCCTCTTGAACATTGTGGATTTCTTGTATATTAGACCTTTGCATGATCTTCTATTGTGTCTGAGAGGGAAGATTTGCGTGACAGTACGGCCGAGCAACGGCGACGTTAGACTTGACGGAATGCACGGCGCCGAGCTAACTCGTCTATTAACGCGACTGAATTGCACGGTCGGAGACGTTGACCGGGCAAGCGCGAACTGGACCTAGCCGAGCTGTTATTCGCACGTGCCGGGAGAAGCTCGAAGTGGCGAATGGAAACCGAGCTATAGAATGATCCGGGTTGGGCCGAGGATGCAGCCAGGCCGGCATGCCTCTGACCGGCCAGCCAAGGCGAATGGCTTCGTGTGACCGAGATTGGAGATAGGACGGTTGGAGGCCGGCATGCCTCGCAACCGGTTGGTCCTGATGAATCGGTTCAGAAGTAGCTCGCCCGAGGTGGTCCGTCTTTCACGGGATGACAAGGGACAGCTCGGCAGTATGTAGCTCGGTTGGTGATCTTCCGCAAGCAATAGGCCGGGTGTGGTATCTCGGTCAAGGGTGCCACCTGGGCCAATGGTATAAAGGAGAGGACATCTGCTCCACGAACGCCTCAATACCGTTAGACAGTTCAGTGTGTACTGGTGAAAGGACAAAACCTTTACACGCGTAAGGTGGTGAGAGGCGCACACTGCCACCTGTCCAGGGAAGGACAGCAGAGGTAGTGCGCGCACAATCTTGAGGCTGCATGGCCAGCCTAGAAATTGAGGAGAAAGACGAACGTTGGAGGTAGGCGAACTGACTCTCACAAACACTCTCTCCTCATTGTCTTCTTCCCGAAATCTGACTTGATCGTCGGAGGGTCTTTCCGGCACTCCACCGCCGGGCAGCTCACCATTTTTGTGTTGCAGAGATAGACGCCATTACCAGAAGCTTGACGTTCAAGGCGTACGGAGAGCAAAGAATATTTCGCCCCCGTACAATTGGCGCCGTCTGTGGGAACCTTTAACATTCAACCCTTGTCCTTCGAGCTTCTTCGACCATTTCCATGGCCAACAACGAGGAAGTCCCGCTGTCCGTCGTCGATGGTGTCACTCCAGAGTATGTCCGAAGGAGAGAAGGCCCCCCGAATGTTCCGACCATGGCGGGCTTGGAAACTTCATCGCGAGGAGCGCGCGATAAGCGTGGGAGGAGTTCCGACCGCTCGCAGAGTCCAGAAGGCCGCCGACACCGGGGGGAGTCCCGTGAGCAGCGCCTGGAGCACAAACTCAAGGACCAAGACGCCCTCATTCGTAAGATGGCGGCGGAGATGGAGCTGCTGAAGCGCCAAGTTAGGGGGAAGGGTGTTGCTGGAGAGGGCAACCTCAGTGAGCGCACCCCCTCCCCTCGTTCTAGCAGTCGCCGCCAGAGGAGGACCCACTCTATCTCCATCACCAGGAATTATGGGGTTGGAGATTCCGGCCAACGAGAGGGCAGATCCCTCACTTGCAACAGCACGTACCGCCCCTCACACCAGTCGTCGACGTCGCGATACTCCGCCTCCTCCCGTTCCAGGGATCTCAAGGACGTGTTGGAGGAGAGAGCGCGCCGTCGGGAGGCTCAGAGGGTGCCGGCGCTCCAGAGGCTGAGTGCCCCAGTTCGTTGTAGTGAAGAGGTGGTGATGCCGGCGCCCAGAGTCATGGCCCCTACACTGGAGGACAAAGAGCTGGCGAGACTTACAGCTACGCCGCTGTCCCCAGCGATTGAGAGCACCCCACTCCCTGCTGGATTCCACCAGCCAAAGTTTACTATGTATGACGGCAAGACGGATCCGTACATGCATATAAGTCATTACCGGCAAGTGATGGCTGGCCACCGGCGAAACGACGCCTTGATGTGCCTCATATTCCCAGCAAGCTTGGGAGAGCTGGGCTTGAAGTGGTTCGAAAGACTCCCGGAGGGGAGTATTGAGGGGTGGCAGCAGCTAGTGGAAGCCTTCTTCACCAGATTCAAGACCAACACTCGAACGCCGAAGGAGGTCGACCACCTCCTGGGCATCAAGATGGAGTCTGGAAGTTCGCTGAAGACATACAACGCGAAGTACTGGGAAACTTACAACGAGATCCTCGACTGCCCTACAAATCTGGCGATCACTCAATACAAGAGGGGTCTCCCAGTCGAGCATAGACTGCGAGATTCACTCACGATGCATCAGCCCACCACCATGGAATCTTTGATGCAGCGGATCAACGAACACATTCGTGTGGAGGATGACGCTGCCTCAGCGAGCGAGAAGAATAATCCGGTCGCGCTGGACAGAAGGACAGCGGGGAAAGTTAACTCGGTTGGGCAGGAGGACAACCGCCCAGGCGACCGGTCAAAAGATCAGCATCATGGGACCGGCCGCAACGACAGGAACAAGGGTCGTAGAAATGACTGAGCTGATGCCCCCCGCGACGCAGTAGAAGACGCCAAAAGAAAGTTGAAGGCACGGACAGGAATCACCATGGTCTTCAAAATCCCTATCTACCGCATTTTGAGCGAGATCCGAGGTGAGCCCTTTGTCTGGTGGCCCGCAAAGTTGGGGAACGCACAGAGGGGCTTCAATCCAAAATATCGCTGCACCTTCCATGAAGAACGGGGACACCGGACAGAAGACTGCTTGCCGCTCAAACAGCATTTGGAAGAACTGGTGGCGGCGGGGCATCTTGACCAATACATAGATGGGGGAGTCAAGGCCGCACCAACCGGGCAGAATGAGCCTAACGGCATGGCCGCCCTAGAGGCGCCCCCGCAGGGTGTGATCAACGTCATCCACGGCATCATCGAACCAGCAAGGGTCTGCAAGCTGAGAGGAATGATTAAGAAGGCTGAGCACATGAGGGAAGTGCTCTCTGTCCAGCCCGCTGTAAAGAGGGGAAAGGCCGAAGAAAGAGACATCCTTTCGTTCTCAACCAAAGACCTGGAAAGGGTTCAGATGCCGCACAATGATGCCTTGGTGGTGACTCTCCGCGTCAAAGACTTCGAGATCAAGAGAATATTGATCGACTAGGGGAGTTCGGTCGAAATAATGTATTATGACGCGTTCAAACAAATGAAGTTAGAAGACAAGGATTTGGCTCCTGCAACATCCCCTTTGGTCGGCTTCAACTCGCAACCAGAATGGCCGATCGGAAAGATTATTTTGCCGGTCAAAGCAGGTACAGTAGTAAAGCAAGTGGAGTTCTGGGTGCTCAAAGTTCCATCCACCTACAATTTAATCTTAGGCAGGGGCTGGCTGCACGCCATGCAAGCAGTTGCTTCGACCTTCCACCAAATCATGCGCTTTCCGGCGTCGAACGGGCAAATAGAGGAAGTTTAGGGAGACCAGGTGATGGCAAAACAATGCTTCGTTGCGGTAAATGGCAGCCGAGCAGCCAAAGGGTTTGTCCAGATGATCGAGGGGCCCGAGGGAAAGGAGATCCTTGAGGACGTGGGAAGGAAGGCCGAGGAAAAATCGGTCGAAGATTTGGTGGAGGTGCGCATTGACGAAAACGATCCAACAAAGTTCTTCCTCTTGGGATCATCTTTGTCTAGTGCCGAGCGGACGGATTATGTCAAATTCTTGGTCTCCAACTTGGAGGCTTTTGCGTGGACGCCTTACGACATGCCTGGCGTCGACCCAAGCTTCATCTGCCATCAATTGAATGTCTTCCCCAATGCACAGCCGGTTATTCAAAGAACGCGCCGCTCAGTTTTGCACCATGCTGAGGTGGTGGCAGAAGAAGTAAAAAATTTGTTAGAAGCCGGAGCAATTGAAGAGGTGCAATACCCTCGGTGGATATCCAACACGGTGGTTGTTCCCAAGAAAAATTGCAAATGGCGAGTCTGCGTTGACTACAAGACTGTCAACCGCGCTTGCCCGAAGGATAGCTTTCCCCTCCCTCGAATCGACCAGCTGGTGGACTTAACCGCTGGCCATCAGAGGTTTAGCTTCTTGGATGCATATCGCGGCTATCACCAGATAGCCATGTATGAGCCAGACAGAGAGATCACGTCGTTCACCACCCCCAGAGGCTTATACTGCTACAAGGTCATGCCATTCGGGTTGAATAATGCTGGAGCAACCTTCCAGCGTATGGTGACAAAGATGTTCGCTCCCCTCCTGGGCCGAACTATGGAAGCCTATATCGACGATATGGTAGTGAAGAGTAAGGAGAAGTCTCAGCACCTCACCGACCTAGCAGAAATGTTTGCCGTACTAAAGCATCACAAGCTTCGTCTGAACGCCTCCAAATGCGCCTTCGGAGTTGGCACTGGCAAGTTTCTGGGTTTTCTGGTTACAAACCGAGGAATTGAAGCCGACCCATCCCAAATCAAAGCAATACAAGAGCTGGAGCGCCCGAATTCCACAAAGGACGTGCAACATCTTGCCGGGATGGCAGCCGCGCTGAATAGATTTATCAGCCGGTCTTCGGATCGTTGCAGGCCCTTTTTCAAAACCTTGAAGTCCAAGTTCTTTTGGGATGATGAGTGCGACCGGGCACTGGCAGACCTAAAGGCGTATCTCTCCTCAGCACCTATTTTGGTAACGCCGCAGCCGGGCGAAGAGTTGTACCTCTACTTGGCAGTCTCTCAACATGCAGTGAGCGCCGTCCTGGTTCGCGCAGAAGGTGCCCAACACTTGCCCATCTTCTACGTGAGCAAGACTTTGCTCCCAGCCGAGACAAGGTACCTCCCTTTGGAAAAGTTGGCGCTAGCTCTGATGATGGCATCAAGAAAACTTGCACACTATTTTCATGCCCATACAATAGTTGTGTTGACCGAGTTCCCGCTCAAGGTGCTCTTTGAAAAGGCAGACTTCACTGGGAGAATTTTGAAATGGGCCGTGGAATTGGGGCAGTACGACATTAAGTTCCAACCACGCACCGCGATCAAAGCTCAAGCCTTGCAGATTTTGTGGCGGAATTTGCCCCAGAACACATCCAGTCTGTCCGGTTGATTTGGTTGGTGCGGATTTAGCACAACCCAGGGTTCTGGCAACAGAGATATGTGATGGCTCGCGAGCGGGAGAAGAGCAAAGCTTGCCTGAAATAGCAAAGGCCGACGACTCATCAAAAGAAGAACCCAGCAAAGACGTGCAAGGAGACCAGATTGAGCCTACCAAAGACTTGGAATTGAGAAGCTCCCAGAATCCGTCTGATTGCTGGAAGCTGTTTCTTGGCGAGATGTGGAAGTTGTTCGTCGATGGGGCGTCCAATAGGCATGGGGCTGGGCTGGGAATTGTGCTAACTTCGCCAGATGGGCTGATTATTGAGCAAGCAATCACGCTCGGGTTCCCAGCATCCAACAACGAGGCGGAGTATGAAGCCCTCCTCGCCGGTCTAAGGAGCGCGCTGAGAATGAAGGTCACAGCCCTTATGGTGTTCAGTGACTCAAAGCTGGTGGTCAATCAAGTCTCAGGGGAGTATGAGGCCAAAGATGAAAGAATGGCCAAGTATCAGGCGCTAGTGCGAGCGGAAGTCAAGAAGTTCGATGCCATCAGAGTTGAGCAGATCAAACGCGAAGGAAATAGCACGGCCGATGAATTGGCCGGTCTCGCTTCCACTCAGACGACCTTTCTCAATCCCTTGATGATCGAATTTTTACCTCGGCCAAGCATTGAGGAACTAGAAGCAACCGAAGTACTCTGCACTGACTTGGGCCCTTCCTGGATGGACCCCATCATCGCTTTTCTGAAAGATAGAATTCTACCAGAAGAAAAGAAGGCGGCCCACAAGATCCGGGCAAAATCGGAGCGGTTTTGGCTCTCACCTTCCGGAGACTTGTACAAGAAATCTTTCACGGGTCCGTATTTGAAGTGTGTCCACCCCTCTAAGGTGGAAGCTTTCCTCTATGAGATCCACGAAGGCATCTGCGGCAGCCATACTGGGGGTAGGTCTCTAGCCTACCGAGCAATCTCGCAGGGTTATTGGTGGCCATGCATGCAGGCGGACGCGCAAAAATACGTTCGCCGATGTGAAAAGTGTCAGAAATTTGCTCACCAGATCCACCAACCAGCAAGGGAGTTGCTCTTCCTCACAAGTCCTTGGCCGTTCGCACTCTGGGGATTGGATATTGTTGGACCACTCCCAGTTGCACCGGGCAATCGCAAGTTTTTCATCGCCGCCACTGATTATTTCACCAAATGGGTGGAGGCCGAGCCACTGGCAACCATTAAGGAGAAGGACGTTAAGAAATTTGTTTGGCAAAATGTGATCACTCGCTTCGGTATACCCAGGGCGCTCATCTCAGATAATGGCACTCAATTCGATGGGAAACTCTTTCGCGGATTTTGCGAAGAGTTGAAGATTGAATTCTACAATTCAACGCCAGCCTATCCTCAGTCGAATGGTCAAGCAGAGGCCTCAAACAAGACCATCCTGGATGGGCTGAAGAAGCGGCTCGAGAAGGCAAAGGGAAAGTGGGTTGAAGAGCTTCCTAATGTGCTATGGGCATACCGCACTACGCCAAGACGGTCGACCGGAGAAACACCGTTCGCTTTGGCTTATGGTATGGAGGCCGTCATCCCATTAGAGATTGGCATGCCAACCATCCGCTCAGAAAGTTTCCAGCCAGACTTGAACAATGAGACCGTGGCACTAGAGCTGGACCTTGCTGAGGAAAGACGAGAGCGCGCATTGATCCACATAGCGGCTTATCAGCAGGAACTGTCCAAAAAATACAACAAGGCAGTGCACCCTAGGCTATTCAAGATTGGGGATTGGGTCCTCAGGAAGGTGCTTGGCAACACAGTGATCCCTGGCGAAGGCAAGCTCGGTGCAAATTGGGAAGGACCATACAAGGTGATTGGTTTAGCCAGCAAAGGGGCATACCATCTAGAAGACCTGGATGGCAAGGCTATCCCCAGACCATGGAATGCAGCCAACCTTAAGGTTTTTTACTTTTGAGTTATAATTTGCTTATGTTGCTTAGCTTTTTTAGACCCCCAGCCCTTTGGCATTTGATGTAAGAGATGGCGATATTTTTATAATGAAAAATAGTCTCTTCTTGTTTTGTATTGCGTTTGTCCAATGATATCATGAGACACATAAGGCAATTATGGATGCCAGGGGCAAGAACCGACCTGATGGTGACCGGGCTGTTTTCCTCGGAATGGAAGCAGACCGCACAAACAGTTGCGTATGGAACAATGCGCATTAGGGCTGAGCCGGTTTTGCTCGCCCGGTGGGAATGTTGGCGGCATGACCAACCTAACTAAAACATTGGTGTTTTGCCCAATGTAAGAGCCGAGCTGATTTTGCTCGGCCCATCCAGCATATTGGTGGATTGTCCAATATGAGAAACGAGCTGATTTTGCTCGGTGGAAGTGACAATGTTGGTGAATTGTCCAGCAATTATACGGCCGAGCTGAATTTGCTCGACCGAAAGGAAATATTGGCATAGTAAACAACTTCAAAAAGGTGGGCTAGTTTTAGCTCGGCCGGCTAAGTGTTGCCAACCAAACAAGGTCGAGCGGATTTTGCTCGGCCAAGTACAAAATATCATTTTATTTGGAAATGCAAGGAACTGCAAGGTTACTTGAAGGCAGGCTGTTTGTGCGGTTCAGCCGACCTGCCAGTTTGAAGCAAGAAATTCACACACACGTAAGCCGAACAGAAATAACAGATGTACCAGCAAAAAGTTCACATTTCATTGATAGAAAAAGTTCAGTACAAAGGGGGGGCATAGCCCGGTTACATTGCAAAACAAAGAAGAGAAAGGAAGTAAAAGACAAAGGAAAATGAAAAAGGAAGTCTTCAATCTAGGTCAAGGTTTTGTTCGGCCCCCTCTACCGTCAACTCGGCATTCAGTGACGTTTGCTCGGGCAGGCCCTCCTCGGCATCAATATCGGCGCCTTCCACCGTGACAACATCCCGAGCAATTGCTTCATCTTCAACATTTGGAGACGCTTCGGATGGAGTTTGCTCGGCTTGTTTCTCGGCGGTGGCTTCTTCTTCTGCCTCCTTCCTTGCCTCTGCAATTAATCGGTTTTGCGCGGCGCTGGCGTATGCTTGCAAATAGACCGGGATATACACAGGGGGCGGGTTGATGAACATGTCAAAGTCCTGACCAAGGCCAACTTTTTCCACGGCGGCTTTCCAGCCGCACTGGAAAAAGATGTCCTTGGTAGCTCGGACTTGACGCTCGTAGGTCTTCTCCCCCTGAGCGTATCCGCGGTCTTCTGCGTCTTCAACCGCCTTGTCTCTCTCGGCCCTTTCGGCATCACGCAGCTTGCGTAGCTCGGCGAGGTACCGAGCTTTGGTTGACTTCACGGCCCGTTGCTTTTCAGCTTCCGCTCGGTCAACCTTCTGCCTCAGTTCATCCCGCTCTGCCGCGATAGCCTCTTGCGCGGCCTTCAGCTTGGATATCTCGGCCTGTTGCTCCTTGTTCTCGGCGATTGCATCGCGCAAGCTCTGCCGCACCTTTATCATCCGGTCGTGGGCCAGGTAATTCTTTTGTGCGGCCTGCGTGCAAGAGAAAGATCATAAGAGTTTGCGAAACCGGGCAAAAACCGAGCAAACGGTTGACGAACAAACAAAGATTATGGGACTTACCAACACAATGGATTTTGCCGCCGAGCGGAGAACCTTCAGGTCCGATAGCTCGTCGTGCCTCTTCATGTCGGCCGGAAGGATTAGCTCCTTGGTCATGTTGAAGCCAAGGGAGTAATCCTTATCAGCGTAGACTGAATCCTCGGCAGAAACTGGTCGTCCCTGATAATTGAACTCCGGCGCCCAGACCGGGGGGGTGGCAGGGCCCTTGCCCTTGGATTTGCGGGCGAGTGGCTGCTCGGTCTGGTCGGCTAGCTCGGTTGAACCAACCTCGGTTGAGTCTTCGTCAACGAGGCTCTGACCGGCTTTGTCTTTCCTTGGCCTTTTCTTTGGCCGGCCAGCCCCTTGTTCGCTTGCCAGGGCGAGCACTGCCCCTTCGGTTTGTTCGGCGGGGGTGGAGGATGTTCCCCCGGTCGCCTCTGGGGGTTGGGACTCCCCCTCCTCTCCGGTGATCATTGATTTAATGGCTCGGATTTTTGCCATTTCTTGCTCCGCGGTTAGTGGAACGAGTCTGATCGGTGGAAGAGTTGGGTCTGGTTCTGGGGACGGAGCGCGCAGAAAGTCAGTCACGCGACCTTTGCGCGGTGCCTGGTAGTGATATGTTTGTTCGAAACCGAGCAGTTTCGAGGCTTCTCTCTCTTCCTCGGGGTGACGAAGCAGAGCTCGGATGGCTTCTCGGTTGGCTTGATGGTAGTCTGCTGCCAAGTGCTTATCTGCAAGAAGAAGACAAGTGTTAGACCGGCAAAAGACGAGAAAAATGAAATGCAGGAAGAATATAGTGCGGTCAGCCGGGCTACTCACCAGCTCGGTCCAAATCTTTCCTAATGTACTAGCCCGGTATGGGCACCTCGGTGTCCTCGTAATTACCGGACACCCAGAGGAAGTCGTCATTGTTGGCTTCTTTGTCCAGGTTGCCTTCGATGAGCTTTGCTCGGCCCTTCTTCACTTTGAGGTACCAGCAAAGCCCGCTTTTATTCCTACTTAAGCTATATTGGTGGAAGATCTCTGCGAGGCCGAGATTGAGACCGAGCCTTCGATTCAGCTCGGCGACTCCGTTTATTATCTTGTACGTATTATTGGAGACTTGGGACGGGCATAGCCTTGTCTGCCTCAAAAATTCGCAGATCAAAGGCTGCACGGGGAAGCGAAGCCCTCCTTCGACAATGGAAACGACCGTGAAGGGGCACCGGTCTAAGTCGCCCCATGGTGTGTCTCCTTTTTTGGCGAGTTCTAAGATGACGTCGTTAGGAATCTTGTACTCCCTTCTAAATTCGGCCATCGCGCCAGGCGAGCTTACCATAAATCGGTACTTCCCCATTATCTCGGTCTTATTTGGTTTGGTGTGTAACTCGGTCAAAAATGTTGTGTGGTTGCTCGGGCTTTGAGCTCCACCAATGGTAATGCTGGACTGGCTTGGTCGGTTCTATTTGTTCTGCATGTTGAAAAATAAGGCCAAGGGTTAGCACGGCAGATATTGCACGGCTCCTATTGGAAATAGCTTAGTGAAGGACTCTGGTGTTTTGATCGACGAGTCCCAGCTCGGTTCAACTACATCTACGTCCAATTCTCCTAGTTCGATTATAGCTCGGTTGAGACCTAATGATGGATCTAGTCGATACACCAGCTCGGTCAAGGTTTGGGCGAGGTTTTCACGGTTTTAGTTCGGTTCACTCCACTCACCGACCTAATGAAGTATTCAGCCCGGTCGCAGCTTCTGCGAGAGGCCACAAACAGTTTTTTGCTCGGTTATCGCTCTACCTACGGATCAAAATGGGCCTTTAGCTCGGTCTTACCCGGATTCAAACTGTTCATCCCATTTCTGAGATGAATCCGCTCAAACCCAGGTGGAACAAGGGCACGAAGGCCCCATCCATTCCCACAGTTTTCGTTTGCCCTAGGGTGTGATGGTTCTAAGCAATGGGAGGGACTCCTAACAACCCCAAAGCACAAACGCAAAGAATAAGGGTATGAAAAACAGTGGGACAGGAAACATGAAGAACGCGAAGCATGGAAAACAAAGTCCACAGAATAAAAGAGTTGGGTGGGGAGGACTTACCAAGATCCAAAACCAATGAGAGCCAGACCTTGAGAGCGTGATTGCAGCCTTCAAGGGAACGGAAATGGGGTTTGAAGCTCGAAGGCAGTGAGGGCGAAGGGAGTGCAAAAGCTGTGGAGGCTAGGGTTGGCTTGGAGACGAAGATGAATAGTGAAGGGCCTAAACCCTTCGTATGGGGTTTATTGATGGGGGGAAAAGACCAAACGGCGCAGCCGTTTGAAATTCGGGCGTAGGAGACAGCTGGCTGCACGACCCAATAACGCGAAGCCACGTGGCCCTGAAAATGCGGCTGTCAGTACGGCTGTGAGACCTTTGACGTGACTGCGGAGGTGATGGCCGGCCAATTGTGACAGCTCGGCGACAGATGTGTCTCCAATTACGCTCGGCCCGGTGGTGTCGCAACTTAATCGTGGCTCGGCGGCAGGCATTCCCCTAATTAAGCTCGGCCTAGCAGGGGCGCAACTCGACCTTAGCTCGGCGACAGATACCTCTCCGATCAACGCTCGGTGTGGCAGTGGCGCGACTTGACCGCGGCTCGGTCGAGATGGTAAACCCAATCACGATAGCTCGGATGGGTTTAAGGGGCAATTGAGAGGGAAGATTTGCGTGACAGTACGGCCGAGCAACGGCGACGTCAGACTTGACGGAATGCACGGCGCCGAGCTAACTCGTCTATTAACGCGACTGAATTGCACGGTCGGAGACGTTGACCGGGCAAGCGCGAACTGGACCTAGCCGAGCTGTTATTCGCACGTACCGGGAGAAGCTCAGAGTGGCGAATGGAAACCGAGCTATAGAATGATCCGGGTTGGGCCGAGGATGCAGCCAGGCCGGCATGCCTCTGACCGGCCAGCCAAGGCGAATGGCTTCGTGTGACCGAGATTGGAGATAGGACGGTTGGAGGCCGGCATGCCTCGCAACCGGTTGGTCCTGATGAATCGGTTCAGAAGTAGCTCGCCCGAGGTGGTCCGTCTTTCACGGGATGACAAGGGACAGCTCGGCAGTATGTAGCTCGGTTGGTGATCTTCCGCAAGCAATAGGCCGGGTGTGGTATCTCGGTCAAGGGTGCCACCTGGGCCAATGGTGTGAAGGAGAGGACATCTGCTCCACGAACGCCTCAATACCGTTAGACAGTTCAGTGTGTACTGGTGAAAGGACAAAACCTTTACACGCGTAAGGTGGTAAGAGGCGCACACTGCCACCTGTCCAGAGAAGGACAACAGAGGTAGTGCGCGCACAATCTTGAGGCTGCATGGCCAGCCTAGAAATTGAGGAGAAAGACGAACGTTGGAGGTAGGCGAACTGACTCTCACAAACACTCTCTCCTCATTGTCTTCTTCCCGAAATCTGACTTGATCGTCGGAGGGTCTTTCCGGCACTCCACCGCCGGGCAGCTCACCATTTTTATGTTGCAGAGATAGACGCCGTTACCAGAAGCTTGACGTTCAAAGCGTACGGAGACCAAAGAATATTTCGCCCCCGTACAGTGTCCAAAATCCAATTCTATTTGTGCTTCTATTTGTAGAATTTGTGGCCCTTTTATGACTTTCCCATTTGGACCTAAAACCTGAAATGCCTCATGACCTTTCTTTACATATAAGGCAACCACATTCAGACCCATATAATGGAATAACATATCAATTACATCCTTATCTGAATTCATCTCCTTAAGACCAATGTCCAGTATTTCCTAGGAACTCTGTAATACAGTTGGCGAGTAAAGGGCCTAGGCTCAAGTACAACTTCTGAAAATCAAAAAACCCAACCCTATCTGGATCAAAGTATTGAAGTAATTAACTTTTCCTCCCTTATACACTATATTTGGAGGCTTAGTAAAGTAACCTCCATAATGTAACTCAACACTAAACTCTGTTGCCATCACCTCACCCTAATTAATCATACATGACACAAAAGACAAAAATAATACATAAACAAATCGATGCCTGAACATTACAACATACAAAAAGGGAAAAAAAAAACAAAACAAAAAAAGGAAAAAACAAAAAAAGAATACATAAACAAATAAAAAACCTAACACTAAACAGACATATTGTCTCTCAATACACAACAAACAGTTAGGGAACCACTATCAATCCGACCTCCATGCACAAAAATCACAGTCATGTATCAAAATCAACAAAACCCCAAATATGTGGCCATTTTTGCATAATTTTTTTTTTAAAAAAAAAAAACCTAATTTATTATTCCAGATATACACAACAAACAGTTAGGGGACTACTATCAAGCCCACCTCCATACACAAAAATCATAGTCATGCATCAAAATATAAACTCTATCAAAAAAGTTAACAATAAGACAGCAACCTTAACAAAAAGGTAACAACAAGCCAACAAACATACATCGTAAAGTAAAAATCCTACCAATAAAGCCCCCTTTTTTTAAAAAAATTTTTCGAAAACATCAACCATCAAACAAGTCATTTTCCAAACATATTATACAATAAATTTACAAAATCGCAATCAAACCAGCAAATAGTCACACAAAACAGATTTTTGTACGGTTCATCGATTGTTACCTGGAGTAAAATTTCGAAAAGCAGATTCTTTGTAGTCTCAATCAATTGTTACTGATTTGATTTGCAAATCCTTTGAAACCCTAACCCATGTGTTTCTCTCTCTCTCTCTCTCTCTCTCTCTCTCTCTCCTTGAAAATCGTAATCAAACACTTGAAGGAACTGTAGCATGTAAGCAATATAAAGATCTAGGGATATTCTAGTCTTTTCTATAATTTTGTCACGTCCCGTCACTTTTGCACTTTAATCAAAACCACAGCGTGTTTATGAGTACATTTACAAACATCAGGGGGGTAATGTGAAAACACTTGAAACCACAGGGGATAAAATGTAATTATCTCTTAAATTTATTTACTTATAAATTTTAGTTGATAAATTTATCACTATAAAATTATTCATAAAAAAAAAAGTGAGATTGATAAATTTTATCACTTAATAAATTTATCAATAAAACTTGATAGGTAATTTTAATCTCAAAAATAAGACCTATTAATAATTTACACTAAATTTGGGAGATATTTTATCAATCTCCTAATCTCAACCTTTTGCTTTACAACTTCGTTTTTTTTTTTAAATTTTTTTATGGGGCTTAATAACTTTGCTGCGTGCCCAATTTCTTGAATTCTTAATCTAGACATGGAAAACTAAGGTTGTATTTGATTAGTGAAATTAATAGTGAAGAAATTAACAATATATAAAATTAATATAGGATTAGTTATTTAACTGAAATACTCACATTTATTTTGCAATACATATGAAAATATATAATTTCAAATATATGTTTATTTTGCATTATTAGTTGTAGGATTAAAAAATTCGTTAATTTTGTTAGTCTAGGCTTGAGATTTGAGGTGTGCTCCCTTCAAGATCTCATGTCCGAAATCTTTCATGTGTAAATAATTTCTTGAGTCAATTCATATTGGACTTTGTCCTGACTTTAGTTGAGGCCCCATTAGTGGACGGTGAGATTGGTCTCCCAAATTAATTGGTCTAATAAACCGGACTTATCAAAAAAAGTAGATAGAATATTTATCGAAATCTAATCTAAATAAATACTAAAATGTGAGTATTACAACTAATAATCTCAATTCTATGTTACAATCCAATAATCAAACAACCCCTAAGGTTCCGAAAACCACCCCAATGAACTATATTGCCGGTCAAGGACCTTTTAAACTAAGATCCAAGTAGTGTTTTTGTCTCATAAATTTTTTAATCAAATCACCTACACTACCAAGTGTATGTGTCAAATCCATTTAATGTTAAAATACACTAATATTATATATAAACAATACAAAAGAAGCTTCTGTTTATTGTTTGGTTTTTTGAATCAGTCAAATGTATATTACTAGTACATGTACCCATTGAGCAAACGGAGAAAATTTCTCAAAACAAAGTCACTAGTCAATATTCAAATGCTGGGCTAACGCGTTTGGAAGACAAGAAAACAAAAATACGAAGACTCCACGATTTTGATGGGTTTATAGTTGTAGTTTGTGCCGTCTCTGAAATACTAAAATGAAAAAGAATCAACCAAACACTCCATTATTATTTCCTGGTATTTCTCACCAACCAAAAACTCACCCCCTCCACCTCCACCTCCACCTCCACCACCACCACCCACCGCCACCTCCAATCCAACATCCACCCATGACCGAAATGGAACAGATCAAGCCCTTAGCTCCCTCATCTCACCGGATCATCTTCGAAGACGATCACGCCATCTCCACGGAGTTGAAGAAGCACCGCAGCCTCAAATTCATCAAGTGTTGTGGCTGCATCGTCGCCCTCGTGTTAATCCTATCTGTCACCCTCTTAGTGCTCATTTTTACCGTGTTAAAAGTCAAAGAACCCGAGATGAAAATGAACTCCATGATGGTGCAAGGTTTGGATCGTGTTAATCTACCACAAACTTAACAGTCATAGTTGATGTGTCGGTAAAAAACCCAAATGTGGCCTCCTTCAAATTTACTAACTCCACCACGAGCATTTACTATGGCGGCATGGTCGTGGGGGAGGGAAGGAATCCTCCGGGCATTGCTAAGGCTAGGAGGACGCTTCGAATGAATGTCACGATTGATGTGATACTAGAAAAAGTGGTGGGTGTTGAGAGATTTAGCAGCGATTCGAGTTCGGGAACATTGCTTATGAGTAGCTACACCATGGTCGATGGAAGGGTGAAGATAATTGGAGTATTCAAGAAGCATGTTGTGGTGAAGATGAACTGTACCATGACTGTTAACATAACAAGCAGGGGGATTCAAGATCAAAATTGCAAGCATAGTGTTTTGCTCTAGGATTTTATTATTTTGCCATTCTGTGTTTTCTCATGATCCATAAACATCGTTGGTATGGTGGAGGAGGATTTACTTCTCCCACTTTAATTGGTTGAGTGAGAAAAAGGTATGTCCATTTTTGTCTTTTTTGTGGAGTTTTATTGGTCATTAATTGTATTACATATAGTCATATAGTCGTGGTGATATTCTTATAATTATAATTCACATTTATAGAAGTTTTAATTTGAAATTAAAAAATTATAAAAAGTTGTCATTATGTAATTGTGGAGGACAAGAATTCTGTCAAAGAAACCCAAGCCCAGATAAACCCAGAAAATGATGGGCAACCCCACTACCCGAAACCAAAACTTGTTCAGCTATAGAAAGCCAAAAGGAGCTGATCACAATGGTCGGCCGAGATTAGTACAATCTGATAAATCTATACGAAGTGACCGTTAGAGAAAATATATGATTTAAATTAATTAATGGAATAAAAATTAATGTAAAAAAATTAAATCAACAGCTACACAAGAATTTTACGTGGTTCCCTCAATGTGAGGTATGTTTACGGGATCAAAATTCGATTCCAATATCAACTAAAGAATTTTCAAACGATTACAAACAAGACACGAATGATCTCACAAATCACCCTTACGTGAATTCCAAATAATTACAAATAAATAAGAGGAACAACCTCACCAAATAGATGAACAAAAATCTTCAAAATAGAATTATAGAAGACTCAAAATAATATACCCAAATCAACCGAACATGTACACTGACAATACTTTAACCAAGCCACCGAACTGATTCGTCAATCGAATTTGTATAGCAGCTGCCAAATCCAAAAACAATCACAGCACGATTTGATTTTCTGATACAAAGAACAAAGGCACTATCTCACCAAATTGATAATCACGGATGCAACGCTCAAGAATAATAAAATCAGCAACTACACCTTCGGAAGAAACAATATATATAAATATGTGGTTGATTCTTGAGGTTTTTATCAAAACCTAGTTGTTATTATTGAACTTCTAATAGTTAGATATAATATATTAAAATATATTATAACTAATACTAAATTAAATTAAATTTTTTTAATAAATTAATGGGACTACAACTCTAATAGGGAGATATACCCAACAGTGACTGCTGACAAAGAGGTTGTCCATTCGATGGAAGAACAGGTATCTAACAACTATCAATAGAATGACCTCTGACAGAATGCCCAGCATTGTTAACTAGGTATTGGACTGTTGACTATCAACTCAAGCTATAAGAGAAAGGAATAACTTATATTAACATTGTAATTAATTTTTAATTTTTTATAAAAGAAAATTTTAAAAAATAATTCAATAATTGAGTTATCTATGATTAAACTTTTAAATTTTTTTAGCTTTTTCTTATAAAATTTTCATCTTAATCAAACGCTTATAAGAAAATATATTTTATTTTCTATTTCTTTTCTTTCACCTCATTTTCTTTCAGTTTCACTTCTATCAAATTTTCTTTCTAATTAAACAAAACCCCTATAGAGAATTTGGCCTAATGGATGTATAAAACTTTTGTAGTGTGAGATTATAAATTCAACTCCTATAGAGAAGAGTTTGATATCCTTTGTAATGGTTTATTTCTTCCCAATTATGGGGGTTTGGGCTAAGTGTGTTTCATTTATTGGTTGTGTTATTGGGCTGGTAAACCTTTTAGCTATTGTGGATTAGTAGTATGTTTGATGATATAATATTTTTCATACTTATAATTAATGTTCTATTGATTAATAAAAAAAATTTAAAAAAACTCACAAATGTAGTTTTTCTTTTCATGTTCCCTTTTCTTCTCTTTGGAAAAAAAAAATTTATTATTAAAAAAAAAAAAAAAATTTGAACCTTGGCAATAATCTTAAGTGTTATATATATGTGTGTGTGTGTGTGTGTGTGGGGGGGGGGGGGTTCATCTGAAGTTAGAAGAGTAAAAAAAATTCAAATGGTATGAACTTAATTATTACTTAATCAAAGTTTTAATCTTATTATAGTGTAGCACTATTTTGTGGTTGTTGGGAGATTGCCAGTTCAACTCTTATAGAGAAGAGTTTGATACTTGTAGTGGTTATTTTTCATATACCCCTGAAGACAAGCAGGACCATAAGTTAGCTCCAAATACCAATTAGCCAATCCTAATAGCCAAACCAGCTTAACCCGTGTTCTACTAAACAGAGACTAACCCACTCTTAGAAATTCGTGAACATGGTAGATGACCTTATACAAAGTAGAATAATAAGAGTGATTGTTACAACATCTAAAAGAGAGAGAAAGAGAAATTTGTGTTATATTGAATGTTGTAACAATGTATACAAGACTCCTTTATATAAGAGGAGAGAAACCTAAGTATGATAATAAATATAATATGGTATGTATGATAGACAGAATATATAGTTACTATATTTAACACTCCCCTCAAACTTAAGTAGGGGTACCAACTTGAGTTTGGAGAGAGAAATTAAGACTAAAAATAAAATAAAATATGAATAGATCCAAGGCAAATGGATTGCAAAGTCCGAATGGGAATGCAAGGGCGCTTGAGATAGATCAAAGGCCGGAGCTAATGCTGGGAAATAGTTTATGGTCATGTCGAACCATTGTAAGAACAGGGTCGGAACTAACAAAGCTAACACCGAGAAACAGTTTATGTCGTGCCAAATCATTATAGAAGAAGAATGGGTATTGAACCAGTAAACGTGGCATACATGTAACTTATGACGTGGTACTGAATGGTAATAGCAATAGATGAAGAAGTGCGTCAGAGAGTGGCTTGGAAAGGAACCATGTGCGCCAAAGGGCGGCTTCGAAAGAAACCATGTGCGCCAAAGGACGGCTTGGAAAGGAACAAAATGAGCCAAGGAGGCAGCTTAAGTAGTGCGCCAAGAGACGACTCCGGGTAGTGCGCCAAGGGGCGGTTGAGAGAGTACACCAAGGGGGCGACTTAGGTAGTGCGCTAAGGAGCAACTTGGGTGGTTTGCCTGGTGTATAACCATGCTCACTATGATATAGGTATAATACCCTCTCCTCCCCCTCAAATTCAAATAGGTTTAAAGATAGAAACCTATTTGAGGTTAAAGCAAAGGGAAAGACAGAGTAGGAAAAAAAAAAAAAGATTGTATCACGCCCCAAATTTTATTACCCGGATATATTACCAAAATCTTTAATTTAAGTCCAGTTACATAACATGTATTCGAATAAGAATTACACTTGAATAAATAGAAAGTGTTCCCTCTCAAATAAATTCAACAAATATACATGCGCAAGGTTTACATTGAAATATTCCAAAATAAATAATTACATGAGAAGACACTCATTAATCTCAAATCACAACATATCTCTCATCTATACTTTATATAACAAATACACACAAAGGACAATAGACTTCTTGAATCTTCAAATCGGTGTTTCCGACTCTATTCCTGAAAATGGTAAAAATAACATAGGATGAACAAATATGTCCAGTAGAGATCTACAATGATTCTTAACAATAGAATCGATAAATATATACGATCATGAATGCTAAAGAGTAATACATAGGTAAATAATGCGCCTTTTATACTCAAAATAAAGTATACGTAAATAATACCTTTCTCATACGAATCCGCTAACTTTTTCTAAGAAAACTCATTCTTTTATCTTCTTATCCTTCTTGTTTGAATTCAACAATTTTCTTAAGAACTCCTCTTTAACAATACAAAAGGATCTTAGGTCTATTAACCATGAATTCCAAATGATCAAACATCCTACTCTTTAATTCACAATTAACCACCACCTTACCATAATCTGTATAGCTCCAATATATATATATATATATATATTACAACACATATCACATAACTAATCTATATAAGAATAATTCAACACAATTTCATCTTTCCAAACTTATACAGTTCAATTCTCTGTTTCTAATTATCACATTTACACATACAAATCCCATTATAATTATTCCACAAAAGTTCACAATCAACCACTGGCTCCATTACCAAGTTATATCAACAAATCACACGCTTTTCCAGGCGCTACTCTGGAAGGAAAGCGAAACCTCTATCAAACGCCATGCTTTACCGATCACAAGCTAGAAGGAATACAGAACCTCCACATATCTCAACAGACCACATGCTTTTCTGAGTGCTATTCCGAAAGAATTGCAGAACCTCTATTAAGCGCCACACTTTACCGATCACAAGCCGGAAGGAAACGGACCCTTATTCCAATACCACATTACACCAATTCATCATGTTATTCATTATTGCAATTCATAGATTAAACTAACTACATCATTCATTGTTTCCATTATACATTAATTCAACAACACATCCCATAATAAGCATAAAGATTTATCTTTAGAAATAATCACAATTTGTATTCCACCATATTCTTTACTTCTCAACATTAACACCAACTCTTTATATTCAATTTCCATTATCAATTTCTCTAACATAACCATCATATACCCCAATCATTTTCACAACGATTAATTATCAGCATTTGTATTCGTCTTAAGCTTAATTTCAAGAATTTAAGGCCAATTGAAACAATTCATCCTTTAAATATATCTATATATATATATATATATCCATAACTAAGGTTAGACAAAATTTAGGGCTTTTTACTTTAAAACACAAAACCACGTTCTAACTACCCAAAGCTTCCTTAATCCACATTAATCTTACATCCAACCCCCTTATTTTGAAAACCCTAACTCCCTTATTATGCTTTCAAGAAAATTTCCTTAACATGAGGTTTTTATGCAATACAAATATACCACCCATCTATCTATAAGAAAATATTGAAAAGAAACAAGGAAATCCCTACTAGAAGTAAGAAAATCCCTACCTCAAGCTAGAAGAGGAAGAAACCCAAAAATCCAATTTTAATGAAAACACAATCCACTTGGATAGATAGAAAGCTCTTGTCATGCTCTTCATTTTTATATAAGGAACATGGGGTAGTAAATTAGTAGAAGGAGATGAAAATCAAGCTTTTGTGGGCTTTGAACTCAAAAATGGTTAAAGAGAGAGAGATAAGAGAGAAAGAATTAGAAATAATGAAGAAGAGTGGACCAAAAATGGTTTTTAAATATGCTGATCCCGAACAGACCGCTTGAGTAACCACTCCTATGCTCGAGCGTCAGAAACACCACACCGCTTGAGCAACCAACCCTGTGCTCGAACGAACATCAACATCTGCTAGAATCTCAGACTCGCAAAAGTAGTGGAAGTTTCACGAGACCACTCAAGCGATGAATTCGTCGCTCAAGCGATGAGAATAAAAGAAATTTTTTGAAGTGCTACAAATTGCGAGTAAAAAAAAATATGATAAAGATATATGGGGTAAAAATAAACCAACGAACAAAGAAAGAGCTCACCACGAAACGATACTGAAAACAAAATATAGCAACGGAATGGGTTGAGATCCGTCGAGCAGGTGAAGCAAAATTACTAGATACTTAACCTAACTCTGATACCATATTAAGATATCTAAGAGAGAGGAAGAGAAATTTGTGTTATATTAAATGTTGTAATAATATATACAAGACTCCTTTATATAGGAAGCGAGAAATTTAAGTATGATAATAAATATAATATGGTATTATGATAGACAGAATATATAACTACTATATTTAACAGTAGCAGTAATCTCCCAACTACTTAAAAAATGTCATATGCATATATAGCCTATAAAAGTATAGAGGATCATTCCAGAAAAAGTACATAACATTTTACACTCAATCTCATACTTTTAGTGCTTATTCTCATATTGACTTAGGTATCGGAGAGTTTCTTAGCCAAAATTCTTCTTTTTGAGTGTTTTAAGCGAACCAACCTTCATATTCTAACCAATCCTATGTCGTTGCAAACACAATATGTAATAATTAATAATTTTTTCTCAAGTTTGAATTAATAGTGATTGTTGAATTTGATAATTATAGTTTTTCTAACTATTGTAGGACTAAATATTTTTTACATTTATAATTACTCTTTTAATAATTGACCTCAAAAATAAAAACGTGTCTGATTAGTTGATCACAACCGGTTAAATTCTCATTGCAACTCCAAAAACACTCACACAACAATCATCATTCTAGTGGGATTGAGATTGGAATGTAAAACAAGTTGAGATTCTAGTGGAAGACTTTTTTCAATGCCGAACCCACATGTCTCTTTCTTTCCTTGGAAATTTATCCTTAATTTCGTGTGCCATGTTGCCCCAACTCTCATCATTTTGATTTTTTTTTAAAAAAAAATTTCTTTTTTAAACAATTGTGGTAACTGAAATAAGAGTAATATTAGAGATTCAAAAATTCTATTAAAATTTTTACCAAATATTGGTATGAGACTCATACAATGTGGGTTTCATGTGGGTCATATACCCATGTGAAACATTTGATAAAATTTTTAGTAGAATTTTTAAGAACTGTGACATTTTTGTTGAAATAATCTCAATGGATATCATTTTAACTGTTGACTGCAATTGGAGATTATTGCTTAATCCGACTTTGCCACTATGATTTCATATTCATAATAACCACTTCTGAATTTAATTTCTCGTTCACACTATTAATCGTGCGGCTGTTACCAAATTCCAATTGTGTTTATGTTTACATTGGAAAGAAAAAAAAAAAAAAAATGAGAAACCAACCCTAATCAGTACTTAAAAAGTATATATTTTTGTTTTAAAATTTTTAAATTCAATTTTCACAAATTAAAAATATTTGATGAGATCTTTCAATTAGTAAAAGAAAAATCGTAGAAATTACATTTTTTAAAAGTTTTTATTTTTGATACCAGACATTATTTGAGAAGAAGAAAGTATAATTCATGAGATGAATGTATGATATAAGCTTGATGAAGGTTCATCTTGTCTTTATGAGATAATTTATAAAACCAATTAAATTGGACATTTGACTATTTAAGAAAGTACAATAATAATTGCAAGCATTAGAGTCTTCAAAAATAGTTTTGAATTTTGAATTTTGAATTTTTAGTTTTTGATGAAAAAAATTAATATTTTAATCAATTTTTTAAATTCACTTAATTTAGATCACTTTAAAAATATAAAATTTGTAAAGAAATCTTTAAAAAATATTCACTAAATACAAAAAATTAAAAATAAAAATTCAATATATTTTTGCATTTATTGAAATCTTTTTATATTTCTTCAAATATATTTTACTTTTTAATTATATTTAGATTAGATACATTTAAAAATATGACTAAATTATGAAAAAAAATCACTAACCAAAACACAAAACACAAAAAACAAAAATTGTCTTTAAAAACTTAAAACCAAAAAGAATTTCATATCATTTCCTTGAAAGAGTGGAACTCAATATCTCAATGACCGAGATAATAATAGTGTCACCATGATGGTTATTGAAACATCAAAATTATATTTAGATCATAAATTTGGACAGAGATTTGAAAATGAAAGAAAAATATTGATAAAATGTAATTATATTTCATTTAAATTTCACCTATATTTTTTTTTAAACTTCTATTCAAATTTATGATCTAAACGTAACTTAAGTATTGAACATTTCGTGTTTCCTTGAGCCCCAAAACTCAAAAAAAGGTCACAAAAAGAGTCCTGCGCAATTTTCGTAGGAGGAGAGATGCAAATATTTTGAATGTTTCCGAACAGTGGATAAATGATCATTTTGGTGGCACAATGAGAGCCATACGAAAGAGCAATTCAAGCCTAATATCATCTCTTTTGCCCACAACTTGCATGTTTGACATTTGCCTTGTGTTTCTCAGCCCCAATGGCAGTGTCAAGTGCCAGTGTGTACTAAATCCATTTGCTCTGAAAATTAGGCAACTTTTTACACCCCTCTCTATACATTCATGGTGGTTATCATTGCTAGCATTTTGGAATTGAGGAAGCCACTTTGGGAGTTGACTCACCTTTGCTTCTCTTGAATTTTGCTTCTTACCCT
The DNA here is from genome assembly GCA_030407325.1 of Camellia japonica. Classification (NCBI taxonomy): domain Eukaryota; kingdom Viridiplantae; phylum Streptophyta; class Magnoliopsida; order Ericales; family Theaceae; genus Camellia; species Camellia japonica. The sequence continues at coordinate 68,871,698 of JAPPVO010000013.1, read as the reverse complement.
CAAAAATACTATTGGCTTGCTCTCTGCACCCAAAAGTCATTGCAATTTGCATATGTAGGATTCAAGGTTTAAATTCTACCACTTCTTGTGAAGTTCAACAATCATTATAACTGTTAGGATTTTAAACAACGTTGAATTTCTAAACCTTATGAATCTTGAAAATTATAAATCGCAAAAAAATAAAATTGACGAAACACATAAATATATGAGATTCAATAACGTGTCTACATTTTTAGAAGTCACACCAATTCACTATATTGATTATACAATTACAGACACTCTTTTTTACCTTTTCACTTTTTGAAAACTATAGTAACTTTTCTTTTTTCTCTAATCCTAAAACGTGAACAATGATACATTATATAGAGTAACCTGGAGGGCCAAAACTAACATTACAAGTCAAAGTCTTACTTTTCACTTTCACTTGATTCAAATGAATCAAACCTATTTAGAACTTGGGACATCAGGAAGAACATAGAGCAATCAATGAGTAGATCGTGTTTCCTCTCCTTCTACTTTGCCAATTTCTATGTAATTTTTCTTGTGTAACTCAATACTTATGTTAGTATGTCTTGATTTTGTTTTTCTTAAATTAGATTGTCATCAACTGTGCATTAATTCATGTTGGTTGAATTTTCTGTTGAATTGTGGATTGAATTTTGGTTAATTATGCTTATATTAGTTGTTGTGATTTGTTCAATTTTAATTTGGTCTAATAGTGGTACATTGTTTTGTATTTTTTTTTTTTTCCTTAATTGTAAATTGAATTTTGCTATCTATAGAAATAAATTTGAAGATGTAATTTTAATAATTATTTTATATATATATATATATATATATATTTTATTTTTTTATTTTTTGAACATCTAAAAGGGCCCATGTTAAGGCCCTGATCCATTAGCATATGGCATCCATAAAGAGATCACCTATATGGATCCAATAAGTAAGGTGCATGAACCAGCAAAGTCAATGGCACACATTACCCATACCAAGAGATATGGAGGTGTCTTTTAAGAATAATTTTTTAGCAATATGTGAATTTGAAGAGGCGATAAGATAGGTCCCTCTTGTTACTAAACATCCATAAAAATATTAGATATGCTTTTTGCCCTATAAATAAACCAATATTAGGGGGCATTCTCATAATATGAGTAATGAAATAGGGTGAATTACATTAATAGTCCTTATAGTTTGGGGTTTATGTCACTTTGGTCCCTGACTTTTCAATTGTGACACATTTGACCCTGAATTTTGAATCTTGTTTCAAATAAGGACAATTGAAAATATCATTAGATTTTTCAAGAATAAAATCGTCAATTTAATAAAATATAAACTAATTTGACAAAAATAAATGTCAAAAAAATATTTTTAATTTTTTAAAAATTATTTTTATCCACCAATGATAAAATTATGTAAAATTAATAAAAATTACATGATTAATTTTTTAAAATGAATCTTACATGACCATCATTCAAACACATAATAAAAATTAATTTTGTAAAAAAATAAATAAATGTTTAAAAGATTTATCAATTTTATATAATTTTATTTTTAGTGGGTAGAAATAATTTTTAAAAATTCAAAAATATTTGTTTGACATTTATTTTTGTCAAATTAGTTTATATTTTATCAATTTGACGATTTTAATCTTGAAAAATCTAATGATATATTCAATTGTTCTTATTTGGAATAAGATTCAAAATTTATAGTCAAATGTGTCACAATTGAAAAGTCAGTGAGCAAAGTGACACAAACCCCAAACTATAGGGATTATTTGTGCAATTGGCCCAATGAAATATGTCAAAATTTGTGGCAACTATTGCCTCCAACAATGTATAAGGATCAATCATGAAAACAGAGCTTGTCTTCCTTGGAGATAAAATGGGTGAATATTGATATGTTTTTGGTGCATGAATGTGTTAATTGCTGATTTTATTTATATGTATATAATTTATTTATTTTTAATATAATAAGATTAAATTATTAAAATATAAGCACTCAGGTCATAAATCTATTTTTTAAACAGTTGGACCAATAAGTCTAAACTTAAATCTTTTTAGGCTAAATTGACATTCTCTCCAAAAGAATAACTGTTTGTTCAAAAGCTTACTAGTTTGTCTATTTGTTCAAATGTCACCTATTTATACATGTGTCACATACCTATCTAACTATTTGTTTAAATGTTCAACTAGCCGTTCAAATGTGTACATATATCACCTATATGTTCAACATCACATATTTATCCACCTCCCTGCCACCAATTGTCACCACTAGCAACTTTTTTGGTAACTTTTCAATGTGTGTCCTTATCTCTTAGACACACCAAAAAAAAAAATTACACCTTATATGAACCCATAAGAAAGGACTTTTTATCAATTAAACCTTAAAACATTAAATTTAATATTTATTTTTACATATTTATTTATCATCTTATATTTTTGTAATTCCCATTATATATAAATTATTATTCTTAATATGCTATATGATATTTAATTTTTATTAATTTTTTTATTTTTAAAATTATAAAATTAACCCGTTCCCCACCTCGTTTTATCCCCCACATTCTTTTAATTTGTCAGGTCACTAATATGATATGAGATTAGACTCAAAAGGATGGACACAACTTGAGGCATGGGAGTGCACTTTTTTCAAATTTTATGTTCAATACTTACTAGCTGCAATAAGTATATTGGGATCAATTCATATAAAGCGTTTGCTCTTATTTTAAATGAGACCCCCCCGCGCAAATAAGCGACGGATTAGACCTTAAGTTTGGCTCAATGGTTTTATAGTCACACCTTAAAGTGTGGTGAGCGAAAGGTCAGGAGTTTAAACTGATGGAGTATCGACAACCTCTTTAGTTATAATTTAACTTTACTAACAAATTAATATCGTACAATCTTGACATAAAAAAAAATTAAAAAATAAAAATAAAAAATCTTGGCATAAAAAAAATTAAAAATTAAAATAAAAATAAAAATAAAAAGAAAGAAATGTAGATGGTGAAATTAGTTTTTCAAAATCAGTTAAGGTGTACATAAATTAATTTGGACATCAAATTACTAAAATAAAAATAATAAAAAAAAGTTATCCATCCGAACGTTCCCGTTTGCGTCGACAAAGCATTAAACTTGAGTTCATACATTGCAATCGACAGAGCATTTAGAGGCCACTGTGCCAGGCAAGCCTTATGTACTATGCTAACATTTTAATCGCTTGGGAAGTGATTATTTTTTAAATTTTTTGATTATTTAGTTGTTTTAACAAATTTTTTTAAATTTGTGTGTTTGAAAAGATAAATTGAATATTTTTTTTTTTGACTAATTATATTGAAAAAAAAGTGTTTAAAATGATGTTTTTATATGAAATAATCAAACTGCCCTTACATGTAAGGTGTCATGTTCCAAAGAATTTATCGTTTGTGTTCTGACGTGGTCTGGAAGGGACATTGGAGGTAGCTTTATTTATTTTTTTTTGGCAATTGTTTAGCAGAAATTGGGTGCATATTCCAGCGGCTGAAATGAGGTAATTTGGCAATCAAAAAAAAAAGGGCAAATTACATATACCCCTCGAGGTTTAGTAAAATTACAGATACCCTCTTGAAGTTTGAGAAATTACAGATACTCCCCTGAAGGTACTATTTGCATAACAAATTAGAGGACAAATTGTTATGAAAATATAAACCTCAGGGGCAATTTATTATGAAAATATAAACTTCAGGGGGGTATCTGTAATTTCTGAAATCTCAGGGAGATATCTGTAATTTAGCTAAACCTCGAGGGAGGTATATGTAATTTGCTCAAAAAAAAAAAAGAACCAATTTGTGAATTATATGAAAATTTTAACACTTTAAAAAAAAATACAGATTTTAAAATGTGTAAACAATTATTAATTGTTGTATCAACAAATCTTCTGACATTATAAATTTTTAAAAATTCAACAATTATTACTAATCATTTGTTAGTATACTAAAATATATCAGTTAGTGCATATACCATTATTTATTTGTTTCATAGTTAACTTGTAATCATAAATAAGAATGAAAAAAAAAATTGACAAACTTCTTACAAATTTAACTTTTAATTCTATCAATTCTGAAATCGAGATTCTTACAAATTTGGGCAACGTTTGAATTGTAATTAAAAAAAGTAAAATATCCCCACAATTACAAAATTTTCCTAAATTTGAATTGTGCTTACACACATTACAAATACAACTATAATTATTAGTCAATTTGCCTAAAACTGCTACGTTTAATTATAGCAATTGCGAATTGAAATTAATTTCTAATTTGTACGAAATGACCCTGTTAACGTTTAAAAATTACAAAATATAAAATTTTGCAACTTTGTCACAAATGCAAATGGTACTATTTAAAATTTACGATTTCAAAAAAATTACAAGTAGCCCAAAGAACCTACCTTCCCATTTTACAAATGATGAACTCCAACAAAAAAAAGTGCAATTTTTTTTTTTTTTGTAAGAAATACGACTTTGCATCAAATTATGAAGTTTGCATTAAGTTCAAAATTGAAAGCAATTAGCTTTTTAATTATACAAATTACGAAGGAAAAAAATAGTGAAACTTTTTAGTGTAGCTCACTTTTAAATCTTAAATTTACGAGTACGTTACAAACGTCTACGAGTCTTCAGTTACGAATATTATGCATTACAAACATTTCTATAAGTCCAAATCATGCTACATGGGTCACATTGCACAACAAATTTCCGAATCGAAAACAGCATATTATCACAATCGTCCCTGACGACGTATATAAAATAAATGGTCCCGGATGCAAACACGAACTCTTTCAGTATCCACATCCGTATCCCCACCCATGAGGTCATCGTCGAGATTTTCTCTGCCGTCTTCAGCGTCGAGCAGGTCATCTAGCACTGATGAAACACCATAATGTTCATCATGGCCATTGGTAGCTAGCTCGTGTCTACGAATGAAATTGTGTAACGCCATTGACGCACCAACCAATGGCATCTGCACTGTCGCAAAATCATAGTCTAGCATGTTTTGCAGGAACTTCAACTGCAATTTTCACACTCCAAAAGTCCTTTCCACCACACTTCTCAGTCACGCATGCGTTTTATTAAACATTTCTCTTAGGTTATTGGGTCGTCCATGTTCTCGGAATTGTGCTTGGTGATACCGAGACCCTTTGAATGGTGCCAGGTACCCTTTCTTGTTTGGATATCCCGCATCCACAAGGTAATATTTACCTATATTTTTTGAACAAAACAATGATATACACGACATAAACCCCAACTAGTACTGAATTTAAAATTTGTTACCTTCCTGTGGGTGCAGGAACAGTGCATGCTCGTTTTCAATTATTTCCTTAAACATGTAACTATCACGCATGCTTCCATCTAGCCGCAAGAGATAAAAATAAAACACATGTCAAAGTCGCGTACTACTAATATATTTTGTATTGTGGCCATAATATGTGCCCGCATCATGAGCAGGCAACATGACTTGTACATAAGTAATTCACTGTTTAAGCTTGGTTTAAAATCTTTAACGAACTCGAAAATGTGTTCATGTTTGGTTTGTTTACTCAAGGAACTAAGTTTAATCGAACACGAGTTGTGCTCAAATTATTTTATTCGTTTATCACCCCTAGTTGCAATTCAAATAGTTTACTTTATAAGTCTCGTTGAGTAGAATAGTTATATAAAAAATCATGATAATTGAATATCAACAACTATATGTTTGAATTGTATTTTTTTATTTTATTTTAAATAAATATGATTCAAATATATAAATATTAATATTCGATCATATAAAATTTTACATATTTTAATTTATAAATTTTAAAATATGAACAGTTTAAATTTTTAAAATCAATTTTAAAATGAGTGAACCAAACTCAAAATATTATTTGTTTGAATCCACGAGACCCTAGAGTATTCAGTCCAACTAGGAACGGGATACAAGCCACACCCTACTATTATTTGTTTATAGATCATACGGAACAGTGGTGGTGAGGGTCGAAGGTGTTAATTTAACAATTAATTCTTAATTCTTGTCAATAATAAAAATAAAAATAAAACAGTCGAAACGAATCAAGCGCAAAATGGTCAACGAGATAAGATAAAAACTTTTTGCGACTGCTTAAGAGTGCAGAAGGCAGAGAAAATAATATGGCCCTGGCGCTGGAGCCTTGAGCAGCAAAGCTTTTTACAGCCCAAACACTGCCACAAAGAGACAGATTGAATACCCAATGCTTCAATCAGGAGTCTCTACCATCAACATCAATGCATTCACGATTCCCCATAACCATTACACCTTACATACATACATACATGCATACCCATATTATATATATAGAATTTCCCAGAGATTTATAAAAAGTAAAGTGGAGCTTTGCCTTGAAAAAGATACAACAGATTCTTTCTCTCTGTGTTATTGGCTTTGAGAGTGAAAAAGAAATAAAAAAGAACATTTTTTACACTGTTCAAGTCTTTGTCGTTACTTTTACTCACCCGCCGCTGACTGCTAAAAAACACTTCTCAACAGTCTTCCTTAGCGTAAAAGTAAAAGCCAAAGTCCCCCATTGCAAAAAAAAAGATTCTCAAGAAAATAATTGAAGATTAATATTATCGATTATTAAACAAAAAAATTTAATGGGTGGTCAAGACTCTCAAGCATGCTTTGCCAAACTCGATGATTAACAGTTAGACCAAATTTGGGAATACTTATATTTACATAAAATAACCACATACATGTAAAAAAATAAAATAAAAGACAAGTGTATTATTGGGGTAAGAAAAACACATTCTGACCCAAAAGCTTTACACAGACCAACTGACTACTTTCCTCTACTTCATTTTTTTTCTTTTTTTTTTTGGGTTGAAATCTCACCTAAACATCATTTACAGACAACTAGGCTTAAAAGTGAGAACTCATTTTCTAGGTGATAGATGACTGTTTGGTAGTCACTCACTTCACTTTACTGATCAAAACAAAAATCGAAAAAGATGATTCCACTACCCTACCCTTACCCTCTTTGAACATAATTTTTTTCCCGCTTTTTGGCTCAATCTTCAAACTTCAACCTCTCAGATCAGACCCACCTCCAAATACCAGTGCATTCGGGCTCTTCTTCAAAGAAATTCTGACCATTTCATGGATTTGATTTCTCGTGCGATGGATCGCTCACCGACCGCGACAGAAGAGAGGACTCCGAATCTAATATACCCAAAAAAAATTAAATTAGTTATAATGTTCAATTATCCTTTTACACTAAGAAGAATTTAAAAAGACAAATAAATATATATATATATATATATATATAATATAATGACATTTTATTCTCATCTTACTAAATTTTTCATTTTCGTTTTTAAATTTCTTTCCAAATTAGCATTAATATATAAACATAATCAAAAGAGAGATTCATTTACCTCTAGATGAGTTGAAAGATTTCTTGCAGTGTAGAATGGCGCTTTGAATCCCATCCTGTTGCTGCAACAGCGAATCGTCTCTCCGTCTCGTCTGAATCGACCCAGAAGTCGGCGCCGCCGCCACCACCGCCGACGCCGACCTGCTCTTCCCCAAATGCTTACACACCACTCTCAGCCCCGCCGGAAAACTCCCCTGTTTCTGACCCTTCACGTTGCTCGCCGCCGCCGCCGCCAGTTGTGGGTCCCCCTTTGTTGGTTCTAACTCACCCTTCGCCGCCGATGCCTTCGGCGGTGGCGATTTTTGCGCCGCCGTAGAAGGCGGTGATGGTGATGGTCCTGACTTTGTTCCTCCCAAGCTCAACTGTCCTGAAAAACCCAATTTCTCGCCGTAACGCTTCGAGACCCGGACGTACAAAGGCTTAACCATCTTCAAATACTTGTTCATCACATCCTTGGAGAATCGCTTCTCATCGGAAGCCACCGGTTCGTCTACGCTCTGTTGCTTCTGAGACTTCTTGGTTCCCGAAGAAGCTCGAGAACTGTTGTCTCTGGTGAACAGAGACACAATAGGCACTTCCTCAACCTTAAATTTCACTGTAAAATGCTTGCTCTCTGATTGATTTTGATTCTGATTCTGTTGTTGTTGTTGCTTCTGCTTCTCAGGCTCTTCCTGTTTTTGCTCAGGCTCTGTTTTCTCACCCACATTCGACTTCGATTTTTTGAATTTCAGCATCAGAACTCGAAACTTGGTAGCCGATTTCGACAGAGAGAATTGGGATTTCGAGTTTGATTCAGAGTCAGACCCATTGAAGACAATCGAAGAGGGTTCGACCGGAACTAGTCTTCCCTTGAAGAACAGATCGTCAGAGGGAGAGAGCGAGACGTTTGGGTCAGTACGGTCACCGCTCGAACCGGACGAGAGAGCGAACTTGAACTCACTCTCCGTTCCATCAGACTCGATATCATCGTCTTCTCTCTCTTCATCCCCATCGTTGACTTCGTGCTTCTCTTGCTCGTCTTCTTCGTCCGGTACGGTGAACTCCAAGTCGAAAAATGGTCCGTCATCTTCTTCTTCTTCTTCGTCGTCGTCTGTTGACTCTGCAGAGTGGTGACTCACGGCGGCGACAATGGTTGTAGTGGTGGAGGAGCGGACATTAGCGCCGCCGTCTGCGGTGGCGCCGCCGCCTCTCCAGTACTTGAGCAAGCTAAACGCTTCCATGGTTGGGAGAGCCAGCATATAAGGGAAGTGAAAAAAAAAACTTGATAGGTCTTTTATAGAGAAAAGAAAGGAAAGTTTGAAGAGAGAGATAGAGAGGGGAAGGAAGAGTGGTGGAGTGTGTAGGGTTCGGTGTAGAGTAATGGAGAGAGAGAGAGAGAGTGTGTGTAGGGTTCAGTTTAGTTTAGGTAATGGGGAGAGAGAGAGAGAGAGAGAGAGAGAGAGAGTAGTAGTCGTACTGGAAATGGAGTGTGGAGAGAGAGCAAGAAAAAAGAGTGGCTTTTTTTTTTTTTTGGAACGGTAAATTTCGTTTGGGTTGAAATAATTGTGGTTACGATAAATTTTTGATTTTTTAAATTTGTATGAGCAAAAAATTATAATAATTATGTTTTATATATGATAATTTTTAATTTAAGATTAAAAGTTAATTTTGTCTTTTTGTAACTTAAATAGTCTCAACCCATGCCAAACAATACTTTTGAGATTTAGATTTAAAGAAATGTTTGAAACTCTTTTTTGGAAGGTCATTCTTTTTTTTGTAGGGTTTCATGACCCCAATTTAATTTTGGCTTTTTGTAACTTAAATAGTCCCAAACTCATGCCAAACAATACTTTTGAGATTTAGATTTAAAGAAATGTTTGGAACTCTTTTTTGGAGGGTCATTCCTTTTTTTGTGGGGTTTCATGACCCCAATTTAATTTTGGCTCTTGATATATGTGTGGGGTCCACTCATGTATATGTGAATCCTACATTATTAGTAGTTGAGATGAGAGTGAGAGTTGTAAGAGTCATATATGTGTGGGAATCTCTATTACAATTGTTAGATTTAATATATATCAGTCATTAACATTTGAAAAATTATATTTTTACCCATATAGTTAATAGTCTCATTTTACCAACTCCTTCTTAAATAAAAGACAACAATTATTGATAAAAAAATAAAAGAAATTATGTTGAAAAAAAAAATAAAATAAAAGAAAGAAAAAATATAAGAAGTAAAATAAAATAAAGTAAAATATATATATATATATATATGAATTTAATATATTTTTTATGCTAACATTAATTTTATTTAAATAATTACAATATCAGAGTCAATATAAATTTCTAAATGTTAAAATATGATACGTATTAAATCAAAATTTTCTAAGTGCAAGTGTAATTTACCTTTTTCTTAATTTGTCTTTTATTTTGTGGTACACGTGGTTGCAGAATAGGCATGTGAGACCAGTCTGCGTGTCAGATGTACATATGTGTGTGAAATTGTACTCAATCAGAGATATTTGTGGATTTTTTAAGATCACTAGTAAAATTATTTTAGGTTCCGTTTGGGGAGAGATAAATTGATTAAATAAATTAATAAGTTAAAATATTATATTTAAATTATATTTACTCATATTTTATTTTTTGTTTCACAATTATCATATTCAAATCAAAAAAAAAAAAAAAAAACTAAAAATTCTTTCTAAATAGAGTCAATTTAGAATTAACTCTTCTCAAACAAAGGTATAGAAGAGTTGAAGATAATTTTTTTTTTTTTTTTTTTTTCTAAATAGTCAAAGTTATATGAGTTTTTTTTGTGAATATTTTAAAAAAATTAAATTATTTATGTAAATAACTAATTTTTCAAACTATTTATCAAACAAATTCATTTTTTAAAATCACAAATTTAAAATACAATTTGGTAGTGAAATCGTATCATGAACATGAAATTTCATATTAATATGGTTCACATATATGCATCGGTAAGTTAAGTATGGTTTGGGAAATGGGTTAATTTTTTGATTTTTTAACTTTTTTTAACTATTTTAGCCTGAGGTTAAAAAACCTAATTTGATAAAGGCTTTTGACTTTTTTGTGAGAGAAAAAATTGTAATGATTATGAGTTGGATATAAAGTTTTGTCTTATTAGACTAAAAAACCTATTTTATTTTTTGTGACTATTTTAACTAAAAAAACCCCCAAACCCTCTTCTCAAACCATGCCTTAATATGAAATCGCATTTTGAACATGAAATTTAATGATGAACTTATATTTTGAACTTGTGTTTTTTAAAAAGTATGGTACTGTGATAAATAGTTTGAAAAGTGAATTATTTTGATAGATAGTTTAATTTTTTAGAATATTTATATATATATATATATATATATATAATAATAAATAAATAAGCAAATAAGGTTTTTGTAATGTTCAAAAAGGCAAACTAAAATTATGTAGGCATGAGAGAAAACTAATATCGATGTCAAAGTAAGGATTATTTTGAAGTTGTGAGGAAAAATTTTAATTTTATCTTAAGGTTTGAAATAATTTTTTTTAAATTTAAAATAATGATAATTTTGGAGTTGTTTGGCATGTTCCAAATAAGTGCATTTTTTGAATTTTTATAAAATATGGGTTTGGTTTAAAGTGATGTGATAGAGAGGTACTGTGACTTAAATAAAATGATGTCATTTAAATAGAATAATGACTTTTTGACTTTTTAATTTTTTTAGGAGATGTCAAACCTAACATTTGTATGATTATTTTACAATTTTTAGACAATATAATAAAATGAATCTCAGGCCTCGTTTATGAACAGGCTAATTTAGTAACTTTTTGACTATTTGACTAAAATATGAGCTAAAAAAAATTAGTATGTTTGGGATGACTTTATGACTTTTTACGAAAAGATGTGCAAAAAGTAGAGAGAAAAGAGAATCTTTGATTTTTTGGTATGAATTGTTGACTTTTTAACTTTTTTAATAACTTTTTAACTAAATGAGCTGGTTCCCAAACGAGGTCTCAGTATGTGGCGTAGAAAAGTCAATAGTAACAGAATCATTTTGTTATTATGCAGTAAATAAACACAAATAATAATGTGTCATATATATAACTTATTTTAGCAAAAAAAACATATGAAAAATATATTGAATAGCAGGTTTGTTTTACAATTTCAAAGAATAAATAAATTGACAACGTTAATTTTGTCTTATTTGCAATGGTCTAAACTTGAAGCACAAAACTAGAACAAATGAGCATTTATTGTACCAGGTGACACAACCTTTAATAAATGAATATTTGACTATCTAATTGAATAATTTATAAGATGATTCCAAGGTTAAAATAAGTACCATAAAGAATTTAACTTCAGATTTCATTAAATTCATATCACTCAAACTAAACAATTAGGCCCTGTTCTTTCAACTAGTGTAATAATGGGTTCTTTGTTTCTAGTACCTCAATTCGGCAATATTAGTTTTTTCTCTAACCGCTTGCTATATAGGTTCGTATTGTTAAAATAACAAGAAATTCACAATCAAAAAAAAAAAAATTGTATATATATACATATACATATCTTGACAAATTATTTGATTTGCTTTTGTGAAAAATGTATTTGTCTCACACTAGAAGAGAACAAGATAAAATGTCATGATCTCCTCTAAATTTGCAAAACAAACAACATCGTTATAAGCCTTCTCGACCTAGTTGAGGTTGAGATTGTCCTCTGACAATCAAGTTAGTATTCTGATCGATAAGGAAAAAAAAGATTGATTGTTCCATACCTGACTTGTTGCTTCCACCTCTTTTTATAGCAATGAGAAGAACGCTCTCTTAAATTGAAATCTAACCAGACATCCGGATTGTCAGGTATTGAACGGTCAGTTTTCGACATACATCTTTCCATCTTTTGATTGGCTATTATGTGTTTCTTCTAGCCAATCTATCATGATCAACTCTTTTAGTATCTTCTTTCTAACCTAAACATGGACCAATTGTCAAATTTTTTGGTCTCTTGTAAGACATACTGTAGCTTGCTTTTCGTGCTACTCGGAGGGATTTAGTCTCCTCGGATACAATAGTTCTACAATTCGGACTCCCGTAGTTCTAAATCTGATTTCACAAGTGTAATGTGAAATAGATAAATACAAAATAAGTTCAAATCTAACAAATCTTTTGAAAAATCAATTTTGAATCAAAAATGTCAAAAGTTGACTACATTACCAGATTTCAGAGTCGTCACCTAAATATTTTTGAAAAATTTAGGAAACCTATGACTCATGCCAAAGCCACTTATCCGTTATCACCAAAGTGTCTCAGCTTGAGAACTTAGGTTTGAGAGGGGAAGGTCACAAATTGAGCACCTCCCTCACCCGATCAAAGATCGACTTCTACTAATCATAATGTGATTTTTATTACAGTATATACTCTTGTTTCGATTATTAAGCAAATTTACTATGTGATGCACACAAATATAGATTAATTCACAAAAATTGAAATGCTTTTATTTCATGTAGACTCAAAACTAAGGCTTCCTGTTGAGAAAATCGAGCATTTGTACAGCGTATAAATTCATCATTGAGTGATCAATTGGAGGCACCTAAGTCTCAAAGACGGTCAAAAATGGAGTGTCTGCACATATGTACTCTGGGCTTTTTTCTACATTTTCCTGTTTTGGGCCACTTTTAAATTATGAATTCTTACCTCCCCCACAACTATATTTTAGTAGTGATAATTTGGCAAAATTTAAACGATTAGTATCTTTTGACAAATTTTTCTATCCATACAGCTCTCATGGTGGGAGTAATATAAAATATTTTAATTTGACATTTTTGGAAAAAAAAGAAGAAAAAACATTCAACTTGTTTGGTTTTCTAACTCAAGATTCACTATTTATAAAATTAGAATTTTTTATTTTTCGTATTTGTTTGTTTTTATTAAATTTTTTTAATATTTTAAGCATTTTTTTTATTTTTAGATATACTTAACATAAATACACTTAAAATGTATAATATTTGTGAAAAAAAATCTTTAAAAGATTCACTAAATACCAAAAATATATATATATATATATATATGAAAATTTAGTATATTCTTTGTATTCTTATGTATTTGTTGATTTTTTAAAATATTTTACTTTTTTAGATTCATGTAAGTAAGGTGCATTTAAAAAAGTTTTAAAAAAAGTACTTAAAATTTTAAAAATATTCACTAAAATTAAAAAAAAAAACGAAAAACAGAAAATTGAAACTAAATACAGTGATTTGTATTATTGGAGCAATATTAATACAAGGGTCACTCCCCCCCCCCCCAAAAAAACAAAAAAACTATATTTTAGTATTGATAATTTGACTAAAATTTAACTATAATTATTTTTTGACAAATTTTTCTATCTATACAGCTCTCATGGTAGGAGTAATATAAAATATTTTAATTTGACATTTTTTGAAAAAATAGCAGAAACAACATTTGTATTATTTGGAGCAATATTAATACAAGGGTTCCAACTAAAGAGTTGTTATTGGGCCTGGTGGGCCACTTAAGGATTCCCTACAAATGATTTGAATTATTTATTTTATAATTTTTTTAAAACAGTATCAATATAAAAAGGAAAATAGTTGGGATTACTAATTAGTGGTAGCTCTAATAATGTGACAATGGACTCTAGGGGTGAGCATGGTTTGAATTGGACCGGATTGGGGTAAAATCAAGACCAATCTGTTATTTACGGTTCCTGAAAAATTAGAACCAATCCAATCCATTTAAATCATGGAACCAATCCGAACCAATCCATTTAAATAAGAATTGGATCGGTTTAGGACCACGGATTCACATAATTAAATAACAAAAAAATATATATATAACACTTTAATTTCATAAAAACATAAACAAATGCTATATTAGTTCCACAATAGCAACATGTCTTTCTATAATAGCGATATACTATTCTAGAATTTAAACAACCATAAGAAAATTGATTTCACCATAAATATTTAAACCATTACAAATTAAAATTAAAAACTAACAAATAAAAGTAATAAAAGTAGATATTATGCAGGTTTAGGTTTGAGTTTAGGTTTTATATGGAATAAGAGAAGATATTATGGGGGAAGATGTATAATAAAAATATAGACTATTTGTATACGGTCCGGATCGGTTCCAATTCGGAACCGTGGGGTTCAATCCGGAACCAATCCGTAGACTACGGATTTTTAATTCTTCAATCCGAAACCGAACCACGGATTCAAAAAACCAAAATAAACTTATTAGATTGGACTGGACTGGACTGGATCGGATTACGGATTTTACGGATTCCTTACTCAGCCCTAATGGACTCTACCCATTGCCACAGTATTGCTGTGCCTTTTTTTTTGTTTTGTTTTTTGAAGTGTGTGCCAACTCATTAGTGGTGCTTTAGAACATAACTTTTAGTAGTATGTATCATTGTAGATACAAAAAATTAGATTGATCGAGTATTAGTAACTAGATGATTGAATTACATTCGTCTTAAGAAAATAAACGGTCTATTTTCAAAATCTTGATTATTGTTCAATTTTATAAGATAAATGTAATTCGATTATATAATTATCGATATTCAATTAATTTAATTTTTACATAAATTATCTCCTTCACAAGTCTTACAAAATGAATATTTTAAATTATCGCAGAGAGAGCAAAAATATATTAAATAAACCTAATGTCCCCTTATCAACGGGGGAGAAGTCACCTCCTTACTAAAATATAGTGTGTTTGATTTGAGTTTTTTGAATTAAGTTTTTTAAAAATTGAGTTTTTTGGTTTTCGTATTTTTTTCTTTTTAGTGAATATTTTTTAAATTTTAAACATTTTTTTTACTTTTTTAGATGCACCTTACTCAGATGTAACTAAAAAGTAAAAAAATTGTAAAAAAATATTTTTAAAAATTAATAAATACATAAAAATACAAAAAAAATGTACTGAATTCTCGTAATTTTTTTATATTTTTAGTATTTAGTGAATTTTTAAAAGGTTTTTTTCATTTTTTTTTACTTTTTAGATATATGTATGTTAGGTATGTCTAAAAATTAAAAAAATTGCTCAAAATATTAAAAAAATTCAGTAAAAACAAAAAAACACGAAAAATAAGAAAGTAGAATTTTCTGAAAAGTGTTTTTAAAAAATGATAACCAAACATAGTGAATATTTTTATTATTTATTTTTTAAATATAACAATAATTAGTTATTTAACTATTGAAGCGTGATATCTATAATTCCCCATTCTTACATACGGTGAGCGACATGTGTATACAACGTTTTAAATTATGTGTATTTAGTTATTTATAATATTTAGGATAATTTGTATTTTTTTTTTAAATCTGAAAAAAATACGGTTAATTTTATATTTTTAGCATAATTATACTTACTTTTCTTAATATTTTAATTTACATAACACTTGAACATTTTTTCACTAATAATTTATGAGTTATGAAAAAAATAATATTATCATCTTTTTTTATTAAAATGTATATTTCACTTTGTTTATTTCAGTATTTGTCTACTCTTTGTACTATTAATTTTGATCGTTTTAATCTTATTAAAATGAAAATTCTTGTAATTATGTCAAACTTTTAGATTTAACTGTAAATGGGTCACCGCTAGTGGACGGTGGGATTGGTCCCCTAGAAATTAGTTGAGGTGCGTGCAAGTTGGCCTAGACACCCTGAGTTATCAAAAAAAAAAATTATTTTTTTAAAATTTAAAAGAGGAGATAAGGTGAGTGTATTTTACCTAATTAAAATGAGTGTATTTTTTTTTAAAAAACTTTATTATCCAAATTGTTTAGGAGAAGTATTTAGCGACAATCTTTTTTTTTTCCCCCAAAAGTTTTAGTTTTACATAATTTTTATATAATAAATAAATAATAATATCATAATATCATTTTTATAAATAAAAAACATTTTTATTTTTTTTTAAGTCTAAAATTTACATTATATCACAACATTATTTTCAAAATTTTGAATAATTTTTTTATATTATTTTTTATCAATCTCGATCCACCTCAAAATTCCAAGCGTATTCATATCCAAGCCAATGGTAAAGAACAAGCGAATAGTAAATAAAAGGCACATGATAATGAGTGTTGTTGTTCATGGATTATAAACCAAAAAAATTATCAAAAAAATTTTTATGATAATTTTTAAATTTTTGTAAATATAAACTAAAAATTAAAAATGAAATGGTTACCAAACATACTCTTAATATTTAGAAATGTGTATAAAATGTTTTAAAAATTTATAAAATAATATTAAAAAAAATGTATTGATTTTAGTAAAAATATATTGAATTTAATAAAAATATCTTGTGTTCTTAAAAATTTTTGACATTTATTTGTAGCCTAGGGATACTTGCTAGTAAAGCCCTAAATAAAACTTATTTTTTGTATAAAGTGTAAATGAAAGCTAGCAATGTTACATCTATTGAATTTTATTTATTTGAATCACTTAAATTTATACATGTCAATCATTCATCGGTTATCCGATAATAAGAGATGATAAGCGTGGTTGATAAAAATTGTACCAATTGTCCAAATAATCGTTTGAAAAATATTTGAGGGCCACAAAAAGTGTGGTTCAAATGGCTTAAATGGCTCAAAATGACGTCGTTTTGGACTCAAAACTTGTCAAAACGAAATCGTTTTGACAAATTTAAACTATTTAAATCACACTTTTGTGGCCCTCAACCATTGCCCTAATCGTTTAGACAATCAATTGACATTTACAAATTTAAGCGATTGGGACAAACTCAAACGGTTGGTGAATCATTTTTTATGGAAGGCAAAGAGAGCTAAGGTTCGAGCCCTTTGGGTCAAGTTGTAGACCTTTGGGTTAAGCCCACTTTGCCTTTTGCGGAGAGACTAGCTAAAGGGTGTAGGGTCCTAGCTATACTGCTCAACCCAATTTGCTCATTTTGGTATAGACGTCACGTGGCAAGCATGCAGGTGGGTTGGGGACCAAAACATTTAAGTTTCGTCTGTTTTCAAAGATGGAATCGAAGATACTCATAATAAGAAAATTAATAATGAATGGATTGTTAGTGGAGAAATTAAGTAAAATTAAATTTATTTTGATGATAGTTATTGGTGTAGGAATTGTTAAATTATTTTTATATAAAATAAAAAATAAATAAAAAAATACAAAAACATTAAATATTAATGTTCAAAAAAATGTCTAATATGTAAAAAATAAAATAAAAAAATAAAAATTCCCCCAAAAAAAAAACACAATGATTTTTACTTAACAAAAAATACAAAAAATTAAACATTAATGTTCAAAAAAAATGCCCAATATATAAAAAATAAAATAAAAAATAAAAAAAATAGTCCAGCGAACTAATTTCTAATATCAACTCCCACGGGCCTATCCTAATTCTCTCCCCAAGAGAATTCATAGTCCAGAGGGATTACAAATTCCCTCTTTATCTCTCAAAACAAACGAGATATTAATAGGTCACAGCTCACTATAAATCCCAATTTCCTCCCTATAACCCATAACCCAAAACATATGGGATGTTATTTAAAAAGGTTACTACAAAGAAGACCTTCGACCTTCCGTCTTGGATTCAACGTTATGGTTTCGTTTGATTAAAAAAAAAATAATAATAATAATAATAATAATAATAAAAATAAATTTTAAAAATTTTAAAGTGAAAAAAAATTAAAAAGAAAATATATTTTTTTATAAGTATTTGATTCTTAAGATAAAAATTGAGTGAAAAAAATTAAAAATTTAATTATAAATAACTCACACATTCAATTTTTTTTTTTTTTTTTTTGTGTTTTCTTACATTTTTTTTATAAAAAATAAAAAAATTAGTTACAATGTTAATATGGATTGTACAAGAAAATTACTTTTCTTATACTTTTTACTAATTTCAATCTAAATAAACTCATAAAAATTTTAAAAAAAATTATCTTTCTTTCACTTCCTACCTATTTCATCCTAAACAAACTGAGTACGGCTGGTTGATAGTAATTCTACTTTTAGGCATTAAGTACGGCTGGTTGATAGTAATTCTACTTTTAGGCATTAACTTTTCTCACTTCATACTTTTAATGAATTTTTTTTAACATAATTTTTTTTTTTTTACTTAAATCTTAATTCAATACAATCATCCTCCATTACCATATTCAGTGGAAAAAAATCTTTCATCGTCAATATCACCTCTCTCCTTTGCTATCTCCTTTCATCCCCTCTTTTTTTTTTTTTCCGCCTGTGACCACTTTCCACAATAAATTACACATTCCCACAAGTCCCCCACTGCGAGCCACCGATTTTCTAGATTAGCTGTGGAAATCTAAGATAGAAGGGAATGAGTTAGAGCATCTCTAATAGTTTGTCATTGGAGTTACCATTGTTATAATATACACTACAACAAATTGGGTCTTGAATGACGAAATTTTTTTATCTCGAAAGAGCTAATTTCGTCACTATAGATATTTGTGACGAAATATTTTCGTCACCAGATTCGTCATTGAATGTTTGTCACTAAAAACCAACATGACGAAAAATAATTTCGTCACTAATGAAATTAGTTCAGTGGCGAAATTTTTTGTCACCAATAAAACAAGATTTTGTCGCCAAAAATTCTCATTTTCGTCACTAAATAATTATTCAATACCATATTTATAATTTTAGTTGACGAATAAATTTGTCACAAATGTTGATCGTTGATGAGGAAATAATTTCGTCACAGTAAGATGTAAAGGTGACGAAATTTTTCGTCTCCAAAAGTCATACATGGGTGACAAAATATATTTCGTCGCAAATATATTTATATACGTGACGAAATATATTTCGTCACCAAACAACAAAATCAATAAAAACTTCTATATATGCGCTGCAACAAATTTTGTCAAAAAAAAAGTTTATTAATGACGAATAATCACTTTGTCATAATAACAAGTACAAATGACGAAACAAATTCGTCACTAAACCTGTTCCACATTTTATATTTCAATTTCAATTATTATTTTACAAATATTCCTGCTCATATCCCAATAGCCTTTTAATTGTACTAAGAAATCACTAGCTATTATACATCACTCCACAAAAAAATCAATAAACAATTTATATTATAAATCAAAATATATCCATCAAACAACTTTAATAATATAAACCATTAAGTACAACAAAAAAACTACCAAAGCAAATCCCAAAATGAACTAACGTGAAATCCACAAAAAAAAATCAACAGTCAATCTTGATTTGCAACTACAACTAAGTATCAGTTCACGAAACAAAATTCAACAGTTGATCTTCATTTGCAAGTATACTTCCAAACGTCATCAAAAACCAATCTGCAAAGAAAATAGACAAAAAAAACATTAATATATTATCAATTACATCTAAAGGGCTAGAGAAATTTTTTTTTTTTTTTCCATACAATGAAGGCCAGAACCATATTAAAAAAATTAATAATAATAAATTCATATAAAATAAAGTCATGATCATCAACTTGTTGGTATAACAAATAGATATAAAATTCAAGTAGTCAATTGAGTATTTCTAGTAGTTAACTTTGAGTATTTCAGTTGCAAATATTTAAATGCTTACATGTATCTGTTCCTTGTTTCCAGCAGTAATGTTTGAGATTGTTCAACAGGCTTCTTTCTTGATGCTCTTCTTATGATTGTGGGTTAACAGATTCAGCAAGCAATAATTGGTCTATAATTTGAATTGAAGAAATAATAAATTTAAAATTTTGCATAGCTTGGGTTTGGGAAATAAATCGAAGAAAACAAATTGTTCTACCCAACCAAACACTTAACTTGTGAGTGAAAAAGTTGCATATCAAATTCAACATAAGCACATAAAAAGTTGAAATAGGCTCAATGCAAGACAGGAAAGGTAAGTTAGGAAGAAAGATTGAAATTGCGCCTAAAAAATTAGGTTTCCCTATTCAACCCCCTCCCCCTTCTAGAACACATTCACGCGCAACGTGTGTGCATGTGTGAGAGAGAGAGAGAGAGAGAGAGAGTTGTCATTACCTGTCTGTAAAATAGAATGCTTCTTCAACACCATCACCATGCTGCACATCTATATCAATGTATAGAACACGTGGATGATATTTTAGAAGCTCCAAAATCTCCAAAACCAAGTCATTGATGTAACAAAAACCAGATGCCTCTCACTTCTTGGCATGATGTAGTCCACCAGCCCAATTTATGGCAATGTCACAAAGCCAATTGTTCAATCTACGTGCAACATCTGCCAAAAAACTTCAATCCCTAGTCAAGGAAAACTTAATGCCACTCAAGTTTAAATTACAATACCATTTGATCATAATTTACCTATAGTTCCACCAGCATAAATTTGACAGAACTGAAACAGGTTTTCAAAGATAGGGCAATCTTCTCCAAGATTATCTGAAAAGGTGAGGTGGACAAACAAAACTTGAAATTATTTGATAGTCAATAAAACTAAATATTAAACCAACATAGCACCAAACTCATCACTTGGTCCTATCCACCCAATTAATAGCACATTAATTCAGAGGCAGTGATGAAAGAACTAAAAATTATCATCAGAATCATAGTGAATAATTATTGCAGTCAGTCACTCAGGTATGGTAATCACACCCCAATTTAATAATTTCCACACCAGTAATTTGTTATGAAAGATTAGCTACAAGTTATCTACTCAGTCAACTTCCATTTACACCTGAACTTCACCAAGTTCTTAAAGTACATACCTTGATGCAAAATAACTAAGCCATTCTTTCACACAACTATGGAAACAATGTGTTCCCTTATAGATATTGTAACAAGGACACATATGGCAGTTCCCAACATCAAATATTTAAGAAATTAACAGAATCAATTAATTTCACACAAAGATTTCACAAAATGAAAAGGGGAACTTACTGATAAGTCCCATGCAACAAGTTCAAGATCCAGCTAATCCCAAAACAAAATATTTGCACCAATTAGTCCACACATATTTTTAATTGTTACCAAAAAATCCTTTTTTTTTTTTTAATTTACAGACACTGTTCACATCTTACTATCATCGGACTTCTGTCAAATGGTCGCCGGAGACTCGTCGGAATGTTCAACATCGCCGGAAAGTCGTCGGAATGTTTAAAACATGTTATGAAACTGTAAAATTTTACAGTTCTAAAGCATGTTATAAAACTGCAAAATTTTACAGTTTTAAACCATGATTCATTCCAGCACCCAAAAAAAAAATTCAAACTGCAAAATTTTACAGTTTTCACCGCCTGTAACTAAAACTCGAAAATTACTTGTTTAGAATTCGAAAATTTTCTCATTACAAATCTGTGTGATAGCTGTACAAATCTAAGTCATTACAGATCTATTTCAATGATATTATAGATCTATTTTATCATCAACAACAACAACCATAGATCAACAACTATCCCCAAAAAAAATCTGTAAATAGAGAGAGAAAGAGAGAGAAATTGACAAAACCATATTCATGGCAGATTCTTACAACAGCTACAGCAAGCTTCGTAGATCTGCTGTGGGTACTTCACAGGCACGGCCTCATCTAGCTTCTGGTTGATTTCTTCTATCAGAGTCATCCAATAGGTTCGAAGATCGAATTTCGTCGACACTGACGATGATGGTGTCGATGATGAAGAAGAAGAAACAGAGCATCGAATTTTGGGATGCGAAATTGATCTGAAGAACGCATTGTTGATGAAAAACGCATTGTTGATGATGATGAAAAACCTGCAGAAAATTTCCAGATCTGAAGATTTTTTTTTGTTGATGTTGATGAACCCATTGTTGATGATGAACACGTAACAAGAGAGGCAAAAATCAGAGAGATAAAGGAAAGGATTTTTTGGAGCACTCAAAAAGTTTTGGGATTAAATGGTCACCACATGTTTCACATGGGACCTCCCAGTAATTTCCCCAAATGAAAAATATATGAGAGATAAAATGTAATGCCCAACCTAATGTTTAACATGAATACTTTTCTATAAATAGAGATCACTGCTTATAGTTGTTAGATCAATAATGTTAACAGATGAGCAATACATTTAAATATGCATAGTTTATCATCGTTGATATTTGACCTTTCTCAGACCTGAATTACAGATACTGCTACAGATATGGAATCTGATTCTAGAAACAAGCTCCCTGTGCTACAAACTGCTGCAGCGCTTGCAGTTTCACCAAATTATATGGAATTAAGGAAGGTGAAATCAAGCAAGCATGTGAGAGCAATGCTATATATATATATATAGAGAGAGAGAGATGTGAGAATTGGAAGGTGAAGCGATAAATAATCAGTCGTAAAAAAATAGAGGCAAAAAGTTATTTTTCTAGTAGTGATATATATATTTTTTTAACAGATGAAGCTTACCTTCCTAGAGAATTATCTCCATTTCGCTGAAGCTTCACTGTCTCTAAAGTATACTCAATTTGTCACTGTTCTGAATTGGAAATTCGTCAAACACCTCTCATCTGAAATAAAAGAGAAAACACTATGCTTCTCTGAGTAATGGCTTAATGAAAAACAAAAAGCAAATAATTAATTAGTTCAAGCATCTAGAGAATGCCTAAGAAATTACTTGGAACCCCAAAGACATTTGCATTTGCAACCTGCTAATGCCGAAATAGATGTTTCTCATGGTGATCACCTGCTAGCCATTAATGCAAAATAAACAAACCTTTGAAAAGAAGTTGAGTTCTTTCACAAAAATCATAAACTAAACTAGGCAGCAAGCTGAATACCTTGATGTAATGCAACTACATGCCAACTTCATTTTATTCCCTTCTCCCCACATTTTCCCCATCCCTTTATATAATATAGACTTTTTTTTCTTTTCTTTTTTGGATCATTTTTTGATTGTAAACAAAGAAAATTTCATTAAAAAGGGGAAAAAAAAAAGAAAGAAAAGAGGATCAAGTACAAGAGGAGGGGGACAAGAAGTACACTGAGAAAAAAGAAAAGGAAAAGAAAATAGACCTTTGCCATTATCACAATACTGATTGCTCAAAAGATAAAGGTTTTCTTCCTTTCTTCCAATATATCCCCACTTCCTCTTTCCTGAAAAATTAGTTGAAAAAGCTGTCACCATCAGGCAAAGGTATTCAATTGATTACCGAGAATGGAATTAATCCCACTAGGCACATCTAGAAGTAAACAAAGTGCCTCCCACTCAAGCTTTTCAAGGACCACAGACTCTAGAAAATTTACTAGGAATTGTAGGAAGATGAGTTCAAGTTCTTATGACATTGGACTTATCATTCCTCATTTGTTCTTCAGTCTCATCATCCATTTCACAGCATAGATTACTTTACCTTCAAAATAAATGGGTAAAAGAAAAACTTTAAATAGTAACAAAACTTGTACATAGAATTTTGCTTGTCATCAAATTGGAAGAGTTCAAATGGAGAACATTCAATGTACTACTTACGATTACTACTATCATATTAAGTAGTTAAAATAGATGACAACAATTAGTTTATCCTTGATTGACAAATAAGATGATATAGGGACCTATTAGGAGAACACAACAATTAGTTTATCCTTGATTGACAAATGATATGATATAGGGACCTATTAGGAGAATAATTATAGGAGGCATTAGGAATTGTGGAACACACTTCACTGGGATTGGTGAGACATGAATAATAGAGAAGAACAATAAACAAGAATTGTAAATCACACGCACACACAAGAATACAAGATTTATGTGGTTCACCTCAAAATTATGGCTATGTCTATGGTCATTTGTGGTTTCACTATGATTAGAAAGAATTACAAACCAGATATAGAGACAGCCACCACCCTCAAACTACATGTACATAGAATTAGGGTCACAAGTGTAGAGATACCAAAATATTTTGCAGTGGAGTGGTTAGTTGTTCAATACTTATCAATATCCACACTACCAATAGGAAGTAGTATAGAGAACCCTGTAATAATAGAAATCAAAGAACATGAAAGCATGCAAATAACTAGGAGTGCAATGACAAGTATTAGCTAAAAGAAATTATTTTATTTTGCAACATCTAATTAACTAGTAAATACAAAATTCATAATTTAAAAAAAGTGGTTCACGTACTAGATTTGTGTAAGTGTCTTGTACCTCCATCAATTTGAAATTATTTTCCCCATTTCCCACTTTTTTGATATCCCCTCTTTAAAAAATTTAGAAGATAAAATTCCACAAATGTCATATATATGATGCATATTCCTAATACTTGTTTTCTCATTATATTTGTGTTTAACTTTTGTTATATATTCTCTTATTCTATTAATAGTTCTCCACCACACATAATGTTGGCCATGTAAATGACGTATTCTTATTAGAAATATTTCAAGACATTTATAGTGTGGGAGTTGCATTCCGAAGAATTCTTAACAAGGTTCTTATTGAGATATTCACTACATAGATTGTGTTAGGGACTAGTAGAGAAGAATCCAATAAGTGGCATTGAAATATTTGAAACTATGAAATTTTATTTTAAATTCGGACAAATGTTTCTAGGCGTATCTAAGAATTGTTATTCTACTTGTGTTTCAAACACATTCCCTCCCCAGAAGTATTTTTGGTACTTGTGGGTGGACTACACCATGACACCAAATCAAGCTCAAGCCACTCCCATGCACCAAGGCATACACAAGGCTAAGTTAATGAAGGAAAATAATTGTGTACCAAGTTTGCATATTGCGCATATGGGGATTGAAGAGTGTCTAGATATGTTGCCTTCAATCTCCAGGTCCAAGGTCATGGCACCATATGCATTGATCTATGATTAGGGACAAGATGGCTCAACCTAATAAAGCGGAGCCGGAGCTGGAGCAGGCGCAAAGTCATGTCCTAACATTAAAGGTCTATGTGTCGCATGAATTTGCTGATATGTGGAGGCATCTAAGTTGTGTAGAGGTGACACAAGGCAAGGTCGGACTATACACTGGCACTTTACAAAAAAGAAAGGATGTTCCAAAACCATTTTCCTCATCTAGCCAACTAATCAACTGTTTTAAAAGGTTCTATGACAAAGAAGGCCCTATGAGTGACATGGAATAATTGTCTAATAGGCAACTAAATAATCTGCTATAGCTGTTTTAAATTTTAGAGTGGGGAAAAAAAAAAAAAAAAAAAAAACAGAACTTCAGATTTCAAAAAAGAAAAACAAGATTTAGATGAATTTGCTAAACTGAAATCTTGATGACATTTAAAAAAAGACGCAATAAGGAGAGGGCTCCACTGGGATGGCAGCAACCTGAAACCACCTCCATGATTGTTAATTATTTCAGCTCCCAACCTCCCTTAGTGAACAGAAAGTTTTCCTTCACCTCCAGAATCCATGATAACCAATTTCTTTTCAGTTCCCTTACATGCTCCTTTGCCATCTGATTTCCCAGTTTTAGTAGAGTTTCCTTAATTCTCAATTTTTTTGTGTGCATCAATTGTGAATTCATGCCAGATTGTAATTCATTTCTTATAATGCTATATTTTTTTAATTAAATTTGATTTATTCATTTCTAATAGTTAGCTGAAGAAAATAAATGCAAGTAGCAGACCCAAAATAACTGACACAAAGGCTTGTTGAATTGTGTATATATATATTGTTTCTAGAATTATATCCAAAAAAAAAAAATTCATTTTTCCTGTACTAGAATATTCAAGACAGAGGCACTTCAGATGAGAAGCCCGAGCGCATGGCATTGACATCACATTCCCCCTAACACTATGGAGCCACTAGCCCAGTAAGCCTCAAAATTTCAGTGTTAAAAACCTTTGAGCTACAAGATCAAATATAAGACTATTTTAATTCACACCAAGAATTCTGTTATAGTCTGTGAACACAAAGGCGCCGAGGTAAAAAAGAAACAAGTTCATATAAGATTAAAAGTTAATTTGGTAAGAAATAACATAAGTGAACTTTAAGTCAGCTTGTGCCCGTGCTTCAAAGGAAGACTGAAAACCTTATGTTGTTAGGACTTTTTCTTGAGAATAATCATCCTATGTTGATACAAGAAATAGATGAGAAAGAATATCTATGCCTTCGCTTCAAATAGTACTTAGGACTGATAAGAATTCACAAAACAAAATACCTCCCAGAGATCTTCTTTCCAGGAAACTCTATAACATTAATGCCCTTCTATAGTAAATCATGCCAAACACTGTAATTCCAGCCATGATAATGGACACTATTAGAATATGAAGTAAATATCTATGTCGTGTAAACTATCCAAAGGATGCTGAAATTGAAAATAAACAAAGTTTTCACATAAGATTGAGGGAGTAAAATGAATAAGCATCAACTGAATCTAACTTGTCCTAGCTAAAGTCTGGCCTCAATACGATGCCCAAAACCGAAGCTCCAAGGAAGCAAACACAAACCCACTTATCCTGAGCCCAATGCCTACAGCCAACATTGCATTTTTTTAAGAAAAAAATTAAGGATTCAAATGTTCTTCCTTCAAGACAAAAAGGAATAACGTAGTCTAATTATCTATATTCATTAGAAATACATAAAATTATGTTCTACCATTATACAAACATAGATTGAAAAAATTGAAAATAGTGAGATTGAAAAACAAAAGATCAAAGTGAATGAGATTCTATTGAAAAGAAAGCAGACCAATCGTTATTTGGAAGAAAATAAAGATAAATGTTGATAAGATAATCATTGATTTAGATAAATACGATTTCATCCAGAATGTAAGCCATGCCAGGTCATTAAGCATAGAACAGGTAAAGGTTAACCCATGTAGTAATTCACATACTTTAACATAAGAAAATGATAAGGAAGAAATTGAATATGGAGAATGGTCAACAGGGCACAAAAATGTGATGAACTTTAATATCTTCCTTCCATATTGAGAAGAACAAAGCCAATTGGAAATTAACATAATCAAACCTACTTGAGTTTCTACATTAAGTGAGAGGGCATTCACACCAGAAATGCTGATCTTAATTCAAGACAGTAATAATTTTTTTAAAATGTCTAAGGCAGGCCTTTAATTTTCGTAATTCAGGCTTCAAGTAGGACAAACTATTGTTTATGTCAAGAAATTGGATGGATAAGCAGAAGATGGGAAAAAACAAAACAATCAACAGATCTACCTCAAAAACTTACCAACTTCAAGCTTTCCATTGTTTCATTAAAAAAAGAAGAAGAAGAAGAAGAAGAAGAAGAAGAAGATGGACCCAAAACAATTATCAAACATCAAAACAACCATAACCCTTCAATTTGGATGCAGAGAAAAGCAATAACAAGATGGAAAAATTCAAAAAAATTATTTTCCTTCACCAAGAACCTAATTTCACATTCAGGTTTTAATTTTTTTAATTCAGATTCAAACATTTTCCCCAACTCACATTCAAGAAAAAAATAAATAAATAAATAAAAATTCACAACCTAAAACACAATTGTAATTTTTGATTTGCTCAATCAAAACCCTAATTTTTCAATGTGAGAGAGAGAGAGAGAGAGAGAGAGACCTGAAACAGAGTGATAGCATAAACAATTTAGTTCCTCATCCTCCCCTGAGTGGTTATACCAATCTCATTCTCGTTAATCGGCGTCTCTGGCCTCGGTTTCTCTACCCTCTGATACCGATCCATCTAAACACAAAAAACCCAAAGTCAAAAACACAAATTTTTCTCCAAAAAATCAAAAACCCAACAAGAAAACAGCAAAAGAGTACATAGAAATTAGATCTGAAGAAGGGAATAGGAAGAGGGTTAACCATGGTGAGTGTTGAGCGAGTTCGGAACGGGTAAAAGGTAATGGAAGTCTCTAAAAACTCGCTCTCGCCTTTTGCTAGTCTCCATGGCAGCTCTAGATCGATGAATTTGGTGAGAGAAGAGCCATAGCCGTTGTGGGTTGTAGAGAGAGAAATTGGAGGTGAGAGAGAGAGAGAGAGAGAGAGAGAGAAATCGGTGAGAATATGATTTAGGGTTTGAAATGGAAGGGTGTGGTAGAGGAGCTTCTGCAGATCACTAGTTGAGTTTTTAGCATTTGCAGAGAGAGAGAGAGAGATAGAGAGAGAGGGGGGGACGGGGAGAACTATGCCCAATTTGAAGAGTATTTCATTTTAGTATTTGGCGTGAGTATTTTGTTTTGGCGCTTACTGTTATTTTGGTTATATTATTTATGATAAAAATTGTATGTCGTGAAAAGTAAAATATTTTTAATGATTAGCATATGTGTGTAATGAAAAGTTTATTTTTTAATGATTGATTTTTTGTGCGTCGTAAAAAATATAATATTTTTAATGATTGACTTTTTGTGCGCCGTGAAATATTTAATATTTTTAACGACTGGTGTACGCGTGTCGTGTATAATTGATATATTAACGACATGTCATATGCACGTCCTAGAAAATTTTATTATTTACGGCTAACATTGCAAGTCGTAAAAAAATATTCAGTATTAGCATTTACGACCTACGCAATAGACACGTCATGGTTGGGAAATTATTTACGACATGCAAAAAAAATAAATCGTAAAAATGAGAAATCACGCCTTGCATTTACTGTATGTCGTTAATGTGGAACCGTAAAAACTCAGTTTTGTTGTAGTGGAGAAAGAGAGAGAGAGAGGCCATACCTTTGTGTGTTTTGCAAGAGAGGGATGAGAGGAAAATTGGAGCACCAAAAAAAAGGAAAAAAAGGGTGGGGGAGAATTAGTAGGGTTCCTTTTTTTCATTACCGCCAAATCTCAAAGTTTCCCTTTAAGATTGGTTAGTGATAAAATAATTTTGTCATTAAAAATTTTAAAATATTAAAATTATTGACGATAAAAATATATTTCTCATTAAATAATTTTAAAATATTTAAATATAATTTTTTTAAAAAATATTTAAAATTATTGGTGACAAAAATATATTCCTCACTAATAATTTTATAATTGGTGACAAATTTTTTTCTCACTAAAAGTCTCAAAATTTTGGCGCCACCCAAAAAAAATTAGAGGAAAAATCTTTGGTGACGGAATTTAATTTTTCCTCACCTAAAAATAAGTATTTATTGACGAAAATAAATTTCGTCACCTATTATTTTTACTTTTTATTATATGTGACAAAATTTTATAATTCGTCACGAATTATTCGTATTTAGTGACAAAATATTTTCTTCATTACTTTTCGTCACCATAGGTTTAGAGAGTTAATTAACTTGTGTTTTGTTTTGAGAGAGAGAGAGAGAGAGAAAGTGAGAGAGAGAAATTGATAAACAAAAATAAAAAGGGAAAAAAAGTTAGTTGTCTATTTTTTCCATTACCGCCCAATATGTCAAAATTTTTCCTCCAAAATTGGTGACAAAATAATTTCTTCACTAAAAAGTCTCAAAATATTAAAAATTATTAATGACAAAAATATATTTCTCACCAAATGGTCTTAAAATATTTAAAATCAAATTTCTCAAAAAATATATATACAAAATTATTGGTGACGAAAATATATTCCTCACTAATAATTTTATAATTGGTGACAAAAAAAGTTTCTCACCAAAAGTCCCAAATTTTGGCGCCAACAAAAAAAAAATTAGCGGGAAAACCTTCGGTGACAAAACTTAATTTTTTCTCACCTAAAAAGAAGTATTTGTTGACGAAAACAAATTTCGTCACCTATTATTTTTATTTTTTATTATACGTGACAAAATTTAATAATTCGTCACGGATTGTTCTTATTTAGCGACAAAATTTATTTTCTTCACTACTTTTCGTCACCATAGATTACTTTTGTTGTAGTGATAGCAGCTGTGTTGAATTTTGATGCTCCAATGGCAAAATATAACAGTTGCCAAATTTGAGAAATGTCAAAGCTTGTGTCAAATTTGACACAAGTTTTGGCAGCTGCCATTTGTGCTAACTCATCAAAACCAACTATTTCCTTCCATCCCTCCGTCCCTCCGTCCCTTGCAACTATTTCACCATTTTTATGTTTCAAAATTCACCAAAATTTTTTTTAAATAATTTTTTTCTTTAATTTACCCGAAATCAGCAAATTCAAACAAATGCAACAAATCTTTTTTTAATTTGGTCGAATTCAAAAAAATTCAACACATTCAAACAAATTCATCAAATTCAAATAAATTCAACAAAAAAAATTCAACAATTTCATAATGAACTCAACAAGCAATTTCATAACTGAAAAATATGAACAAAATTGAAAATAATGAACAAAACTAAAAATAAGAAATACTTGGTTTTGGTAGTTCAATGTAGATCTGGTCGCCGATTGTCTATTCAATCTTGTACCGTTGCCGATCAAAGACAGAGAGATGAGAAATAGAGTGACAGTGAGAGAGAGGTAGATCTGGTGATCATGTCTGCCATTCTAAGACTGAGAGAGACAAAGAGAAGTAAGAAAGAGACAGAGGTGGGGGGTAGACGGTCGCCGATCGTCTTTTTGAGCATATACTATCGTTGATCAAAGACAGAGAGATGAGAGATAGAGTAACAGTGAGAGAGAGGTAGATCTGGTGATCGTCTCTTCCATTTTAAGACTAAAAGAGAGACAGAGAGGAATGAGAGGGAGAGAGGAGTAGGGGTAAGCGGTCACCGATCGTCTCTTCAATCTTGTACCGTCGCTGATCGAAGAGAGATACAGTGACAGTAAGGGAGAGGTAGAATAGAGACCAAAAGGGACAATGAGGGTGATCGTCTCTGGTGATCATCTTTTCCATTGTAGGAGTGAGAGTGAGAGAGAAAGATAGAGAGAAGTGAGAGTGAGGGAGAAGAAGGGTTGGATAGCCGATCGAAGAGAGAGAAGACATATACAGATAGAGTGACAGGGAGAATGACAAGGAGAAAGAGATAGAGTGAGAGGGAGAGAGAGAGGGTTGGACGATTATGGATATTCATCTCAACCGTTGGAAATCATTTACGTGGACGATGTCGATCTATCTTGGGAAGGCAAAAGAGCCGTTGTGCTCTTTTTGCCTAAAAAAACCAAAAAAAAAAAAACAACTATAAACTAACGGTCATGTTTTTTCCCAAACAGTCATATTTTGCATTTCTATAAATAGAAACCTCAATCTCAATTTCATTCACAGCACATATTTCAAATTTATATTTCTTTTCTCCTCTCTTTATCTCAATTGCATTTGACAACAAACTTTCAAAAATATTTGTTTTTATTTTTTCGGCCAATCACTATGGAAGGTTCATCAAAAACAAAGAGAGGAAAACCATTCACTACTCAAGAAGATGTGGCAATTCGTAGAGCTTGGTGTCACATTACTGAAGACCCAATTGTTGAAAATTCGCAATCGTATGCTCATTTTTGGGAAAGAATTTTTGAAAATTATTGCTCGCTGCAGAATGATTACTCAAGAACACAAGTGTCTATCTCATCTTGATGGGGGTGTAATCATGAAATGTTGTAACAAATTTTGTGGGTGTCTATCGCAAGTCGAAAATCTACATCTAAGTGGGGCATCACAAGTTGATATAGTAAAATTTCATTTTCATTTATTATGTTAGTTTTTTTTTTTTTTATTTTGTCTTATATAAAAATTAACTAATTAATTAATTTAATATTTTATTGATATAGATGCTTCAAGCAAAACTGTATACCATCAAGATGAAAACAAACATTTTACCTTTTAACATTGTTGGCCAATCTTGCAAAACAATATCAAGTGGCAATATGTAACTCTTACGAACGCGGTGAAGTCAAGGATACATACATCGTTTTTCCCTAATTCCGCCCCTGATTCCCCTATGGATAATTACATTTCTCTTGAAGATGACACCACTCCAAGTGTTGGTAACAATCCAACTGCTGGTTAGGGCAGTGTCTCTGCAAAAGGTAAAAGGCCTATGGGTAGGAAAGCTGCAAAAGAATTATTTCGGAGAAATCAAATCGTTCAAGCTAAAGTTCAAAAAATGAGCACACAATTGGACACATTTAACCAATACCTTGCTGAAAAGGAAAAGAAAAAAGATGAAAGAGAAGAAAAAAATGATTCAAGCACTGCAGGAACTGAAAGAATTTGAGATGAAAAACATGATTTTGAGATCAGAAAACAAGAACATGAGATAAAAAAGGAGAAACATATGATAATGATTACGAACATTTCTCATTTGAACCCTCAGATGAAAGCGTATTACACAATGCGAAAAAAATGAGATTTTGGCCAAGTGGTCCTCAAATATCAGCAACCCAAATTACTATTTTCCCCTGCCTCCTGATGAATCATTGCGGGATAATGTATTTTTAAATTTTGCAATGTCATTTATTTAGTCTTTATTTCCAATTTCATTTTTTTTATTATTTTGTAATGAATTTTTTTTTTCAGTATTTTCTACAACTGAATGTAATATTATTTTTGCAATGTATAATTTATTAAATATGTAGTGATATGTTTTTGGGTAGGGTGAATTATATATATATGTTTTTTCAAATTTTCAATTTTTTTATTTGTCTAGTCGAGAATAATATAAATATATAATTTTTTTTACTAGTTAAAAAAAAGTCACAAAAGACAAAAAATAAACAAAAATAAAATCACAAAAAAAACCTATATCCAAACAACACCAACAAGCTTGGAGGAAAAGTTGGTTGAGATTTGCCAAAATAGCATATGATCATTAGAGCATCATTGCTATAATTTGACAAAATAACACTAGTTATTGCCAAATAATAGTAATAGTAACGGCATTATAGCAACAACTATTAGAGATACTCTTAGGAGTGACAGTAGTGGTGGTGATAGAGTGATGAGAGTAGCAGCAGCATCACCGAATGAAGGGTGGTTGAATGAAAGAAAAATTATGATTTTAAAATTAAAGATGAAGGTATGATTAAAATAAAGAGATGTGTATTAAGATTTTTTTATTATACGTACTAAAAAAGTATTCATTAAGTATGCGGAAAAATAAATTACTCGTTAATCATAATTCTTGAATTGAAGCTTACCAAAAAGATAATAATGTTAAAATAACTATATTTTTTTATTGTATTTTATTTATGAGTAAATTATACTTACTTTTGTTAAGGATTTGAGAAAAATACAATTAGTTTTACAAGTTTGGTATAATTACATTAATCTCTATTTTAGTAAGATTAAAATAATCAAAACTAATACAGATAGTATATTGGTATTGAAATAAATAAACATAAATATTCAATTTAATATAAAATAGATGAAAATATCATCTTTTCATCTAAAAAACTTACGAATTATTGATAAAAAATGATTTAAGTATTATATAAATTAAAATCTTAAAAGATTTTAGTTTAATTTTATCAAAAGTATTAAGGCCCCGTTTGGTAGAGTTGTGGAAAAGTGATTATAACTTATAACCTAACAGCTTATAGCTTATAGCTGTGAACATAAGCTGATTTTTGACTTATAAATTAAGCTTCTACTCCCCCACTCAAAGAATAAGTTAATTTTTGACTTACAAAAAGCTATAAGCTGTATTGTTAAGCTGAACCAAACACATCAAAATAGCTTAAATTAAGCTAAAAATTGAAATAAACTGGAAATAAGCCATACCAAGCAGGGCTTAAACCAACTATATTTTATTTAAATCTCAAAAAGATTTTATATAATTTACCGTTTATTTATTGATAGTGCTTGTCTCCAATTTTCTTGGAGGATTGGGCCCATTAGTTCCGCTCACAGTTTATTATTATTATTATTATTATTATTATTAAGAAAAGGTATAGATTATTTTCCAAATCACATTTATTATTTAATTTTTAAAGATAAATATATAATTATAATTTAATTTATATATATATTTCTTTTGTAGATTATTTATATAAAGGGGTTTAAAATTTTAACAATTCAAATCGTTAAAGTAAGGCTTATGTCATGACGATTTAGGAGCCTAGACTAAACAGGGTAATGATATTATCATAGAAAAATGATTTGTGGCACTAAAATTGCTGGCACTAATGACACTAATTTCCTGTTTTGGTAATTTTTTTTTTTTTTTTTTTTTCTTACCTGGTATAGAAATCAGTGCCATTAGTACTCAACAAATTAGTGCTACAAATCACAACCGTATTATCATATATCAATATTACATTGATATAATCACTACTCATATTTATTTTCATGGTTTGACTTTTCTTAACTTGTCAGTTCAATTTGAGAGAGAGTTTATACTTAAATCTTATTTGATAAGTGACTTTTTTAATAAAAAATAAAAAAGTTATTATAAAATTAAAAAACCAATAATATATATTAAAAAGTCATTTTAACTATACTATTTTTTTATATCATATTTTAGCTAAAAATTTAAAAAGTTACTAAAAAAACTTATTCCCAAACAAGGCCTTAGTAGGTTTATTTTAGGATTGATTTCAGTAATCTGAACCATTTACTTTTTAAAATTCGTTAAATAAAATATCCATATAAAAAATTAAGATAATCAGGTATCAATAATCGGTAAATATATGTTTGAATCAAATTTATATTACAAAAAATGTATAACTATTTTTGAAATTATATTTGTCATTTATTTTCTTAAAACAAAAATGATTCAAACATATAGTTGCAAATATCCAATTACCTTGGTTTTTTGCATGAACATCCAACTTAACGAATTCTAAAAAATGACGGTTCGAATCACCTAAATTGATCTCAAAATGAGCTTACTAAACCTAAACACTTTATCAAGTTCAGACGATATCTTGAGAAAAGCTAAACCCTTATTTTTAATACAACATTGTCACATTGAATAATATATGGGTTTAGCTTTTTCTCAAATTCACTATCTCAACTTAAGAGAGTGTTTGAGCTTGATAGACCCATTTTGGGATCGATTTTAGTAATCTAAACCGTTGACGTTGCAGGATTCGTTGAGTAGAATATTCATATAAACAATCAAAATGTTCGGGGCATCGGTAGCTATAAATCAAATTTGTATTACAAAAAATGAATAGTTATTTTTGAAATTATATTTGTCGTTTATTTTCTTAAAACAAAAATGATTCGAACATATAGTTTTCGATATCCAATCATCTTGATTT
Source organism: Camellia japonica (assembly GCA_030407325.1). Taxonomy (NCBI): domain Eukaryota; kingdom Viridiplantae; phylum Streptophyta; class Magnoliopsida; order Ericales; family Theaceae; genus Camellia; species Camellia japonica. The sequence goes on along the minus strand of JAPPVO010000013.1, from coordinate 68,836,339 downwards.
TTTATACAAATATTCTACTTAACGAATATTAAAAAGTGAACGGTTCGGATCACCGAAATTAGTCTCAAAATAGACCTACTTAAATATTCTGTAGCGATCTTAATTTTCTTAAGTCATTATTTATTATTATTATTATTACTTTATTTTATTTTTGATTTTATTAATTGCGTGGATACATGAGAATTTAATGTGTTGTCTAATTAATTTAATGTGATATTTAATTATATATAATTAATTTGAATATTTAAAAGATGTTATATATATATATATTAATTTTATATAACATATTTATATATGTTGTATTTACATAGTAAAATATAAATATAATAGTAAATTAGGTATAATATATTAGACCTAGGTTTAATCATAAAAGTGTGTGTGGAAGAATTTCCAAGATAACACCAGCCGAGAGAGAGAGAGAGAGAGAGAGCAGCCACAGAAAGAGAAGAAAAGAAAAAGGAGAGAGACGGCGGAAGAAAGAGACGAGGAGGAAAAAAAAAAAAGTTTGGATTTTATTTTGATGGTTTTATTAATTCTTCAAGTAATTTTTTGATTTTTAAAAAAATATTGTGAGTGTAAAATCTACTTTTCTTGATTTATGTTTATTTCATTGTTTTTATTTATTTATTTGATATTGGTTTGATATTGTATTTACATAAAGGTGATGAATTTATTTCAATTATTTTGATTAGTTGTGTATGTAAGGTTTATGATTTTTATATATATTTATTTTATGGATGTAATCACACTAATGGATATATGAAATTAAAATAAATTAGGAATTCATAGATAAATTCTAAATACTCCATCATGACTCTATGGATTATTTTTTTATTTGAGTGTTAGCGAGAAAAAATGTATATAAAAAAAAAATAGTGAGGATTATAAGATTTATTTGAATGCCTTAGTCTTGACATTGTTATATTTATTCTCATAAGTGGAGGAAAGGTTGTGTATATATATATTGTTGCCTTGTTCTCATGAGTAGATGAGTGTTTTGATTTATGCACGTACGTATATGCTAACTGTCTAGGGAGTGTGGGTCAAACTCAAGACGATATCTCCGTGCAAGTTTGGTCTCGGAACGGTGTTAGGTATACGGGAGACACATGAGATATATGTGTAGTGTCACGCCCCAAAATTTGGACAATTAAATATTAAATTAGAACTAAACCCCAAGTAATACTCCATCATCCAAATCCTAGGGATGAAACAAAAAAAACTAAAGGCCAACCAAACTAGCTAACCCATGTTTCCACAATCTGAGGATCACCTAAACTCTCACAAATCTAGGATAACCTAGAGCTTTGATACCAAACTGTCACGCCTTAAAATTTAGACAATTAAATATTAAATTAGGACTAAACCCCAATTAATATACCATCATCCAAATCCTAGGGGTGAAACAAAAAAAACTAAACGCCAACCAAACCATCCACCATAATTTCATAACTAATGAATACCTCCAACATTAAAGTAACAATACATAGTCAAAATAACTTAAATAATGTACGATTACAAACCATGCCAAATTATTCCAATACTAAAGTCATAAAAAAAAATAATAAATACATAAACTAATATCAACCCTAAGCTCAAGAAAACAAAAGAAATCCAAAAGACATGTCCAACAACTATAGTTATTTCACGTCACCACCGTAGTCCCAACTAATCCTATAAAGGAAGCTCGACTGCGTTCAAACAGAACGCACCCGAGTTATCATGAGACAAAACGGGTCAATATACAAGTATATTGGTATAAGTACAAGATTTAACACCCACGTATCCACCAGACAAAAATAAAAATACATTAATTCTTGTTACGGGACAAGACAAGTAGTTTCAACCGCACCGAGACAAATAGGTAGTTTCCCGAGATACGGTGGCATTTAGTTTATTGACCGTACACAACGAAATATAAATTGAGTATAGAATAAATAAAATAGAAATAAAAATATAGTGTGTCAGCCCTACATAAAAAAGTTAGAAAGACCCACCATCCTACAAAAAAATAAAGTTAGTATAATTTAATCATAAGTAACTTGTTGAAGAAATATAAAAATACACTGTTTCATGCTTAAATAATTCGAATTGACCAAAACCCAAAGAGCAAAAGTTGTACAGAATCAAATTTCTTAAAAGACAATGCGAACGAATTTAATAGAAACTAAACAGGTTGAGAGAAAAACTTGATAGAAAAACCTAGACAGAATTCAATCGAAAAATCTGAAGCTGAAAACGAACAAAAACTGCCCTAAGATGATTTTTTTTGGAAAAATTCAAAACATGAAAAGTATGCAGAATAATGTTTTACTTTAATTTGCATCGAACCAACAAAATGAGCTCATTTCGTGGGTTAAAACAGCTTCTAAAATCTACATTGCCAAAATGAATTAAAACTACTATAATCAAGATCATCCGATTATAAGTTATAATCGATCTTTTTAATAAAAAGTCTAAACATAAAAGTTGTCTAGAATCACGTATACATGTCTCTGCTCAAATTTCATAATTTATCGAGGTTGTTTATTATTTTTCAGGATATACAAATCAACACAATTCACATTATACCAATAAACTCGTAATTTAATTCTTTGTACCTTAACTCTACCACTTCGGCCTCCACTTTTGGTCTACACATATATCCCATGTGCCTCCCATATACCTAACACCACTCTGAAACCAAACTTGCATGGGAATATCATCTCGAGTTTAACCCACACTCCCCGGATGGTTAGCATATACGTACGCGCGTAAATCAAAGCACTCACTACTACAAAAACAGATAAAGATCACACTTTTTTTGTGTGATGTTTGTTATTTAATCACACCTTTTAAGTTTTATTAAAGTGTGATCTTTGGGAGTGTGATTAAAAAGGGTCATTTTTAATCACACCTTTTAAGTGTGATTAAAAACATTTAGATCACACATTTTAAGTGTGATTAATAACATTTAGATCACACATTTTAAGTGTGATTAAAAACTAATAAAACCTGTGATAATAAACTTTAGATCACACCTTTTAAGTGTGATTAATAACATTTAGATCACACCCTTTAAGTGTGATTAAAAATATTTAGATCACATTTTTTAAGTGTGATTAAAAACTAATAAAACCTGTGATAATAAACTTTAGATCACACCTTTTAAGTGTGATTAATAACATTTAGATCACACCTTTTAAGTGTGATTAAAAACATTTAGATCACATTTTTTAAGTGTGATTAAAAACTAATAAAACAACTTTAGATCACACCTTTTAAGTGTGATTAATAACATTTAGATCACATCTTTTAAGTGTGATTAAAAACATTTAGATCACATTTTTTAAGTGTGATTAAAAACTAATAAAACCTGTGATAATAAACTTTAGATCACATCTTTTAAGTGTGATTAATTACTAAAAAGATTCGACATATTTGAAGAATAATCAATATTATTTTTGTACGCGCATTTCAAGAATATAATACACACTATATACTATACTTTAAATCATAACCACATATTCAATGGAATAACGTCATATATTTCATAAATGAAAGTTAAATATGTTCAAAAGTATATACAAAGGAATTAAATAAAAAAATTTAAACTGTGCTTACATATATTAAAAAATAAAAATGAAAAAACACTTGAAAAATTAAGTCCTTGAATTCTTTGACCATATTTTGCATCTCTCCAAGAAATTTCTAACCTGAAAAATAAAAACACAAATTAATTCAGACACCACTAGAAACATATGAATAAACTAATTATTTGTAGAGATTGTTCTAGCCGTACAAAAGATAAAGTCCGACTAATCACATTTGTGTGGATTTTGGGTGGATTTCTGTGCTGTCACATTTGTGTGCATTTAAATTTTCAAGTAGTTCTAACTTATTTTTATTAGCTTGATTTGAAGATCACCTTAAATTCAACATACAAATGTAGTAGATGGGCTAAATTTCATATGGTTTATCAATAACGCAATGTACAAACTACTAAGCATTATAGTGAGAACAAGGTTGATACCATCTTTAGAGCTGTCAGGTAACTCCTTGCAAGATTGCTTCCCCAAACGACATTTCTGCAAAAATGAGACACCAAATACTATGCCTGTGAATACATTAAAGATTGTTATCTATAGAGTCAGCAAATGAGCAAAGCTAGTAACAAATCAACAGAATGAAACTGAAAAAGAATGGTTCAAATTGGTATTCAAATGTTCAACCCCTTCCAGCGGGAAAGCTCAAGGAGTCTTTTCTTTTTCTCATATTTTCCTTTGTGCTTGTGAATAGGTAGGGTCATGGGAAAGAGGTTTGACATTTGAGCATGTCAAACAAACAAAACTAGAGAACAATATCAAATTATATGCATACAAAAAAATTGGAAACAACAAACCTGAAGATGTGATTTCAAGTGATAAAGGGCAAGACCTTTTGCCCCCATTGTTCTCATAATTGTCTTAGGTGTTGCTTCTGCAATTCACATAAAAATAAAATTCAAAATTAGCTCACTACACCAATATATAATTTCGGAAAGAATTAATCATGGAAGATGTAACCTTGCAATGTACAATAGTCAGCCATAGTAAAATGATCTGTCAAACAAGGCATAAATATGTTGCAGGATCCAAAAACAAAATGTACTTGGGTTTGATCCCAACAATACAGGGGTTGGCTGGAAAGTGATAGCATCAGTTCAACCAAACGTTTAAAAGAAAATCTGTTAACAGAAGGCTTTGAAGCGCAATAAATCACTTTCTTTAAAACAATATTTGCTCCCACTCAATCAGAGTTTACTAATAGGTTCACTTTCTATCAGAGTTTACCAAGTCCAGGCCTCATCCATCAGGCCAAACCCTTGGCGTTAACAGACACCTTTAATTAACAATTACGTGTTGATCAGACATGCCTATTATAATTTACATTTAAAATTTAAAACGAAAAGTCAAGTGTTTCACACACACTGAGTAATCTGTGTACCACCATGCCAGGTTAAGGATTAAGGCATGAGGGTCAAAATTAGCTTTAATTTATTATTAGAGTGCTGTGTTGACAACACCTGCTCCAGAACCATCAACTTTGAGAATGCACATCTCTTAATCTACTTACTCAAAGATCATGAAATTTGGTTATTAAGTCTATTTTCAAATGCCGCTAGTCGCAACAAGTCAGATTGTGTGTAAATGGAGTTATGATCTAAACAATGCATGGAACTCATTTTTGACAAAAAGACAGAACAAATGGGTGAACTGCAAAAATCATTATCTCTTAGACATACTAGAATAAGAAATTGTATACTGTCATAGACATACAAGAATAAGAAAGAGTAAAAAGGTACCTTTATCCTCAGCATCTCCATTCCATTTACCAGAAGTAAAGTTCCACTCCCCAGCCAAGTTTTCATCTTTCTTCCAGTCAGATTTAACCCACCGATTCTCCCAGCCACCATCTTAAAAAAGTACAACAACAAAAACACATAATGAGGATGAATGTGAACCCAGAAAGTCCCAGATGCTTTTATTTAAAAAAAAAAAAAAAACAGAACTGCTTATTAAGCAATTCACTTGCTAAAACAATGGACAACAAAAAATCAAAAGCACAACTATATATATCTTTGTTTCTAACTTCTCTTCGCCAATAGCATCTTGTTGATGTTAAATGTAAGCGCAATAGAGGTAATGCATTCATACGTAATGTGTATTGGGGGATTTATACATAGGGAACACATACAAAATGTTTAAGCTACACAATTGTTGATTTTTTACTAATTAAAATTGCAAATTAAAGCTTGTGCATAGGTAATTTACTCTTCTTTCATTTGAAACAGTATTTACAAAATCAAACTACAGGAAGCAAACACAAATCCAAAAAACAATACAGATAAGGCAACACAAATCAATTCCTCAACAGATCCACTAAACAGTCCTAGTTCCAGATGAATTCTGAAGTAAAAAAACAAACTAAAGCACCAGACATCAAGTTTTTTGGGAGAAACAACATCAGAGAATTTGGAGCTAATTTCTCGTACAAATGCCAATCACTAACCAAAGCTAACCATGTCATTGAACTTGGTTTCTAAATTTGATCACTTCTCTAAGGCTTACTATAAGGCTTAGTTGAGGTAGAGCTTTTTCAGTAATTGTTCACTTTGGTTGTTATGCTTCTAGAAGGTATTTAAGGATTTGGAAGCTGGAGTTGTTTATGCTCTTATTTTTTAATAATTATCACTAAATAAGATATATCATATGATGATTCATATAAATAGTAATATAAAAAGATAATGAAAAATTAATAACATATAACATGTAACATTGCTACAAAAAAAAAATAAATAAATAAAATACTTTGATGTTTTTTCAAAAAATAGCATACTTCACTAACAAAAAATAAAACAATGTCATCGTGTCCAATTTTTTGCCATACATTCTACATCGTAAACATGGCCATTCTCTTGATGTTAATCACTGAATTTCTATTGATCAACTAATGCAGAGGAAAACTAAAATTACCCAATCTCATAAATTACCTAAATTCGTACATAGCTATAAATTATAAGCACTTGATTCATGTTGTGAGTAGTGATCATGGCTGTGATCTTATGGGTACATAAATGACATCTTCCATGCAATTAATCCAATAGGTAACACTTTAGCCAGAGGAAGAAAGGATGGTCTAGATTTGAGAACTTCAGTTGAAAGCCATAGACTCCCTGGCACAGTTCTTTTACCATTTTGAATATTGATTGTCCATATGACCAAGGGACACTACCCATCTTGACTATGTCCTATCATGATGTTGCCACATGCCATCCAAAGGGAAATTCCAGCACATTAGTACCTCTCTTGCTCTCTTTCCCTCTGTCTCTAGAAGTGCTTATAAGAGGGAAGGGGACAAACATACCAACAGCACCCAGAAAAAGAATATATACATATAAATAATAAGGCTTTGTTGGATTAGACTACAATAAATAGTCAGAATTTTATGTGAGAAATTATGTAAGTGGTCTGAAATCCTAAACAATTCAAGAAAAAAGGGAATTAGATGCCAGAATTTAAAAATTAGAATGCAATCTTCCTTGGCCAAATGACTTGATAGTCACCAATGCCACATAGTCCTAATAATTCAATTAATAATAAGATAATTAGATTTTGTTTGTGTTAAGTATAACATTACTGTAACTAGATGTTGCCTTGACCATATTTTGTTGCATATCCAACAGCAATTTATTATGGCTTACAAGAAGAGACTGTTGTATATGATGGAATAAGAAGAGACAAAAAGACATTCCCCTGCTACTTGAATCACTCCAAAAGACCAAAACAATCAAAATTGGCATCCCTTATGGAGTCCATAAGAACTACACATTCATGAGATCACGGGTTTTCAGAAAAGAAATTCAGAACCTTCATGGCTTTAATCCAAGCCAACTCACAACAACTGCAAAGTTCCCACAACACAACAAATTAGGCTTATGGACCATCTTTTTTTTTTTTTCTTTTTTTTTTCGAGTCTCTACATCATTAAATTCTCTACAATCCTACATACACAAAATTTTTACTAAAAAATTTCAATGTATGGTTCGGATTCATTGCTTCAACAGACAAAAGTTAAATTTGAACCGTACATTACTAATTTTGGGAATAAAATTCTTAGCATAAATTCTTGGTGTTTGGCTTTTCTGTTAAATTATGTGGGTGGGAGGTAATGCAGAACACAGCAGCGCATGAGGATGGATTAGCAAGAGGGTAAGCAGTGGTGCTAAGGATATCAGGGACTAAGGCTACATTTTATAACTGCAGTTTTTATGGTGCTCAAGACACCCTTTATGATCACAAGGGCCTTCACTATTTCAATAATTGCTTCATCCAAGACTCTGTTGATTTCATTTTTGGCTATGGCCAGTCCCTTTATGAGGTCAATCAGTCTTATTCCACTACTCTTTTTTCCATAGGAAACTTGATATGCCTTACCCAAACTTACCTAAAATCACACATGAAATTGTATCCTAATTGATCATTAAAACAAGTTGAAAATGAAAAATCAAATATTTCTTGCAAATTTGATTTACAAATGGCTTCCACAACTTTTTTATGTTGAAAATGATACACAATAACCTCATTTGGAATGCTATTTCAAATGTATTTCTCAATAGACACAACCATGCTATCATAAATTCTTTGGTCACCCATTCAATTCACAAAAAAAATAGCAGAAAATGCCCCCTCTACTATGGTAGTCCTCCTGATAAGTAACAAAGATGGGCACTTCTAAATTACCACTACTTAAACTGTCTAATTGCTCTCAATTACTATATTCAAACTGAAAATTTATGCAAAATACAAGATGCCCATAAAGAACCAATAACGTGGCAAGCACATGGAAACTAAGATGAACATAAGTTTACTAAAAACAGATCAGTTTTTAAAAACAAACAAATCTGTAAAATCTTAAACCAAACCATTTATATAATTCATGCAAGGGGGTTCAATCATCTAATAAAACAATATTGACTATCTGCCTCACTCCCACAATGAAGAAAAGGGTAACAAATAGTTCCCAAATAATACTTGGGCCAAATTAGACATATAGATCATGTACCAAAGTCAATGATTCATCACAAACAAAAGTTTCTAATCCATAGCAAGGAGGGGGGGGACCTTGGCGGCGCGGGTGAGGCGATCGCCGCTTTCGCCGACGGAGATGTTGAGGACGAGTTTCTGGACTTTGATCTCTCTCATTGGGTTCGAGAGCTTCTTCTCCGAAGCCTGTATTCATTCATATTTTTCCATTATTCACACAAACACAGTCAATACAACATACATCTATATATATTCATATCATAGAGATATATATATATATATATATATTCATAACATATAGAGAGAGCGAGAGAGAGAGAGAGAGAGAGAGAGAGAGACCATTGCGAATGCGGAGGAGGAGCAGAGAGGTGAAGAAAGCGGCAACAGAAGTGGATTTAAGGGTGGATGGAGATGAAGGAAGAAGCTCCTAGGGTTTCGTTTAAAATGACGATAAGGCCCTGTCAATGCTCTTTATCTAATAATCCCGTATTGAGTTTGTAGGGAAGGGTAAAATGGGTAATTCATAAAGTTAAAAATGAAAAATAAAAAAGATATATAAGTAATGTTAAAGATCATAAATAAATAATAAACATGAAGATAATTATAAAAAATTCTCCGATTATACATATATTAAAACCTTTATAAACTGGAAAGAGCATCGACTTTGGTACAACCTTTATTTAGATAGTTATAAATATATTTTTCCTTCATAGCATTTTTAAAACCTTTATTATCAAAAAAATTATCAAACAAATTTTTATGATAGTTTTTTAAATTTTTGTAAATATAAATTAGAAACTGAAAATGAAATGGTTAGGTGCCGTTTGGTAACACTTACGTTTTCAGTTTTCTGTTTATATTTACAAAAATTTAAAAAACTCAAATAAAAACTTGTTTGGTAAAATTTTTGATTTATAAATCAGTGGTCTCAATTTATAAATTTGGCCAAAAAATGAAAACACAAAAAATGTGTTTCCGTTTTGAGTTTTGAGTTTTTTTTTTTTTTACCACCCAACACTAGCCACCACCCGCCATCATTTTCCACCACCGTCTTCCGCCACCACCACCTGTCACCACCCACATGCCACCACCACTAACCACCACCCACCACCACCCACCCCTTGCCACCACCACCCACCTGCCATTCACCCGCCACTACCATCCACCACCACCACCACTCGCTACCTACTTGCCACCACCACTCACCAGCCACCTGCCACCACCACCAGCCACCTACCACCCACCCGCAGCTACCACCCACCACCACCACCACCACCATCACCCACCACCCATCCGCCACCCACCTGCCACCACCACCCATTACCCACCACCACCATGCACTCGCTACCACCCACTACTCGCCACCGTCACCCACCCACGCACCACCACCACCACCCGCCACCTACCCGCCACCACCCGCCACCACCACCACCACCACCACCCACTCGCTATCACCCACCACCCGCCACTGTCACCCACATACCCACCATCACCACCCGCCACCACCACCCACCCATCATCACCCGCCATCCGCCACCCACCTGTCGCCACCACCCACCACCTTCTATCACCACCACCACCACCACCCACTCGCTACCACCCGCCACCGTCACCCACCCACCCACCACCACCACCTACCCGCCACCACCCGCCATTCGCCACCCACCTGCCATCACCACCCGCCACCACCACCACCACCACCCACTCGTTACCACCCACCACCCACCACCCACCCACCCACCCACCCCTCACCACCACCACCCACCATCACCCGCTACCCACCACCCACCGTCACCACTTTCCACCACCGTCTTCCGCCGCCACTTGCCACCACTTGCCATTTCTCACTCTTTTTTATATTTTTAAATTTTTTTAAACATTTTGTCAATTACCAAACGCGTTTGTAGTTTATGTTTTTCTAAAAATAAACAAAAAATAAACAAAAATCAGTTTATAAAATTTTTGTAAATATAAACTGTCTGTTTGGTAACGTTTACGTTTTCAGTTTATATTTACAAAAATTTCATAAACTGATTTTTGTTTATTTTTTGTTTATTTTTAGAAAAACATAAACTACAAACGCGTTTGGTAATTGACAAAATGTTTAAAAAAAATTAAAAATATAAAAAAGAGTGAGAAATGGCAAATCGTGGTGGTGGGTGGTGGTGACAGATGGGTGGCAGGTGGGTGGTGGTGGCAGGTAGGTGGCGGGTGGTGGGTGGTGGTGGCAGGTGGGTGGCGAATGGGGGTGGTGGTGAGTGGTGGTGGCAGGTGGGTGACGGATGGCGGGTGGTGGTGGTGGTAGGTGGGTGGGTGACGGTAGCAGGTGGTAGCGAGTGGGTGGTGGTGGGTGGGTGGGTGACGGTAGTAGGTGGTAGCGAGTGGGTGGTGGTGGTGGTGGTGGTGGTGGTGGTGGTGGGTGGTGGGTGGTGGGTAGTGGTAGCAGGTGGGTGGCGGGTGGGTGGTAGGTGGGTGGTGGTGGTGGCGGGTGGGTGGCAGGTGGCTGGTGGGTGGTGGTGGTGGGTGGTGGTGGTGGCGGGTGGTGGTGGTAGATGGCTGCTGAGTGGTGGTAGCGGGTAGGTGGCTGGCGGTGGATGATAGTGGCGGGTGGCGGGTAGATGGCAGATGGGTGGTGGTGGCGAGTAAGTGGCGAGTGATGGTGGCTGGCAGGTGGGTGTTGGTGACGGTTGGTGGGTGGTGGTGGCAGGTGGGTGGCGGATGGCGGGTAGTAGTAGTTTTGGGTGGGTGAAGGTGGCAGGTGGTAGCGAGTGGGTGGTTTGTAACAACCCTCGTACTGGTTACCGATAAACCACTGAATTATATACTGATTACTGCTAAACTGAACCGAAAATGACTGATGATTGAAGGAATTGAGTTACTGAATAAACCGATTGAAATTGGAACTGAATTTGAATAAGTTCATTTATTGAATTGCATGTTGCATCTGTTTGATTTGTTAATTATCTGTTTATGTTTATGTGTTTAAACTGCTAATTGAAGGCCTTATCGGCGGCCGAATGGAGAACCGTTTAGTGTTTTGTAATCGGTAGAATATTTGTGATTTAATGGTATAATTATCTGAAAATTGATTAGGAATGATTAAATTAGATTTAAATGAGTTAATTGCCAAGTTCAACTTATTTACGAAATTGCCATTGAGTGGCTTTTGTTTATTCTTATTATTGATTGAGCCTTACACTTAGAGAAACATTTGATCAGCCTATTTCTTGCTTCAACCGAATTTAGAGAGAGTGAGAAGGGAGAGAGAGTTGATTTCATCTTGTATGTTGGCTTGCTCTTGAGGTTTTGCTTGAAGACTTGTAATTTTGGAAGAGTAATTGCATAATCTAGCTTCCTTACCTTGAGATTGAAGACTTAGGTAAGAAATTTAAGTCTCCATTGTTGTCCTTAAACTTGTTCTTGCATGATCCATGCTCCATTGTAGGATCAAACCATGATTTAGTTCATAAATGTTGAATTAGGACTCCATTGTTGCATGCATGTAAGATTTGATGAGTTTGAATTGATTTCATGGCAAAATGGTGCATGCATGTTCACATTTTTGTATAAGTCCATGTTTTCACTTTGTTTTCAAAGATTTGAGCTCCATTGAGCAAGAATGAAAGCTTGATTTTGGTTTAAAGATCATGCATTTCATGTTTTGAAAGTGTTCTTGAAAATGGGTTTGTTAATGGCTTTAATTGACCAACCCTTGGCCCTTGCATGTGCAAATTAGCTTTTGAAACTTGTTATTCATTGTATTGGGATGTATTTTCCAGAATTTGGGGCCAAGAGGTTGAGTTTTGGATGTTTGAATGCTTAGTTCGAACTTGGGAGACAAATCTGGAAATTCCAGATTTGGCTTCCTCGCTCGAGCGAAGGATTCCTCGCTCGAGCGAGCCCTTTGGTTTTGCAAGCTCGCTCGAGCGAGCATCGAGCGTGGTATCGCGCGTAAAATTCGAGCATCCAGTACTTTTACTGTTCATCAATTCGCTCGAGCGAAGGATTGTTCGCTCGAGCGAAGCCTTTGATTTTGGAATCTCGCTCGAGCGAAGGAAGGCTCGCTCGAGCGAGGAGCCTATTTTCAGCAACTTTTGAAAAATGCCTTCCAACTGTATTTTTACATCCTCATCCCATTCTAGGCATTCTTAGGCCTAGTTTAAGACATCTTAATGAGGATTTAGACGTAGAACCACACCGAGGAAATTTAAGGATTCAATTATCATCCTTCCCGACTGTTAAACTTAGTGTGCGTTCTATTTGTTAACTGTTTAGGGTTGGCGACTGGAGAGACGCGCTCTAGCACATTGTAGCCCAATCACTGTGAGTAACGATTGTATAAAGATATGTTCAAAATGGTTACCTTTTGAATACTGAACTGAACTGTTTATTGAACTGATATTATTTACTGAATGAATGTATGTCCTTTATTTCTGAACTGTACTGTGGCATCCTTAGCACTACTGTTACTGACTGTTACTGTTACAGAGATCTCTGTCGGTTCCCTTGTGGAACCATACTGTTTACTGAATGACTGGCCATCATTACTGTTCGGTCTTTTGACCTACTGTTACTGTTATGCTAATGGATGTACCACATATGACTGTTTATTGTACTGAACGACTGTAATACTGATTGAAATAATGAACTGTTTTCATTTACTGTAAGGACATTACATTCTTAACCCCTTTATACATTATGTTATTCACTGGGCTTTAGCTCACTGCTCATATATATATATGTAGGTGTACAGGCACCGGACCAGAGCTAGTGGCGTCGGGGTAGAGTTCCAGTTTTGTCAGCCAGCCTATGCGCCTCACTGTGAGGTTCCGCATTGCCGTGTTATGGCCTTGGGATTTTGTTTTAGTTTTTCCCGTCGGTCTCCTCACTGTGTTGTATCACTGTATAGACTGTCTACTGTTTTACTGTACTGTTATGAGGGGATTAGTCCCTGTACTGAATGTTTGTGTATGATTGTATAGACTGTACTGTTCTGAACCGTATGAATGCATGAAAAATGTTTTTGGCATACAGATTTTCACAGCTCAAAGGACACTAGTTACTTACTGTATTGGCTTCCGCCAGGCCCTGAACTCTGTTATACTGTATTACTGTTAAGCAGGCCTTCGGTAATCACGGATTACTGGCCGGTTACGGTGCTAAACCCATAGGGCCGGGTTTGGGTCGTGACACCAACGTAAGAAATGACTTATCAAAAGATTCTTAAACCATATATGGTTTGATTTTTAGAAAAAAAATTTAAAAATTAAAAATTAATTTGGTTAAGAAATAAAAACTAAAAAATAATTATCATTTAAGGGTAAAAAATAATTATCATTTTAACTTTTGGGCAGGTTATATACATACGTATGGCTGTTTCAATTTAATTTGTAAAAAATTATTTATAACCACTCGAAAGATAAAAATTATATAAAAATGATAATTATTTTTTATTTTTTATTTCTTAACCAAATTAATTTTTAATTTTTAATTTTTTTTAAAAAAATCAAACCATATATAGCCTAAGAATTTTTTGATAAGTCATTTTTTATGTTGGTAACTTGTTTAATTATTTGTTAATTTTACGACATTTTTACCATCTGAAACCTGTTTGGTAACTATTTCGTTTTCAGTTTTCAATTTATATTTTCAAAAATTTTAAAAATTGTGATAAAAACTTATTTAATAATTTTTTTGATTTATAAATGGTTGTCTCAGTTTGTAAATTTGAGGAAAAAACGTAAATTCAAAAAATAAGTTTATATTGGTTTTTAAACAGAATTTAAAAATTTTACTAACAATTTTTTTTTCAATTAATTTTTTTTCAAATAATTTTTTTTCTAATTAATTTTTTTTCAATGAATTTTTTTTCCAACTAAAACTAATCGAGGGGGCAATTGGTAATGCTACTTTAAACCTTAGGGAGGGGATTGTAATTTCTAAAATGTAAGGGGTGTCAATGTAATTTACCCAGTAAGGGCAAAATTAGTATTTAAAAAAATTAAATTGCTAAGGGGGGAATTTGTAATGAAACTTTAAACCTCAGGAAGGGAGATGTAATTTCCAAAACGTGAAGGGGGAATTGTAATAAACATAAACCTTAGGAGATATCAGTGTAATTTACCCTATGTATATATAATCACACTTAATTAAAAAGTGACATAAAAAATAAATATTATCACACTCAATCAGATTAAGTGTGATTAAAAATTTGAGAATTGTATATTTTATATAAAAACCAATTTGAAATATTTTATACAATCACACCTATTTAGGAAGTGTGATTAAATATATATATATATATATATATAATCACACTTATTTAAAAAGTGTGATTAAAAAGTAGTAATGTATATATAATCACATTTTAATTACATTGTGTGATTAAAAAATATATAAATAATCACACTTTAATTAAAATGTATGATTAAAAAATATATAAATAATCACACTTAGTTAAAAAGTGTGATTAAAAAGTAATAGTGTATATATAATCACGCTTTAATTAGAATGTGTGATTAAAAAAATATATAAATAATCACACTTTAATTAGAATGTGTGATTAAAAAATATATATATAATCACACTTATTTAAAAAGTGTGATTAAAAAGTAATAGTGTATATATAATCACACTTTAATTAGAATGTGTGATTAAAAAATATATAAATAATCACACTTTAATTAGAATGTGTGATTAAAAAATATATATATAATCACACTTATTTAAAAAGTGTGATTAAAAAGTAGTAGTGTATATATAATCACACTTTAATTAGAAAGTGTGATTAAAAAATATATAAATAATCACACTTTAATTAGAATGTGTGATTAAAAAATATATATATATATATATATATAATCACACTTGTTTAAAAAGTGTGATTAAAAAGTAGTAGTGTATATATAATCACACTTTAATTAGAAGGTGTGATTAAAAAATATATAAATAATCACACTTTAATTAGAATGTGTGATTAAAAAATATATATATAATCACACTTGTTTAAAAAGTGTGATTAAAAAGTAGTAGTGTATATATAATCACACTTTAATTAGAAGGTGTGATTAAAAATATATATATATAATCACACTTAATTGAAAAGTGACATAAAAAATAAATATTATCACACTCAATCAAATAAAGTGTGATTAAAATATCAATCTAATTTTTTTTATCACACTTCCAATAAAAGTGAGATCTTTTTTTTTGTCAAAGTGCGATCTTTAACTATTTTTGTAGTAGTGACTCGTCTACTCATGAGAAAGAGGCAACAATATACATATACAAAATATCTCACTCATGAGAACAAACATAACAATGCCAAGTCTAAGGCATTCAAATAAATCTCATAATCCTCACTTTTTTTTTATACACTCTTTCTCACTAACACTCAAATAAAACAACAATCTATGAAGTCATGGTGGAGTATAAATAATTTATCTATTGGTTCCTAATTAATTTTAATTTCATATAATCATGAGTATGATTACAACCATAAAATAAATTCATATAAAAACCCTAAACCTGGCATACACAACTAATCAAAATAATTAAAATCAATCAATCAACTAAAAAATCCTAAACCTTACATACACAACTAAATAAAAAAATTAAAATCAATCAATCATTTAAAAATCTTAAACCTTATATACACAACTAATCAAAATAATTAAAATCAATCAATCAACTAAAAACCTTAAATCTTACATACACAACTAAACAAAATAATTAAAATCAATCGATTATCTAAAAACCCTAAACCTTACATACACAACTAATCAAAATAATTAAAATCGATCAATCATGTACATGCAAATATGAAATCAATTCAACATCAAGTAAATAAAAATAAATAAATAAAAACAACGAATTAAATATAAATCAAGAGAAGTAGGTTTTGTACAAACAATAATTTTTTAAAAATTAAAGAATTATTTAAAAAACTAATTAAGCCACCAAAACAAAACCCTAATTTTTTTTCTCCTTTCATCTTCTCTCTCCCGCCGATCTCTCTCTGTTTTACGCCACACACACAGCACTCTCTTTTTTTGTTCTTCTCTTTCTCTCTCTCTCTCTCTCTCTCTCTCTCTCACGCCACACACACAACACACTTTTTGTTTTTATTGTTTGATTTCTCTCTCTCTCTCTCTTTTCCTTCTTAACTTCTAACCCTAATTGACTTCTTATATTATACTATATTATAAACCTAAATCTAAATATATAATAATCTAATTTCTTATTATATTATATTATACAAATAAATCACAAATATAATATATATAAATATAAATATCTTATATAAAATCTATATCAACAATTTTCTTTATATATATATATAATATAAATATTCAGATTAATTATAATTAACTAACACATTACATTAATTATATATCATATTAAATTCTTATACAACTACGCAATTAATAAAGTCAAAAATAAAATCAAGTAATTATAAATAAATAAAGGCTTACGAAAAAATCCGGGTCATTACATGTAGGCCAGAAGTGAAGTTAAAGTACAAATAATTAAATATGAACTTATTGGTATAATTTCAATTGTTTTGATTTGTACATCTCGAAAAATAGTAAACGTCCTCGTTAAATTACGAAATTTGGGCAAAGACATATATACGTAATTCTAAACAATTTTTGTATTTTAACTTTTTACTAAAAAAATCGATTAGAACTTGGAATCGAATGATCTTTACAATAGTTTTTATTCATTTTAGCAATGTAGATTTTAGATGTTGTTTTAATCCACGAAACGAGCTCATTTTTATTGATTTCGTGCAAACTGAAGTAAAATATTATCCTAAACACTTTTCATGTTTTGAATTTTTCAGAAAAAAAAGATCTTATGACAGTTTCTTTTCGTTTTCAGTTTTAGATTTTTTGGTGGAATTCCGTCTGGGTTCTTCTATCAAGTTTTTCTCTCAACCTGTTCAGTTTCTACTAAATTCGTTGGCAATTCCCTTTTGATTTTGTACAACTTTTATTCTTTGAGTTTTGGTCAAATCGAATGATTTAAGCATGAAACGATACATTTTTATATACTTATTCAGTAATTCACTTATGGCTAAATTATATTGACTTTATTTTTTGCAGAATGGTAGGTCTTATTAACTTTTTATGTAGGATTGATCCACCATATTATTTTTATTTTATTTTATTTTATATACTCAATTTATATTTAGTTGTGTACGGGTAAGAAATTAAATGCTATCGTATCTCAGAAAACTACCCTTCGTCTCAGTGCAAGTGAAACTACTTGTCTTGCCCCGTAATAAGAATTAAATGTACTTTTATTTGTATCTGGTGGACACGTGAGTGTCAAATCTTGTACTCATATCAGTATACTTGTATACTGACCTGATTTGTCTCTTGACATCTCGGGTGCATTCTGTTTGAGCACAATCGAGCTTCCTTTGCAGGATTAGTTGGGACTACGGTGGTGACAAGAAATAATTATGGTTGTAGGATGTCACGACCCAAACCCGCCCCTGAGGGTTTAGCATCGTAACCGACTAGTAATCCGTGATTACCAAAGGCCTGCTTAACAGTAACAACAATAGTACAGAGTAAGGGGCTGGCGGAAGCCAATCAGTAAATAAAAGATGTCCAATAAGCTGTGAAAATCTGAATGGAAAAAGACTTTTATGGACCAGTCCACATTCATAAACATAACATATATACATATCGGATACACATAACATCCGGGTTAGGGATCCAATCCCTTTACCATAACTGTACAGTCAAAAGTCTTAAACATTCATTACATAACAGAGACAAAATAGTGAATCTGAAACACCCCAAAACAGCCTTAGCTCGAACAGACTCAGAACCTGGAAGTGAGGCACAATAGTTGGCTTGACAAAACATGAGCATAACTTGACACTTCTAGCTTCGGTCCGGTGCCTGGCCACCTACATACATATATAAACTGTGAGCCAAAGCCCAGTAAATAATAACTGTGTAAAAGGATTAAGAATGAATGTCCTTTTAGTAATTAAAACAGTCATTTGTATCTGTAGATCAGTTATTCCATCAATGTCTCATATTTCATGTCATATCAGTTATTTAGAAATCATAGCAGTCATACGTGATACATCCAATAGCAGAACAGTACAGTAGGTCTTATTAGACCAAACAGTCAGTTGATGGCCATCAAACAGTAAACAGTAGTAGTTCCAAACATTGGAACTGACAGAGATCTCTGTAACAGTAGCAGTAACAGTAACAGTAACAGTACAGTAGCAGTAACAGAAACAGTAACAGTAAGTTGCTATGGATGCCACGAGTACAGTTAATAAAATAGAACAAACATTCATTCAGTAAACAATGTCACTTCAGAAAGCGGTACAGTCGATCATTCAGAAAATAATCATAATTGAACATATCTTTACAACATTGTTACTCACACCTTACTGGGCTATAGGCAGACTAATCAGCGTCCTCGTGTGCTAACCCTACACAGTTGCAGAACGAACACACACTAAGTTACACACTTGGGATTAATAACCTAGCCCCTTAACTTGACTTGGTGTGGTTCTATAACATTGTCCTCATTAAGATGCCTTAAACATGGCCTAGGAATGCCTAGGATGGAATGAGGATGCAAAAAGGTACTTAACAACATTTTTCAAAATTTGCTGAAAATAAGGGTCTCGCTCGAGCGTGGCTTTCTCCGCTCGAGCGAGCTTACTAAAACAGAGAGGTCACTCGAGCATGGACTCTATCGCTCGAGCGGTCTGTAAAAATGCAAAAAGTACTGGTTGCTGAAATTCCTCGCTCGATGCTCGCTCGAGCGTGAGACACAGTTCCTCACTCGAGCGTAGGTCTTGTCGCTCGAGCGTGCGTCTGCACACGCAAAAACCTGAGAGCTTGCAATCTACGCTCGAGCCAGCATTCCCTCGCTCGAGCGGAGCTTTGAACACAAAGGTGGTCGCTCGAGCGTGGAATCCTTCGCTTGAGCGTGAAAGCCAAAATCTGGGTTTTCCAGATTTGCTTCCAAAGCTCAAACCAAGAATCAAACATGCCAAAACTCATCCTTTTGGGCCAAAGCTCAAACCAAGAATCAAACATGCCAAAACTCATCCTGTCAAAACAATTTACAATGTAGACAAATTGGTTATAATTTATATTGGTGAGATTGTTAGATTGCATGGAGTGCCTGTGTCCATTGTTTCTGATAGGGACTCAAAGTTTACATCGAGATTTTGGCAAAGCCTACAGACAGCATTGGGTACTGAACTGATGGCCAGTCAGAAAGAACCATCCAGACTCTGGAAGATTTACTACGAATGTGTGTCCTTGATTTCCAAGGAAATTGGAAAAGCCATTTACCTTTAGCCGAATTTGCCTACAGCAACAGCTTTCACTCAAGCATTGGTATGGCACCTTTCAAGGCTTTGTATGGCAGAAAATGCCGATCTCCTATTTGCTGGGCAGAAGTTGGAGATGAACCTTTGCTTGGGACCGAAATTGTACATGAGACTACCGAAAAAGTGAAACTGATTCAACAAAGATTGAAAACCGCACAAAGCCGACAGAAAAGTTATGTGGATGTCCGAAGGCGAGACAGGGAATATGAAGTAAGTGATCATGTTTTTGTTAAAGTAACACCAATGAAAGGCCAGACCCGTTTTGGGATTAAGGGTAAGCTAGCGCCGAGATATGTCGGGCCGTATGAAATCATTGAGAAGATTAATCCGGTGACGTATCAAGTAGCGTTTCCTCCTGAAATGGAGCATATGCATAATGTTTTCCATATTTCAATGTTAAGGGATTATCTTCGGGATCTCTTTCATGTGATTGAGCCTACCCGTGTAGTGCTAAGTGGTGACTAAACTTATGAAGAACGGCCTATTCAGGTTGTAAACCGACGAATCAAGAAGTTGAGGAATAAAGAAATTCCGTTAGTGAAAGTAGACTGGCAAAACCATGGTGGCTTTTATGCCACTTGGGAAAGGGAAGACGATATGATGAAGAGATATCCTGAATTGTTCCCACTGAATCTGGTATTCTTCCAAAATGAAGGTAATTCTAGTTTGGAGGACCAAACTCTTTTAAGGAGGGAAGATTGTGACAACCCTCACCTTTAATTAATGCTAAACTGTGATTGAGAATGATAAGTAACTGATTTGACTGAAATTCTGAATTGATTGCAAAAGTGTAATGACCCCAAAATGCGTATAGAAAGTCATCCTTATTTAATTAGGGGTTAATGTGTTTTAATTCAACTATATCTATCGGAATTAAAGAATTATCTGCTGAGTTATGGCGACTTTTATTGTATCGGCTTGAAATTTTTTACCCTCCGCTCGAGCATGGGCTCATTTTTGACATTCTTAATAGTGTATTTGGAATGTTCTTACCTTGCTTTGGGGTATTGTTTGAGGTGGTGGTATGATGGTAAAGTAAGATTGGACTAACGAATTTAATTCGAATAGTTAACCTACGATCAGCCGTCATTCATTTGTCTTTTTCTTTTTCGACACTTCGAATTTGAATGTGAGGTTAGTACCATTGGAAAGCTTATTTCCGGGGCTTCAATTTGGACACAAGAACGACCTTGAACGGAGTCCCGATGAGAGAGTTATACCCGTTTGAAGTTTTCACATCTGTGCTGGAAGCAGAGCCGCACGTGCGGGGAATAGCGCCGCACGTGCGGTCTGTGCGGGACAGCAGCTCAAAAATGGGATTTTTGGACCATTTCTTGCAATTTCTTTTCCTCTCTTCTTCTCCCTCTTCCATGTCTGAAACCCTAGCTTCCAAAACTTGATTTCCTCCACTTTTATCAATAAATCCTCCATGGATCTTGTATCAAGGATGGAGAACAAGAAAGGGTCAACATTTCCAACCGATTGAATTTCGAAATTGAGGTGGAATCTCATCCAAGCTCGCTCCTTTTGTTTGTTTTTCTTCGAGGTAGGGGTTCTAGATCTCCTCAATACTTACATCTATGGATAGATTTATGGTAACTTCAATATATTAATGCAAAAATCTTCATTTTTATCATCTAAGGCATATTATGAGATTGGGGATTTAGAGTTTGAGATGTTGGAAGTTAAATTGGTGGGTTAAAATGATGAATTGTGAATCCTAGATGTAGAATCATTGGGAAAATTGGAATTAAAAGTGGTGATTTAAGAAGTGTGAATTTTTGTTAAAAATCCTCATTTTTCTTGAAACCCTAGGTTGATTAATGATGATACCCAATGATATGGCCCAAATTGAAAGTAGAATAATGAAATTGAGGTATTGAATTATATGTGTTCAAGTTTAATTAGAATTTGGAAATGTTTGAAAATTATGTTTAAAATTTGCGAATTAACTTTGTTATGAATATTGGAATTCATGCTATCATGTGAAGGGAAAATTGGGGAAATAATCTATTAATGGTATGAATGATATGAACTTGGTTTTGGAATGTTGAAATGGGATTCAAGGATTTATTTTGAATTATGTTAAATTACAAATGGTGTTGATGAACTAAATATTGACTTTTGTTGAAGTTATGTTGTGTTGAATAATGTTGAATTGAATGGTGATGTACTATGATAAATGATGTTTGAATTACGTGAATTGTGTAGGGTCAGCTACAAGGGCGGACCAAGCACCTGAACGCTGTGAGTAGTAGTACTTCGATGTACCTTTAACCGTTAATAATTATTGTTATTGACGTTATGATCTTCGTCGTAAAAATTATGTTGACATGTATGCTATGTATGCTATGTGAGAAACATTGTGAACTCATGGAAACATCAAAGAAGTTGTGAAGTTATGTATGCTATGTGAGAAACATTGTGAAATTATGGGAACATCAAAAGATTTGTGAAATTATGAATACTTGTAAAATTGTGAACTTATGAGGCCGAGGGCCAATTTGTGAATTGTGAATCTATGTGGCCAAGGGCCATTTGTGAAATATGAAGTTATGTGGCCAAGGGCCATTTGTGAATTATGAAGTTATGTGGCCAAGGGCCATTTGTGAATTATGAATCTATGTGGCCAAGGGCCATTTGTGAAATATGAAGTTATGTGGCCAAGGGCCATTTGTGAATTATGAAGTTATGTGGCCAAGGGCCATTTGTGAATTATGAATCTATGTGGCCAAGGGCCATTTGTGAAATATGAAGTTATGTGGCCAAGGGCCATTTGTGAATTATGAAGTTATGTGGCCAAGGGCCATTTGTGAATTATGAATCTATGTGGCCAAGGGCCATTTGTGAAATATGAAGTTATGTGACCAAGGGCCATTTGTGAAGATCAAACCTATGTGGCCAAGGGCCGACTTGTGACTTATGAAGCTATGAGGCCAAGGGCCAAACTTGTGAACTTGTGAATCCAAAGGGCCGAAGGCCGGTGTGATAAGTTGTGAATCTATGAAACCCAAAGGCTATTGTGAATGTGAGAACCTCTCAAGCCAAGGGTCGAACTGTGAAATTGTGAAACCGATAAAGTCATCTGTAATCTAATGAAAATGTGCTTACTTTTCGTTACTAATTATCAGGAATGTCCTGTTAACTTTACGTTAATTATGTCAACTCATGGAATGATGTAACGGTTACCATTAGGACTCTGTTAATTACAAGGCAAGGCAACTATGTTAACATATAAGAATGATTAAACAAAGGTGTATGCTATTGATTAATAGAGCACGTAAAGTAAGTCATTTACCCAAAAGAATTTATGTTCATTCTTGAAGAATGGATTCTGAGTAATAGAAGAGTAACTATGTGTATCCATATGAATTGAAGTTATTTTGCTATGTTGCTTATAAAGTGGAAGTTATTCAGAATCTACGATATAAGTGCAAAGTTTAGCATCATTGTTGTGACCCTCATGAGAATGTGAATTAGTCTCTCATTATTAAGCGTACGATAATGACATGATACAACAAGAAAATGCACTAGTTATGATATGTTCCGTTTGAATTAATGAATGATGTTCAAGTATGTTTCAGGCATGTTTCCAGTATGTTACAAGTTCAAGTATGTTCAGGTATGTTTCAAGTATATGTTACAAGTTTAAATATGCTAACAATAGTCAAAAGGTCAAATACGTTACAAGGGCTTTATGCCATGTTTCAAGGGCCTCGTGCCACATGTTTCAAGGGCTTTATAGCCACCATGTTTATGTTCAAGATTGAACCTAAGGCTGTTATGTACTTAGCACAGAATCAAACTAACTATGTGAACTCTACATCTTTATATGCATTGCTCTGTGTTATGTTTCAAGTTAAGCATCGTTTTATTTATGTATTACTATTTCACTGAGCCCGGCTCACTCTCTGTTGTCTGTTTCTGTAGGTACAATCAGATGGTCAGTCCTAGCCATGACGCCGCTTTCTTTTGTCAACCTTCGTGTGTCCAGGCACTATACACAGCCATTGATTTTGTTAAACTGATAAGATGTTGGCTTGCTTTTTGAATGTCTATCTAAGAGTGATGTATATAGCTCTCATGTTTTTGTATATGCCCAATAATAGGGCTGGGTCTGTATATATGTATGTATATAACCGATGTTCAGGTGTATGTTTTAGATTTTATTTGTTTGTTAAAAGTTTGTGATCCTGGCATGATAGTAGTAGCTCGATGGAGTTTGTTTCCAGTGTCAAATTTTGATATTTAGTGCTTCCGTTCATGCCCCATATATATAGATATAAAACAGGTTAAGTGTCTGTTTCTGAAGTGGTCATGCTCAAACTTCTAGGGGCGGGTTTGGGGCGTGACAAAGAGTATGTTGCTTTACTTGCATTTCTATCTGTTTGTCATTTGGTTGATCTGTTCATGTTTTAAGTTTCGAACTGTAAATTGAAGGCCTTATCGGCGGCCGAATCTGAAATTGATTGGTATTTTATGCTAATTAGAATTTATGTGATTTTATGGTAGATTTAATTGAAATGTGATTTGGTATGATTAAATTAGATTAAATAAAGCTAAATTACATTAGTTCAAGTTTATTACAATATTGCCATTAAGTGGGCGCTTTAGGCCATTAATTGATTTTTCCTATATCACTTTGTTGCACCATCTCACCCATTTCCTCTAGAGACCAATTCGAGGGAGAAAGAGGGAGAGTAGGAGAAAATTTAGTTCATCAAGAATTTGGCTTGGAGACTTAGAAGATTTGGAGGATAATTGCAAATTGAGCTTCCATACCTTGATATTCAAGACCTAAGGTAGGAAATCATCTTCTTGATTGTGAATTCTAGTTGTATCTTGCATGGTTCATGAGTCATCAGTGATCTAAGTCAAGAATTGGTTTAAAGAGTTGATTTGAGTAGTTAATTCATGCATGTATGTACATGTTCTTGGAATTTGAGGTTGTTTTTTTTATAAAATCCTCACATGCATGTCCATTTTTTTAGTTGTAGTTCATGAATTCATCATGTTTTTGGAAGGATTGACTCATTTGATCATGTGTTAGAAGGTTTGAATTCAATTGAATACATGCATATTAAATGTACATGTTGTTCTTGAAGTTTATTTGAAATTCGTGTTTAATTGACTTACCTTTGGGCCTTGATTTTTTCAAATTGATATTCAAAACATGTTATATTATGGGTTTTAAAGTGTTTTCCAGAAAATTGGCCCAAAAGGATCGAATTTGAGGCTTTTAAAGTTGAGTTTTGTACTTGGGGATGAATCTAGAAATTCCAGATTTTGGACCCACGCTCGAGCGTACACTCTGAGTCGTGCACCTCCGCTCGAGCGTGGAAAGTCACGCTCGAGCGTGAAATGTATATGCCCAAAAGTTCATGTGTTTTACAGTCCGCTCAAGCGAGAGAGTTCACGCTCGAGCGGAGGTCGAGCGTCCGTCGAGCGTGAATTGTATGTATCCAGTACTTTTATGAAGTTTGCAGTCCGCTCGAGCGAAGGAAGTCACGCTTGAGCAGAGCTCCCTTGTCTGCATGTCCACTCGAGCGTAGAAAGCCACGCTCGAGCATGGACCCCTGTTTCAGCAAATTTTGAAAAGTGTTTTAAAGTGCATCTTTGCATCCCTTTTCCATCCTAGGCATTCCTAGGCCATGTGTAAGACATCTTAATAAGGATATTGATGTAGAACCACACCGAGTTAAGATAGGGACTAAGTTGTTGATTCCCAAATGTGTAACTTAGTGTGTGTTCGTTCTGTAATTGTGTAGGGTTGGCATCCGAGGACGCTCATTAGCTGCTTATAGCCCAGTGCTCTGTGAGTAACAATGTTGTAAAGATATGTTCAATCATGAATATTTTCTGAATGATCAACTGTACTGTTTTCTGAAATGATATTTTTTACTGAATGAATGTTTGTCCTATTTGTGAACTGTATTCGTGGCATCCATAGCAATTTACTGTTATTGTACTGTTATTGCTACTGTTACAGAGATCTCTGTCGGTTCCAATGTTGGAACCACTACTGTTTACTGTTATGATGGCCATCAACTGACTGTTCGGTTTGTTAAGACCTACTGTACTGTTTGCTATTGGATGTACCACATATGACTATTATGGTTTCTAAATGACTGTTATGGCATGAAATATGAGTCACTGACTGAATGATTGATTTACTGATGTAAATAACCGTTTTAAATACTGAAATGACATTCATTCTAAACCTCTTTACGCATGTGTTATTCACTAGGCTTTAGCTCACTGTTTATATTTATATGTAGGTGTCCAAGCACCGGGCCGGAGCTAGATGCGTCGGGTTAACTCCCTTTTTGCCAAGCCAACCTTTGTGCCTCACTTCGACGTTTCGAGTTTGTTCAAGCTAAGGCTTTTTGGGGTGTCTCAGCTCACCCTTCTGTCTCCATTTTGTTGTACTGTTTAAAACTTGCATTGTACTGTTACGGTAGGGATTTGGTCCCTAACTTGAATGTCTGTATATGATGTATGTATATGCTGTTTTGGTTTTGAATGTGAATATCTTCAAAAAAGTCTTTTTGTATTCGGACTGTCACAGCTCATTGGACATCTCTTATTTACTGTGTTGGCTTCCGCCAGCCCCTTTACTCTGTATTACTGTCTTTACTGTTCAGTAGGCCTTCGGTAATCACGGATTACTGACCGGTTGTGATGCCAAACCCATAGGGGCAGGTTTGGGTCGTGACACTCTCTCTCTTACGTTTTTGTCAAGAAGATGGATGAAGAATGGTGTGTCAAACATATGTAAAGTGTGAGAAGAATTGGCCTTGAATTAATCCACTTAGTGGCAATTGTGTAAATAACCTATATTCGATTAATCTAGCATTATTTATTCTAAATTAATCATTCCAAATTGAATTTTAATTAAACCTACCATAAAATCATATAATTCCTAATTAACATATAACACTAAACAATTTCTGAATCGGTCACCGATAAGGCTTTCAATTTGCAGTTCGAAATTAAAATATGAACAGATCATTCATTAACAAACAGATAGAAATGCATTTAAAACGACACACTCAAGCAATCAATTTAGGATTTCATCTTAATTAATTACTTATCATGCTTAATCACAATTTAATGCTAATCAGAGGTGATGGTTGTCACATAGGACATGTCTTTCGGATTTCTTTTATTTTTTGGAGTTTAGGATTGATATTAGTTTATTTATTTATTTATTATGACTTTAGTATTTTGATAATTTGGCATTGTGGGTTATTTTCTATTTTTACATTATTTAAGTTGTTTTGACTATTAGTCATAAATTTATGATTGACGGTTTGGTTGGTGTTTGTTAATTTTTTTTATCCCTTGTATTTCATTTTTTTTAGCATTGAAATTTACTTAAACCTTATAGAGACGAGAACATTTAGATTTTTGTTTCACTCTTAAGATTTGGATGATGGAATATTAATTGGGATTTAGTCCTAATTTAATATTTAATTGTCCAAATTTTGGGGGCGTGACATGTTTTCTCAAGTTTTTTTGGGTGAAGATGTTCTCCCAAGTTGAAATGACAATTTAAGAGAAACTAAGCCCATAATATATCTACAAAAAGATTAGAAGTGTAATATTATTTAATTAAAGGGTAAATTACACTCATTTCTCTTGAAACTTAGAAAAAAATATAGTAAATCTTACAGTTTTGACATGATTATATTGATCTCTCTTTTAATAAGATTAAATAGATCAAAATTAATTCAGATATTAAGGATATAAAAATACACAATATAAAATATATTTTAATATAAAAGATATAATAATATCATTTTTTATTCATGTACCTAATGAATTTTTGATAAAAGAAACATCAAGTGTTATATAAGTTGAAACTTATAAAATTTAATAGGGTAAATTTCACTGACCTCCCCCGTGGTTTATCTTAATTACGGGTACTCTCTTGTAGTTTCAAAAGTTACATTGACCTCCCTTACTTTTGAAAATAATACACAGATTTCCTCTTCCTGTTAAAAGAGCATGAATAACGTTAACTTGACAGTTGAATTGACCATAATGCCCTTGCACCATATTGTGAAAAGACACAACTGACTCTTCTCCATCTTCATCTTCTTCATCTTCACAAACCCTACTCCCAACACCTTAATGGTAGAAACTATCTCTGCAATTTCACCCGAAGAAAACCCATTCCCATTCACAAATCTAGAATCAAGATTATGGCAAGAATTCTCATCAGATATTCAATTCCAATAGGAATTGAATATCCGTCATTGAATTTCATTGCCCTAAACCTAGGAGGTACAAAATCTTGATCAATTGGGGTTTTTATGTAAAACCCACCCCTTAAGGTAAAAAAACCCCTCTCATTCATTCCTATATATATATAGAAATAGAGATCATCTTCTTCATCTTCACAAACCTTACTCCCAACACCTTAATGGCAGAAACTATCTCTGCAATTTCACCCGAAGAAAACCCATTCCCATTCACAAATCTAGAATCAAGATTATGGCAAGAATTCCCATCAAATATTCAATTCCAATAGGAATTGAATATCCGACATTGAATTTCATTGCCCTAAACCTAGGAGGTACAAAATCTTGATCAATTGGGGTTTTTATGTAAAACCCACCCCTTAAGGTAAAAAAACCCCGCTCATTCATTTCTATATATATAGAGAGAGAGAGAGAGAGAGAGAGAGAGGAAATAGGAGAAAGAGAGAGAGATGGTCATCTCAGTTTAGTGTGAGACTATGGCATAGAGAGCTTCAGTGAAGTAAAAACCCACTCTCTCAATCGGATCTCCATCTTCGCTTACCGATTCTCAAACTTGTATCAGCGATTTCATAGCCTTTTCTAGTTCAGATTATGCAAATCGAGAACAACCAAGCAGAGCTTTCAGAAGCAGTTTTGACGAATCGTGTTCCGGTGATTTCGAAGCTCCAGCAACGGCATCGTTGTTCTTTGGCAAAGGATTAGTCTCCGATTATGGAATCGGAGACGATGGAACCCATGAAAGAGAGCTCTGAGGTTGAAGAAGGCTAGCATTTTTCTAGGTATTAAAGAAAATTACTCGATTGAGATCAGACGGTGGAGACGAAACTATACTAAGTCGGCGGCGGAAACTTCTGATGAGAGGGAGAGAGAGGGTAAGAAAGAGAAAGAGAGAAGATGGCACAAAGAGATAGAAGAGAGATAATGAGAGGAAGAGAGACAGAGCACAAAGAAAGAGTGAGTAGGAAGAGAGATGGAATGTATGTGTTTATTTATATATATAAGTAAATTATACTTATCTCCTTTGAAGGGTCGTATTAGAATTTGAAGAATAATTATGGATGACATCAACATAATCTATTTGAATTTGGACGAATAAGTAACAGAAGAGGGTATTTGTATATTAGTTTCAAAAGTAAGAGAAGTCTGTGTTATTTTTAAAATTACAAGAGAGATATCTATAATTAAGATAAACCTCAGGGAAGTCAGTGTAATTTATTCAATTTAATATAATTATATAAATTTATAAAATTTACTGTATTTTTATAAACCATAAAGAAAAGCCAGTGTAATTTACATTAATTAAAATATCCACACACGAGAGAAGACAAGGATCTATTTAATGGTTTGTACATATTTCACATTCATATCATAGATGATTCTGAAAAGGGTCCACCATCATCAAACAAAGATAACGTTATCTTAGGGCCCACAACAACCAAAGTGGGTTTTGGTGAGGAAGGAGCTTTTCAAGTGTTTCACAAGGATAACCACGGTCTAGTGATGAAGGCATTGACCTTTTTTTCAGGAGGGAGTTAAGTTGGATTTTTGGAAAGTGCGAAATACTAGGTGATTTTTAATAATTTTCTGCAGGGACTTTGTATTATATTTTCATCAAAACTTGATCTTATTAGGATGGTCAATGAACTCCACTAATATTTTAGTGGTGAATTCCTTCATATAAATTAAATTAAATCAGACTGATAATCAATTATTTTAAAAATTAATCACACAGATATCGTAATAACATTTTAGAGCATCATTTTTATGCGTTAAAAAAAAAAAAAAATGTTTCACAATGATGCAGTTGATTGCAACCGTCTGATGTGGGGTATGCATACATGATGCTCAAGGGTCTTTTGAAAATAATGGTAAAAAGTTAATTTTTTGACTTTTTAATTTTTTTTAGTCAAAAAAATCAATTTTTTTACTCAAAATAATCCAACTTTTTACCAAAAAAATCACCAAAAAAATAAAAAAATCAAACATTTAACTTTTTACTAACATCTCAAAACACCACTCAGTATAATTATTGAAAACTATCTAAGTGGGTCCCTCGAATGTGACTGATCAACACAAAATCATAAATGGAGCCAACAACCAGTACTTGCTCTCTTTCTTTCTCTTGATTTCCTTCACGTCGATTGTGAGAGGGAAATACGGTTCCACAGTTTAAAAAAAAAATTTGTATATAAATTAATAAAAAAATTTATCCTTAATTAAATTTTAAGTCTCAATAAATAGAATCAGTTCTATTAATCATTCTTATCCATTCGATTTAGTTAAAGATTATTTGATTGATTTTATAATTTTTTTTTTTGCAATCATTATTGTACAATTATTTCTCCAATTGTTAAGCTATGATTTGACTAACATTTTGAAACTGAGCAATAAAATAGATTATGAAGTGGGTTAGTTTTTAGCTTTTTGACTATTTTAGTCTGAATTAAAAAGTTTGGTTTGGGAAGGACTTTTGGTTTTTTAACTTTTTTGATTTTTTTTGTTGAGAAAAGAGTATAATGATTATAAATTGGATGTGATGTTTTGTTTGTTGTGACTAAAATAACCTATTTTTTTCTTTTGTGGCTAAAATAGCCACAAAAGCCCTTGCGAAACGGAGACATATAAATTAAGAAGACAAAATATTATTTTTTATTCATAATCATTATACATTTTCTCTCATAAAAATTAAAAAAAATTTCAAAACAAAAACTAAACGAGATTAAAAAAGTCAAGCTAAAAAATTCTCAATACAAAAGAATTGACTAAAAAAATCAATGCTAAATATTTAATTTTATTTATTTTCAATTTTTTTTAAATTACGTGGCGAGGGTTTTCATGCGTTTCTTATTTATTTTGTTGTCTTGCATATTTTAAATAATTTAATTTTAATTTATTTTTAAATATTTATTTTTATTTTTATTTTTATTTTTATTTTTATTTTTAAATTAAAATTATTTTTATTTTTATTTTTTATTTTTATTTTTATTTTTATTTTTATTTTTATTTTTATTTTAATTTTAATTTTAATTTTAATTTTTAAATAATGTAAATAATCTACAAAATTGAATAAGAAAAAAAATTAAAATAAATATTCAAAAAATTTAAATCGTAAAAATTTAAATAATTTAAATATTCAAAAAATTATTTTCACAAAAAAATTTAAATAATTTAAATATTCAAAAATTTTAAATAATTTAAAATGTTAATATTTTAAATTTAAAAACAACTCTACACTCAAATCGTAGCCAAACACATAAAATAAAACTCAAGTAATAAATTATTTTTGAAACTCATAACCAAACACATAACTTGAAACTCCATGCTACTTTCACAACTCTACACTCAAATCATAACCAAATACATAACAAAAAAATTCAAATATTTAAAACTATTTTTATGAAATAGAGTTTGAATTTATTTTTATAAAATATTTTAACAAAAAACAAAAAAATGTTTTTAATTTTTGTTTTTTGAACTTTCTTTGTTTTTTCTGGAAAAATGTGTTTATTGGGATTTATTTATTTATTTATTTATTTATTTTTTTTTTTTTTTTGTGCTGCCGCATGCCCCTCTTTCATGAGGGGTAGTTTCGTAAATTTCCCTTAGCATTTCTTCTTGCCAGGCAGCTGTGACTTTTTTGTCCTTTAGTGACTAAATAAGCCTCTTTTGTCCTTTAGTGGCTAATTTAGCCTCCACCAACCTTCCCAAACAATGCCTCACATTCGATTTTTTCTTTTCTTTTCACATTTGAATTTGAATGCACTTTATAGTTGTCATAAATTCTTTTTGATTGTGGGTTTTAATTGCATCTATTCAATCATCAATAAATTGTGTGTTTTATGTTGACCAATTATTTTTTGTGATTTCATTGTTCATTTTCTTAATATAATAGATGAATTATACTAACGATTCTTATAATTTAAAATTTATATCATTTTAATTCATAACTTTTCAATTGTGATACATTTAATCCTAAATTTTAACTCTCATTTCAAAATCGTTGTTCAATTTCAAAAGTAAAATTATCAATTTAATAAAATATAAATTAGTTTGACAAAAATAAATATCAAAATTTTATTTTTTCAATTTTTAAAAATTATTTCTATTCACCAAAGATAAAATTATATAAAAGTGATAAATATTTTACATATTTATTTTTTTTTATCAAATTAATTTTTAATATGTGTTTAGATAATGATTATATAATGGGCAGTTATTTTTGTTGATGGTTTTATATGGTTATCATGTAATAGATGGTTGTATTATGTAATAGATGATTATATTTATTGTTAACAGATATTTTTATATAGTTATCATATAATGGATGATTATTAGGCTTTCAAGTATAATCGATATGTTTAATATATGAAATGTTTTTAATTTTAGATTTTTTGATTTAATGGATTGGTTTAATAATAATATCAAAATTGTCGCTATGTTTGACTTTTGAAAAAATAGAAACTAATTTAACGAAAATAAATATCAAAAAAAATAAAAAAATTATTTCTACCCCCTAAAACATAAAATTATATAAAATGTGTTTTTAGTTTTTTTTTACTAATTTAATTTTTAATTTCTTATGAAAATTTTAAAAAATAGATTATGAAAAGCAAACCAAACAGAACTTTATACCAAAAAAGTTTCAGCATTATTTGTTAAAAAAAAAAAATGCTAGAGATCCCAAAAATTCTACTCTCCGTCCCAAAATAATGGTCAATTTTGGAAAATTTAACTTTTTTTGATAGTACAATTATTATACTTTTAAAAAATTAATTTTTCAAAATTACCTTTGATAGTACATTTTCTGGTAATATCAATATCATAATTGTACTTTTTATATTATTAATAAAATTAAAAGTAGGGCAAAATGAGAAATTTATATTATTTTTGTACTTGATTTTTGAAAAGGGACTAATATTTTGGGACAATGAAAAATGGAATAAGGGACTAATATTTTGAGACAGAGGGAGTACTAAAATTTTCTATCAAATGTCTTATATGGGTATGGGACCCACACCAAATTTTGGTAAATTTTTTGAGGTCTTTATAGGGGTGTAAAAATGGCCCGCGGCCCGAGATGGGCCCGACCCGTTTAGGCCCGCTTGGGCCCAGGCTCGAGCCCAGTCCGAGCCCCTGGGCTCGGGCCTGGGCCATGGTTTTGAAGCTCGGCCTGACTCGTGGGCCCAGCTCGCTTGGCCCAGCCCTTCTGCTTAAGGCTCACTTAGGGCCCGGTCTAAAGCCCGACCCGTTCGACCTGCTTGAGGCCCAATGTATTTTTTAATGAACATAATAAAATTTTGGTAGAAAAAATTTAAAAAAAAAACAAAGAAAAATGGTCAGGCCCACTTAAGCCCAACCCAAGCCCGAGGCTAGCCCCGAACCCATTGGGCCGACCCAAGGCTCGAATACCCCTGGGCCTGGGCATGGGCTTAATTTTTTTGGCCCGTGAGTCGACCTGGTCCGACCCGAATTTTGGCGGGAGCCCGTGAGGCTCGACATGGGCCTGGCCTGGCCTGCGCTTGGATGGACCGGGCCGGGCCAAATTTACACCCACAAGTCTTTAGCATTACTCAAAAAAAAAAAAAGAAAAAAGCCATTACATTTTAAACAACATACAAGTTAACTAACATAGAATAAGTTGTATGACGACTTTATCCTTGAAATGGACTATTTACAAAGGAAAATATCTTTAATTGTTCTTATTTGAAACAAAATTCAAAATTCATAATTAAATATATCACAATTAAAAAATTAAAGACCATAGTAACATAAGCTCCAAATTACAGGGATTGTTAATATAATTTACCCTAATATAATTTTAACTATTAAATTATTTCGAGTAACATTCATCTTAAGAAATACAATTGTAATCTAATAATTAAAATATATTAAGACAAATGGATAACAAAATTTGAGACAAAAAATCAATGCTTCCTCATCTTCTTGTACTTAACACATTCGCTTATGTTATGTTTGACCTCTCAAATTAAGCCAGGAAATTTTCTAAAAATAAATAAATAAATGAAAAAATGAAAAAAAAAAGAGAGAGTAGATTTTACTTCTCCTAAGATTTAGAGTTATTATAGCGCATCTCATAATTTTTATATAATTACATTAATTTTTTTAAAAAAAAATTCAAATTGCATATCATTTAACTCAACAATGTTAGAAAATGTGTTCTTTTTTTCTTTTTTCTTTTTTTAAAGTATAACTATTTTATTTAATAAATTTTCATTTTTCTCTTATACTAATTATTTTTGATAAAATTTTTAAAATAAAAGGGTTAATAGATGAGACAATTAGCTTTGACAATTGCTTTAGAGAGATTGCTTAATTAATTTAGTTAAATTTGATACAATGTTGTTTTTGATAAATAAACACACAAGTACAAAAAGTGTACGGGAAAGAAATAAACCTTCTCGTATAATCTTGTTGATCAAGTCTGCGCTCCTCCGTACGTCATCGCTTTATTCCCTGAAAACACAAACGTGAGCTAGCCGGCGGGTATGTGCCGGAAACCCCTCCGATGCCTAAGTCAGCAGACTAGACAAATAGACAAAAGCTTTGTGTATTCAGAAATCAAAGTTGTGTTACCTCTCCATAGGTGATGTTTGTGAGCTTTTATAAGTTTCGTGTGGCACAATCCTAGTTGGACTTTTACTCCTCCATGCAGAGTCCTTCTAGGATTCATACTCCTGAAAGATAATGCTTATCCTTCAACACACCCCCCTCACTGCTTAAACCAAGTGAGATGGTTTCACCATGGCCGGACTCCAACACGACCGAAGTAAGCATGGCCACGCCGAACCACAGAGTAGACCGAACTATCTCTAGTTCGGTTCTTCCTTCAATGCCCTTACCTCAGTTCCTCTTGTGAAAACCATGGCAGGTCTAAAACCGAGCTAACTTCTAGCAAGGCTTTAGACCGAACTAACCATACTACGCCATAACCGGTATAAGTTCTAGTATGGTGACCGAGCTAACCTCTCTGGGACCGGAGTAACTTTATGTCTCTTTCAGTCCGAACCAGCTTCAAGTCTCTTCCGGACCGGACTAACTTCGAAGCCTTTTCAAGACCGGAGTAACTTTATGGCCTTTTTACTCAGCCCTTCGCACTGAGGCCCACAACAGCCCAGCTCGGCCCAATTTGCACATAAATTACCCTCTCAAAAAGTAATATTAATTAATATCAATACCAGTAATGTATTTATTATTGGAAAAGATGTGAATATAATTACAAACTCAATATGTTTTTATCAAAGAAAATCAATAAAATTTATTAAAAAAAATGTAAAGAGTGACCAAAATAAATAACAACAATGATAGAAATCCCTACAAAATACAATCTTCACAACTCCCAAAATGATTTGGATCATTCATGTCACTATCAGACACAACTCTTAAAAAAATTTAAACACATCAATGATCAATACACCAGTAGAGGTCATGAGAGTCATCTTTTATGAAAGTTCCAAACATTTTCTAATAAATAAATAGGCTCAACCCACAAATAAGCATGACATAAAAAGTATTCTTTTGCAAAGTTAGGTTTAGGCATGAAATGAAGTGATAGGTAAAACTGCTAACTTTTCTCACCCTCTTTGTTTAGGGTATGCCTAAAGCTAGTCAAAAGAGCTACCCATTTTATGGTAAGATGTGCATCCAACAAATAATAAGACCCATTTAACTATGAGTCCGAATCCTCAGCTGCATATTCCTACAGCCATTCCTGCGGTGTCCCAAAACGGCGTCGTTTTGGGGCCAAATTTCATTAAAAAAAATAAAAAAAAATACAGAACAAAAGCAAGAAAGGAAGAAGAAGCAAGGAAGGAAGAAAGGAGAAGAAATCTCCTTCTCCAACTGCAAGACCCACCTCCCCCAAAAGCCCTATTCTCTAGTCCGCCACCTTCCTCTTCAATCTCTCTCTCTATTTCTCTCTCTCTCTCTCTACAATAAAAAATCAGCACCGGTTGAAACTGCGAATCTCTCGCATGCTCCGATCATCGTTTGGGTCTTGCAAGTCTTGAACATCTCAGACGATGTCGAGCAACCCATTTTCGTACCCTATCAACACTACCAATTGATCGAACTCTTCTCTCACAAATCCCCCGAAACAGAGCTCTGTTCTTGGCTCAAAGTTTCAGACCGAAACTCACTTCTCACTCCGCCAACACCTTCAGCCGAAACTTCCCTCAAACATCACCCATTTCGCCTCTCAACTCGTTCTTCGAGTTTCAACGATCAGAGTCGATTCAGAACTAGAAAAGGCCAAGAAAGAAGACAAAGAAGACAACCCATTTGATCAAAAAAGGTAGTTTTGGGCTTCTCTCTCTCTCTCTCTCTCTCTCTGTATTCAGTTTTGGGAGAGGTCGGTCTTGCAGTTGGCGAAGGAGATTTCTTCTCCCTTTTTCCATCCTTGCTTCTTCTTCCTTCCTTGCTTTTGTTCTGTATTTTTTTTTAATGAAATTTGGCCCCAAAATGACGTCATTTTGGGGTGCTGCAGGAATGGCCGCAGGAATATGCGGCCGAGGATCCGAACTCATTTAATTATAGGCAGTTCTTCACTTTTTTTCTTTTTTTTTGTACTTTTTTTTTATTTTTATTTTATAGCTTTTCCTTTATTTGTTTAATTTTTTATTTTCTTCTCGGGACTGTCATTAGGAAGTAAAAATTGCAACTAGAACTCAAATTAATTAGTTTGATGAACTCAAATTTCGACGAGCAAGATAATACTAAAGTTTATTGCAAACCTAGAATCAAAATTCTTAACTTCAAACAAAAGTTAGAAAATGCATACAATACAGCAGCAACTCTGTTACCACATTGTTTCACTTAATTTTACAAAACTCAGTTGAAAATCTGGAAAAGCAGAGCACTTACAACTCAACAAAAATAAAAGAACAAAAAAAAACTTTATTTCTCCCTACAACATATAAGAATTTTAGAAACTTAAATGTTTTGGTCTCTAAAAGTGAAAATTTTGTTGAAAAAGATATTTAGGAATCAATTTCTATCGTTGTAAGGATAGTTGCTAAAAGGTCGTTTCGAAAAGTCAAAAACAAGACTTTTATTGACAAAATTTTAAAAATGTTACTAATAAATAGACTTTTAGTGACAAAATAATTTGGTCTCAAAATGTTTTATTTTTTGAGACAAAAGATTTGGTCCCAAAAGGTTAATAATTCATCATCACCAATATCCAATTTTTGTCGCCAAAAACATAATAACGACACTTTTCGCAATAAAATTATTTAGTCCCTAAAAAATAACTTTACTCCTAAATTTTGATCTTTAAAACTTTAATTTTTTGTAGTGTCTTATAACATACTGTATGATTAATCAATTTGGTTGTGATCTCAATTAGTTCGGATAAATGACATTTACATAGAAAGTTATGAGATAGGGGTTTTCATTCGGCCATCCTAGAGTATAGATATAATAGAGGAGATATAGAATATATGATAAGAACAGAGTAATTATTTTTTATTAAGGTCTCGTTTGGGAATAGGTTATTTTAGTAATTTTTTGGTTTTTTGGCTAAAATATGAGGTAAAAAAAGGGATTTTTATTGATAAATCTATTTTAGAGTTGTTATAACCCATTAGGTCCACAAAGGAATATTATAACCTGATTAGTCCTATATACTTTTCTTTTTATTCCATAAGGTCCATTTTACTAATTTTATATTTTTACATGGACTATTATGCCCTTATATGTATATACTGTGTTAAAAAATAACACGTTGCCTGTTTTTTCGTTGATTCAGTTTTGGCATTTCTATCTTTACGCTTTTCATCATCATTCTAATTCAGATGGATACGTTTCTATTTTACATGCTCGTTCCAAGGCTTTGATGTGCTAGGGTTTCATTGTTGCTGTTGTAGTATGGTTCAGTGATTTTCGAGTGAAGACGACGAATTGGAAGGTGTTCGGTTGTCACATTTTCTGGAGTATAACTAGTTCAAATCAGTTACTTTCGAGTTACAGGACGATTGTAAGATTGCATGATTAAGGTTAGTATCATTTTGGTTAGGAATACATGTTCAGTTTATGTTTTGATTTGTATGATGGATCAGATGCTCTGTTTTTGGATTGATATGGATCGAATGCTTTGTTTTTTCAATTATATGCATTTTACGTGGTCCTGTGAAGGGGAGGTCATTCAGATTATGTGAAGAATGTGTAGTTCTCATTTTACTTTGATGTATCCATAATGAGGCTCTATGTAGGTGATATAATTCAGAGTATATGTATCAATGTGAATGTTTACATCTTGTTAATATTATGTGAAGAATGTGGATGTTCTCATTTTACTTTGATGTTTGCTTAATGACGCTCTGTGTGGGTGATATATGCATTTTACGTGGTCCTGTAGAGGGGAGGTCATCAGATTATGTGAAGAATGTGGATGTTCTCATTTTACTTTGATGTATCCATAATGAGGCTCTGTGTGGGTGATATAATTCAGAGTATATGTATCAATGTAAATGTTTACATCTTGTTAATATTATGTGAAGAATGTGGATATTCTCATTTTACTTTGATGTTTGCTTAATAAGGCTTTGTGTGGGTGATATAATTCAGAGTATATGTATCAATGTAAATGTTTACATCTTGTTAATATTATGTGAAGAATGTGGATGTTCTTATTTTACTTTGATATTTGCTTAATGAGGCTCTGTGTGAGTGATATAATTCAGAGTATATGTATCAATGTAAATGTTTACATCTTATTAATATTATGTGAAGAATGTGGATGTTCTCATTTTACTTTGATGTTTGCTTAATGAGACTCTGTGTGGGTGATATAATTCAGAGTATATGTATCAATGTGAATGTTCACATCTTGTTAATGTGAATTATGGATTTAGCACTTGAACTGTACACATAGTCATCTAATTTTTGCACAATGTGAATTTTCATATCGTTTTGGATTATTGTTGATTGTTGTATTGTTGTGTTTTTACAAGAGATAGATACTTTTATGATGTTGTTGTGTACATATGGTTGCAGTACAACTGTAATAAATATTGCCCGCGCATTGTGTTATTCGCGTTTGGTGGAGTGTTTGTGTGAAAAATGGGGTGAGTTGTCTGCTGGTTCTATTTCATTGTTCTGTCAGCTACCTGGGATTAATAGGTGTGATTTGGACAATGAGGAAGAATTTCAGAACATATTACTACTTACTAAATCAATGGGGGTACAACATGTAGAAGTTGTTGTTAAGTTAAAAAGTGATATTGGTCAGTCAAGTAGCTCTAGGTCGCTACGTGTGGGGGTTGAGGAAGAAATTGATGCACTGCGAAGATTTTGCCACCATAAGGAGAAGGTGTTATTTAGGCAAATGGTATTACGAATGTGGGACAACGGTTTGTTGGAGGTGCACAAAAATTTCGTGATGTGTTATGTAAGTATGCCATCTAATGTGGGTTTCAGTTTACGTATGTCAAGAACGAGACAACAAGAGTTACTGTTGTATGTGCGATGCGTGAGGAGAGAGGCTGCTTGTGGGCTATACATTGTAGAGCACAACGAGCAAATGGTTTTTTTTACATCAAGAGGTTTAGTGATGTGCATAGTTGTGGTACGGATGTCCGAACATCGAAGAATCCGCGAGTTAGTTCGGATTTGGTGTCGAGTACCATATCTGAAATTGTGAGGGACAAGCCGTTGACTCGACCATGTGAGGTGGTGACTATTTTGAAGAGAGATTATGGGCTAAATGTGAGTTACCACGTGGTATGGTTAGGCGTGGAGAAAGCAAAGGCTATTATTCATGGAGATCACCCATTATCGTTTAACCAGCTGCAGTGGTATTCGGATGCTGTGATGCATTACAATACGGGTGTTATGTCAATATTGACTATGGTGCGAGTAGTCAACAGTTTTGTCGTTTCTTTGTGTCATTCGCTACGTGTATTTCTGGGTTCAATTCTTGTCGGCCTTTATTATTCCTGGATGGAACATTCCTCAAAGAAAAGTACAAAGGTCAGCTACTTGCGGCAACGGCGAAAGATAGAAACAATGGTTAGTATTTTTTTTAGCTGTCTATTCATGTAAATATTCACATTGAGCAGCATAGTCTGGACATATGACAGACGATTACACAGTGTGTTCCACATTTACACTGGTGTCAATGTTTACATCAATACGCATTGATGTGAACAACAACAAAATATGACTGATTGAGAAATTATCAGTAATGTGAACATTCACATTAGTATACGCTGATGTGAATGTTCACACCTGTGTTTGCTATTGTGAGATTATCCATTAATGGACGTTAATGTGAATGTTCACATCATTGATGTTTACGAACCCAAATCCAAAAATAACAATAGTAATAGGGCAATGTAGATATAAACATTCACATGACCTGTTTCCTTTATATTGTTTTCTATTCACTTTGGAATATAGTGAACAGTTGTGTAACGGTGTTGTGTTGTAGGTTTATTTCCTGTTGCATTTGCGATTGTTGATTCAGAGACCACGGCCGATTGGTCGTGGTTCTTGCACGAACTTGGGAAGGTTGTTGATGGTAAGCGCCAGATTACTTTTATTTCGGATCGTAATCTTGGTTTGTTAGAAGGGTAAACAACACTTGAAGAGCAATTTAAGAGACGAATGAAAGGAATTGACAATGGATATAGGGATCACCTAGTAAGTAGTTTGGGTGACTGTGCTTACATGCCAACTGTGGTAGGGTTCCATGAAAAGCTTGCAAAGTTAAAAGAGAAGGGTAAGCAACGAGCACATAATTTTTTCAAGGACTTGGCACTTGAGCACTGGGTAAATTCATACTTTAGGTAATAATAGTTTCCTAAAGTATTCCATTTGTCAAGTTTAGAATGGTAGCGATGTGAATTTTCAGTTATGTTTTGTGGCAATGTGAAATTTCATATTTAGTTTCGAAGAAATTAAATTCCGTATTGTACAATGTTTGTGATGTTGTGCAGGGGCATGCATTACGGGGAGATGACATCCAATGCGGGGAGTCATTTAATAACTGGATTAAAGAAGCACGTAATCTTCCTATCACTCAAATGGTGGACACAATTCGTACTCAGTTGATGCGGCAAATGTCTACACGGCGTGACCAAGCAAACAAATAGAATGAGCTTATTTGTCCTACATTCGAAACAATGCTTATGGATTCGTTCAATGACAGTAGGTCTTGGCAAATTAGCAAAGCCAATGAGGATGTTTTGAAGTTCATTCGATACCCATCTATTACAGTTGATGTTGCAAGAGCGTACATGTTCTTGCTTCAAATGGCAAATCAACGGATTCCCATGTGACCATGCTATTATTGCTATTCAGAAGAGCCGCTACAATCTCAATGATTGTGTGGAATATTACTTTCATGTATAGACATATCGTGCAGCCTATTCGGGTGCCATATTCCTTATACCATCGGTGGAAAAGCCGCCTTTCGATCCCACGGACTTCACTATATACCCACCAATTGTGAAAAGACCACCCGGAAGGCCGAAAAAGAATAGAATCCCATCAATGGGTGAGAAACTGAAACAAATAAGGTGCGGGAGATATGATAAGTTGGGAAGCCACAATCGGAAATCATGCAAGGAGCCGATATAGGATGTACATTTTTTCATTTCAATATTGTGTTTTACATGGGATTCTTATATTGATTTTTGAAATAAGATTGTGTTATGTTGGCAAACATTGTGTTGCAATAAGATTACGTTGCATTGGCAAACATAATAATGCATTAGTATTTGATTTGTGTTTTATTTTTAATTTTTTAAGGTACCAATCTGACATTTTTGTTATTGTGTTAAGGGAATACATGATGTTAATATTCACACTTGTGTAAGATAATCACATTATGTGAATAATTGCACATGGGTTGAACTTTTAAACATTACTGTGGTGTGAATATTCACATTCTTGTTACCGTTGACAGAATCAAAGTAGATGACATGAACGTTTACATCAATATAACCATTCACATCATCAACTTAGAAGATGTGAATATTCATATATGTATTACGAAATGTAATTGTCAGTGTTTGTTGCTAACAAAAATTAGATGTTCTTGTGTATATTATGATACATGCATGGCCGTGGTGTGAATATTGACATCGTTGCTGCCATTCATATCATCAAAAGTTACGATGTGAATATTCACATAATCAAATTATTAGCTGTGAATATTGACTTATGTGTTAAGAAATATCATATTCACACCTGTTATATTGTGTTACAATAACACTTTAAGCAATATTCACATCCATGTAGTAGGGCTTAAAACATAAGAATGTGTATAATCATTCTGTGATGTGGAAATTCACATCATGTCATGTGTCAAAAAAAAAAAAAAATACAATCTCAATGTGCATGACCAACACAAAATAGGCCTCAAAATGCATATACATATATTGACTTAAAAATAACAGTACAAGTAGTGATATAGAATTGATTTACAATTAAGCTAGTCTGCTCAAATATGTCAAATCTATTGACACTAAATTGTCTTAAATGTGGATAACAGTTTTGGGTAACAGTGATAGGTGGACACCCCCCACCTATTGGTTTTCATATTGCACTGTCTTTCTGTGATTCAGAAAAAGGTGTACTAATGAGTCTCTTATTTGACACCATTCAAAGCGATTTAGGTGTCAACAATTTCTTCACGGTATACATGCGCCCTCATGATGTAACAAACTGCAGGCCCGCAATCCACCCTGAAAATGCAAACTTCTTGTTAGATTTTGAAATTTAGGTGTGTAATGGTTGTGGAAGATGTGTACAAATTGATTTTAGGCTTGCGAATCTGATGCTTGCTGAGGACAGATGTCTACTGATATGATTGATTGCGAAGTATTTTGGCCTGATAATTTGGTCCATAATGGTGATGATGGTCCGATATTGCGCACCACAGCCTCGATGTAGTCCCTCTACTAACAATGAAATTTCATATTAGACACCAAGCAACATAGTGCATACGTCCAAGTTCAAATATTACACATCATGACAAGTATTATATGTCAGCTACTTACCACTATTTGTGCTTTGTCAATATATGGGTCATGTA
Source organism: Camellia japonica (assembly GCA_030407325.1). Taxonomy (NCBI): domain Eukaryota; kingdom Viridiplantae; phylum Streptophyta; class Magnoliopsida; order Ericales; family Theaceae; genus Camellia; species Camellia japonica. The sequence goes on along the minus strand of JAPPVO010000013.1, from coordinate 68,793,067 downwards.
TGATGGGTCTTGGTCGTAGCGAGTTATAATGCCTCCATACATTGTCTTTCACGTCGTACACAACAATCGTCCAGTGGAAGTTGTCGTGTATTGGGAAGATGAAGTATCTTTAGCCTTGATAGTCCTTGATATGAGCATCAATCAGTTTATTTCTCTTGTAGGGGGTACTCTTACATCATTTTCTACACACAAAGGGCATACAATAATGTACCAAGTATTTATATCAATGTTCAATGTGAATGATGTGAATGTTCACATCTGTTAATTTGTCAAACAGTCATGCAATGTATTACAGATGTGAATGTTCACACCTGTCATATTGTGTTGTTGTTAACATTCACATTTGTCTATCATTTAAGTTAACAATATAATAAGCATATAATGTTCACTGCAAATGATGTTAATGTTCACATCTGTCAATGTAAATGTTTAGACCTGTCATTTTATGTTGTTGTTAACATTCACATCTGTCTATCATTTAAGTTAACAATATAAGCATATAATGTTCACTGTAAATGATGTGAATGTTCAGACCTATCATATTATGTTGTTGTTAACATTCACATCTGTCTATCATTTAAGTTAACAATATAACCATATAATGTTCACATCTGTCAATGTCAATGTTCACACATGTCATATAATGTTGTTGTTAACATTCACATCAGCCTATCATTTAAGTTAATAATATAAGCATATAATATTGAGATGAACATTGACATCTATTGAACATGCAAATCAAATATTGTTCATGTGAACATTCTCATCAATATCAAACATAAACAAACCAAAAGTGTAGTGGTTACCAAACATGTGCTTGTAAAGATGAATGCTGAATCCTCCAAACTTGGGTTGACTAGCCCTTGTAGTTCGAGTAGAATTTCACCATATACATCTATCACCTGCACAAACAGAGGGGTGGCAGTACATTATTTACAGTGTCTTTACAGTGTGTGTGTGTGTGTGTATGTGTGTGTGTTTTGTACATATTTACGATTGCCATATGTTGTTGTGTATTGATTCTTCCTTGATGATGTGTATGATATCATCAAAATACATGTCTCTAGTCTTTGAGTCCCCTCGCCACACAAGCAACCTGTGCATTGTGATTACAGAAAACGTTAATGTCAACATTGCATATTTATGAAATGATCCAATCTATTAAGTACATATGTGAAGCTTAACATCAGCATAAAAATAAATTCAGTCTGAATATGTATGATCACTTACTCATCACCGCTTCTTGTGCAAATTTTGAACCTTCAGCTTGTTGAGTTTGCTCATGTTGGCCCAAACCTTCAGTTTATTGTTCAAGGTTAACTTCTTGTACTTTGTTGGGTGCTTTTCTTGTGGATGTTTGTCTAAATCTTGTACAATTTGGACTGCATGGGATTGCTCTTCAGCTCCCTCTTTCCCTTTCTTTTGACCAGGCAAGTTAGGATATTCAAACTCATCCAACCGGTGCTCTTTCCTTACCTTCTGCTTGATGCGCTTTACCCTCGATGGTGGGCTGATAATGTGTTCCAATGCTGCAATGGGATGCTTCTTAAGGCTGTCATGAGCCTTTTGTGCTTCGACTTGAGTGATAATATGGATAGACTAATCATCATAAAGGTCTTCAAGAATTGTTTTTTCACATTCAGGTTGATGACCAATTTTGTCAACCGCTGAATTTCTGTATCTTTCCACTCCATGCAATTCTTGATGTCCATGTCCATATTGGATGGGCCCGATTGGTCAAATAATTTGGCTTTAAAGGCAGCAATCACCGTTGCCCTCAACTCCCACGATTCTTCCAACTGTTTGTATTTTGCTTCCCATTGTCGTACTGACCCCAAGCTTTTTGGTTTTCTTTTATAAGTACATCCACAATGTCCGGCTCACTTAGTTGTGCTATGATGATACCTCTCTTAGCATTGGGGGTCTTAAAGCTGGTGTTGATGTCATGTTCAACATCATTTAGGTCCTTTGCATCGCCAGAAATTCCATCGTTGTCGTCACTACCTTGATTGTCTTTGCTTTCATCATCATTGCTTTTATCTTGCTTTGCTGGTGCACTCGACAAAACCTCAGGTTTGGGCTCCACGTTCAATTTGGTATGATGGTACATCTTTGCTTCAGTTGGAGATGCCATCAGCTCGCCGTTATATACCTGGAGTTGGAGACATTATGTTAGTTACATAGTTCCTTGTCTCACTATGTGAATGGGCACAACATTTTTTGTTGTACTTCTACCTCATTTAAACCAAGCTTCGCCAAAGATATGGACTTTGTTGGTATGTAAGGCTGTGAGGTCCCACTTCACACACCGCAGAATGCCATTAGGGTTGCGGGGTTGTAAGATTGTTGTATGCTCACACAACCAGTACTGAAACAAATAACAAACATCAGTAATGTGAATGTTCACATCAATTAACACTGATGTGAATGTTTACACCAATGGCTAGTAATATGTGTTTATCCATTACTGAACAGTAATGTGAATGTTCACATCATTGATGTCAACTTCCACACCATTGCCTAGTAATGCATGTTCCACATTTGTTTTGGTACTAACATGAGGAAAACACTAGTGTCAATGTTTACATCAATACACATTGATGTGAACAACAACATAATATGACTGATTGAGAAATTAATAGTAATGTGAATATTCACATCAATAAACACTGATATGAATGTTTACACCAGTGTCTACTAATGTGTGTTTATCCATTACTGAACAGTAATGTGAATGTTCACATCACTGATGTCAACTTCCACACCATTGCCTAGTAATGTGTGTTCCACATTTGTTTCGATGCTAACATGAGCAAAACACTGGTGTCAATGTTTATATCAATACACATTGATGTGAATGTTCTAACATTCCACACTGTCGTGAACATTCACATCAGTGTGTACTTATGCTAACCTTGCCACCAGTGCGTACCGATGTGTATGTCACATTTCTTTTGCTGACAATATGAGTGGACAGATCCCATAAATGTTCATATTAAATATAGAATAAGATTTGTGAGATTTTCCATTAACAACATAATACATCCGGTGACTCGTCCCGATTTTTCCCAGTTTTGGCCCACTAACCCCATCAAGGTTTCCGGATGCTCTCAGCCCAATCATACTCGATCATGTTGTCTAATGGGTCTATGTATGAGTAGAATGCCATCCAATTGTTTCTCCGGATGTGGAAAAGAACAGTTTGACGCATGCATACATGCAAACTAATCTTGCAACCTCTTCATTGTCTTGTTTCTTTGTGCCCTTTAATGCTTTGTTCAGAATTTCACGTATTTTTGCAACGCTTAACCGACTAACATCCTTGCACATTCGATGTATGATGCCGGCCGTTGGTTTTGCACCATAAGAGAGGTCCATTGGTTTGGTGCCACAGTCCACCCCAAAAATAAGTGATATATCACTTCTAAAAATCTGAATGTTCTTGTCCCCGATGTAAAACCTCCCACTAGATGGCTTGAATGTCTGCACTATACGTATAATGACATCATCGTATTTCATGCAATGGTTGAGGTCGACTTCATTACTGATCAAACAATCAAATAAGGGCCAAAATGGTGTTTTCCTAAGGCATTTCAATTGACCATTTGTAAATTTTGTAGCCTTCAATAGTTTCACCAATCCAGTGATATTTGACCGGTAGTTGACCTTTTTCATGTTCACTTGTTCGGGACTAGCTGTTTGATCGGGTTTGCCTTTGGCATGCGATTCCTCTCTCTTTCTTTTGCCATCAAATCTACGGAGAAGACATAGTTGTTCAAATAAGAACATATTTAATATTACTGTTCACAAATGAATAGTGATAATAAGTGTAAATAGTATGCCATGTAAATAATCGATTGTGATGGTGAAATAGTATGTGAATAGCTAGTGCAAATATTCAGATGAAGAGGTGATACCACATGACAAACCAAAATTCACATAAAGAGGTGACAACAGTCACACATGACAACTATTAAACTAACACGATGTTAATCTTCACATCATTATACTTATATGTTTGAATGTGAATGTTTACAGCCAAATATATGGTGTGAATATTCAATGTGAATGTGACAATGTGAATATTAACATTATATTCACAATGTAAATATTAAAATTATGTTTAGAATGTTACAATGTGAATATTAATATTATGTTCAGAATGTAAATATTAAAATTATATTTAGAATGTTACAATGTGAATATTAACATTATGTTCAGAATGTAATGTGAACAACAACATAATATGATTGATTGAGAAATTAACAGTACTGTGAACATTCACATTATTATACACTTATGTGAATGTTCACATCAGTGCCTACTAATGTCAGTTTATCCAGTAATGAACAGTAATGTGAATGTTCACATCATCGATGTTTACAAAATCAATTCCAAAAACAACAATAGTTATAGGGCAATGTAAATATATACATTGGTGATAACATTATGTTATAATTGGCTGAAAAACAGAGGGTGGAACCAACAACACCAAACAACACCCAACAACACCAACAAGTCTGACATTGATGTCACAATGTGAATATTTACATATATTCCATCAAATTGTTGAGTGAAGATTGGGGGTTCTATGGACATCAACAATCAACAATATCAACAATGACAGTAATGTGAACATTCACATTATTATACACTGATGTGAATGTTCACATCAGTGTCTACTAATGTCAGTTTATCTAGTAATGAACAATAATGTAAATGTTTACATCATCGATATTTACAAAATTAATTCCAAAAGCAATAATAGTTATAAGGCATTGTAAATATATACATTGGTGATTACATTATGTTATAATTTGCTGAAAAACAGAGGGTGGAACCAACAACACCAATAAGTCTGACATTGATGTCACAATGTGAATATTTACATCATATTCTCTCACATTTTTGGGTGAAGATTGGGGATTCTATAGACATCAACAATCAACAACATCAACAATGACAGTAATGTGAACATTTACATTACTATATACTGATGTGAATGTTCACACCCGTGTCTACTACTGTGAGTTTATCCATTAATGAACATTAATGTGAATGTTCACATCATCAATGTTTACAAAATCAAATTCAAAAACAACAACAGTAATATGGCAATGTAAATATATACATCGGTGATCACATTATGATTGAAAAACAGAAGGTGGAATGATATTGCTTACTTTTGTTCCTCATGGTGGGTGGGTACGGAAATCTATGGACCACACTCAGTTGATGGAATACACTCAGTCGACCGACGGGAATTTTGGAACAACGAATCACCCTCCTTCCGATGTAAACCTTCGCAGCGGTGAGATGAAGAGGAATAGCAGTGGCCAACGACAGTGGATGGTGGACGACGACGATGGTGAGGCGATATGAATCTAGGGTTACGATGAGGCAATGTGAATTTGGGGTCGACAATGAGATTTTGTTTGGGAAATTTTGTGGATTGAATAGATGGAATTGGAATAGGTTTGTTTTCATAATCGATTAGACGCGGGAGAAGTGGAGGGAGGGTTATTTCGTCCTTTTACAATTAATAGACCTAATGGAATATTAAAAAATAGTTTAGGTTTTATAGAACAAAACAGTTACAAATAGGATTTATCAAAAAAGAGCCCTAAAAAAAATCAGTATGTTTGGAATGACTTTTTAGCTTTTTACGAAAAAAAAAAAAAAGAAGAAGAAAAAGAAGAAGAGAAGTTTTGACTTTTTTGTATAAGTTATGGCCCTGTTTGGTAGGGCTTATTTCAGCTTTTAGCTTAATTTAAGCTATTTTGATGTGTTTGGTTCAGCTTAACAATACAGCTTATAGCTTTTTGTAAGTTAAAAATCAACTTATTCTTTGAGTGGAGGAGGGAAAGCTTAATTTATAAGTCAAAAATCAACTTATGTTCACAGTTATAAGCCATAAGCTGTTAGGCTATAAGTTATAATCACTTCCCACAGTTCTACCAAACGGGGCCATAGGCTTTTTGATCTTTTTAATAAATTTTTGACTTTTTACCTAAAACACTCGCATGTCAAATGAAGCCTAATAAATGAGGGACCATTGTATATTTGATAGTGGTGGATTTGCAAAGTGGTATTACCTATTGATCTAAACGCTCGTATCTTGTGACATTTATATCAAGTATATGATGATAGTTGGATGAAAAAAGTACTTGAGAAAATTCAAATCACATATTTTCAGGATATAATAGACATAATTCACATATCCGGAATAGTTCAACGTGAGACAAAAAAAATTATGTAAACCCCTTATCAAAGCTTATATCAGATCAACTGTCATATTCTCCCTTAGATATTCTAATCAAATGAAGCTTATGTACCTAAACAATTAGTTAGGGAGCCAAAAAAAATAAATAATTTGCGGGCCTTTTATCACTTATGATTTAGGCTTGGTTTGGCATAAACTAAATAATATAAAAAGTCAAAAAGTCACTATCCTATTTAAGTCACATCATCTTATTTAAATCACATCACCTCTCTAACACATCACATCAAACCCAACCCATATAAGCCAATAAGTCAAAAAGTATACTTTTTTAGAATATCCCAAACCAATCCTCGGAAGAGCCAGTTACAAATTTAAAGTAAGGAGAAAAGGAATCAAGTTTAGAATAGAATTTATAGTTGGAGATTCTCTATGTACTTCCTCGATTTGCAGATTCACATTATTTTCCTCATATATGATTGATGACCATGCTAGCTACCAACTTTCCCATATTAATGTTACTTTGCAACCAAAAAAAGAAAAACAAAAATGGTGAAAAGAATAGACAAACTACTTGGTTGAAATGGCGATCATCGTCATTTTAATCTGTAGTTAATTTTTTTTTTTAAATAATAAAATAACTTTCCCAGTGTAGACCGACCTAAAAAATTTTTAAAAAAATTTGACTCAAGTAATTAATCTTTACTAAACACAAAAAAAGGAGGGAAAAAGAATTGTTACCCCACACAAATATTGTCATTTTTCTATTTATGCTAATCACAAATATTGGTAATCGGCATTTAGGGGTGGATCGCTTGGCTGGTCTGATGGTTGAATAAATAAACGTTCTTTTTCTTTTACAGAAGTTATCCACTCCTTTTCTATACTTTTTTATTATTTTTATTTTTTTATTTTTTCTGTTTTCATTTTGATCTTTTATTTGCATATATCATTTTTTTCCCATGTTTGCCGCAACCAGTGGCGGAGGCACATAGGGCCACGTGTCCCCGGATTTTGGGATTTTTTTTTATAAATATAAAGAAAATATTTTAAATAAAAATATTATTTAAAGTGAAATGCTAATGATATTTTTTAAATTATAAGAACAATAATGATTTTTTTGATTGAAAATAAAAAGACTATGATAAGTCATATTATTATTTATGAAAATTTCAATATAATGGTAATGTCTATCATTATTGACATGCAAACATAATTAATTTCAATGAAGATATGAAATTTATTGAATTTTTAGTTACATTTGACATGTGGAGTTTATCCTCCATGTGTTTATTTCCATTCATAACCAAAATGACCACTATATAAATTATAATCAAGCAACACATTTTCAATTCTAAAAAATAAAAAAATAAAAAAAAATTACAATATGTCATAACTAATTATTACTTCATATATAGCCATAACTAAAATAATAACTACAAGAAGTTAACTAAATTATATCTAACACTATAATGTGTTATAACTAATGACCACGAATATCATAATTGCGACATATGATAGACATTTTTTTTTTTTGCGGTATGTTTTATAAAATTTGTCTACTAAAATATATCATTTCTATCTCAACTTATCTTCTTTTTTAATTTTCCAATCCACCTATAAAATAGTTACTCCCCAATATTTGTATAAAATTTAATATCAAATCCTTTAATTTAAAATTCACATTTGTCCAAATGAACTCTTAATATTTAAGTTTAGTAATATCTCATTGTTATTTATTATGAGAAAAAAAAATAATATTATTATTAATTTGTGCCTTCTCTTCACTGAATTTTTGGCTACATCACTGGCCACAACAACTTTAAATTTCTTTCAAAAATCAATCTTTTAACATTTTGAAAATTTATGATATACTAATGTTATGTTTTGCAACTTACAAGAGTTTTTTTTTTCTTTTTCATGGTAGGGACCCAAAACGAGGATCAGCTGAAAAACATTAACAACAGTATTCTTCGTCAAATTTTTTGACAATTAAATGTCAAATAAGGTTTTTGATAGAGATATTTTTCACTTTTTTATTTTTTTCAATGGTATGGACCCAAAACCAGGAACGTCTGAAAAACATCAATAAAGCTATGATTGGTCATGATTTTTTTGACAATCAAATAGGAAATGATTTTTGATAGAGATTTTTTTGCTTGATTGAAGTTCAACTCTTGAGAGACCACCTAGACAAGTGGTCGAGCTGAGCATTACTACAACAATATTAAAAAACGTAGAATCAATCACATAATGATTCACAAAAAAATATAATTAATGGTTAAGATTAAATTTAATTATGATCTTATTCATATTTAAAATAAATCTTAATCGTTTGATACACTTTTTATGTGTTTTTATTTTGTATTCTTCGTATTGGTGGCATGGCTAAGCATTCGCTAACTTTTGTTCAATTGTGTTAATATCACTAAAGTTGACTAGATTCTAAAATGAAAACTAAAATAAAATTAGCTGTACCTTAATGTCATCTCTTGTATAAGTTCTGTAATTTTGAATCTCTAATCTCCAGTAGTAATAGTCATTTTACCTATCTAAATATTACTATAAAGTATATATTTTATTTTGCCTATCAATTATTTCATGTTTCTACTCTAACCATACTCTTATTTTAGCTATTCATCAAAATACTATTAATTTTATAAAATGTTACATCAACAACAAAGATAGAGGGAAATGATCCTAATGATTAAATATATGTTGCCTAGCCTTGAAGGCTAGCTACATGTAGCTAGTAAATGTGAATTGAGCTAAAATGCTTAATTATATACCTAATGCATTGAAGTTGAAAAAAATAAATTATACTAAATATTTTGACTAACAAACATTATATAGCTAGTGGCTTGGAGATGCTCTCCCAATTTGCATCCAACAACAGCCCATTCCCAAATCTTAAAATCCATGTAGGCCTCCTTGAAAAGTCGACAAGGCCCAATACATATATGTCTCTGCCAAATGGGCCCACGGGCAGCCCAAGTGCTACAAATCTTGCAACAAAAAACTTTAAATAGTTCAAACGAATAAAATATATATGTACAATACAATAATAGTGTACCTATATAAAAGTGAAATATAAAAGGTCTGACAGGTGAGTGACTGTGGGACGTGCAATGTAGTTGCTCAGAGTCTTGCTCATCTAGTATTTACTTCTAGGAAAATGCCTCCGACCCCCAGTTGGGTGCTGGGGGGGTCGTACGTGTAAGGTCTTGATTGGACAAAAAAAAATTTTTTTTTTTTTTTAGTTTTCAGTCAATGAGGCCGCGCCACATCATTGGAGTCGGACTCTCACTGGGGGTCTGTAGCATTGTTCTTACTTCTATATCCAAAATCTTGAATTAAATTAGTTATAGAATTAATAAATTTTAATTTGGGGTTTTTATTGATAAATTATATTTAGAGGTGTTCTAACCCAATAGGTTTACCAAAGAAAATTATAATTTAGTTAGTTCCATGCATTTATATTTTTATTTTATGAGGTCTTTTTTTTTTCTTCCTGATTTATATTGTTTGTTGGATTATTATGCCCTCATATCTATTGTTGGTATGTATTATATATAAAAAGGATATACACATTTCCTTTTTATTATCTCTATTTTGGTAGTTACCATTATTTACATTTTTCTTTTTGATTAATTTCATTAACATTTGTAGTATTGTTTCATTATGCTAGGGTTTCGAAACTCTCTATTTGGTAGGGTTTAGAAACTCTAGTTTATACATGGTGGTGAAATAATATTATGTTCCTCCATTGTTGCGGTGAAACTTTGTGTTCCACCATTGTCACTTTGTGTTCGAAATTCTGTGTTCGTCTATTATTATTCTGTGTTCGAAACTCTATATATGTTTCTCCATTATTGTAAGTCGAAATTCTGTTTATATCCAGTCAATTTTGTTACAAACATATTTTTCAAAGGCGGGTTTGGTTTGATTTGGATTGGTGGAATGGTAAAATTGCATAGATTGTTAATGATAGTGATAATGAAAAAGATAATGATGAAGATGAGAATGTGCGTGATATTTTTTTTATTTTTAGAGTGATTGAATTTTTTTATTTATTTATTTTTTTTCAATTTCTAATTCTATTACTACCATTGTTTGTCAATCAGTGTGATGTTCACATTTCACATTGTTTAGAAGTCTGATAAATAAGTATTGGAATATAGATATAGACATAATTATATATTGTGCAAAATATGAATGTTCACATATCATTGGTCATTTGTTATTATACTTATTGTTTGAACAATCATTTTTTTATTACCATTAAACAATTAAAATAGTCATTTTTTTCTTTCAATTTTGTTTCATGTTGCAGTGTGAATGTTCATATGGTATGAATTTAATTTTTCTAAGGTTAGTTGTATGTTAATTGTAAATTGTGAGCATTCACATTCTATTTTAGTTTTTTTTTTTTTTTGAATATTAGTTGTATTTTGTTTTGTTTTGTTTTTTTACTATGCTTGTTGGTTGAATAATTATTTTTGTTACCATTGAACAATCGAAATAGTCGATTTTCACCTTTTATTTTATTTTATTTTATATTTTCACGTTGTAGTGTGAATGTTCACATTGGTACGAGTTTATTTTAAAAAAAAAAAAAAAAAAACTAGTTGATATTAATTGTAAATTGTGAACATTCTCATTGTGTTTTTGTATAAGTTTTATTTTTTCGAAAGTTAATTGTATGTTTATTTTTTTGTTATTATGCTTGTTAGTTGAATAATCATTTTCGTTACTATTGAACAATTGACATAGTTGATTTTTACTTTTTTCAATTTTGTTTTATATTTTCACATGATAATGTAAATATTTACATTAGTATGAGTTTTTTTTTAAGGCTAGTTATATCTTAATTATAAATCGTGAACATTCACATTGTATTTTTGTATGAATTTTATTTTTTCGAAGGTTAGTTATATATTTGTTGTTTATTATGAACATTCACATTGTATTTTAGTGTGTTTTATTTTTTCAAAAGTTAGTTATATGTTTGTTGTTTGCAGTGAACATTCATATTATATTTTGATTTTCATTCAGATTTTTTGTTGCGTTATTTTTAAAAATTTTAAATTATAAAAATGTTCAAAATTCATAATTTGAGATTCTCTCTAAATTATAAATTATATTTAGAGGTGTTCTAGCCCCTGATGGAACGGGTCGAGCTGATCCGGGCCTCTCACACGGTTGTCCGATCGCTGGGCCCATGGAGAAACCTGCACAAGAGTTCAACGGGGAATGGGAGTCCCCCAGCGAACCTTCCGACGATTGAGTTAGAGAAGAGAGAATGATGAAAAATGTAGAGATAGGATGGTGATAAAGAACTTAACATTTTCTTTGTCTTAGAAACCTACTTATATCCTTTGTTCATCATTTTCTTATCCACTCCGACCTATCACGTTGGTCGAAAGTCTATGTTCTAGCTTGCCTTGTTCATGGTGAGGCCGTTTTGTTCCGACGTGAAGGGGTTATCGTAATAAATGCTGCAGGGGACCTCATTAATGGCTGATGTGTGGTGCAATTACTCTATAGGATCTTTGTCTGCTTATGTGGCTGGTTCTTCTCTTGACAAGTGTTTAGATGTCATTGGTTCTTGGTGCAACGCCGGGTTCCAAGAACGTTGGGCTTTAGTATTTGAATCATGGATTGGGCCTTAAGTGATGGGCCAAAAACCCCTATGGGCCCACCTATGTCAGTAGTCCTCCATTCCCAAGTGCAGCTTCAGTCCAACAAAGGGAATAAGGAAGAAGATGGGAGGAGGGGGTGGTTGAGTGAGAGAAAACCGGCTGGGAGTAGGACCGACCGCGAAGGGTGACCAAGTGAGAAGGCTGATCGCGAAGAGTGACCGAGTGGAGGGACCGACCGCGAGAAGGGCCGACCGCGAAGGGTGACCGAGTGGAAGGACCGACCAGGCGGAAAGCCGACCACGAAGGGTAACCGAGTGGAGGGACCGACCGCGAGAGGTGACCAAGTGGAGGGACCGACTGCGAGGAGGGCCGATCGCGAAGGGTGACCGAGTGAAAGGACCGATCGTAAGGAGGGCCGACCGTGAAAGGTGACCAAGTGGAAAGACCGACCGCGAAAGGTAACCGAATGAGAAGGGAAAATGGCGGTGCGCGGGCTCGATGAGCAACGAGGCACGTGGTGATGTGAAATGGAATAGACAGGGAAGGGGAAGAGAGTTGTGGATCGTGGTCATACACGTGGCATAATCCCTTAATGGGGGAGGTGACGCGTTAGCAAAAAGTGAAGGGACAAGGTAATCTAGGGCATTGAAAAGACAGGGGCGGGAGTTTTCGAAATTTTTCAAACTGGCGAAATTTAATCTTGACCCTTAGAACATAGGCAAACCGTGGGCATTTAGAGTTATTCGCTTTACCTACCTTATCACAAAAAACCAACACATCCCTGAAGCGAACTTATTTGTCTCGTGTGACACACCTCTGCAACACTTTGCGAACTTCATTGTGCCAGCGTTCGAAGCAATACGTAAACACGTAGGAGAAATCGTCCGAGATGAAGTACCAGCCGCAAGGCTTGACTCATTGGGAGATGACGACGCGGTGGAGTTAGCGGAACAATATCGAGTGGAGCAAAGGGAGGAGAGGGGAGCTGGTCAAACGGCGCGGGCTCGTCCGATGACGATGATCGTAGCTGCTAAACCAATTAGCCAAGTGGAGTCGGACCACTGGCATACCAAGGCCGACAAGTCCACGTTTACGGCGGAGGAGTTGGAGGAGGTACGAAGGAAGTACCAAATCCCCGCGGAGATAAAGCTGATCCTGCCCACTTCGAAGGAAAGGCGTCGGATGCACGACCGACGAGGTTGACGCTATACGAGGAGGCGCTGCGGGGGGCTCTGAGGCTACCACTTCCCCAAGTAGTGGTGGACTTAACAAGTTGGAGGTGGCGCCAGGACAGTTGATACCGAATGCCTGGAAAATACTAATAGCCTGTGCGAGTGGGGCCGCAGGCTACCGGGGGGGCGCAAATGACGGTGGAGGAATTTTTCTCCTACTACAAGGCCTTAGGACAACAGGAGACGTGGGTGACCTTGTAGGCAGTGGCGGGCCGGGGTCTAGTGGCAGGCTTGCCATCTTCGGTAAAGAGGTGGAGACCGAGATGGTTTTTCGTATCAGCAAACGGTGGGAGCAGAGTTCGTATAACATGGAAAGTCCCCACAAAATCGATGGAGCCAAAGTTAGATGTGGCGGCCAAAGACAGGGTGAAGAAGGTGAAGGAGTGGAGGGAAGAGAAGGAGGTGAAGTGGGATGAGCTGATCCTTCCTTCAACCTTGTTTACCCTGAGACTGGGACCGCAGCCAACGAAGAAGGATCCGACGAGGGAGGAATTGGAGGCGCGGAGGAAGGCGGAGGAGGCAGAAGATAAGAGGTTGTTCTCCAAAGCGGACAAGTATAAGAAGACACAATTGGGGCCTGCCCCTAAACTAGTGATGAGGAAACAGGTCCGATCGCGTCCCAAACCGCTGGGCGACAAAGACTTAACTAGCTTTGCCCCACTGCCGCCCCCAGTAGACCCGCTGAAGGAGAGGGGTAAGCAGGAGGTGGAGGCAGTGTTGAAGAAGTCAAGGAAGAAGAGGGCGGGTGTAGAGAGGGGAAATGACGCCCCTGTCTTGAAAAAAATGAAGGTTGGGGGCGAGGATGCCTCTGTAGTGGGGAAGATGAAGGAGGGAAAGGTGGAGGCAGCTCCAAAAGAGGCGAAGAAGACCGCCCAAGTGGCGAAGGAAGACAAGGGTCCAAGTGCCCTAGTACTGAAAGAGCCCTTGGGCCTAAGTGTCCCTATGGTGCCGACGGTGGTACCTGCACCAGAAGTAACCTCAAGTCCCAGCGAAGGGAAGACTGGGGCAAGCAAGCCGAAGATGAGTGTCGCGCTGGTGACCGTGTTGTACCACGCACGCGCGCTAGCAGGTCACTCAGCAGAAGAGAGGAAGCCAGGTTTGCAGCCGACCACCTTGTTGGAATGGTAGAGGATGCGGCTGTGCGGCCGATGGCGTGGCTGACGGAGGCCGACCTCCTGAGAGGGTTTTGCTCAGCCCAGATGGAGGCAGCGACCCTGGCAACTGCCTTGAAAAATAAGGTAGCACGCGCTAAGATGGAGGTAGGGCCGCTGAGGACCCAGTTGGAAGAGACAAAGTTGCAAATGCAGAACCTAAAGGTTGAGACAGCGGGGTGGAGGAAGGCCGCTCGGAGTGCATGCGCCAAGGGGTTGGAGTATGCGCAAAGGGCGAAAAATATGGAGGTATTGGCGTTGGTGCAGAGCTACTCAGCGGAGCGAGTTAGTGCCGAACTTCTCGCAACCAAATCAGAGCTGGAAGCGGAGCGCCATAAGGTGATTTAGCTAGAGTTCGAGTTGGCGGGCGAGAAGAGGAAACTAGAGGAAGTCCAACAAGCATGCACCACTGCCAACGAGATGTGGGAAGAGGCCATGACCAGCAATGAAGATCTACGGGACTAGGCGGTCAAGGACAAGAAAGAGGCCGATGGTCGGATCGTTGCATTGGAGAAGGCCTTGGCGGAGGAGATGGCGAAATTGGCATCTAAGAGGACGGCGTACCCCGACCTGTGTATGACGGCCGTAGAGCAATTCAAGGGGTCTGCCGACTTCCAGATGGCCATAGATGCCGCTGTCGCCAGCAGCTTGGCGAATGAGGGAAATGGGGGGGTTGGGCCGTCGGGAGTGGCCGCTGGAGGTAAGAGTGAAGAAGAAGTGATCCAGAGCTTCCAGCGGTCTGACTTCTACAAGCATGAAATGGGCGAGTTCTGGGACAACAGATGGATGACCTTCAAGCATAAGGCGCAGGAGCTGTTCCCAGACGTGGACTTCAGTCTCGTGAAGGTAGGCGAAGACTACGTCGCCCAAACCCCCCTAGACGAGGGCATTGAAGAGGAAGATCTTGCCTCCAGTGAGGAAGAGTGAGTTGTGTAACAAAGTGTAAAAAATTTTACTTTTGTTGTTTTGTTTTTGTTTTTATTTTTGTTTTTGTTTTTGTTTTTGTTTTTTTTTTTATGTAATTTCTGCAGCGAATTTTATGAAAGCGTAAGTTTGTGAATAAAACAACGAGTTTTCTTTTGTATTATTGTTGTCGTTATTTCTTTTGAGTTGTAAATTTGGAATAATGAAAATGGCTGAGCAGAATTTAATGAAAAATGGGTGTGAAAGTAAGACTTGTGCCTGAATTGTGAAACTTGCTAGTAAATTGTGACGTAAAAAGTTTAAAAATGGGCAACCAGGCTAACTTGTGAGAAAACCATGATGCAAAAAATGTTTAAAATGTTAAAAATAAAAGTTTGGCTTGTACGACTACTGAAAATGTTAAAAATGTTAAAAAATGTTGTAATATGGACTTGGATTTTAACTAAGTATGGCAACCATGCCGTAATATTAAATTATGAAAATGGATCAGCCAAATTCTTCATTCGAGTTCTAACTAAGACTGGGAAGGCTCTACCATGTTGAAGCTTTAATTGACTCAGTCTGGCCGAGCTCTTCGTGCTCAGTTTGGCTGAGGCTTGAGTTAACTCAGTCTGGCTGAGCTCTTCGTGCTCAGTTTGGCTGAGGCTTCAATTAAGTCAGTCTGGCTGAGCTATTCTTCGTGCTCAGTCTGGCTGAGGCTTGAGTTAACTCAGTCTGGCTGAGCTCTTCTTCGTGCTCAGTCTAGCTGAGACTTCAATTAACTCAGTCTGGCTGAGCTCTTCTTCGTGCTCAGTCTGGCTGAGGCTTGAGTTAACTCAGTCTGGCTGAGCTCTTTGTGCTCAGTCTGGCTGATACTTCAATTAACTCAGTTTGGCTGAGCTCTTCTTCATGCTCAGTTTGGCTGAGGCTTCAATTAACTCAGTCTGGCTGAGGCTTTACTTAACAAGTCGTTATTGAAACACAACGCAGATAATGGGGATATAAAGTCATTTGCATTTAAGGCGTAGCCTATTGATCACAAGTTTACACCACGTATTGAAAGGACAAAAACAAACATGTGTGTAGATCGTCAAAAAGAACATACAACAATTGATCAATACAAAAGTAGGAGACGCCATTTTACTGCAAATAACGCTTCAAGTGCTCGGCGTTCCACGGATGGGGGAGGTATCTGCCTTCCATGTCTTGGAGTCGGTAGATGCCTAGGCGAGGTCTAGCTTTAACGACGTAAGGCCCTTTCCATTTGGCTGCTAGCTTGCCCTCGGCGGGATTTTTGGTGGCAAGAGTTGCCTCTGCAAGACTAGGTCCCCAACTGCGAACTCCCTCGATCGGACTTTGTGGTTGTAATGTGTTCTCATTTTTTGTTGATATGAGGCCCTTCTGACAGCAGTGGTCTATCGGAGCTGTTCAATCAGGTCTAAGTCAGCCCGACGCAATTCTTCGGTTAGTTTTGGATTCGGGTGTAAAACCCTCTGGGTTGGCAGGCTGATTTCTACTGGGATGACTGCCTCAACGCCGTATGTTAAGCGAAATGGGGTCTCCCTAGTAGGGGTTAGAGCAATAGTGCGATAGGCTCAGAGTACGTTTGGAAAGTCCTCAGCCGAGAGTCCCTTAGTGGCTTCCAACTTAGTTTTGATGATCTTAAGGAGAGAGCGGTTGGTGACCTTGACTTGCTCATTGGCTTAGGGATGACATGGAGTAGAGAAACATGGCTGAATGTGGAGCTCTGCACAAAATGTCCTGAACTTGGCATTATCAAATTGTTTGCCGTTGTTTGAGACGATGGCTTAAGGGATTCCAAATTGGTATACGATCGACTGTTAGATATATCTGGTTGTGTTCCGCTCAGTGATTGTGGTGAGGGGTTCTGCTTCCACCCATTTAGTGAAGTAATCAATGGCGACCACAGCGAACTTAGTTTGGCCCCTACCGGTGGGCAATGGACCGACTAGGTCGATGCCCTACTTGGTGAATGGGTAGGGACGGCTGAGTGTAATCAGTTCTGTAGGTGGAGTATGGGAGATGTTGGCAAAGGGCTGGCATTTATCACACTTAAGCACAAATTCCGTGGCATCTTGGTTGAGAGTAGGCCAGAAGTAGCCGGTGCGAAGGATTTTATGTGCCAGCGACCTGGCACCTGAATGATTGCCACATATGCCCTCGTGGACTTCCCTCATCACATAGGTTGCTTGAGCAGGACTGAGACACCTGAGGTATGGGCGTGAAAACCCACGTTTGTACAGTAGGCCACTGATGAGGATGTAATTGGCTGACCGGGCTCTGACTTTGGCGGCCTACTGTTTGTCGTTTGGCAACTCCCCACTTGTCAAGAACAGAAGGATGTCTGCCGCCCATGGGATAAGTTCGTTTTGGAGGAAGTGGACCTCCTGCTGGGTTGGCGAAGTAGCGGGGTGGATCAGGTATTCAAGACGGACGCCATGGCTGAGGTCTGACTGGTCGGCCGAGGCTAATTGGGCCATTTCAGCGACCTGGGAGTTTTCTGACCGAGAGATGTGTTTGATGTGGAAGGTGTTAAAAAGGCGAATGAGGGGAGTGCAATATCCCTGTAGGCTCGCATTGTGTCTTCCTTTGCATTGAATTCCCCCGTAATCTGTCCGACGATCAATTGGAAATCACTGAACACTTGGATATGGCTTACACCAATGTCTCTAGCTAGGCGCAGACCTGCTATCAAGGCCTCATATTCAGCCTTATTATTGCTGGCGTCGAACAAGAAGCGGATAGCACACTTGAAATAACCGCCCTCGGGGGCGGTGATGATGAGACAAGCCCCACTGCCTTCTTTGCGGGATGATCCATCGACATTGAGGGTCCAGGACTGGGGATCTTCTGCCTCAGTGTTGAATTGTCTGGGCGAAGGGGGCGTGGTTGGGGTGGGATTGGTGAATTCCAAGATAAAATCGGCGACAGCCTATCCTTTGATCGCTGTTTGAGGTCAGTAAAAGATTTCAAATTGGCTGAGCTCAACAGACCGTTACATAAGTCTGCCGGACAACTCTGGTTGTTGCATTACCTTCTCCAAAGTTTGGTCAGTGAGGACCACTATGGAGTGAGCTTAGAAATAAGGTCGGAGTCGTCTTGAGGCTATGACCAAGGCAAGGGCCATTTTTTCCAGCAGAGGGTAGTTTTGTTCTACCCCTCTGAGAGCTCCGCTAATGTAATAAACCGGACGCTGTACTGAGCCGTTCTCCCTGATGAGGGCCGCACTGACTGCGATGTTCGACACGACTAAGTAGAGAAAGAGGGTCTCGCCCAAGAGTGCCTAGAAGAGTATGGGGGTTGGCCATGCACTGCTTCAATTGTTGAAAGGCCTCTTCGGATTCGGTGGTCCACTCAAAGGCCTGTCGAAGGACTTTGAAAAAGGAGAGGCACTTGTCTATTGCACGGGAAATAAAACGGTTGAGGGCGGCGACTCTGCCGGTAAGCCGTTGAACCTCTTTGACAGTTCTAGGAGACTGCATTTCTATCAGGGCCTTGATTTTTTCGGGGTTGGCCTCGATACCCCGCTGACTGACCATAAAACCCAAGAATTTCCCAGATCCTACGCCGAAGGCGCACTTCTCCGGATTCAGCTTCATTTGATACTTGCGTAGGATGTCGAAAGTCTCCCGCAGGTCTGTCAGATGATCAGAGGAGAGTTTGCTCTTAACAAGCATGTCATCAACGTACACTTCCATGTTCTGACCTATCTAGTGATGAAATACGGCATTGACTAACTATTGGTAAATTGCTCCGGTATTTTTCAACCCGAATGGCATAACACGATAGTGGTAAGTTCCTCGGTCAGTGATGAAAGAGGTGTGTTCTTGGTCAGCCGGGTGCATCAGAATTTGATTGTAATCGAAGAAGGCGTCCATGAAACTGAGCACCTGATGGCCGGCAATGGCATCGACAAGTAGATCTATACGGGGGAGAGGATAATTATCTTTAGGGCAAGCTCGGTTAAGATGGGAGTAGTCGACGCAGAGTCGCTATTTTTCGTTGTTTTTACAGACCAGGACCACATTTGACAGCTATCTGGGGTAGTCCACATTCTTGACGAACCGTGTCTTCAGTAGTTTGTTTACCTCAGAGGCAATAAGGGCGTTGCGTTCTGGGTGAAAGACACACTACTTCTGGCAAAAAGGTCGGAAGTGGGGCTCGATGCTGAGATGATGCGTGATGAATGAGGGATCAATACCCGGCATGTCGGAATGAGTCAAGGCGGATATAGCATTACGCTCGGTTAGGAGGGCTGTGAGGTCGGTCTCGGCTTGGGAGGATAGTTGGCTGCCGATCTTGGCTGTTTTTGTTGGGTTGGTGGGGTCGATGGGGACTTCAATAAGTTCTTCCACTTGTTCCCCTTTGACTAATTCATCTTCGTCTTGGACGTCAAGTTCTTCGATGATCATAGCCTCCTTCAGCTTGACCTCTTTGAGTGAAGCGACATTGTATTCTCTGGCCACAGTCTGCTCTCTTCTCACGGTGCCGACCCCGAGGTCGGTAGGAAACTTCATGGCTAGATGATACGTGGATGTAACGGCTTGAAAAGTGTTAAGGGCTGTGCGGCCGAGGATGATGTTATAAACGGAAGGATAGTCGACGACAAGGAAAGTGAGTAACTTGGTGGTCTGCTGTTAATACTCTCCGATGGTAATGGGAAGGTCAATGGAGCCTATGGAGGTCACCCGATCCCCCGTAAAGCCGACCAATGGGGTTTGGAGAGGGGACAATCTTTCTTCCCCGACCTTGAGCTGGCATTAGGCATTCAGGAAGATGATATATGAAGAGCTGCCATTGTTGACAAGCACTCGTCTGACTTTGTAATTAGACAAGAGAGCAGAGATGACGAGGGGGTCGTCATGAGGGTAGCGGATGCCTGTGCAATCGGCCTCCGTAAAGGTGATGGGTTCCATCCACTGCTTAGGGTGTTTGAAGGGGAGGTCCAATGTTGCCACTTCTTTATCGGAGCCCTGCCTGATTTTTCTGAGTTCTGCTCGTTGGGCCGAACGGGATGGTCCTCCGTATGTAAGCCCGCCGGTAATGACTCTGATCTCTCCAACCGAGAGGGCAGGGTTTCCTTGTGTTCGGGGTTGTGGTGGGGGTTGATCATTGCCTTGGTTAGGTTGTGTGGGTTATCGAGGAGGGGTGTGTCAGTGGTTGCCTCTCGTAGGTTTGGTCCTTGGTCGTTGCTGGGGGCGGGCTGCCGTGAACCAACTGAGACTTCCCTATCGTATCAAGCTCTCGATCTGGTCTTTAAGGTTAACACACTCCTCGGTATTGTGACCGTGGTCCTGACGGAAACGATAGTATTTGGATTGGTCTCGCCAATTGAAAGGAGACTGCGATGGTTGTGGCCATTTCAAGGGATAATCTCATTGGATCTGGTTCAAGACTTGTTCCATGGAGGAATTGAGGGGAGTGTTCTGTTCGAACCGGCCGGGCGGTCGCGTAGGTGCCGACCGGTCGGCTCGAACAGGTCAGTCGGTATACTGAGGTGTTTTGCTGTGTGTACTGGGTGGTTCTGGTTTCAGATTCTTTTCTATTCTCTCTGAGGGTTGGGTTTTTGGTTATGGAATCTTGTTGGACGTCTAGAGAATCTTCGGCGTTCATATATTTTTGGGCTTTGAAGAGAAGGGTTGCTATGGAGGTTGGAGGGTTTTTGGGGAGGGAGAAGAAGAAGTCAGATGTTCGTAGACCAGCCATAAAAGCCGTGAGAATGACCTTGTCGTCATTTTCCGTCACCTGTAAGGCCTTGTTATTGAAACGAGTGACAAAGCTACTCAGCAATTCCCCCTCCGTCTGATGGATGTTGAGGAGCTGAGTCACCGAGCGCCGTTGGTACTGGGCACCAATGAAATGCCTAAGAAAGGAATCGCTTAGGTGTTGGAAAGTAGAGATGGAGTTCATCAACAGTTGACTGAACCAAAGTCGAGCCGACCCCTTGAGCGTTACGGGAAAAACCCGACACATGATCTTATCAGGAAAAGCATAGAGGATCATTAAGGTCCTATAAGTCTCCAAGTAGTCGACCGGGTCCGTTGTACCGTTGAAAGAGTCGATTAAGGGCATTTTGAACTTTGGAGGTAGGGGTTTATCTCTGATGGAGGCGACAAATGGTGAGTTGGCTATTGCTGGAGGGTTTATTCTGTATGTTTTGCATGACTCCTTGAAGCTGGAGTTTCATGGCTCAGAGCTCCGCATTCCAGACAGGAACGTTGTCACCCCCAGAATACAATGGAGGTTCGACACTACTAGCCTCTCCCTCAGGAGCAGGTGCTTGGACCGGCAGACGTAGACCCTGAGGTGGTGGATTCATATCGTGGGGTAGAGGTCGCAAACCCTCGAAGTTGGAGGGGTGGGCTTGTTGGAAGGGATGGCTCGGAGTTCGTTCTCGGTTAGGTGGGATATCTTGTGGTGGTCGATGAGGCACAGAGAGGTCTCGTTGAAGCAAAGCGTTGATCGGGGCTTGGTTTTGTTCGGTTAGGCGGTTGATGCTGTTGGTGAGTTCTGTGAAATACTGCAGGGGTTGTTTAGGTTAGGAGGGTCGGCTTGGGGATCGGCAACGTTGTGTTGAGAAGCCATGGATCTTGTTGTGACCATCCATCCCGGTGGGTGGCAAGGAGGAATTATCGAGAGTAGGTCTCCGGCAACAATGAGCACGATTGTCACACGGAGTAAAAAGATTCCCATAGACGGCGCCAACTGATGATGCTGCTAGCCCCTGTTGGAACGGGTCGAGCTGATCCGGGCTTTTCACACGGTTGTCCGATCGCTGGGCCCACGAAGAAACCTGCACAAGAGTTTAACGGGGAACGAGAGTCTCTCAGCGAACCCTCCGACGATCGAGTTAGAGAAGAGAGAATGATGAAAAATGTAGAGATAGGATGGTGATAAAGAACTTAACATTTCCTTTGTCTTAGAAACCTGCTTATATCCTTTGTTCATCATTTCCTTGTCCACTCCGACCTGTCACGTTGATCGAAAGTCTATGTTCTAGCTTACCTTGTTCATGGTGAGGCCGTTTTGTTTTGACGTGAAGGGGTTATCGTAATAAATGCTGCAAGGGACCTCATTAATGGTTGATGTGTAGTACAATAACTCTGTAGGATCTTTGTCTGCTTATGTGGTTGGTTCTTCTCTTGACAAGTGTTTAGATGTCATTGGTTCTTGGTGCAACACTGGGTTCCAAGAACGTTGGGTTTTAGTATTTGAATCATGGATTGGGCCTTAAGTGATGGGCCAAAAACCCTTATGGGCCCACCTATGTCACGATTTATAAAATTTTGGGCCTTGGTCCATTTTAGTGGATTTATTATGGTATGGAGGTGTAAAACTTATTTGAGTTATTTGGATTCTTTAATGGGAGAGTCCAATAACTATTATTTAGGCCCGGTCCCATTTTCTATCCTATTAGGGTTTTACTTATATTTGTAGGGTAAATTACAAATACACCCCTGAGGTTTGCTTAAAATAAATATTGGCCCCTGTGGTTTGAAAACTTACAAATACCCCTTTAATAGAATTTTTTATTTAACAGAATTAACTGAAAAAATAAAATTCATAATTATTCTCCTATACAATAATAAAATTACTTAAATTATTAATTGAAACATACTTTTAACATCATTAAAAAACTGTTAATTGACTTGACGATTTATTAATAAAATGGACAATTTGTTATGAAATTAGAAACCTCAGGGGGTGAAATGTAATTTTCAAAACTACAAGGGGCGATTTGTATTTTAATAAAAGCTTAAGGGGTGTATTGTAATTTACCTATATTTATATATATGTAAATCAAAGGGTTGTTTAGGGATGTGCGCGGTACGGTTCGGACAGTTTGAAAGTAAAATTACAAATCGAATTGCGGGTTAACGGATTAGCGGATTGACAAATTGCGGTTTGGATGGTTTTTGGCAGATTGGCAAATTAAACAATATTCTAACTAATTATCGTACATTTGCATAATATATAACACTAATTTGTATAATATTTTTTAGATATATAACACAAAGTAATTTTACATAATATGTTTCATATATATAACCACTAATTTGTAATAAATTTCATATCTTAAATCTCTCTCACTCATTTTTACATTGATATTTCATTGGAAGTTAAAAAATATATATGTATTAACTGTAGCGGAGTGGTTTGGTTGGCGGATTATAAATTTTAAAATTTAAACCCCAGTTAGTTGTTAAAGCAGTACGATTGAGGCGGATCTGTGCGATTTTAGCGGATTGGGCATATTTTACACAGCCCTAGGATTGTTAGTCTCATTGAAAAACAACATGAAAGATATAAGAGAAGGAGGGGAAGAGTTGGTGCTAAGGTTTTCCGATTGTGAATACCATCTTCTTTTAAAGAAGCAAAACTCAAGACAATGGCGGAATTAAACAGTATGTATCTAAGTTTATATTTTAGTAATTAATTATATTCATAGTGTTTTGATTTCTAGTATAAAGATCCTATTATCTTACATCTAAGTGAGGTTACTTTTGAATTCATTCCATAGATAAGTTATTGTAAATGTACATAGCTTTAATTGTGAAACTCTAATTGAACTCTAATAATGTGACAGAAAAGAAGAAAAAAAAATGTCAAATCACAGCAATGGGCGGGTCTCACCCCCTAGAGCTCTTTTAGAGCACTTATTTTAAAGCTCCCAAACATTTTTTAGATAAGTTTTGTTGGCAAGCCGTCTGAAACCTATAACCTAGAGGTCATTTTGGATGAAAAACTCACTAGCTCTTAGAGAATATCCTAAGGCCATATTTACACTTCCATTATTCTTCTATACAAGCCAAGGTGTTGGTAGAGGTGTAAATTTGGCCCCACCCAGTCCATGGTGAATCTTGTGGGCTCTTGTCAAAATTCGGGCTAGGTCGGGTCAATTTACGGGTCAAAAAATTAGGCTCAGGGGGACATTCGGGCCTTGGGCAGGGTTTGAATATTTTTTTTCATCAAAATTTTATTTTTTTCACCAAAAATGACACTGGGCCTTGACGCGGGCCAAGAATTGGATCGGGCTTTGAGTGAGCCTTGTGTGGGCCCATGCGGGCCAGGCTTCAAAATGATGTCCTAGGCCCAGGCCCAGGCCCAGGGCTCGGGGTTGGGCTTCAGGCTACCCACGAGAAGCAGACCATTTTTACACTCCTAGGTGTTGGCCAAACTACAAGAAAAACGGGTCGTGTCGTATCACGGGTACTGTTTGAAAGGAACCCACGCGCTTCAACCTAACATAACAATTCTATTATGTATGGTTTCAATTTTTAGAATTTACCTTTCAGAAAAATCTACCTTTTCATTTTTCATATTTTTTTATTTTCACTTAATTTTTTTTAATTTTTTAAGCATTTGTTTTTTATTTTTAGATATAGCTAACATAAATACACTTAAAAAATATAATATTTGTGAAAAAAATCTTTAAAAAATCACTAAATACAAAAAATATAAAAATTCAGTACATTTTTCGTATTTTTGTGTATTTATTAATTTTTAAAAATATTTTTTCACAAATATTTTACTATTTAGATACATCTAAGAAATGCGCATCTAAAAAAGTAAAAAATTACTTAATTTTAAAAATATTCATTAAAAATAAAAAAAATACGAAAAATAAAAAATTTAATTTCCAACAAATTAAATTCAAAAAACTGAAATCAAGCACACTGATAATGATAGCAGACCAATCCTATCGAGTGATAATCACTAAAATCACAAAAAAAAAAAAAAAAAAAGAGAAAAAAAAAGGAGTGTTACATAGTGAGAGACCCAAACCTTTTTTTGAGTCCCCTTAGACGGTGCTCTACATTGGTGAATTGATCTATGAGGAAATATGTCTTCTGTTTAATGCGTCCTTTGTACAAGTGCTCGTTAATGCTGCTGATAGAAGCTCTTTCAGCTTAATCATCATGACTATCATGGTTTGTAGGTTGTTGGGTTTTGCAGTGTTTAATTTAATTTAATTTTATGATGTTTATTTGTTGTCATACTTTGAGGACATGTTTGATTGATTGGATTAAAATATAAGATTGAAATTATTAATCTGTAGGTCTAATAATTCAGTGTTTGTTTTAAAATTTTGTTTCGAGATTATTAATCTAATGGATAATTAATTCAATAAATTTGTAGGATTATTAATAATGGAATAGGGGTGGAATTATATATCCTGAGTTAGGAAATGAATTAAAAAGACTCTTTCACCTTCATATGTTTTCTTATCCCATGTAAATCAAATAAAAAATAAGAGGATAATATTTATCATACTAATCCAATTAAATAGTGAATACCACACTAATTTGATGAAATTATTAATACATTCACTATTAACCTTATGAATCAAACATGGATTGAAGTTTGTAATGCTGCTTCTTTTTATAGAAATGAAGTTCTTTTATGTGGAAATAACTTATCAGTGGTGTTTAGAGAAAAAAAAATTATCAAAAAGTGATAAAAATTAAAAAATATTATGGTATACACTCCTTAAATAGTGTGTATCATATGTACTTTATAATTAAAGAAAAAAATGACATAATTTCATACTTTTGAGTCATAACTAAAAAAATATTATAACTAAACACAATATGAGGTATAACTAAAGATCTCATGTTATAATTAAAATAATATCATCATTAAAAAAGAAAATTAGTTATAAGTTAAAAAAAATAACATAATTAAAGTTATATATGGTACAATCTTTTTAAATGTGTGTATATTAAAATTCCCAACCTTCTAAATAGTAATAATTATAATTATAATTTTTTCGTTAATGTATAATAATTTTTGAAGAATACTATTAAATAGTAATTTCCCCTTTTTTTATCCTTTAAAAGAATGACAAGATGTGATGTGAAACAGAAAATAGGTAAAGAGAATGAGAATGAGAATGAGACAAAGCAATAGGTAATATATTCAAAAAAAAAATTCATTGTTGTTTTATGCTTTTTACTAGGCCTTGTTTGGGAAGACTAAATAAGTGTACTTTTTGTCTTTTTTGACTAAAAAAGTGAGGTTGAAAATATGGATGTTTGGGTTAACTTTTTGATTTTTTATGGAAAAATGTGTAATAAAAAATTGTAAAAATTGATTTTTAGAGGAAAATTTGAATTGGGAGTTGTGCAGCCGTAATTGTTGACTTTTGGTAAATAGTGTTAACTTTTTAACTTTTTGAGTAACTTTTTGACTTTTTGGATTATTTGGGATATCCCAAACTTAGCCTAAAAAGGAAGAAGTTATATTACCTATTGCTTTGTCTACATTAATACTTTTTACTAAAAAGGAAGAAGTTATAATTTTCTTAAGTATATCGGATTTTTCACACTTTTTTTAACTTTAAGAAAAGTTAGCCTAATTTTTCCTATATAAAATTACAATAAGAAATTAATTTTTGTGGGTGTATTTTATACTCGAACTTTATTGGAACTTTCTTTAAAAAAATAAAAATTAAAAATTAAAAAAATGAAATGATGTTGATTGCACCCTTAAAATTTATGAGAATAAATATGTTCTCACCTTTTGTTGTTTGTGATAAAAATTTCTTTGACGGTAACCCTTTGCTCTTTTCGTCATTTAATAATTATTATGACGAATGTGTACCACCAATCAATTAGATGTTTATTAGTAGAGGCTTAATGAAAATGACATGTGGGCATTCAATTGGAGGGTTAATGTCATGGTCTGCAAATCACAATCTCGGTCAAGAAGAATCTCCAAATTTTCTTAGGTGCTAAGATTTCATAAGAACTTTTAACATCTTGGTGATTAAAATTTGAATCTAATTTCCAACATTATTATAATGTGTTACGAATGAATGATATTCAATTTTTTTATTTAAATTTGCTCATCAAATTAAAAAAAAAAAAAAACAAAAAGGAGAAAAGATGCCATTATTACATTATTGATCAAATTTGTAAGAGTTGCTATAGATTCATTACACCATTTCTTTTTTTAAACGTCATCTATCCGGGAAGGAAAATGCTCCGTAGTTCGAGAAAGTGAGACTCGAATGGCCCGAATAGTACGGAAAATATTATCTTACCGGTAAGAGAATCAAAAAACATCCTAAAACGACGTCGTTTTGAAATTTCGAGCCACGGAAAATTCAAGCTACGAATCGGAATTGATCCGGGAATACTCTTGGAGCATTGTTAGGTAGGGGTGGGTATCAGCCTATTAGTCTGCCCCCGGCCTAGCCCTATTTTTTTAAAGTTTGGAAAGTTATTTTAGCCAATAAAGTCAGGCTGTGTCAATATTTTTTACCCGATATATTAATAGGCTAGACTTCAAATTTATATTTTTAACCTAGCTCGGCCCAACCCAGTTCGTTATTAAATTAATTAATTAATTATAATATATTAAAATATATATTTTTTGTTGGGATTTAGACTTTATTTTTGTTAATTTTATTGGAATTCACATTTGTGATGAAATTTGATTGAATTTATTTAAGAAATTTTTCAATTTATGTACAAAATCCTTTAATTATAATGTTGTCAGTATATTTATTTAAGAAATATAATGTGTAACTGAATTTAATTATAAAATATTTTAAATTTTTTTTAACATATAGCCTAATAGATGGATTTGAGATTTATAATTATTTTTTGGGACATGCTTGGGTAAATGTAGAAGCTCGATGTTAGGGCCAGGCTGAAATTAAGCAAACACAAGATCCCTTATTATGTAGTGTCGGCTCAACCCGAGAAATGTTCACCCCTATTGCTAGGTGGTGCTCGAAAATAGTAATAACATTTTGTCACAAATATCATTTTCTTATATTTGTATAATATTTTTAGCACACTTAAATAATATATACTCCATACATAAATATTTATTAATAGAATTGTAATCGAATTAAACTATTCAAGTTCTCGGTTTTGCGGTTGGTTAATTTGAGATGTTTATTATGTAAATAAATTAAAATTAAATACATTTTAATTGTTATTAATTTTTTAAAGTTTAACTCGAATTTGATTGAATCACCTTATATACATTATCAAAACTAAATTATTTGAACTTGGTTTGAAAGATATATAAGTAAGAAGATTTAAACATATTTTAAAAATTATTAAATTAAATTTAAACAATTTTTTTACTGAATTCATTTAACTATACATGCATATACATCCTGAGGGTGATTCCATATTTATTGGGTGAATAAATATTAAATATATTAGTGATATAGTATGATAATATTATTAATTAATAAAAAAACATTTGCATTACAGTAATTAAGATTATGATTTGATATATACTTTTTAATAGTGAACATATTGAGATAAAAAATAATAAAATTCACAACTTTAAATAACATTTATACACTTTGTATATGAAAAATGCTTGAGACCCTCATTTTTTTAAGACCTCCACAACCCCTTTTGGATCTCCACCATTGATGTATGTATAGGACCCACTTATGTATGTGTGGAGCCCACACCATCAATGATAGAAATCCAAAAGGGTTGTGGGGTCTCCAAAAAATGATTATATATGAATTCATAATTTTAAACCAATTAAACTATATATTTTGTTCAATAATTGGAGCAAGTGTGAGCAAATTTAAAATTGTATATTGGATCTCATTTTTAAAAAAAAATAGTAAAATAAAGGTAATTTATACATCCCAGGAAATTTATTTAAAATACGAATTGTTTCTTGTATTTTTAGAAATTTCAAATTTTTTTATTTAACAGAATTAAGGGAAAAAGTAAAATTTTTAACTACTCTTCTATACAATAATAAAATTATCTGAATTATTAATTAAAATATATTTTTGACATTATTAAAAATAATTTTGATAAATTATTAATAAAAGAAATCATTTGTTATATAATTAGAAATTTAAAAAAGGTAAGATGTAATTTCTAAAGGGGAATTTTGTTAAGGTCTCTGATATTAAGATTTTATAAGATAAAGGATATACAATAGTTTTATAGTAGTTAAGGTCCCTCAACATTTCTACAGAGAAAATTCGACTCACAAAAATTTTGTTTAACTCAGAGAAATTTCATCCCGACTCGGATAAATTTCAAATTCACAATGAAAATTTCTCTGAGTTAAGGTTGAAATTTCTCTGAATTGAATTTTCTCCATGAAAATATTGAAGGACTTTAATTAATAAAAATAACATTTTGGATCTCTCGTGCTACACAAAATTAGAGAGAAATGTTTTACTAAAATAATAGAGTAATAATTATATTTTAAATAAATCTCAAATAGTATATTTATAATTTTTTCTAAAATAAAATATCTCACCCTTACCGCTAGTATTTAAGGCTTATTTTGGGAAGATGGTAAAAAGTGACTTTTTGGCTTTTAACTAAGCTTTTTGCTTTTTAGACAAATAATTTGGGAAGTTGGTAAAAAGTGACTTTTGACTTTTTTGATTAATATTTGTTTATGATGTCAAATCATAAGCAAATGACCAAACTACCCCTATTTAGTTTAAAATATTACAACTTCACCCATGTAACAATTTTGACTCATGAGGGGTACAATTGTAATTTCACCCTTGGCTAAAAACCACCTTTCCGCAAATGAAAAAAAATTCAAAAAAGCCAACTTTTAGCTTTTGCTACCAACCAAAAAAAGTGGCTAAAAGCCAACCTCCCAAAACAAGCCTAAGGCCTCGTTTGGGAAGTGGCTATTTTAGAGGCTTTTTGACTTTTTGGTTATTTTAGTAGCCTATTTTAGTTTTTTGTGTTTGGAAAAATGAGATGGATTTTTATTTGAGTTATTGTATTGAAAAATGTGTTAAAATGATATTTGAAGTTAAAATGACAAATTTATTCTTAAGATTACAATTTTTTAAATTGATATAAAATGACAAAATCGTAATTTATCAGTTGATGTAACAATTTGTCAATTGACAGTATAGGCTGTGCCTACACTGCCGGCAACTGCAGCCTATTTTTTTTTTTTTTTTTGAAAAACTTTAAACAGTGAAACTTTTTGATTTATTTATAATTTGAGGCTATAATAACATCAACCCTTTCTTCCCAAGCAGCGCCTAAGTATTTATTCTAAAATAAAATAATCTTACGTGTACGGTTGCTGATAATGCCACGAGTACTCATAAATAACATCCGATTGACGGAGGGAACAGAAAAAGTAAGGCCGTGAAGTCTAACATCCGTTTAGCCTCGGAGCTAACAATAGAAACTGTAGCACGCAAAGCTTATCGGCTTGGACTTAGGCTCGGAAAATTAAGAGCTAAGTTTCGATATCGTTCATTTAAACCGCCCAATCTGATGACTCGTTTCGCTCGTATTGGGCCAATAAAGATCACTCTCAACTGTTTTTTTTTTTGAAAAAAAAAAACCTGTACATAGATATAGATGTCTATATACATACACAAACAGAGGAAGAAAATCGAAAGATAAAGAGAGAAAAATTCACATATAAAATTAGGAAGATTAAAATGTAATTAAAAAAAAAATTATATTTTAAATTTAACTTTAGTTTTTTTAGTTTTGCATGACACCTTATTTCGTTTAAAATTATAACGGTAACTAATAAAATAATTAGATTATAATAAAACAATAATGAGAGATCTTCACAATTTTTAAAGTGATTCACTCTATTTATGATGTGGGTCTCACAAATATATGAGTAGATCCCACTCATTATGAGTGGTGTGGATCACTTAAGAAGTTGTGGGGTCTCCAAAAAATGGAATCTCACCCATTTTTCATAAAATTAAAAAAAAAAATGACTGGTAGCTCGAAAAAAGTGGCCCGATTTTGGCTCGAATCGCAAAACGACGTCATTTTGCGATTCTTTTTTTTTTTTTTTTCTTTTTCTTCCTTTTCTTTCTCTTCCTTTTCTTTCTTTCTTTTCTTCTTCTTCTTCGTTGAACACAGGAGAAGAACAGAGGAGAAGAGGAGAGAGAGAGAGAAAGAGAGAGGAGAGGAGATGAGAGAACGGCCTCTTCTGTGCCTCCGCCGCTGCCAATCGTCGCAGCATCTCCAATCGTCGCAGCCCCGCCGCAGCCGTCGCAGCCCCGCGCAGCCCCGCCTCCGGCCTCACCTCCTCCAGCCCGATTTTGATAGCCCCCTCCCTTCCAGTTCTCCTTCTTCCTCCTCCTTCTTCCTCTCTTCTTCTTCTTCTTCTCCGAATTCGAGCCAAATTCGAGCCTCCGAATTCGAGCTACGAATCGGAGTTGAATTAAAAATGTAAAATTTAAGGGTTTGTTTAGTTTGTATCTCAAAGTATAATTTTTAAGAAAATTTTCAAAAATTTGTTTGGTTTAATTTTTTTGAAAGAAAATTTCAAAATCACTTTCTTCTCATACACATTAATCAATCACTTTTTCTCTCTCTCCTCTCTCCTTATCAATCACTTTTTTCTGTCACACACATTTAAGGATTGTTTGGGATGTTCTAAATAAGTGCACTTTTTGAGTTTTTATGAAATATGGATTGGGTTTGAAGTGATATGGTAGAGAAGTGATGTGACTTAAATAAGATGATATGATTTAAATAGAATAGTGACTTTTTGATTTTTTGACTTTTTTAATATATACCAAACAAGGCCTTACTGAATTACAACAAAATATCAAATAATCTCAAACTTCTAAACTCTAAAACTATTTTCAAAATATAAAACTAAACAAATTAAAAAAATTTCTAAACTTTTCCTCCAATTTTTTTTTGAAAATTTATTTTGAAACACAAACTAATCACACTCTAAATTATTTAAATTAAAGCTACAAGTTAATTTTTTTAGTTTCTTTCCAAATTTGCCCCATAGTTTATCCAATTTAAAATAAAATGACCTCACCGTTACTGTCAATTTTTGTTTCACGTGAACCTGTACGCTGCAATTAATTGGCTTTACGTGTACGGATGCTCATAATGGGAGCGGAGTCACTGCTGTGCAGTATTCCCTGCTGTGCCTGAAACGGCACAGTTTCAGTCTTTTCTTTTCTTTTTTTTTTCATATTCTCACTATGTTTTTTGGAGTGGTAAATTATACTTTTTTTTTATTTTTTTATTTTAGGGTTTAAGATTTAGGGTTTAATTCTTAAATTTTTTTTTAATTTTATTTTAGGGTTTAGGGTTTAAGGTTTAATTCTTAAAATTTATTTATTTTTATTTTAGGGTTTAAGGTTTAATTATTAACATTTATTTAATTTATTTTTTTATTTTAGGGTTTAGGGTTTAGGGTTCAATTCTTTAAAAAAAATTTATTTTTTTAGTTTGAAGGTTTATGGTTTATGGTGTAAGGTTTAGGGTTTAGAGTTTAATTCTTAAAATTATTTTTTTTTATTTTAGGATTTAGGGTTTAGGGTTTAGGTTTAATTCTTAATTTTTATTTTATTTTAGGGTTTATGGTTTAGGATTTAATTTTTAAAATGTAATTTTTTTATTTTAAAGTTTAGGGTTTAGGATAAAGCGTAATTTATTATGCCAAAAAACATAATGAGAACATGAAAAACAAAAAAAGAAATAAAAAGAAATAAAACGGTGCCGTTTGAAATCACAGCAGGTACGGTAGCACAGCAGGGACCCCGCGTGGCCACGGGGAGCGGGGTCACTGCTGTGCAGTGTTCCCTGCTGTGCCTAAAACGACACAGTTTCAATCTCTTCCCTTCTCTTTTTTTTTTTTTTTTCTTCTTTTTTTTTTTTTTTTTCATATTCTCACTATGTTTTTTGGAGTGATAAATTACACTTTTTTTTTATTTTTTTTATTTTAGGGTTTAAGATTTAAGGTTTAATTCTTAAATTTTTTTTTTATTTTAGGGTTGAGGGTTTAATTCTTAAAATTTATTTATTTTTATTTTAGGGTTTAGGGTTTAATTATTAAAATTTATTTAATTTATTTTTTTATTTTAGGGTTTAGGGTTTAGCGTTCAATTCTTAAATTTTTTTTTTATTTTTTTTTATTTTAAGGTTTATGGTTTAAGGTTTAATTTTTAATTTTTTTTATTTTAGGGTTTAGGTTTAATTCTTAATTTTTTTTTTTATTTTAAGGTTTAGGGTTTAGGATTTAATTTTTAAAATGTAATTTTTTTATTTTAGAGTTTAGGGTTTAGGGTAAAATGTAATTTATTATGCCAAAACACATAATGAGAACATGAAAAAAAAGGAAATAAAACAGTGCCGTTTGAAATCACAGCTGGTACGACAGCACAGCAAGGATCCCGCGTGGCCACGGGGAGCGGGGTCGCTACTGTGTCTAAAACGGCACAGTTTCAGTCTCTTCCCTTCCCTTCTCTTTTTTTGTTTTTTCATATTCTCCCTATGTTTTTTGGAGTGATAAATTACACTTTTTTTTTATTTTTTTTATTTTAGGGTTTAAGATTTAGGGTTTAAATCTTAAAATTTATATTTTTTTTATTTTAAGATTTAGGATTTAGGGTTTAATTCTTAAAATTTATTTATTTTTATTTTAGGATTTAGGGTTTAATTATTAAATTTTAAAATCGAGATTGACGGAGGGCACGGAAAGGGGCCGTGAAAATGTGCATTTAGCTTCGGAGCTATCAATAGAAACTGCATGCAAAGCCTACCGGCTTGGATTGAGAGATTGTTTGATATCTTTATATTAGTATATTTTTTTAAGTTATATCATTTTATTATTTTTTATATATTTTTTATAAAAATTAAAAAATATATTAATTTAAGTCAATGGTATTATATATACTAATTATTATATTAATTAGTATACCAACACATATTATAATATTATAATTTTAAAATTATGAACTCTATTCATTATATAAATTATAAAAATTCAGAACTAATAAAATTATGCTAGATTATCCGTTAATACATTAATTAATAGTATATCAGTTGGTATGTATGGTTTTATTTTATTTAAATTATTTCAAATAATTTGAGATTTGAGCTTATTTTAAGAAGTAGATTAAAAATTAATTTTTTTAATTTTTTTAAAAAAATATATAAAAAAATTAAAGAGGTGATATTTTGGTAAAAAACTAAAAAATTAATTTTTAACTCAATTAACAAAATAGGCCTGGGTCGATGCAACCAATAGGCTCGGAAAATTAAGAGCTAAGTTTCGATATCGTTCATTTAAACAGCTAATATAATGACTCGTCACGCTCGTATTGGCCCAATAAATATCACACTTAGCTGTTACAAAAAAAAAGAAAAAAAAAAACTATATATATAGATGCATATATAGAGATACACAGACAGAGAGAGAAAAGCGGGAGAGAGAGGAGCGAGGGGTTTAGCTTTAAACATTAGCGTTAGGGTTTTGAATCTGAGAGGTTTTAGAGAGAGAGAGAGATGGCAGATCATGAGGAGTCGGCGATGGAAAAGATAACTGAGAAGCTTCGCGGAGACAATTCGTCGTCGTCGTCGTCGTCGTCGTCGTCAGATTCCGACGACGTGAATACATCGCCGGCGTCGTCTTTGAAGTCAAAGGTTTACAGGCTCTTCGGGAGAGAGAAGCCCGTTCACAAGGTCCTTGGCGGTGGAAAACGTATGTTCATCATCATCATCACCATTATCGTAGTTCATTTCTATACTGTTTTTTGCTTTTTCTGTTTTTTCTTTTTTGATAAGTTTGTGGCTTAAAAAGTTCATTTCTCTACTGTTTTTGAAATTATGTTAATGGTTAGTTTGATTTGTTTGTGCTCATATGATCGTCAAATTAGTGTCCTGGTTGCGAAATCATAATTCTAAGTTTTATTGATTGTTTAGCAAAATGTAGTAGTAATTTTTCTTGTTTATGCTTGTTTTGTGAGGATCTAGATCT
Source organism: Camellia japonica (assembly GCA_030407325.1). Classification (NCBI taxonomy): domain Eukaryota; kingdom Viridiplantae; phylum Streptophyta; class Magnoliopsida; order Ericales; family Theaceae; genus Camellia; species Camellia japonica. Next base: position 68,758,161 of record JAPPVO010000013.1, on the reverse strand, counting down.
GGCTGGTCATTAGATCGGAGTTATGAATTGGTTATTTGTTTTTTAGTAGTTTAATAACATGATTCTTAGTAATGTTGATGGGATTGGTTCTGAAAATATCGACTTTTTGCTTCATAAATTCAACGCCTTTTATAAGAAATTTCATAACACAACTTCATTCAAATTAATTTTAGGGTTGCTCCATGCCCTTTTGAACTAAAGGCTACCGTTAATTTTTCTATCCAAACTAATGGAAGGTCACACACCATTTTTGGGAGTGTGCTTGGTTTTCTGGAAAATTAAAGTGAAATTAATACAAGAAAAAAACTGTACCCCCATTTTCTCCAAATTAGATTAATATGTTAATTAAATAAAATAAAATATAATTAATAATTCATCTAAAATATAAAATATAATTAAGAATTGCTTAAAACATAATTAAATAATAATTAAGAATTGAACTAAACTATAATTAAATCAAAATTAAATTAACACGTTAGGAATTATAATACATAATTAAGAATTTAGGATTAACTGTGATCTAAAATATTAAATTAAAATTAGATTCAAAAGTTAGTAATTAGGATTAACATAGGATTTGAGGGGTATTATAGTCATTTTACATCAATTGTTAACGGTGTTAATATATGCACTTTGGTCCAAAATCATGTGAGAATTTTCTGGCTATATTTGAATCATAGGGGTAAAGTACTCCAATTTGGAGTTCCTAACATTTCTCTCTAAAATGTACGCTCACCATTGATCTGTTGGTGCAGCTGCTGATGTTTTTCTGTGGAGAAACAAGAAGATATCTGCTGGAGTCCTAGGTGGAGCCACTGCAATCTGGTGTCTATTTGAATTGGTTGAGTACCATCTGCTCACGTTGGTTTGTCATGGCTTGATATTGGCTCTGGCTGTGTTATTCTTGTGGTCTAACGCTAGCACCTTCATGAAGAAGTAAGACATTGATGTTGCATTCAAATCATCTCCTTTTACAAATTGTAACTTGATTTTCTCCTTGCCAGGTCTCCTCCCCAGATTCCAGAAGTTCACATTCCAAAAGAGCCAGTTGTGCAGCTTTCCACTGCCCTTACAATTGAAATCAATAGGGCATTTGGAGTTCTTAGGGAGATTGCTTTAGGAAGAGATCTCAAACAGTTTATCTGTGTATGTCGATTTCTTTCTTGTGTTTGATTGAGTGCTCTACTTTTGGAACTTTCAAAACCCGTTATTGATGAGTATGGTAGATTGCAGTATGAACCTCCCTGTTTGCAAATTCTGAAATTTTCACGCTAAGATTTAATCTATTACACCTAGTGGCCCTTAGTTATGAAGTTTTGTGCATGGAATGGTACAGGGTTTTAATATTGGCCATTACATCATGGGATTTTGGCCTTTTGATACAGTTACTCATTATTGTCCGGTGTAGGCTGATAAATGACCTTATCACCGATACTAATACCAACACATATCCTAATATTGTTATTTAAAGTGGTTATGTTGTTCATCAGGTGATTGCTGGCTTGTGGATCTTGTCATTTTTGGGGAGCTGTTGCAGCTTCTTGACTTTGTTTTACTTAGGTAATCAATTACTACTATGTTAGTTGAAGCATTTACTTGTTATTTGGTATTTTTATTTTTTACATTGAATATTTATGATTTTGTGACAGCATTTGTTTTGCTCCACACGGTGCCGGTGCTGTATGAGAAATATGAGGATCAGGTAGATGCTTTTGCTGAGAAGGCAATGATTGAGATTAAGAGACAGTATGTAGTCTTTGATGCGAAGGTTTTAAGTAAGATCCCGAAAGGACCATTGAAAGCCAAGAAGGTGTGAGAGCTTAGGGTGGCTGTGCTTGGTAACTCTGTTTAGGGTTTTGGGTTCACAATGTGGATAATGACTGATAGTTTTCTATAAAGTTGAATTTGCTAGGTTCGTGGGCAGCATTTGTGGGTTTCTGTTTTAGGCCCTGAAGTTATTATATTGTATTTCATGTGGATTCGTGCCTTGCCCGTTGGGTTTTATAAAATATTTTGATTCCATTGATGTTTTAGGTGCTGCAGTAGTTTTACACATTTGTTCTTTGACAGGGTTTTCTTTTATTTTTATTTTTTTGAATAAAATGGAATTGCGTATGATGTTTAAATGGTGGTTAATGTTTGGGGAAATTACAAATACACAAGCTTGTTTAAATACAGTTTTTTTTTTTTTTTTTTTAGAAAAAATAACAAGTTTTCCCATGAGTAATTATTACCACATTGCTGTCATTTTTTTTATCCTCTCCTTAAATCTGTTGTATTTTTTTCTTTTTATATAATAGTAGTACTATATGTACTAATTAATATACATATTAATATACGAATTAGTGTTATGATATTATTATTGAACAAATTTATTATACAAGTAATAAATATTTAAAATTATATAAATAATATCACATCATCTATTAATATATTAATGTGTATATTAATCAATATATATAACATTAATTCTTTATACAAAGCAGCCCCCATTACCTCATTATGCAATTGAATGTTTAGGTGTGGTTCTGTATGCTCCCTCGAACAAGGGGAAGCATTTTAGCCCGCTTTCCCTTCACTTTTTTCAAGGGTTTGAGAGAATAGTTCAGGTTTGGTGCATTCGTTTGGAACAATAATTTACACTGTTCAATTTTTTTTAGATTATATTATAAATGCACTTTTCAAGATGGATGGATGGATGAAAGAAATGAAGCCGAAGTGAGCCGCATCTCAAAACACAGCAATGCAAGGATCCCAAGTCTCGTTCTATTTCCTCCGTTCTGATTTCAGCTTTTTTAGAGTCACTTTCGCCACTCAACTTTTCTACAAAGCCTTCGTTCCGGATGTGGGTTGGTTTTTAATTTTTTTTATTATTTTAATTTACAATTAAAAAGTCTAATTTGAAATAAATTTTTTGATTTTTTTAACTTTTATGAGAGAAAAAATAAAATAATTATGATTTGAATATAATATTTTGTCTTATTAGATTAAAAAATCTATTTTATCTTTTTATGATTATTTTAGCCCAAGAAGAGGATGCCAAACATAGCCTAAGAAGAAAAGAATAAAAAAAATTGCCCCCTTTATGATTGGTCTTTAAAGTTCTATTTTTTTCATTTTGATTCTTTATATTTTGAGTTGTCTAAAATTAGATAAAAAAAATGACACATTGATAACCACAATGTATAAAAATATTTTATTATAACTCACACTTCTAACACAAATCCAAAATTCAATATAATAATATATTTTTATGTAATATGGTAATTAATGTGACATTTTCAGTCAAATTTTTGTGAACACAAGTTAATTTTAGGAGTAAATTAGAAAAACTTTAATTAGTGAAGGGGGGAAAATGTAAATTACCCAAGATAAATCACAATACACTCCTTGAGATTTACTTAAAGTATAGATTCCTTTATGTGATTTTAAAAAATTACAAATACCTCATTATTATAATTTTTTATTTAATATAATTAACTGAAAAAATAAAATTTCTAACTGTTCTACTATATAATGATTAAAGTACCTGAATTATTAATTGAAATATTCTTCTAACATAATTAAAAACTATTAATTGACTTGATAATTTGTTGATAAAATGGGCCATTTGTTATAAAATTAGAAACTTCAAGGGACGAGATGAAATTTTCAAAATCACAGTGAGCAAATTGTATTTTAAACAAATGGAGACCTACGTGTAGGTTCTAATAGGTGAACTTATTATCCAATAGGTCCTATAATAATTAATTGAGTTTTTCGTCGAACACTATTAAAAAATGATACTAATTGTTAATTTTCAACGATAGTTTAAAAATTGTCATAAAAAATGTCACTAATTATAAATATTAGCGATAGCATAAAAAAATCAATTACAAAAAAGTTACTAATTTTTAACTTTTAGCGACAGTTTGAAAAACTCATTACAGAAAAACGTCACTAATTATAAGTTTCAGCAACAATTTACCAAAACCGTGATAAAAAAAGTTACTAATTGTTAAATTTTAGTAACATGCAAAAAATGTCATAAAAAAATATTTTTAACAACGATTTTATTAGAACTTATTTTTAATAAAACTTGATGGCAATTAAATCTAATTATTAAGACCTATTAGTAATTTATTCTTAAACAAACCTCCGGTCGTATTTGTAATATGCCGAAAAAACTAAGTAAAAACTTCATTGTGAAACCAACCCTTCTGGGTTGTACAGCTGTTACCCATATCTATTGTAGTTTTTCATTAGGTAAGTTCACATTCTTGTGCAGACAGCTTCATCCCCAGCCAAAAGATTGGCAACAAACACCCGTTCAGATATCCAACACAATGTGAACCTTTCTGGCATGGCACGGCATGCTTGTATGGTTCTATTACATTATGCAGCATATTCTTAGTTCTTTGGTATCAGAGTCCATCAAATTTCTTTATCATGTCAAGGAAATCAAATATTATTTTTCTAAGGTGAGTATATAATAAGTTTTTTTCAACACAATCTAAAGAAAACAATACTGTGCTAAAGCTACGCTAAAAACTTAGATAGGATTCGGATAGCTGTGTTTTTAATTTTCCAAAAGGAAATTACCCGGCAAAAAGGTACAAATAGATAACAAGTGGCCATCATTCCTAGAAATTCTAACCAAAATATTAGATCAATCCCATTTCGTAGCTCGAAACGGCGTGGGTCGAAAGGCCCGAATTGCTTTGTACACCCACCCCTTTTCTTTGTACACCCACCCTCCCTCTGTTCATCCCCTCTCTCTGGAAAACTCACACACACACACACAGCTCCATTCATCCCCTCCCTTTGGTGTCAATTTTTTTTTTTTTTTTTTTTTTTTTTTTTTTTTTTTTTCAGAAGAAGTAGAAAATCAGAGGAGGAGGAGGAAGAAAGGAGGAGGAGGAGGAGGAGAGAGGAGGAAGGAGGAGAAGGACTGGAAGGGGCCCAATTATTAGGGCTGGAGGCGGAGGCGACGGCGGGCGGAGGCGACGAACGAGCTGCGAGCTGCGATAAGGACGGCGGGCGGAGGCGATGAGCTCTCTCTTTCTCCCTCTCTCCTCCTCTTCCCCTCTGTTCTCCTGTGTTCAACGAAGTTCAACAAAGAAGAAGAAGAAAATCGCAAAACGACGTGGTTTTCAAATTTCGGGCCATTCGACCCTCACCTATTTCGAGCTACCACTTATTTTTCATATTAGATAAGCAAAGGCAAGTCCAATGCAGGGCCGGCCCTGACATTTAGGGGCTCAAGGCGACACTTTAAAAATGAGACCCTCTTACATTGAAAAAAAAAAAAATTATAGATAAAACGATAAGTTATAACTTTTTTATTTGTTTGTAACTATAAAAAAATTTACTTAAACATACAATCATTAAAATTATAAATAAAAATTTACTTTTATATATTAAGATAGAAAGCAATCATTACAAATACTTAAAAAAAATAAAAATCTAGTCTTGTTGCTTTTTTTTAGGCCTCAGGTTCAATTGAGCCTATAGTATTTAGGCTTTTTTTTTTTAGATCTAAAACACAAAATTATATTTGGAGGCCCTTATTTTTAGTCCAAATTTGAGAGCCCAAGGCGCAGGCCTCTCTTGCCTGCCCTCAGGGCCGGCCTTGGTCCAATGGAGGCACTAGATTCACTAAATACAAGAAATTGCATTTTTACAGAAGTCATCTTTAATGTTTAAATATCACAAAATAGTTCCCCCCCCCCTAAAAAAAAAAACCTGACCTGTTTATCAACAAAATACAGTAGCCGAGGCATCACAATAGTGGCACAAATGATCTCCTTTGGCTACAATCGCAATGCTCTCTGTTTTCATGCCTCCAGTAGAATGAAAGAAGAAATTAAGCAGCGGATTGATTCACTGAATAGCCCATTGCATGTGCTGCTTTGACAGATTTGGTGTTTTATGAATGTATGACCAACCGACTTTTGATTGGTATGCAAAGAGTAAAGCAAGAATTCTATTTCATCAAATCCAAGAAAACAAAGCCATTCCAAAGACTGTGCAAGAGCATAGATGGCAATAGGTTCCTTGAGCGTGCAAAAATTACACCCATCACCACCCCAAGAAAAATAAGAGGTAGAATCCTCTGTAAATTGAAATGTGCTAGAGCAAAGGCAACTGAACTCACAAGGATTGAACACCATACAGGCATGTACTTGGTCAAGGATGGGAGAAGAAAACCCCGGAAAACAATTTCCTCCCACACCGGAGCGCACACTGAAACCACGAGTGCATACAAAGCCATTGCAATTGGATCACGTGCTACAATTGACTGCTCGACGTTCGAGAGTGTGACAGGTGTCGAAGGCAGAAGAGGCAATAAGTCAAGGTTGAACTTTGAGAGCCGGTTGACCAAAGGAAACATGAGGCACCCAAGAGCAACATCAAACAGCCAATTCCCTCTCAGGCTAAATTTAAACCAATCAGATGGAAGGGGACAAAAGCGAGACAGGCAACGATGAAGAATTGCGATTCCGGCAAGGCCTTCGGTTACATCGGTCAAAAGGCTGTACAAGGCCTGCCCTCTGTATGTTAGAGATTCCTTGCTGAAACCTGCTATGTGAGCTCCGAATGGAATCATCCAAGAGCCCACGAACCAGAATGCGACAATCCAAAGGAGTGTCACCTGCATCGTCATAATTATGCATGTCTGTCATTATCCTTCTGTGATTGATTTCTAGCGATCAAAAATCACTAAGTAGGAAGGATATCAGTTTGAGTAGTTCAAAACTCAAAAAAGATTTTAGGTTATTCTGTCATTGTCCCATTTACTAAGCGTATAAAAAAGGGAACAATAAGTTCTAGAAAGTTCATGTAAATTCATCAAATAAAATAAAATAAAAAATTAAAAAAAAATCATTCTGGCTGTATCCTCAAAAAACCTAATTTCTAATTATCTAATGAACAAAAAAGAATTCAGGGAACAAGTACCTAGTGGGGACATCCGGTGTCGTGGGAGTGCAACTGTCATAAAATACAGAGCACAAGCTAAAAAAAGAAAATAAAATTACTCCAGATAAAAGACAGAACAGAATTATATGTAGTCTTGAGAAACTGAAGATAGTATTGGTGGATGGAAATAAGGAAAGTCATCAAGAAAGTTCGCCATGTGCAATGATGACCAATGAATGCACCAGTGACAAAGTGCTATTGATTAAGTTAAAAATGTGATCTTGTGATTTTAATGTACAAATTACCCTTAATAAAGCTGACATAAGACAAAGAACTTGTGTGGTGTTCCCCAAGTTATTTAGGTATTATGGCATTTTTGAGTTTGAGTGGAGTACATGATATCTCAAAATAGGAAGTAAAGAGAAATCCTTCATCAACAGCAATGAATAAAAAGTTCTCATATCTTTAAATCTCCTAATTTTCGGGAAGCTTACTTCCGTGTTTCTCTTTGCCACGTCATTGAAAGTAAATAACATGACGAGATCTTATTATTCATTATAAAGCCCCCTAAATATCTCACCATAAAATGTTTATCAAGGAAATAGCAGTTTACCTGTAGTATAGTCTCAGCTGTCCATGGCACGGTCCAGGGTTTCCCAATTGCTCTAAATACTGCATCTGCAGCCTGAAACATTAAAAAGCCCATGGGTGAACACCATGACAGAAACTACTAGTTCCTCTATCTGTTTGAAAATTTATATCTCAGGCATAGTATCTACATTCAGCATTCATAATATATTCATAAATGGAGGCACAAAAAGAAAGTTGGAAGCCTTCAAGGTTTTGAAGTTAAAATAAATGCTCAAGGATTTCAATTTTTCATTTTCTTTTACTTCATCTTGTGATAACACATAAAAGTATATATGATCGACACAATGTACATATTCCAATGTCAAGCCCTACCTTCTTTATTGTTTTATGTTAGCCACATGTCTAATTAATTAATTAAATGCATAATTTTCACATGAGGTATAATATATGATCATATAAAATTGATCCATTCGACTGACTTGCTGAATACAAATGCTAGGGAGAAGGCATTAGCATTAACCATGGTTGGGATACAACATTGCTTTTGAGTAAACTGTATATAAAGTCATACTTTTAAGACTAACAGAAACTCGAACAATGGGTATAATAATTAACAAGTCAGGCTAAGAACTGCGAAGTCTCTGTAGACTGTAAGTTAAGCAAAATATCACTGTTGCTTAGAAATCTCACTTCCGATAAAACTGTATCAACCGGGCGATCCTATAATTCAATATGATTCCTATTACAGTACACACAGACATTTGGCACTATTTGGCATCCTCTATATTAGCATATTTTTTTTAATCATTTTATCTATTAAAGGATCACATCACCCCTCTACTTCTTTGCACATACTTTCATAAAAAGTCAAAACAAATACTTATTAAAATCTCAAACACCCTCTTAGAACTGTAAAAGCATGCACAGATTATATGATGTAAAGTATCAAAATTCAATTGCACATATCAAATTATGACAAACCCATTAAAGGCCACATAACACACATCAAACTGGAAGTAAATGAACAATTTTGAATCCAATTGAAAAAAGAACTATTAATCCAATTACCTCTTGGAGACTTGAAACCCAATCTTTTGTTTTGCCACATGATTCATCCAATTTGGGTTTTGCCAACTCTTCATAGATAGGATCTTCAGTAAACTCAGGTTTTGAGTCTCCGTAACCAAATTCTTCACGCCTAAAGCACAATATTTTCCATTTCTGCAATTATAACCATATAGATTTAAAAACCCAAACCCATGTAAATATATAATTTTACGTAAATAAAGATTAAAGCTTTATGATTTCTTACTTTGTTTGAAGGCTCTAGAATGGAATGAGAGGGCCGAAAGTTGCTAGTGAGTGGGAAAGAAGTAGAGTGATGGTTCAAAACCCTAATAGGAGAGAAATGGGGTAGAAGAAGGGTGGGGCGTTGAGCAAGAAGAGAGTGAGAAAAAGAGCTCAACATTGAGGTCCAATCCAGATGGGTCCGAGTCTGGTGATGAGAATCCCTAATTTCATGCATATCAGAGGAGTTATATATATGGGATGGGTATGGCTTCCCCGGACTGGACCGTGCTGTTGGGCCCGTGGAGGCTCACCACGGGTCCCGTTTTAATAATATAAACCGTTGAATGTGTAGAACTCGTTGAGTATTATATGCTTGTAAAAAATCATGTTGATCGGATATCGATAGCTATATGATCAAATTAGTTTTTTGTCAATCGTTAATTTGTTCACCGTCCAATTTTTTTAATACGAAACTGATTTGATCACATAACTATCGAATCCGATCAAAGTGATTTTTTATAGACATATAATAATCGACGAGTTGTACATATTGACGGTTCAGATTATCAAAATGAAATCTGTGGTGGGCCTCCATGGGTCTAATATCAAGGTCTAGTCCGATCTCAGACTGAACAGAAGCCATACCCATATGGAATTATTGATCCTTGTTTTGGTATCTCTATAGATTTGGAATCAGAAAACCCTGAGGCCGGTTTGTTTTCCGAGGGAGAATGGGAGGAATTAATAGTGAGTGGATTGATAGTGAGGAAATTAAAGTAAAATTGTGTTTATTTTGATGATAGTTATTAGTGTAGGGATTATTAAATTATTTTTATATAAAATAAATATAAAATAATAAAATAAATAAATAAAAATACAAAAATATTAAACATTAATGTTTTTAAAAAAATATCTAATATGTAAAAAAAAAATTTTAAAATAAAAAATTTTTAGAAAAAATAAAACAAATAAAATAATGATTTTTACTTAACAAAAAAATAAAAAATTAAACATTAATGTTCAAAAAAAATTTCCGACATGTAAAAAATAAATAAAAAATAAATAAAAATAAAAAATTTCTAATTCGCCGGACTATTTTTCTAATACCAAGTCCTGAAAGCCCATCCGAATCCCCTTAGGAAGGCTCATTCTAATCCGGAGTTCATTATCAATCCCTTCCCCATCTCTCAAAACAAACAAAATATTAATAAGTCTCACCTCACTACCAATCTCAATCCCCCTCTTACTCTCCAAACATACTGGCCATAACAACCGTGCTAGGGAGCTCGAAAACGAGCTCCCCGAATCCCCCGAATCCCTCTTTTTTTTTTTTTTTTTTTTTTTTTTTTTCTTTCAGCAGAAGGAGAAGAAGACGGAGGGGGAGGGGGAGGGGGAGAAGGGGAGGGGGAGGAGGCCGGACTGGAGGGGGCTAACTGGAGGGGCCGGACTGGACTGGAGGGGCCGGAGTGGAGCTGCTGCTGCGACGAGCTGCGGCCTCTGGCGAGCTGCTGCTGCTGCGACGAGCTGCGGCCTCCGGCGGCGACGAGAGCTGTGGCCTCCGGCGAGCTGCTGCTGCGACGAGAGCTGCGGCGGCTTCCCTCTCTTCTCTTTCTCTCCCTCTCTCCTTCCTCTGCGTTTCAGAGCTAAATGGAAGAAGAAGAGAAAAAAAAAAAAAAAAAAAAAAAAAAGAAAATCCCCAAAACGACGTCGTTTTGGGGATTAGGGGGATTCGGGGAAGGCATCTCTCGAGCTACCAAACATTATTCCTGGCCATAATTCAAGCCATTGTTAGTTTTGAGATTAACGTTGTTTGACTTTTTTGACGCAACACAAGCCACTGCCACTCGGAAATTTTTGGATTATTGTCGAGGTTTAAGTTGGAATTCGATTCTAAGGGAGTGTTCGGAACAATGTAAGGGTCCGTTTGATTTTAGAAAAGATTATTAATAAATGGATTAAGAAAAATTATGGTAGCCTTTGATTTACTTTTTTAAATTTAATTTTGTTTTTAAATTATGATTTAGATAAAATAGATTAATTAAATATATTTTCAAAATACAATTCAAAATTACTTTTAAAACTTCTATTTTTCCTTTTATTATTATTCAATCAATCAATCACTTTTTTTCTCTTATCTCTCCGCTCTCCTCGCATTTTCTCAAATTCTATACATCAATCAATCAAAAAAAAAAAATTAAAAAAAAATACAAATTATCCCAAAATTATTTTCAAAACTCATAACCAAACAAATTTTTTTCTTTTCAAATCATGATTTAAAAATTCAAAACTCAAAATATAACTCCACACTTAAATCATAATTCTAAAATTAAATCAAACCGACCCTATGTTTTTTTTATGACTACTAAGTTAATGAAAATTTATATTTGTTATGTCATTTTATGATGAAATTAATTATATAAAATTCTATAAATATTTTAGTGTTTTTTTTATATATTTTAATATTAAAAATTATATTTTGGTACTATAAATATATTATTATACTCTTTTACTTTAATATTAAATTATTTTTATAAAATGAGGAATAAAATAGTCATTTCATCTCTAATCTCAGGAGATTAGATTTGAATATCACCTTTCTCACTACTCCATCTCACTAGGAATGGCAATTTGAACTTGGCCCGACGCGAACCCAAACCGCCCATCTCGATAAGTTAGGTTTTCCCTAAAAACTATCCCCTATAAGGCTGGGGCTGGTATTGAAAAATAGATTCTCGATGGTTTTCGAGTCGGGTCGGGGACGGGAATAGATTCCCTTGACCCTGACCCCGTCCTGGCCCTGTCCCGATTAATTCCCAAACAGCTATGTATATATATATATCTATTCAGTTCACTCTTCTAATACAAACCCATCTCTCTCTCTCTCTCTCTCTCTCTCTCTCTCTCTCACGATCTATGGTGTGACTCACACACTCTCTCTCTCTCTTCTTTCACTCTCTCTCTTCAGCATCCGAAGTCGTCGCATCCTCCGAAACCGTTGCCTCCTCCAATGTCACTACCACTGTGCTATCCCTAGCCGTCGTGCCTCTCTAGATCTCCGCCACTGAAGATTTAATCTAGATCTAGTTTCTCTCTCTCTCTCTTTGTATGTGTGTGTGTACATTTGTGTATATATATCTATATATTTGTGTGTGTTTTACAGCTTCAGCTTTTGATTCTAATTCTACTTGTGTGTGTGTGTCCATTTGTGTATATATATATATATATTTGTGTGTATTTTGCAGCTTTTGATTTTGATTCTGATTCTACATGTGTGTATATATATCTATATATTTGAGTTGGTTGTGATTGTGTTATTAGATCTGCAATTGGAGTTGATTTTTTTTTTTTTTTTTTTTTTGGGCTGGGGAATTTTCGTAGTCGGGAAAACCCGAGCCCCGCTAGGAAGCGGGGACGAGGATGGTGATAAGTTTCTCGTCAGGGATCGAGGTCAGGGACAGGGGAATTTTCGTCATCGGGGACAGGGAGTGTGATCCCCGGCCCCGTCCCGATCCGTTGCCATCCCTACACCTCACTAGAGAGTATTTCTAATCTCATGGGACAGTTAATCCCATTACCATTTCTCCCCCTCAGTAGAGAGTATTTCTAATCTTATGGGACAGTTAACCCCATGACCATTTTTATAAACAAACATCATATTAGCGATGCTCATCTCCTTATTAATCCAATAGCAACCCATATCCCCTAAAACAAACAGGGCCTAAAAATGTTAATTTTAGCTAAAAAAAATTAAAAAACTAAAAATCACTTAATTATTTGTCATTAGTTAAAAAAATAAATGCCTTATCGAAACTTTTACTCAAAAAAAAAAAATTAATAACTTTCCAAGTACATTAATTTTATTTTTATTTACTTTTAGATTTTGAAAAATGATTGAGGCCTCGAATTTGAGGCCTCGAATTTGCCTCGAAATCCTTTTTTCTTTTTTTTTTTCCCTTTTCTTCCAAAGCTGTGTTAGTTTGGTTTTTTTTTTTTTTTTTTTTCTCTCTTTTCTTTATAGGGGTGATTATGTATAGGGGTGTGCCAAAAAATTAGACATTTTGTAAGTGAGTTGGGTTAGACTGATTGGGTAATAAAATTGACTGATCAATTTTTTTTAATTTAATTTTATTTTATTTGTTAGGCTGTGTTGGTTTTTTTTTTTTTTTTTTTTTTTTTTTTAAAGGTGGTTATGTGTAGGGGTGTGCCAAAAAATTAGACATCCTGTACCAACTCATCGTACAAAATTATATGGAATTAACGAATTTTAATCGACAGTTTGACTGATCAGTTAATTAAGTTGGACTGGTTAAATGATAAAATTGACTGATCAGTTAAGCTGTTGGTTAAATTTTGTTAATTTCATATAATTTTATATAATGAGTTGGTGTGAAATGTATAATATTTTATAGGAAAAAGATTGAGGCCTCGAATTTGAGGCCTCGAATGTGGCTCGAAAAAGTTTTTTTTTCTTTTTCTTTTTTCTTTGAAATTGTGTTGGTTTGGTTGTTTTTATTATTTTTTTTATTTATTTGTTGGGTTGTGTTAGTTTGATTGTTTTTATTTATTTATTTATTTGTTGGGCTGTTGTAATTTTATTTTTTATTTTTTTTTTAAAGGATGGTTATGTGTAGGGGTGGGTTTAAAGTTTAGAATTTAATCTTTCTGATTTGAAATAAAAATATAGTAAAGACTTGTACAAAACTATATGGATTGGGTTGTGTTAGTTTGGTTGTTTTTATTTATTTATTTATTTATTTGTTGGGTTGTTGTAATTTTTTTTTTAAATGTACAGGGGTGGGTTTAGAATTTAGGATTTAAGGTTTAGGTTTTTATTTCTTTCGAGTCTTTTTGATTTGAAATAAAAATATAGTAAGGACTCGTACAAAATTATATGGAATTAACAAATTTTAACCAGCAGTTTAACTGATCAGTTAATTTTATCACCCAATCAGTCTAACCCAACTTTTTTTTTTCTTTTTTTCTATTTGTTGGGCTATGTTGGTTTTTTTTTTTATTTGTTGGGTTGTGTTAGTTTGATTTTTTTTTTTATTATCAGGATTTAGGTTTTAGGGTACACATAAAAACCGTTTCAAAAAAAAAAAAAAAAAAAAAAACAAAACCAAACCAACATAAAACAAAACAAAAAACAAAACAAAACAATTTTTCGAGGCAAATTCACGCCTCCCTTTCGAGGCCTTTAGCACGGTTGTATTTTATATTAGACTTTAAAAAAAAAAAAATTAACACACACAGCAGCCCCCCTTCCCTCCCCCCCAAAAAAAAAAAAAAAAAAAAACAAAACAAAACAAATGACATTTGAGCCAAATTCGAGGCGTCTATCACTACTGTTATATTTTTTAACTTTTGCAAAAGTCATGAAGTCATAAAAAAAATCAAACCCCAAACAGCCACTCAACAAAATTGGCTCTATCTATTTAATGGGTTAGTTACACGTATTTTTATTAAAATTTCATTTTAATTGTAATAATTAATCTCTATACTTTAACTCAAATAAATTATAATCTCATCCTTCCATATATCTTTCACAAAGTTGATGAAACTTATTATTTAAATCACAGATGACATTTTTATTGTCTTATTGATATCTTTATATTTTTATTAACATTTTACTTCATTTCTTACACTTTTCACCAAAATTTCATTTCAGATTCTCCACATTCAATTTTCGTTAGCCTTATTTAACGGTAGACCAACAAAAGAGTTAGATTAAAACTTGATTTAAAATGTAGGTAGTTGACTATTACAATTAAAAATGAAATAGGCCAAAGTGAAATTTTTATGAAACTACAGGGGTACTAAGGTCATATTTGTTTTATACAAACTGGATAAGAGGGAATTGTAATCCATCGGACTGTTAATCCCATGATACATTGTCCCTGAACTATTTAATTGGAAAGATTGTGTATCATATGTTTGTTTAGTCATGGAATTAAATATTTGAATTAGACTATTCTATTAAATCCTATGTTTATTTCGGATATTATAGAGAAAGATAAATACTCAAAAGACTATTTGACCTTTTTGAAGCTCCGTTTGACAAGTTGGTTTTCAGGTTTTTTTAGCTATTTTAGCCACAAAAGACAAAATATGCTAGTTTAGCCACAAAAAACAAAACATTACATCCAACTCATAATCATTACACTCTTCTCTCACAAAAAAAGTCAAAAAAGCCAAAAAGCCCTTCCCAAACCAAGCTTTTTAACACAGGCTAAAATAGCCAAAAAAGCTAAAAAGTCAAAAAGCCAACCTCCTTCCCAAACCAAGCTTAAATAATAGAAATACTAAATCTGAGTTATAAATTTTAGGAAAATTTATTGGAAAGTCCTATTTTAAAAACTTTTGTATCATTTGGTCTAACGTTGTAAATGGTTGATTGAGGAGTCCTTATTAGGTATAGTGTGTGACCAATAAGTCATTTTTCAAATGTGAATAGGTATTGGTTAGACAGATGTACCATCACTAGTTAATTGGGGAAGTTTTTTTTTTTTTTTTAAATGTGTGACAAGTATGGTGTGATACTCCAATACTACTAGTATTAATGTGACACTCTAACGGTGGAATACTCCAAAAAAATTAAAACTCCTTAGTGTACTTTTTCTAAATGTGACAACGTAACAGGTATGATGTGACATTAAAAAAAAATAAAAACTCCTCAATATACTTTCTCCAAATGTGACAACGTGGCAGGTATGTTGTAACACTCTAAAAAAAAATTAAAAACTCCTTAGTGTACTTTTTCTAAACGTGACATGTGACACTCTAACGCGGCGGACCCAATTTGATTGAATTACTACGTGTCTTCACGTCACATGCCAAAAAACAATTAATAACGAATTCACGTTCTACACTGCGCGTGTTAAAAAAAATCAAACTTTAAAAGGCTACTAGTGCACTTTTCGAACAACGTGACATACAAATACTCTATCACCTTCCCCATACATAACCACACCATTTGTCCCACAACCGTACTAACAATGGTAAACAGTCAACAAATAATTTAAGGGACCACTCAATCACCCAAAAAACATTTAGGACCTTATGGATTACAAGTCTACAAAACAAGATTTATTGGTCAATTCCCCTAAATTTTATATAATTTTTTTAATTTAATTTTTTTTACTAGAACTTTTAAAAAATTAAATAAATAGAATATCAATAAAAATTTCATAAATTTATTTTAATTTTTAGTTGAGATTTTTAAATTTTATTTTACTTTACTAAGTATAATTAATACCATAAATGAACCAAATATGAAATTTTTTTGGTTTCAAAGCAGTAGTAAATATATATATATATATATATAAACGAATGAAAAGTATAAAAAAAAACATATAGAGCACTAAACGAAATCCACACAAAGCACTAAACGAAGAGCACTGGCCATAGCGAGCAACAACATACAACAGAGCACTAAACAAAGATCACTGGCCACATAACATTGATGTAAATATAAAATAAAAAAAGCGAATGGCAAGTAAAAACTGGAAAAAAAAAAAAAATTCAAAACAAGCAAAAATAGTAGAAATGTAATTTTACTATCTAATCTCATGTGATGAGTTATTTCAAGTTTTGCGTCTCATACCACCTAGGATACAACGATCCAATATATTTGAAATTAATAATCCGGATGAACTAGTAGTCCAGAGCAAAATTTTTGAGCAAAACAATGGACTATTTCATCCATCTGACATGGAGTCCTATCCCATGTCCCTATCCCTCCAAACAATTTATCTATTCAATATTTCAGTGTAAAAGATATGATAACATTATTTTTTAATGCATATGACTAATAATGGTGGTAATACGTGTACCAAATAATGTACATACTAGTGTATCAACTAATGTTATATCATTATTATAGATCTTACCTATTATAAAAATTACAAATATTCAAAACCTCTAAAATTATGCCACATCATCTGTTAATATACTAATTAGTACATTAATTGATACATATAGCATTATTCGGCTAATAAAGTTTAAATGTATTATATGAATTATTTAAATTTTTGAAATTTATTATATATTTTTTTTCAAATCACAATAAAGATTAATGTAACTTACCTTTCAATAAATGATTGTTTGAGAAATGGCAATTGCCAATTAATAAAGGCCAAGCATTAAAGATGATCAAGATTATGGATGTGAACACATACACATCTATGCATAGTTTGAGTACACATTTGTGAAATAAAATTGGCAAAAAAAATTAAAAAAAAAATGCTTTAAATAGGATTGACATCTAGCGACTCAAAGAGGAGGAGCACACGTTTGTGATTTATGTGGGAATTCCCCTTTTCAGTTTCTCTTTGGCATCAAGTCCGTGTCACATTCTAATGAAGTCAAATGGTAATCCAACCCCACATTCTTATCTCAAAGTCAAAACCAAATGAAAAAAAAAATAAAAATACAAGATCCCCCTCTCTTATCATTCTACCTTAATTTTTCCAGTCCCTGTTCTGTTGAGAGAGAGAGAGAGAACTCATGAATCAACCTCCAGAGAACCATGTTGCTGAGGTTCTAATCCAGAGGGAGATTGAAAAACTGGATGAAATGAACAAGAAACAAGAACAAAGAATCCGAAACCTCGAAACAAAGTCCATCCAAGTCATCAACTTGTATTTTGTGTTCCAAGGTGTCATCCTCCTTGTCCTCTCATCCTCATCATCAACTTCCTCCACCTCAGCTGCCACCTCATCTCTCAAATGTCACAACTGGTGGATTCCCTTCTCTCTCTCCCTCCTGGCAACTACCCTGAACCTGTTTGCCGTGTTTGATAACATGTCTAAAATTCTCAAGTCCAGAGAAGAACTCGATCAAGCCGTGGCAGACCTTTCCATCATGAGATTGTATGGGATGAATAGAGATCAAGTCAGTCAAGTTTTGCCAGGAACTCCATTGAATCAACCTCGGGTTGGAGCTTCTTTACGTAGGCAAGTAAGCGAGGTTGTTAGACCTAAAACGGACTCAGTCAGAAGGTGGAAGCGGCGTCTAAGGGCCTGTTTGTTTATTGGGTTATTTGTTGGCTTCAGTGGTGTTGTAATGTATGGTTGCTATACCATTCTCTGCCATTGATAAATGTGTGAAAATATGCTTGCAAGTGTTGTCTCATGCCGGTTTCGTGTACTGTCAATGTTTTCTAAACATACTTTTAGAAAACATTACTTGCTGTCTAAAACTGTTCTGTTAGATGTCTTTGTGTGTTGTGTTTCTTGACAGAATTTGCTACTGAGGCCTATTAATCCAACACCCAACACCTATTTTGTAGATAAATTGTTTTAAATCATTAAAAATTAATAATTTTGATCCCAAGTGTAACGCAATCAAATTGGAAGCTGCAATTAAGCTCCAGTTGCATAGAATTAAACTCAACTCTCTCCATTCTCAAGCTGCTTCAATCAACAGTTAATGATTATGATTTTTGACCACCCATTTAGCCTAGTTTATTAGGCCTAGATTCATACAAGTTCGATTTTATTTATTCACTCACTTGGCAGATGAATGAACAATCCCCTTATGATTTACCTTCTTTTTACAGAGTCCCTTACTTCGAAAAATAACCAATAAAAATTTTCTTGCCTCGGGCTCAGGGGACAAGAGGGTCAATATAGAAAATGGGTCAGATAACATTCAGGCACATCAGGTTCACAGAGAATGATGTGCATCTAATTTTCTAACTAATAATTTACGGTGCCCATATAACATTCTCATCTTTTTTAACATCACAAGCAACATTTCAGGCAAAAACAGATTTCAATTGGCAATTTTTTGAAACATGACAAGATGCTATAACTGCAATAACTATAACAAAGCTCTTTTCTCAAAAAAACCTATAACAAAGCTTGACTATGGTGGTACGGGAGGATCATACATGAAATGGATTGGTTACAATTCGCAAGCAAAATGACATTGAAAATTGTATATGATAATTACTTTCGGGTTTTCCAGTTCCATAACATATTGGCTAAGAAAGAGAGATGGCTAGATATACTTGTTCAGCAAAGGGATGCCAATCTAGCTCATTTCTCCATGTAAAGCTAGAGTGTAGACAAACAAAAAACCAGTACACAAAGCAAGAACTCTCTTGATTCCAGGTTCAAATGAGGTTAGATTGCAAGCTCAGCGGCCAAATGATGTGGTTAAACCAACTATCCATTCCGCTAGTGGCCGACGGGCCACCGGCAGTAGCCAACCGGCCACTAATGGTAGCTGATGGCCACCATTGGTAGCCAACTATCTATCAATGAAAATTTTGCACAAGTGTGTTCCTGAGTTGAAGCAGAGGCATTCTAGGAAGTGGCAGCACAATTGGTGTTCAAATAAATGCAAACATAGGCGTCCAATGGCAAGGCAGTGAATTTTCGGGAGGAAACCAACCAAGCATGCATGCATCCCTCGCCCTCGAGGCCATTTTATTGTTTTAGTTAGCTTAGAATAGCTAGTTAATTCAAGTGTTGTACTTAATTAGTTAGTGTAACTAGTTATTCAATTTCGATTTGTAATATTTAATTAGCTTAGAATAAGTTAGTTAATTTGTTTCAATTGTTGTAATTAATTAGCTTAGCATAAGTTAGTTAATTCATTTCAATTATTGTAATAATTAGCTTAATTAGCGTAGCTAGTTAGCTTATTCACTCGGACCCTTCTTCATGGAGGCGTAATACTGTAATAAGTGTGCGTGCGTGTGTGCATGTCTTCCAACCCCACGTCTTTCTCTCTTTTATTTAATCGCTTTCGATGGTTAGATTAAGGACATTTTCAATTAGCATACTTTATGCTTGCATGTTTGCATCCATTCATTTTGTCTTGCATGCACCGAGGCTCGGCGCATCATTCAAACTGCATCATCATTTCAATACTTCTTTGAATACATGTTTCAAAGCATGCTATCAAAGTGTTGCAAATACCATGATTAAGTAGCCGAGCCTATTTAGTTACATCATTGCATATGTTGCATTAGGCATCTTGTATAGTTAGGATCATACATTTTTCTAACTAGTTTTTTGTTTTGGCTTGGAGTACTCGGTGAGTTTTATGCTTTAGCATACTTGCATGAGTGTGATTGTCATGTTGCCATGTTTCGCATGCTTGCCACGAGGCTATGTGCTTAAATGCTAAACTACATGAATGCCTGTGGATGAAGGCTTGTTGTTTGAATTAGAATAATTCAACAAATGTACGTTTTAAGCCCACTTTGTTGTGGCAAAATCATGTTTTAAGCCCACTATGTTTGGTGGCAGATCCGCATCTTTAAACCCACTTGAGGGTGGCAAATTCAAACCATTTTCGAGAACAAACATGAGTTGAATTGTTCCAAGGCTTGCCAACTAGTCTATACTTGCTTGTGTGCATCACATAGTAAAACTAGTTTAATAATCAGAATAAGAACACATAGTGTTTATAAAACATCATATCATGATTAGTAGAGGCCGATCTTTGATCGGGCGAGCGCGGGTGCTCATTTCAGAACCTTCCCCTCTCGTATCCAAGTTCCCGAGCCGAGGCAACTTTGGTGATGACGGACACGTGGCCTTTGGCATGAGTTAGGGTTTCCTAAATTTCCCAAAAACAAAATATTTAGGTGGCGACTCTGTATCTAGCAAAGCAGTCCAATTTTGGCATTATTTGATTTAAAATCAATTTTCCAAAAAGGTTTGTCAGATTTGGACTCTTTGGTGATTATCAGTTTCACATTGCATTTTGTGAGACTAGATTCAGAACTGCGGGAGTCTGAATTGTGAGGCCTTCTTTTCAAACACTTTCCGAAAGGCGGGGCGCGAAAAAAGGCGAGTCCACACTACTCAACTCCAGAATCCCTAGATTTTGCTTCGTTCTTTCAATAACATCGTTATTTGTCAAATCTTTCAAGCTGCAAAGCTAAATCAAAATATAATCAGATTGAATTCGATTCATAAAAACCTACAGTTATAATCAAAGCTTCAAAGCTCATTCTATGCACAAAAAACTTTGATCTTCTCCAATGTAAAGTTATGAGTAGCGAGATAGAGAACTTTGATAGAGTATAGGGACATAAATATACAGATTTTGAGCTGAATCAAAACCAGAGGAGATTGAAAAGTTGTGAGACAATGATTGAGAAGCGAAGCAAAGTTTGTTGTTGTGTGCTATTTATGGAAGCTGACAAATAGAGAAGAGAGAGATAGAGAGCTTAGCGAAACTCGAGCTTGGTGGCACTACCGTCGCCTGTACTTGTCCTTGAGCTGTGCTAGCGTTATCTGAAAACAACATCACCAAATCTCCATCATTCCAAATCAATTCACACAAACAAAAACATAGATAGAATAATTCAAGGGGCCATTTATTCTTTAAAATTTGATAGAATAATTCAACATTAATCCTCCCCAATGTTACTCATCAAAATAATTAAATTAATTAAAAATCCTTCTATAGATAAATTAATCAACTTTTCAAATGATAAATCATTATCCAAAACAAATAACAAATATCAATAATCATAATAAAAGCAATAATCACGATAAATACACAAGAATACTCAAAAGTCAATAGCAATCTGTCTACATCTTAAATTATTGCCAATCTCACAAATATGTTGCAAAACATTTATATGAAATAGCTGTCTGTAGCTTACTTTTCGTGCTCCTTTTGGATACGACTAACCCTACAGTTCAGATTCCCGTGGTTCTGAATCTGATTTCACAAGTGCAATGTGAAATAGTGAAAACACAAAAAGAGTCCAAATTTGGCAATTCTTTTGGAAAATCAATATTTGAATCAAATGCCAAAAATGGACTACTTTGCCAGATTACAGAGTCGCCACCTAAATATTTTTGAAAAATTTAGGAAACCCGAGACTCATGCCAAAGGCAACTTATCTGTCATCACCAAAGTGTCTCAGCTCGGGAACTTAGGTACGAGAGGGGAAGGTCATGAATTGAGCACCCCACTCGCCCGATCAAAGATCGGCCTCTACTAATTATGATATGATTCTTATTTACATAATATGCTTTTGTTCCGATTATTAGCTATTTTTACTATGTGACGCATATAAGTATGGACTAATTTGCAAAATTTGGAAGGCTTTGATTTCATATTTATTTGAAAAATTGTTTTAATACGCATCACTTAAAAAAGTGAGTTTGTATGTACATTAATTAATTTTATCCCAATTTTCACAACTAGCCTTCATCCATCGGCATTAAAAGAGTTATATCATTTAAGCACTTAGCCTCATGGAAAGCATGCTTGACATGGCAACAATCGCATGCGATGCAAGATGCTAAAGCAATAAACACTTACCTAATACTCCAAGGCAAGCCAAACAAAGCAAAAATATTAGAAAATATGCATGTTCCTAAACGATACAATGTGACTAATGCAACGCACACATTTATGCAATTTTTTAATAGGTTCGGCTATGAGCATGGTATATGATCCAATTCAAGGCATACGATAAATCACATCTTCAAGCAATGAATTTGAAATTAACATTGGTTAGTATGATGAGCCGAACCCAAATGTACATGAAACGAGCGTATGCAAACATGGGAATGCTAAATAAACATGATGCTCTATTCTACCATCATAAGCGGGTAAATAAAAGGAAGAAAGAAATGGGGGTTGGAAGACATACACGCTTATTACATACTTGCCCTCGCGCAGAAGGGTGCGAATAAAATGTCCAAGTGTCTGAATTTAAACTAATTATTACAAATTTGAATGAATGAATTGAGCTAAACTACCTACCTATTACAAGGTTGGAACAAATAATAAATGAATAGCTAAACTATCTAATTTATTACAACAAGGGCATTATGATAATGAGCAATAAACTAGCAATCTAAGTAAACAAGCTATGCAAGTACAAATAAACAATAATAATAACTACGAGAATAATTAATTACGATAAAGCTAATAATTAATTACAACAATAATAATTACAACAAAGCTAATACTAAATAAATAAATAAAATTAATCTAAGCAACCATGAGATATACTGATTGCATGCACAATGCCCAAAAACTGCTCTGTCTGCCCAAATTGTTCTGCCTCACCTCCAACCACTGCCCTCTGTTTTCTGCAAAACACTCTGTTTACCAAGCATTGGGAGCCGGCCGGCTCCAAATGAGCTCCATCCAGACCCAAAGAGTGCCGGCCGGCACTAAATTTTATGCCAAAAAAATGTTTTGTGCTCTGAGGTGAGAACAGTGCAAACAGAGCCTTTCTAGGCCTTGTTTGTCCTCTCTGCTCTTCTCTGTCATGGAAATCCTCAAGAGAAGAACAAAGTCATTACCAAGACCATCAATGAGCAAGTTGATTGCTTAATGATTTCGGATATGAGTTTGGACAAAAATATGAACAATGACCTCCCTCCCTTTTATCATGAAATGAGCTCAAAGAGAAAAGTAGAGACGCTTCAAGGTCTGTCATATGAATTATTTAAAATTTTGAAATTTATTATATATTTTTTTTCAAATCACAACAAAGATTAATGTAACTTACCTTTCAATAAATGATTGTTTGAGAAATGGCAATTGCCAATTAATAAAGGCCAAGCATTAAAGATGATCAAGATTATGCATGTGAACACATACACATCTATGCATAGTTTGAGTACACATTTGCGAAATAAAATTGGCAAAAAAAATAAAAAAATGCTTTAAATAGGATCGACATCTAGCGACTCAAAGAGGAGGAGCACACGTTTGTCATTTATGTGGGAATTCCCCTTTTCAGTTTCTCTTTGGCATCAAGTCCGTGTCACATCTATAGTATCTATGCTATATATATTAAGCAGAAGGAGTTTTTTAATCCCATGTCTTGTGGGAGCTCTAATTTCTAAATTTAAATTTTTAATTTTTTGATTTAATAAAAAAAAAAATTTAACATTTATTAACTTCTCCCAACTCCCAAGTCTTACCCTCATAATAACACTTTAATATATTAAGAACAAACATAAAAAAATTTCTTTAAAATCCAACATATATGAATTCCTTGAAAAGTCTCAACACATATGATTATTATCCCTCATAATAACAATTTAATGCATTAAGAACAAGTATAAAAAAAATTTCTTAAAAAGTCTAACACATATGATTATTATCAAAATATTAAACTTTGATATAATATAATTAAAAAAAAGATATTTAATTCCTTGAAAAGTCTAACACATATGATTATTATCAAAATATTAAACTTTAATATAATATAAAAAAAGGAAAAAAAGAAGGCATTTAAAAAAAGAAAAGAAAAAAGAAGACATTTAAAAATCACAATTCACATATATAGATAATTGTAAACACAATCCGTGCATAGCACGGGTGATATGCTAGATATATTAAGTAAAAGGGATTTTTTAACCCTAAGTCTTGTGGGAGCTCCAATCTCTGAATCTAAATTTCTTAATTTTTTGATTAAAAAAAAATCTTAGCATTTATTAACTTCTCTCAACCCCCAAGTCTTACCCTCATAATAACACTTTAATGCATTAAAAACAAGCATAAAAAAAATTCTTTGAAATCCAACACATATGAATTTCTTGAAAAGTTCCAACACATATGATTATTATCAAAATATTAATACATTAAGAACAAGTATAAAAAAAATTTCTTGAAAAGTCCAACGCATATGATTATTATCAAAATATTAAATTTTAATATAATAATAATAAAAAAAAAGACATTTAATTCCTTGAAAAGTTCAACACATATGATTATTATCAAAATATTAAACTTTAATATAATATAAAAAAGAAAAAAAAAAGAAGACTTTACAAAAAAAAAAAAAAAAACATTTAAAAATCCCAATTCACATATGTAGTTAATTATCTATACTATATATTAAGCAAAAGGGGGTTTTTAACCCCAAGCCTCGTGAGAGCTCCAATCTCCCAATCTAAATTTCTTGATTTTTTGATTTTAAAAAAAAAAAAAACTTAGCATTTATTAACTTCTCCCAACCTCCAAGTCTTACCCTCATAATAACACTTTAATGCATTAAGAACAAGTATAAAAAAAAATTCGTTGAAATCCAACACGTGTGAATTCCTTGAAAAGTCCCAATACATATGATTATTATCCCTCATAATAACACTTTAATGTATTAAGAACAAGCATAAAAAAAATTTCTTGAAAAATCCAACACATATGATTATTATCAAAATATTAAACTTTAATATAATATAATAAAAAAAAAGACATTTAATTCTTTAAAAAGTCTAACACACATGATTATTATTAAAATATTAAACTTTAATATAATATAAAAAAGAAAAAAAGAAGATATTTAAAAAAAAAAAAGACATTTAAAAATTACAATTTATATATATAGATAATTATAAACATAATCCGTGCATATCACAGGTGATATGTTAGTTCTAATGAAGTCAAATGGTAATCCAACCCCACATTCTTATCTCAAAGTCAAAACCAAATGAAAAAATAAAAATAAAAATACAAGATCCCCCTCTCCTATCATTCTACCTTAATTTTTCCAGTCCCTGTTCTGTTGAGAGAGAGAGAGAACTCATGAATCAACCTCCAGAGAACCATGTTGCTGAGGTTCTAATCCAGAGGGAGATTGAAAAACTGGATGAAATGAACAAGAAACAAGAACAAAGAATCCGAAACCTCAAAGTCATCAACTTGTATTTTGTGTTCCAAGGTGTCATCCTCCTTGTCCTGTCATCCTCATCATCAACTTCCTCCACCTCAGCTGCCACCTCATCTCTCAAATGTCACAACTGGTGGATTCCCTTCTCTCTCTCCCTCCTGGCAACTACCCTGAACCTGTTTGCCGTGTTCGATAACATGTCTAAAATTCTCGAGTCCAGAGAAGAACTCGATCAAGCCGTGGCAGACCTTTCCATCATGAGATTGTATGGGATGAATAGAGATCAAGTCAGTCAAGTTTTGCCAGGAACTCCATTGAATCAACCTCGGGTTGGAGCTTCTTTACGTAGTCAAGTAAGCGAGGTTGTTAGATCTAAAACGGACTCGGTCAGAAGGTGGAAGCGGCGACTAAGGGCCTGTTTGTTTATTGGGTTATTTGTTGGCTTCAGTGGTGTTGTAATGTATGGTTGCTATACCATTCTCTGCCATTGATAAATGTGTGAATCTATGCTTGCTAGTGTTGTCTCATGCTGGTTTTGTGTACTGTCAATGTTTTCTAAAAGTATGTTTTCTAAACTTACTTTTAGAAAACATTATTTGCTGTCTAAAACTGTTCTGTTAGATGTCTTTGTGCGTTGTGTTTCTTGACAGAATTTGCTACTGAGGCCTATTAATCCAACACCCAACACCTATTTTGTAGATAAATTGTTTTAAATCATTAAAAAATAATAATTTTGATCCCAAGTGTACCGCAATCAAATTGGAAGCTGCAATTAAGCTCCACTTGCATAGAATTAAACTCAACTCTCTCCATTCTCAAGCTGCTTCAATCAACAGTTAATGATTATGATTTTTGACCACCCATTTAGCCTAGTTTATTAGGCCTAGATTCATACAAGTTCGATTTTATTTATTCACTCACTTAGCAGATGAATGAACAATCCCCTTATGATTTACCTTCTTTTTACAGAGTCCCTTACTTCGAAAAATAACCAATAAAAATTTTCTTGCCTCGGGCTCGGGGGACAAGAGGGTCAATATAGAAAATGGGTCAGATAACATTCAGGTACATCAGGTTCACAGAGAATGATGTGCATCTAATTTTCTAACTAATAATTTACAGTGCTCATGTAACATTCTCATCTTTTTTAACATCACAAGCAACATTTTAGGCAAAAACAGATTTCAATTGGCAATTTTTTGAAACATGACAAGATGCTATAACTGCAATAACTATAACAAAGCTCTTTTCTCGAAAAAACCTATAACAAAGCTTGACTATGGTGGTACGGGAGGATCATACATGAAATGGATTGGTTACAATTCGCAAGCAAAATGACATTGAAAATTGTATATGATAATTACTTTCGGGTTTTCCAGTTCCACAACATATTTGTCTAAGAAAGAGAGATGGCTAGATATACTTGTTCAGCAAAGGGATGCCAATCTAGCTCATTTCTCCATGTAAAGCTAGGGTGTAGACAAACAAAAAACCAGTACACAAAGCAAGAACTCTCTTGATTCCAGGTTCAAATGAGGTTAGATTGCAATCTCAGCGGCAAAATGATGAGGTTAAACCAACAAATGAACTCGGGAAGATGGAATAAGATGTGAATAATGTTTGGATCGATCTCATCTGCGAAGTCTGTTTGTGACCAACTCTGGATTGCCTTTTCTCATCATGGCAACAAACTCATCATAGTTAATTCTTCCATCCTGCAAAAGAATTGTGGGATACATCATTCATGAAGTGCCAAATGCAACTTGAGTTTTGGACACCTTAAGATACAAAATCAGAAAACAGTGCATTGGAGTTGGAGGATGTCAAGAAACATGGAAATGAAGCTACCCTTTGTTTTTCCAACTTGAAAAAATAAAAACAGTTGATAAGCATATTACATTATTCCTAATAAAGGAGAGAGAAACATACATGGTCCGTGTCAACTTCTGTAATAATATCCTTTATCGTCTTCTCATCACCCATATTATACTTCTTCAGGGCGTGCTCCAATTCTTCCGTTGTGATGTACCTAAATCAAGAGGCAAGAACAAGAAGGTACAAAATACGAGAGAATCACTCCGATGAGTATGTTTACATCAAAATAAGGAATGAAACGTAATGATGGCATAACATAATATACAGTAAGTGAACAACAGATTATACAGGGGAGATTACCCGCTTTTGTCCTTGTCAAAATATTCAAAGGCAGTGTACAAGTGGTCTTCTCTTTCCATTCTATTCATGTGCATCGTAGCTGTTATAAACTCAATGTAATCAATTGTTCCATTTCCATCCACGTCAGCCTGGAACAAACTAAGTAGTTTAGTTAAACTTTGGAATAGCTCATGAAAAATGAGAATTTCTGCACATGAAATCTAATTTATCTAGAAGCAACTGTGAAGGATAAATCAGCTAAAATTAAAATAATATCCAGTGCAATCAGCCCTTCATGATTTATTTTACCTATTTATTTATTTTTGCCTAACAAAGATCAAGAGTCGAGGGAAGCAAGAAACAAAGAAAAGAGATGGTACGACAAGGACACAGAAACAAAGGACAACAAAAAATAAAACAGAAAAGAAAAAGAAGCAACCAGATCATTTTGAAGATCAGACTCCACCAACCAAGCACATGCTTCAATGATGGATGAAGTGAAGAGAAAGGACCCAGTGACTAACTAATTGTCAAACGCTAACCAATCAAGAAGAGGTGGCACCATTTGAAGAAAGATGACAGAATGTTAATTGAGATGGTTTAATCATGTAGTGGCGCACCATTGGAGAAGATATTTGGGTTAAGTTAAAGGTGTTCGAAGAAGAAGCCAGACCAAAGGAAGATCAACTGAGGCTGTAAGCAAAAGACACAATGACATGCAAGGTATCAAGATCTAGACCTAGAGAGTTAAACGGCTATGAAGAACTCGGAAAGCAGACCCTAAAAGTGGTTGAGATGACTGGTGGAGTACACTGTTTCTTTTTTTACACAAACCAAAACTTGTAATATCACTGCTTTCATATAATTCATGTGTGTAAACTCGCAGTGTATACATCTAAATCAGCAGGTTCTAGAGCCTTGAGTGCCTTTAGCCATGTCTCATCCGATTGGGTGCTCCAAATACTGAATATTATACACTTTAACCTAAATATTTATGACAAGGCTTAAAATTTATGAACCCATCATGATATCCCATATAGGAAATGGGGTAAATATCCAAATGCACCATGAGGTCCATGGATTTGAAAGATAACAAGAAAAATTGGAAATACCGATTCCATCAACTGCATCACTTCTGACTCTGATAGCTTGGTACCCAGTTTTGGAAGACCAGCTTTCAGTTCTTCAAAAGTAATTGTTCCACTGTTATCCGTGTCCATGGATTTGAACATTTCCTTCAAGCCAACAATTTCTTCTTCAGAAAGATTTTCTGCAATTACCTGAAGCACAAGGAAGAAACCCTAACTAGAATCCATAATAAACCAAGCATAAAATGAAATAAATATTTCAAAAATATCAGAAAGAACAACAATGAGAACAATAAGATACTCTCAGTCCCACCTTCAGAGCTACTTTTTTGAGTTTGTTCATTGCACGGAATTGCTTCATTCTAGTTAAGACAGCAATATCAAGAGGCTTATCAGATGCTTCCCCATCTTCTCTCATCCATGGATGATCTGCATGTCATTCAATTGGTTGAGGTTCATTCTCTAATCCACAGAACGTTAGAAAGTTGCAACACATCCAACTAGATTGCACATGGAATATTAAGCAATGTATTTCTTGACAGTCTGGTATACAAAATGAAAATGTCAAGGAACACAGGTGCCTCAAAAGAATGTATATACACATACTTCTGGTGGTTGAGAAAAGAAAATATACATACTTCCCCTCACCCCGTAGTTGCTGACCAAAATGGACCGAATAATATAATCATAATTAGTAAGCACCCAATTTCTAAAACTTCTCATGAATTGTTTTTAGGGTGCAGCAAATATTTGCATTGAATTTTCTTCACCAAGCCAATGAAACAATATATTTTTCAACTTATGAAAGAAAAATATTATACATCCAATGGCTAGGTAACTTGGGTCAATTAACACCTCGAAAACTTCTTATATATTTCTTCAATTGATTTATTTAATTTTATTTATTTATTTATTTTTTAACCCTCAAATTGCATAAGATTATGAAAAATAAATGGATTATCACAACTTTAGAGTTATACAATTTATATTTTATACTAAACTTGGAAAGACTAAAACAAGTATTCATAAATCAAATAGCATATAAAAGAGAAAATAATATCCTAGTACAATGCGGAGGTGACTTGTGAATTCAACAGAAGCAAACGGATAAGAACAAGGATATCAAATTCCATGGTTTGTTTGCAATCTTTCCGTCATATCTCTCAATCTAAGTTTGTATTGACATATAATTCAAGAATGGGAGGGTTCTTGTTTTGGGTAAAGATGTGGCAAAATGATTATTTTTGGTCCTACACAAACGACAGGTTGACATACACAGCAAGTTCTTTGACATGTGCTGACCTTCTCAACAAATCATCACCTTCAGTTCTCTATCTTCTTTTGACAGAACAAATTTTTACCTTTTTGACCTTGCCCATCCCATAGATGCCATGCCAGCACATTTACCACTGCTACAATGGATTTTGTGGTCACAAGAACCAATGTTCTAATGCTTTGCCCATGATATTTTCATTGATGTAAACCAGCAAAATAGAAAAGGGCCAAGCAATTTTAATATGGGGAGTGTGTGACTTGCAGATCCAAACTAATTAAGTGTATCTCTGAGGCCTGACTTGTCAACAAAGAGTCCAATTGTATCTCTAAGGCCTTAATTGTCAACAAAGAGTCCAATTTTTGCACTCTCTCTCTCTCTCTCTCTCTCTCTCTCTCTCTCTCTCTTAATTCCATAGACACCTAGAGGCTAGTTTATTCTTGCCTTCTCAACAAATTTTCCAGAGTTTAAACTTACTTAATACTTCAGTCGCGGAAAGCCTTTCTTTTGGATCAGCCCGAAGCATCTTCTTAACAAGGTCTTTGGCACTATTGGATATGGACGGCCAAGGATCAGACGAAAAATCAATGTGTCCACGTAGAACAGCATCAAAAACACCTTTCTCATTATCTGCATGGGAAAGTAAAGTGAAAAAGTGAGAATATCACAATTGTTATGCCTCATATATGATCACTCGTTAAAAACAAAGTCCATACCTCCCCAAAAAGGTGGGACTCCACTAAGTAATACGTATAATATCACCCCAGCACTCCAAATATCAGCTTCAGCTCCATAATCTCGACGCAACACTTCAGGAGCTACATAATATGAACTGCCAACAAGGTCTCTAAATACATCTCCTGCACCCAAAAGGAAACCGTATAATTTTAAAACATTATCATTGAGCCTCAAAATTAGGTGAAATGAATGGTTGATGAATGTGGAGGTGACAGTTTGGGAGAGGTCATAGAATAATTTCATGGGGAAATTCAAACATCAAATTGCAAACAGAATACCAAGAATACCAGGTTGAATCAGTCTTCAAGCTGCATTTGAATCACCATTGCAACTTGTTTTAATATTCCTCCAAACGATGACAAATGAATAACTTGGTAATATTAGAGGGAGAAAACTTTTGATTTGATATATGTCCAATTCACATGTCCAGTAGCTTTGAAGACCTTCCCCTTTTATTTGACCATGATAAGCTTTTACTCTATTAAGAAGGGCTCCTGTCTGACCAATTCATGATTGGTAGTCTATTTTTTCTTTCTTTCTCGATGATGATTGTGGGGGCAGGGAAGGTTGAATTGTTGACCTCCATCAACTGTACCATCTCGTAGTTCAACCCCATCCCATTCAATTGAAAAATCATTCGTAACTTCTTTATCACTAGACACTATCTGTTCTATCCTCCATTATACCAACACATTTCCCAATTCCGACCCACACTTCCCCAAATTCACAATTGTGGCGGTCTTGATTGTTAATGATGTAATTTTAAATGATGGCACTAAATTTCAAGAAGAGATTCACTATGATCTAAAAGCTTCACAAACTAAAACCAAATATGCACAGTGCAAATTTAATAAAATTAGAAATAAAATTGAATGAAGAGTGGGAAAGAGTGATTACTTCCAATGTAAATAATGAAGGAAAGATTGAGGAGGAAGTTACCCGTTGGCAAAAGAATAGTAATTGAAATTCTTGCTGCTTAGTTGAGAGAGCCTTTATTAATTTATTTAAGGTTAAGACCAAGATAACTTTTATTCTAGAAAAGGTGCCATCTTATTTTCATAAACAACCAAATTATCGAAATAGGTAAATGCATTCACGGCAACCATACCCGTGTGGTACTCAGTTTGATCTTATCAATTATCAATCATAAATTTTGAAGGAATGGTATCAATGATCAATCACACATTTTATGAGTTCGGTTAGCATCAATACATTATCAGGTTTTACATTATAAACTTACCATTTCAATGTGGCATTGCTCCTCCAAATACTGAAATTTGTTGCGATTTATAGTCAAAACCGAATAAATTTTCTCCCTAATTGGTAGGAAGGATTAAAGTTGAAAGGAAAGGAAGGTAAGGAATGAAAAAGTTATCCTAAGATAAGAAAATGGACAGTTATCAAGAGGCATTGTACATAGGAGATATAAAAAGTTTGTCGTAAGAAAAGGAAATAAGTTCCCCTCATCTGTTTAACACAAACGTATTGTTTGGAGAGAAAAAAAATGTATACTTCCCGACTTTTCCTCATCCTTTCTGTCAAATTTTTGGCAAACATGAAATGGCAAGTCGAGAAGGAGACACTTCCCTCTTCTTTACATTCCCTCGTTCCCCTTTCTTTCCTTGTAATGAAAAACTCTCTCCCTCCTCACCCTTTCCCTTTCCTTCCACTCCTTTGTCCAACCAAACAAAGCATTATCCTTCCAAGTATGATAATATCCTACATAATTTCCATTGCATTTTAAATGTCTTCGTTTTCATAAATGAAGGAAAAATTCTTAGATTTCTAGTCCTCAATGTAGTTAACATGAATGAAACAAATTAGCAAGAATACAGATCACCATAAAACCATTAAAATGTGGGCGAACCGAAACAACAACAACGTGGACATAACATGAATATATGCAATTCAATTCTGAATAAATATAGAGACATGAAATAAACTACTTAAAATTCTATCAACTACTCACATATTCCACCAATTTAGTAGAATTTTAACTAATTTATTTTGCGTCTCTAGCAAAGTTGTTCGATTTTACAATGCCAAGCCTCCAATATTTTCAATTTGGGTTAATTACACTTTTGACCCTTGTAGTTTTATCCAAATTTCACTTTAAATCGAATAATTTGGTTCCTACACGTAATTTCAATTTGGTTATTCCACCCAAATTGGAAGTTAAAATTAACAACTTTGACACACCTATCAATTTGCTAAGGTGTACACGTCGCTAAAATTAACAGAAATTTAAACGGAATGAGACTTAAGAGTGTAGAACCAAAACCAAATTGTTTAATTTAAAACTATTTTGGACTAAAATAAAATTTGGATCAAAGTATAAGGTGAAAAGTGTAATTAAACTTTTCAATTTTCATCTTATCAATTCTGCAATGACAAGTCTCCCAAATTTAATCAAAATCCGAAAACATTCATTTTAAAATCCGATGATCAAAGACACAAAAATAAATAAATAAAAATAAAGATAGATCAATAGGAGATCAGAACAAGTATACCTGGTTTGAAGAACACCGAGAGCCCAAAATCGGTGGCTTTCAAAGGCGAATCTTCATCACTACTCAAGAACAAGAAATTCTCAGGCTTCAAATCCCTATGCATCACTCCCATTGAATGACAATTATGCACTACAGTCACGATCTGCCGACAGATCTCCGCAGCAGCGCGCTCAGAGTAATGTCCCTTGGCAATAATCCGATCAAACAGCTCACCACCAGCACAGAGCTCCATGATCAAATTAACCGAGTGACGATCCTCATACGCACCTTTGAGCTCCACAATGTTGCGGTGACCAGTGAGATGGTACATGATCTGGACCTCGCGACGAACGTCTTCGATGTCGTCCTTGTTGACGAGCTTCCGAGTGGCGATTGACTTGCAAGCGAACTTGTCTCCGGTGGTCTTGTGTGTGACGAGATAGGTCACGCCGAACTGGCCGCGCCCGAGCTCGCGTCCGAAGACGTAGGTGGAGCGGACATCTTCCATCGGGCGGCCGAGGATGCGGCCGGTGCCGGAGATCTGGCGGTGGTGGGTGGTGGTCGTGGGAGGTGGATGGGGCGGATTTTCTGGTGGTCGTTGGGCGGCGGCGTGGTGGCGGAGTCGGATGTTGCAGTTACCCATGTGTGTGTGTGGTGGGACTGAGAGAGGACAGTGTCAGTGGATAGAGAGAGAGAGAGAGAGAGAGATGCGTTTTATGTGATTCTTGTCGGCAGGAGGAGGTTTTGGGATAATGACAAATGTTTAATGTGACGTGTTGAGGGATGGGATCTCATCTCACTTAGATTGTGAAATTAATTTTGTACAATAAAATATTATTTATTTAATTCGATCACGTGCATAGCCACATTTTATATATTTAGGTCAAGTTTGGCTAAATTAAAAAAGTACACTTATTTCATCTTTTTATCTTTTTTGGGCCACATCAATCAACATCTCCTCTCTACTTTTTTTACACATAATACAAGAAAAGTCAAAAAGTACACTTATTTAGTCTTCCCAAACTTGGCCTTATTTTGAATAATCCTTTGTGACTCGAATATTTCTTCTTCGAATCCCCCGATTATCCAAAATGATGTCATTTTGGACAATTCTTTTTTTCCCCTCCTCATGCCTTCTGAAATAGAGAGAAGAGAGAAGAGAGAAGAAGAAGAAGAAGAGAAAGAGGAAGAGAAAGAGAAGAGAGGGGAAGAGGGAATGGAAAGAAAGAGAGGGGAAGAGGGAATGGAGAGAAAGAGAGAGTCGATCGCCTCCGTCTCTACCTCTGCCTCTGCCTTCGCCTCCGATCGTCGCAGCCTGATTTTTTTTTTTCTAGTGGATCTGGATCTAAAAATGAAGGGAAAAAATAAATAAATAAAACTGTTGGCTGATGATGATGTGTTGATGATGATGATGGTCATGTTGATGAAGATGTTTTTGTCGACGATGAAGTTTTTTTTTTTTTTTTTTTTTCTGGATCTAAAGATGAATGGTTGTTGATGATGATGTTGATGAAGATTTGAAGATGAGTGACTTGTTGGGTAGTGGATGATGATGATTCGCTCTCTCTCTCTCTCTCTCTCTGCTACTCTTCTCTTCTTCTTCTTCTTCTTCTTCGTCTTTGTTCTTCTTCTTTTTTGATTTTGCCAGTTATTAAATAAATAAATAAATAAAAAATCAAAACGACGAAACGACGTCGTTTTGATTTTGGGCCAAATTCGAGCTCAAAAATTTCGAGCTACGTAGCATAACTGATTTATTTTACACGATTAAAACAAAATACTACTCAACTCATTTCATCTTAAAATATTAATTTCTTATTTTATTTTGGGATATTTATTGTGGGGCATATTTTTTGGGAATGACAACACGTGGCCAATGTGGCACTGAAGTGCCAGTCGAGGTGCCACGTGTCTTGGTCATGACATCAAGGTGATCTCGGCTAGGCTGAAGTTATTTGCGGAGATACCGGAATCCGAGATGAACGAATAAGGGTCAAGAGTCCTAGAATGAGAGAGGACCGCAGCTTGGATAAGGATAAAACTCTTAGGAAGTTTATCTTTATCTGTTGAAGAGTCTGGGCTGAACATTGAGCCAGAGTCCAATAGAAGCTAGGCTTCTACGGGGATCAGGTTAGTGCTGGCTATAAAAGTAAGGCACCCTCGTGGGTCTAAGATATGTTTTTGGTAATCTGGCTAAGTGAGTTAAGCACTTTTTGCTATCTTTGAGAGATAATTGAGCATTGACTTGATTGTCGGAGTGCCCCCGGGTGGACGAACCACTGCCGGAGTCTTATCTTTCTGTGACAGGTCGTTCGAGCGCAGTCTATTCTGCCGGTGTTCCCTAGCGCCTGTTTGGCAGTGTGGTCAGAAAACAGCACACACATTTA